>CM031242.1:120760341-121455341 GCA_018340775.1 Taxus wallichiana var. yunnanensis | reverse complement strand
TGGGGAGCTATTGTGAAATGTATTCCCTTGTTCAAGTTATTGCGTTAATTTCTAGTTCAACCTCTAGCTTAATTAATCCAAAAATATTTGTGTTGTTGTTTAAGCCAATGTTAGAATAAAATCGAGAGTTATCAGAATTCAAGGCCTCATGGTAGTTATTCCCCAAATGAATACCCTTGTTTATGTTTTGAGGATTCACCTTAACATCCTCAGGATGTTTAGGGAATGGATCCCAAAAAATTCCTAGGTTTACATTATGAGGTGCAACAGGGTCTTGTATGACTGGGTTGTGAGGTTCCAATAGGATTTTCTAGGAACATGTCCACAAATATCTACCTTTTATTCTCAGGGAGCCTTTGTATAAACTTTTTACAATCCCTACAAGTTCTAGTGTCATGACCAATAACATGATGAAAACCACTGTAAATATTGGGATCATAGTCCCTTGGATTTTGATTTGAGTTATTTGTTTATTATAACCGGATTGTTGTTTTGAAGTTGGTTATCATAAATGTGGTTCCTTGCCCCTTGGCCAAAGTTCTAGTACTATTTCAGGCCTTGGGTTTGATCCTGTCGAGGAGGGGGATGATTGACATCAACTATGTTAACAAAGGAAACATAATTAGGGCCTCTTTGATTTCCCATGTTATTTTTGTTATTAGTATTACCATTGTTTACAAAACCAACATTATTTTCTTGATAAGTAACACCATCTGTGGTAACACCATGATTACAATTCAATACCTTGGGTCCTTGGTTTTGGATCCGTTACTTTGATGACTTACGTTGTTTTGATTATGGGAAACAAACTTCCCATTTATACCATAGGTCTTACACCTGATATCAATAGCGGCTTGGTCAATTCAAAGCACACCTCCCAACACTTCCTCATAATTAGGAAAAGGAAACTTTTGGAATTCTTCCTTGGTCTCTTAATTGAGTGAGTGAAGGAAAATATCAAAAATTTCCATCTGGTCCATATTGGGTGCACTTTCATAGGAGTAAAGAACCTGACACCATCTCTGAATGAAATGCATTGAAGATTTTTTTTTCTCCCACCTAATATGCAGAAACTCTGTTATTCCAATTTGAATGAACTTGTTCATGTCAAAATCTCTGATGAATTACAAAATAATTTGTTTAAAGGAATTTATAGAAGCACGGAATCCTACAGTACCAATCTAAAGTAATTCTCTTGTGATTTTTTGGAAATATCTTAGCCACCACAACATCCTAAGGAAACAATTCCCTAATGGTAGTAGTATAGGAATTAATATGAGTGTTCAGGTCTCCTTCTCCTTTAAATTTAAGAATATTTGGAAATGGGTATGGAAGCATGACACCCCATATGGTAAATTCAAGGGGTTCTTACTGAGATACTCGGCGTAAGTACCAATCACATAAGATTTTACTAATGAAGCTCCTTGGTGAAGAGTTAGAGAAAAATAATTTGGATAGGATGCATTGTAAGTGTTAGGTGGAATGTATGGAGCTCCTTGATGTGGTGTATAAGGAACATGGAAGGTATATGGGTCCATGTAGGGGAATTTGAGTATACAAGTAGGTAAGGTTGAACATGACTAGGAAATGGGCTAGTGGGCGTGAAACCGGGAATGTAACAATTCTTGACGGAGTGGAATTCAATAATGCACTTCTAGCCATCCCTTATGTAGGATAATCATGAGAAGGGTGAGGCTCCATTCCTATGGTATCAACTCCCATGATAATATCACTCGGATTTTATTAGATAGGATGACCTTGTTGCATAGGGTGTTACATTGGTTGTGCATTGATAAGGGTGTAACCTTTTTTGTTGATTGGATGCTCTATGCTCTTCCTTACTACATAGGTTAGTTGTGAAGGATGGTAAGTCTCTAGCTCTCTAATATTCCCTTTTAAAGTTGAAATAACATCATGAGGCAAGGATTGAGTCTCATGTTTAGGTGTTTGCCATGTCATGTTTGGTTGAAATGGTACATGATATCCTCTTATGAATTTTTCAACGTTTTCATTCTTATTTTATTTAAAATTAGGATTCAAAGGATAATTTTTGATACATTTTTATTGAACATGTCGAGGCTGGAGAATGAACCACCTAGGTTTAGTTAGAAAATTATGGAATAATTTTTTTTTATTTTTAAGGTGTTAGGAGTTGACAACCAAAGTCTCAAAGACAAATAAATTCAACTGATAACCTTTCCCATTATAATGATTACTGATTTCACATTATAAAGCAATAAATGTAATAGGTCCACACCTAGCTCAAATCTCTCTAAGGATTAATTTAATTAATGATTTCATTGACATTTTAGCTAAATATTTCCTTGATTAAATTTTAGGGTTAAGGGACCCAAAAAAATTAAATACCCAAGGTATTTAATTTCCACTAGATCAAAGACATGAGTAGGATTAAATTATAGTGAGGAAAATAACACATAAGTAAAGTCAACAGAGTAAGGTCTCACTTACCCACTCCCAGAACTTGATTAGGAGTGTCTACAACCAGGTTGCTAGGCAACAACTACCACTAATAGGTTTTGGAACAACTCAAATCCACAAGAACAAACTTCTCTTTTATTAACAATTCTCAGAGGTCACAAGGTCCAAAACTTAGGGCTAGAAGTTTTAGTTAGGTTCAAGGAGCAATTTTACTCCCATACCCACTCTCTAATAGGCTTAGAGTTTCAACTAGATTTTTCTCATACTTAATGCTTCCAAAATTTCCCTAAACCATTCCTAATGGATAGGAAATTTTCTCACCTTTCCGGTGATATAAATAAGTCCTCCTAACTCCTCTAGAAACTCAAGATATGAGCAAGCGGAGTCTAGGGGTCAAATTTTCCCCTAGGGGGACACGTGTCAAGAGGAGGGGAAATCCCCTTTGGTGGGTTGGTGGGTCGCGGGGCGGCTCTAGAAAATTTTCCATTACATGGGAGAAATTTCCCAATTCCCACACCTCCATGGGGTCCTCCAGGGACACGTGGCGGCCTCTAAGTCGTCGCTGGCAACAAGGGAAGGAAGGGCGGGGTGGCTGGGAGAGTTTGGGGCATTTCTCCCGATGGGAGAAAATCCAATTTGGCTTCCATGCACCGCGTGGGTCCTCCGAGGACACGTGGCATGCCAAAAATCACCACAGGAGAAAGAGAAGGAGGGTGTGGAGCGGCGGGGTGATTTATCGCTTTGCGCCCAATGGAGGAACAAAGAAGAAAAAGGATGCGCGGGTCCACGCACCCGCGGAAGGACAAGGTCCAGGGGAAGGCGGAGAAGTGGGCTATGGGAGAAATTTAGAAAATTTTCCCAAGGCCAAAACAAACAACCCAAGGAAGAAGAAGGGTCCACCCTCCCGCCTCCACCCCAAAGTGCCACGTGGCATGCGCTCTCATTGTTGGCATGGGCAGGATGGGGCCAAAATGAGAATTTTTCCCAAAAATTTCAAAAAACTCTAAGGGCAAAGAAAGTGCCGCGCCTCCACTGCTGCCTCGTGAGGACACGTGGAAGCCTCTGATTGGCTATGGGCTGGTGGAGGAAAAGGTAAAAAATTTTTCCCGAGCCCAAAATTTTTCAAAAAATTTTTCTAAGGATTTTTAAATGGGAAATTTTTTGGGCCGCGGGCCTGCTAAGAAAATTTTCCCAAATTTTCCCGCCAAGGCCCAAAAACTTCAAAGTGTCATAACTTTTGCTAGAGCTAGTTTTGGGAAAATGAGGACTTTTTGGAAAGATCTCGATGCCCTCTTTTACACAAGAAACATCAATTTTATATTTTGATAAGTTTTAAGGGGTCAATTTTACAAAAAGGATCTACAGGCTTTTAATTAGCCAACTGGCAAGTTTCCAACTTTCAATTTTGATTAAATTAGATCTCCTCCTTCACTCAACATGTCAAACAGACATGGAGGATTGGTCTAGGGAGAGTTTAGAGTGTTTTAGGAAAGTCAATTTTGTTCAATTGATTCCAATTTGGAATTTTGTCCAACAAATGACAGAAAAGCAGTTGAGGAAGAGATTGAGCTTGAATTTGCAATGGTTCGAGTTACTCTCTTAAATCTTCTTGTCAATTTGAGTTCATTACTAGTATATCATGTTGGATTTTAAGGTTTCAAGTTGATTGTTAAATTCTGGTCCAAACTATGCATTTTATTTAGATTTACCAGTTTTAAAAGTCATAATGCCAGTGATCAAATTTTTAAAGGATCTATTTGTCAATTTTATCATTTAAGTGTGGCATATAGTTTCTAAACTAATCCAATGCATTTAGTTGTTTCTAAACAAATTTTTCAAGTTAAATTACTAAATTTGATTCCAAATTTAATATCTTTCAAAATACAAAATACAACATTGTTTCCACATGCATTTCTTCTTTTTCCATTTTCTTTTAAACAAGATTCCAATCCCAATTTGATATTTCCAATTTTACCACAACAATGCAAATGAGAACTGAACTTGCAATTCTTATTGACTTTAATTAAACAACTTTACATATTTCAATGTTGGAAACCAATAACAATCATTTAATTTATTTCTTTCCAATGTACAAAGAGAGAATGTAAGTGTCTTTCACATTTCAAAAATATAACTTCATAATCAATTTACATACATCTTTCTTCACAAAATGCATATTACAATTTCATCCACATCATGGGAAAGGATTACAAATGAATGTGTTTCCACAAGGACTATCAAACTATATTTTTCCATTGCTCCAGGACAACAACATGCACATTTTCTCTTTCTCCAAGTTGATCACAACAAAAGAGGGGGAAAGGCAATGCTCTCCACCCAACCAAGACATCCAATGAAAGGAGAAGCCTTCCTTCATCATTGGCCCCCGAGCCCCAACCAAGATACAATAAAAGGTGCAATTCAACCATGGAAACAACTGGCTTCCACACACAACATTCTTTCACATACACATTTTTTTTTAAAACACAATGCAACACCAAAAGCAAAAAATAGTTCACAACTACATTTAAACATATCAAAATCAGAACTCAAGCTTGATCATGCAAGCCAAAGGAGAAAGGACTATGGGGGAAGCTACTTATGCCTCCCAATTGGGAATTGGGCATCCACCAAAAAATCATACCACCAATATAACATATCATAACCCATAAACCTTATATCTCCCAACCCCTCCTTATGCCCCCCAAATTTTCTCCCTTATGCCCCCCACAAGTAAGAAATGCAAGCTATTTCTTTTCCATGGTGGATCCCAAACCCAAAACTCCCTCCACAAAATTTGATGCCCATGGCATTTCCCTTATGCCCCCCCACAAGAATTCCCCATAGCCTTCTCCTACACCATTCCTAAGGTAGTCTACCCAACCAGCCAACAAATAAAACAATGCATGCACCATACACACAACACAATAAGAAAATAACAGAAATAAGGAAGAAATAAACTCCTACCTCTCCATGGAAGGATTTTCTCCACACAACAAGCTTTGAATGTCAAAAACACAAGTCCCAAAATAGCAAAGTGCCAAAGTATCAAATGCTCTCCAATTTCCTCCAAATCAACAAGAGCTCTAATCACAAAAAAATGCACCCAAGGATGCATGCAAAACACAAGTCCAAAATAGAAAGCTCCCAAGCATGCAAAGCTATCTCCAAAACTTCCTTCAAAAACCAGAGCTCCCACAAGAAAATGCACCCCAAGGAAGAATGCAAAAAGGTTCAACAACCCAAAACAAGAAGAGAGTTTGAATTAAATAGAAGAGGGAGAGAAGAGGATGATGTGGATCCATGTAGGATGCCACATCACACATCCTCCAATTCAAACACAAAAGACAAAATTCCATTCTCCCAAGCACAATAAATGAAATGAAAAATTAACTTACACACTCCAAAAGAGCCCACACCTCAAGGGACAACTATTTAATAAAATGTAAGAGAGTGCAATCCAAAACAAGCAACATGATGAATAAAATGCATTTAAAAGTCACAAATCACATCTCCATCCATAAGTATGGTTGGTATATTAAATTTAGAGGCATGGGACAAGTTTTACTTGTCCCACAAGTCTCCAAAAATAGCCCCCAAGGTCAAATTCGAATTTCCATGGAGGTGGAGTATTTCATACTCCAAATATGACTTACACAAGCTCTTACAAAATTAAATACAACAGCCATCAACTCTTATAATTACTTCCCATATCCCAATTTGATTTATTTAAAGTTTAACTATATGATTCCCACATTAATCCATCACAATTTTAATTAATTTAAAGGAAAGGAACACATTACTTAATAAAATACATACAACAATAATAAAAGGAAACACATTAATAAAATACACAAACCCATGGTCACATGTAAAGGTAATCCCCCATGGGAATCCCTAACAAAATACAACACACACACAAAACAAGTTGCCATGGTGACCGTGTTGAATTCACCCAGAATTCCATTTTGGTTGGTCTCCGATCCCCGATGTTTTGTTGTGATATTTTTAAACCTGCAAAACACAAATACCTCCTTCGGCCTCATGGCCATATCAGAACATCCAAAATGAATATATAATATAATCATGAAATCATCTATACATATGAATCACAACAGTCATCAAGGCAATCAACGAAATCATTTACAATTTATATCGACAACTATGTCATCATCAAATAATTTTCCTTTTCTAGGTTTATTCATAATCTCCAAAATCACACGTCGAATAACTTCCATTAAACATCCATGCCAATAGTATATCATCATCCACATATGAGTGTCTCTAATAATCACCATGCATTATATATAATCAGATTCAACAATAATCCAGGATCTGACATCTAACACCATACTAAATCAAACTATTAAAATATCTGTCATAGTCTACAGTATCATGATCAGTAATAAAAGGTGCCAAAGGAAAGTGGGCACTACATCCCCCTCCCCTTAGACTCGACTTCCTCCTAGAAGTCACAAGAACCAATGTGGGAACAATGCAATAGAGAAAGGATCATGCCCTTTTTGGAATTGCTTTGCTTCAACGAGTGTGGGTCTACAGAACTCAAGTTTGGTCCAATATAATTCAGCTAGAAGAAGGGAGATTGCAAGGGATGAGTTCTAAACTTTCAGCATGCAAGGCTATGAACATAAGAATCTAAGGAGTAACTTTACGCTATCAACAAGATACCACACATAACAATATAACAAGAAGAGTTCCCAAAAGATCATCAAGAGTAACCACCAAGGAAGGGAATTACAGGGAAAATTTCCATAAACTTGAGATGACCACATAGTTTCCCACTGATACACATACCACATTAACTAAAATTGAGGTTTCCACTAGGGTTAAATTATGCTTTCATAGTTTGTTGTTTAGACAAGGCTAGAAAAATCAACCATGGCCAAGATTGCACGAGGAAAAAGTCTACTCAAGGTCCACAATTTGAGGATCACAAAGGATGAGGTGGATCAACAAGGACACCTAAATCAGAAAAACATTTACAATCAAGGAACTAATCAAGGAAATAACTTCTATAACTCGAGAGGGCACAATTAACTTTTCATGGTAATGCAAGCGAAGTCAAGACCACAAGGTTTTCCTATAGTCTGATTTTTACACTTTTGTTTTAAGAATCAAGCACACCAAACAACCAAATAAAAAAAATTCAACCATAGCAAAGATATATATATATAAAATATATATATATATATATATATATCTCCCCTAGCAACTAACATATCAATACAAGTTCCATACCATATAGCACAATGGGATTTATTTATCTTATTTCCTACTCAAGCTCGGAATAACCATAAGGAGAGCACAAGGAACACCAAGGACCACTCAAGGTTGCTAGGGAGAAGAGCAAGTAATAAGGGGTCCAATCAAATCCAAAGGTGAATAATATCATCTTGCACTTTCCATCCTAATGGGAAGAAGGGCTTCAACAACAAGGTGACCCAAGAAAATATGAAGAAAAGAAGACTTCCCCAAGTTATTCTATATCCTTAACATATGTTGCCTTAAAATTACAATACTTAGGTCTCCAAGGACAAGATAACACGCAAGGAGGTTGCTTCTCAAACAATAGATAAGTCTCAATCCAAAAAGGACCACAACTCACATCCATCGAGCTATGGGATGATAAGGGTGTGATGACCCAAAACTCCCACAAGAAGGCACATACATCCATGGACAAGAAGTAATAAGCAACTAGAACACATTACTATCCACCGGTGTTTCACAATTTTAGGTAGGTGACAGAACTATGAGTTTGACTATATATTGCACTCAAACACATAAATTTTACCCATTTTGTAAATCAACTTATTAAGTCAAAAGTTATAGCTTTTCTTGATAAGAACATTCCTTTCATGCTCCCTTAGTTACAAATTTCTTTCCTTTATGACATCATCAGTTTACGTTATAAAGAGCACCACTAAGGTGGGCATGATGTCTCACCATTCTATATAGGTAGAGAGCATTTAGTTTACTTGCAAGGAAGGTGGGTGGAAAAAGGTTTCCTTTCTATTCTCCTACATGGTTTTTTTTTTATTTCTTCTATTAATCTACCAAGGGTAATACAAGGATCACTTCCCTTTTCTATGCTCCAGTTTATTAGTTAAGTTCCAAGGTCAAATCTCTTTAATTATAGTTTTATGGTGTTTTGGTTGAGTCATCTTATCAATCAACTTTTGATGAGAAGGAAGGTTCAAACACATCACAACATTACTTTTATGGGAATGAGATACAAATCAACACACCACATTTTGATTCTAAAGGAACAAGAGACATTCAACATAGAAAACACACTATTAATTTTCTGTAAGGACTAGGAAACAATGAACCAACATGAATTACACCAAGATTTCAAAAATTCACCGAATAATTTCAAGCATCATTAAGCATTCTTTGTGGGTCTCCACAAGTCTCACAAAGAAATTTTCAAGGACACCATTAAAGAGGTAAAATCTTAGATGACAATCTAATTATACTCCAAGGAACCACATCACACAAGAAAGGCATCCAATGCAATAGGCAACCAAATAATTTACCAAATCATGAACACATAAACAAAAAAAGCCAAGAGTTGGGGCAACCAAATAATTTACCAAAACATGAACTAAACAACCAAGAGTTATAGTTTTTTTTTAAAAAAAGAGGAAGTACCATATAAGCACCATCGAGATTAACTATTAAGATCTACCCAACTAACATCTCTAAGAGAAAGGTCCAAAAGACCCAAAGCATCCATAAATGTTTCCAAGTAACCCAAAGATTAATAGGTCATAGAATGTTATTCATAGTAAAGGAATTTTAAGGTGTGTGTAAACTTATTTATAAGTCAAGAGGGTAAAACAAGTACACTTAAATAAACACACTGCCTAAAAGGCTTAAATCTATCCATAATTACCAAGATGCATACATTCCATGAGTCAAAACTTTCTATGATGTAACCAGGAACCCAAGATACAATTTAACATGCCATCGATGAAAAGTCACTATCAAAACAAACACTGTTCCAGTAACATTTACAGTCAACCAAAGGCAATCCAATCCTAACAAAATCTAAAAGTCCATAATTAAACACTTCTACTCCGATGAGGGTTAAGCTCTTACCAGATTGAAATAGAATCACCACTACCACTATCAGACTACCCTCTAGACCACACTACATGACAAACTTTCTTTCTAGCAAGGTCAAGCAACAAAAAGGGTCGCTCTAAGATCTTAGACACACTCAAGGTTCCATGCATCCATAACCAAGGCATGACTTTAAGCACCTAAAAGGACCTTCAAGACACCAGGGTGTACCCCCATATGACAATTGTCACCATACATGAAGCATAGAACCAGCTCAACAACATGCAAGAAGGAAACCACGTAACGTTTAGCCAAGTAGCCAACAACATCATGAGCTCGAGTCATCAATCAAATAAAGTCTAAGAAATATCGGCAATCAATAAAAGTGGCTAAGTAGCCACATTGCAAAGTTTGAAAATTCTTGCAAGAATTATAAATAAATAAAAGATCCTCAGAGCTTCTTCAATCCAATCATAAAATAAGATGTTGGTCCTTGATAAAATACACAAGATTACGAATGTAAAACACAAAAGTTAACACCACATTCACTCCTGTAGCCTTTCATGGCTGCCAATAGGGGTACTCTACCTCGAGGTTAGTTCCAAGAACACATACACATGATTGGGTCCTAGATGACACCCAGACTTAGTGTCCACCCTCGCATATGGGTAACAACAAGGAAAACTGACAACCAGACCCTCTTTCCTAACCACTCAAGGAAGGAAGCTCTAAACAACTTCTAATAACTCTTCCGACCCGAACACAACCACTATTGTCCAACTACAAGAATCACATCTTACCACTCATCATTCCAACCACTCCAATAAGGAAGGGTCTCAACAAAGGGCTTAATACATCATACAATTAAATCAAGTTTTAGGGCTTGTAAAACAACACATTTTCAAAAGGGAACCAAGTTTCCATTATACTAGAAGTTCACAAAATCAATTTAATCTGACATTCTTAGTTACCCCGGGTTTAGAAAAATGTCACTAAGCAAGCACAACAACTCAAACAACTTATTATTATTTTATTATCATTTTAATTCTGGCAGTTCAAATGAACAGAGTAATGTAATATTTCTTCATACTTATTTCTTCTTCAATTTTCAACAAGTTTGTTTTCTTAGATTCAAAAGTGTGCTAGGTTTACTAGTTCATGTCTCAAGTTTTCTAGTGTGCCCAATGGTCCAAGCTTTCAAACCACTGCTCTGATACCAAGTGTAATGCCCGGTTAAACAACCCACTTGAGAACCATGAACCACCTAGGTTTAGTTAGAAAATTATGGAATAATTTTTTTTAAGGTGTTAGGAGTTGACAACCAAAGTCTCAAAGACAAATAAATTCAACTGATAACCTTTCCCATTATAATGATTATTGATTTCACATTATAAAGCAATAAAGGTAATAGGTCCACACCTAGCTCAAATCTCTCTAAGGATTAATTTAATTACTGATTTCATTGACATTTTAGCTAAAGATTTCCTTATTAAATTTTAGGGTTAAGGGACCCAAAACAATTAAATACCCAAGGTATTTAATTTCCACCAGATCAAAGACATGAGCAGGATTAAATTATAGTGAGGAAAATAACACATAAGTAAAGTCAACAATAGAGCAAGGTCTCACTTACCCACTCCCAGAACTTGATTAGGAGTGTCTACAACTAGGTTGCTAGGCAACATCTACCACTAACAGGTTGGAACAACTCAAATCCACAAGAACAAACTTCTCTTTTATTAACAATTCTTAGAGGTCACAAGGTCCAAAACTTAGGGCTAGAAGTTTCAGTTAGGTTCAGGGAGCAATTTTACTCCCATACCCACTCTCTAACAAGCTCAGAGTTTCAACTAGATTTTTCTCATACTTAATGCTTCCAAAATTTCCCTAAACCATTCCCAATGGATAGGAAATTTTCTCACCTTTCTAGTGATATAAAGAAGTCCTCCTAACTCCTCCGAAACTCAAGATATGAGCAAGTGGAGTCTAGGGGTCAAATTTTCCCCTAGGGGGACACGTGTCAAGAGGAGGGGAAATCCCTTTGGTGGGTTGGCGGGTCATGGGGTGGCTCTAGAAAATTTTCCATTGCATGGGAGAAATTTCCCAATTTCATCCTTGGTCCTCCTAAGGACACGTGGTGGCCTCTGAGTCATCACCGGCAACAAGGGAAGGAAGGGTGGGGTGGCGGGAGAGTTTGGGGCATTTCACCCGATGGGAGAAAATCCAATTTGGTTTCGTGCACTGCCCGGGAGGGCCCGCCAGGGACACGTGGTGCCAAAAATTTCTATTGGGAGAAGAGAGAAGGAGGGCATGGAGGGTGGGGTGATTTATCGCTTTGCACCCGATGGAGGAACAGAGAAGAAAAAGGATGCACGGGTCCGTGCACTCGCGGAAGGACAAGGTCCGAGGAAGGCGGAGAAGCGGGCTGCGGGAGAAATTTAGAAAATTTTCCCAAGGCCAAAAAAAACAACCCAAGGAAGAAGAAGGGTCCCCTCCCACCTCCACCCCAAAGTGCCACGTGGCACGCTCTCATTGTTGGTCATGGGCCGGCGGGGCCAAAATGAGAAATTTTTCCCAAAAATTTCAAAAAACTCTAAGGGAAAAAAAGTGTCGCACCTCCATTGCTGCCTCGTGAGGACACGTGGTAGCCTCTGATTAGTTGTGGGCCAGTGGAGGAAAAGGTAAATTTTTTCCCGGCCCAAAATTTTCAAATTTTCCTAAGGATTTTTAAATGGGAAATTTTGGGCCACGGCCCCCAGGAAAATTTTCCCAAATTTTCCCGCCAAGGCCCAAAAACTTCAAAGTGTCATAACTTTTGCTAGGAAGCTCAGTTTTGGGAAAATGAGGACTTTTTGGAAATATCTCGATGCCCTCTTTGCACAAGAAACATCAATTTTATATTTTGATAAGTTTTAAGGGGTCAATTTTACAAAAAGGATCTGCAGGATTTTAATTAGCCAACTGACAAGTTTCCAACTTTCAATTTTGATTAAATTAGATCTCCTCCTTCACTCAACATGTCAAACAAGACATGGGGGATTGGTCTAGGGAGAGTTTAGAGTGTTTTAGGAAAGTCAATTTTGTTCAATTGATTCCAATTTGGAATTTTGTCCAACAATTGATAGAAAACGGTTGAGGAAGAGATTGAGCTCAAATTTGCAATGGTTCGAGTTACTCTCTTAAATCTTCTTGTCAATTTGAGTTCATTACTAGTATATCATGTTGGATTTTAAGGTTTCCAAGTTGATTGTTAAATGCTGGTCCAAACTGTGCATTTTATTTAGATTTACTAGTTTTAAAAGTCACAATGCCAGTGATCAAATTTTTAAAGGATCTATTTGTCAATTTTATCATTTAAGTGTGGCATATAGTTTCTAAACTAATCCAATGCATATAGTTGTTTCTAAACAAATCTTTTCCAAGTTAAATTGTAACATCTAATGTCCAAATTTAATATCTTTCAAAGGAGACAATGCAATATAATTCTTACACATGCATTTCTTCTTTTTCCATTTTTTTCTTTTAAACAAGATTCCAATCCCAATTTGATATTTCCAATTTTACCACAACAATGCAAATGAGAACTGAACTTGCAATTCTTATTGACTTTAATTAAAAACAACTTTACATATTTCAATGTTGGGAACCAATAACAATCATTTAATTTATTTCTTTCCAATGTACAGAGCTAAAATGTAAGTGTCTTTCACATTTCAAAAATATAACTTCATAATCAATTTACATACATCTTTCTTCACAAAATGCATATTACAATTTCATCCACATCACGTGGGAAAGGATTACAAATGAATGTGTTTCCACAAAGGACTGTCAAACTATATTTTTCCATTGCTCCAGGACAACAACATGCACATTTTCTCTTTCTCCAAGTTGATCACAACAAAAAGAGGGGAAAGGCAATGCTCTCCACCCAACCAAGACATCCAATGAAAGGAGAAGCCTTCCTTCATCATTGGCCCCGAGCCCCAACCAAGATACAATAGAAGGTGCAATTCAACCATGGCAACAACTGGCTTCCACACACAACATTCTTTCACATACACATTTTTTTTTAAAACACAATGCAACACCAAAAGCAAACAGCAGTTCACAACTGCATTTAAAACATATCAAAATAGAACTCAGGCTTGATCTTGCAAGCCAAAGGAGAAAGGACTATGGGGGAAGCTACTTATGCCTCCCAATTGGGAATTGGGCATCCACCAAAATCATACCACCAATATAACATATCAATCCCATAAACCTTATATCTCCCAACCCCTCCTTATGCCCCCCCAAATTTCTCCCTTATGCCCCCCAAGAGTAAGAAATGCAAGCTATTTCTTTTCCATGGTGGATCCCAAACCCAAAACTCCCTCCACAAAATTCTGATGCCCATGGCATTTCCCTTATGCCCCCCCACAAGAATTCCCCATAGCCTTCTCCTACACCATTCCTAAGGTAGTCTACCCAACCAGCCAACAAATAAAACAATGCATGCACCATACACACAACACAATAAGAAAATAACAACAATAAGGAAGAAATAAACTCCTACCTCTCCATGGAAGGATTTTCTCCACACAACAAGCTTTGAATGTCAAAAACACAGTCCCAAAACAAGCAGTGCCAAAGTATCAAATGCTCTCCAATTTCCTCCAAATCAACAAGAGCTCTAATCATAGAAAAAATGTGCCCAAGGATGCATGCAAAACACAGTCCAAAATAGAAAGCTCCCAAGCATGCAAAGCTATCTCCAAAACTTCCTTAAAAAACCAGAGCTCCCACAAGAAAATGTGCCCCAAGGAAGAATGCAAAAAGGTTCAACAACCCAAAACAAGAAGAGAGTTTGAATTAAATAGAAGAGGGAGAGAAGAGGATGATGTGGATCCATGTAGGATGCCACATCACACATCCTCAAATTCAAACACAAAAGACAAAATTCCATTCTCCCAAGCACAATAAATGAAATGACAAATTAACTTACACACTCCAAAAGAGCCCACACCTCAAGGGACAACTATTTAATAAAATGTAAGAGAGTGCAATCCAAAACAAGCAACATGATGAATAAAATGCATTTAAAAGTCACAAATCACATCTCCATCCATAAGTATGGTTGGTAACATAAATTTAGAGGCATGGGACAAGTTTTACTTGTCCCACAAGTCTCCAAAAACAGCCCCCAAGGTCAAATTCGAATTTCCATGGAGGTGGAGTATTTCATACTCCAAATCTGACTTACACAAGCTCTTACAAAATTAAATACAACAGCCATCAACTCTTATAATTACTTCCCATATCCCAATTTGATTTATTTAAAGTTTAACTATATGATTCCCACATTAATCCATCACAATTTTAATTAATTTAAAGGAAAGGAACACATTACTTAATAAAATACATACAACAATAATAAAAGGAAACACATTAATAAATTACACAAACCCATGGTCACATGTAAAGATAATCCCCATGGGAATCCCTAACAAAATACAACACACACACAAAACAAGTTGCCATGGTGACCATGTTGAATTCACCCAGAATTCCATTTTGGTTGGTCTCCGATCCCTCGATGTTTTGTTGTGATATTTTTAAACCTGCAAAACACAAATACCTCCTTCGGCCTCGTGGCCATATCAGAACATCCAAAATGAATATATAATATAATCACGAAATCATCTATACATATGAATCACAACAGTCATCAAGGCAATCAATGAAATCATTTACAATTTATATCGACAACTATGTCATCATCAAATAATTTTCCTTTTCTAGGTTTATTCATAATCTCCAAAATCACACGTCGAATAACTTCCATTAAACATCCATGCCAATAGTATATCATCATCCACATATGAGTGTCTCTAATAATCACCATGCATTATATATAATCAAGGATCTAGTCCTTTCATTCAACAATAATCAGCACGTGATCTCGACATCAACCTAACACCATACTAAATCAAAATATTAAAATATAGGAGAATCGGGGACTAAGATCAGTAAGTGAGTTCCTAGTAGTTGATCAAGGAATCAAAGCCTATGCAGTAATAAAAGGTGCCAAAGAAACAAAAAGAAATATGAAGAAATGTAATTTCTTCTACGATATTATAAACAAAACCTAAACAAATAAATAATCGATGTGACTATTTATCTATACAAAATGAATCTAAACTATCATAAATAAATAATTTTTTTCCAAATTGTAATTTTGAATCTAAATCTTTTTCCACCTCGGAGACACAGGAAGGATTCAAAGCTTCTCAAAAGCACTTCTTCCCCTGAAACTTCCCCAGTATAAGTAAAGAAATATTCAATGGAGATTGCAGATTGATATTGAATGCTAATTTTTGTAAACAAATGCATAAGCTTTCCTCCAGAAAAACATCCCTTGGAAACCTATAGGGATAGATAGGGAAGTAATCTATCATGAGAATATTTGTGCAGAAAAAATGAAAGTGCATGTAATTACTTAACTATTACAATTATTTGAATTTAAATGATTTGGATACTCTAGTAAATATTATGCATAAAAATTAAATGAAGAAATTAATAAAGCTTAAGGAAATACAAGTACATCCTCAACCTGGAATTTTCAAAATAGTGTAAAATATAGTGATGGTTTATTGTGATATCCCCTCATCTTATTTTCCAACTTTAGTGCTTAAATGAATCCAGGGAATTGTGTTGGGTAGTGCAGAAGAAGTGTTGGAGTAGCGGTGGGTTATAGGCAATCTGGTAGCAATGTGGGTAGGAGAATAATAATGCAAGAGAACTATCTTGATTGTGTATTTCCTAGCAATATTACGGAAGCATAATGATGCAATTAACAAAAAAATCTCGCCAATGCTTTGGGAAGAAGCTTGGATTTTATAGAACATAGGTGGGAAATGGTCTAAGCCATTTGGCAACCAAGGAATGCCACCTCACTCAAAGGAGGGGAAATTAACTCTCAATTAGCAATAGAAGAGGAAGAGGAAGTTGGTATGTATCAAATGAGCCCAAGAATAACCAATTTGACTAAGAAACATGCACTAAAATCATGTTTGAAGAAATGACACGTGTTCAGAAGATGCCAAAGAAGATTATGGAAAAACCACATGTAACCACTTATACGTGTAGAGGGGCATTTTCACAATTGCGGGGTGGTTACGCAACAACCATCGAGGGAAGATCGATGGTTTCATAACCACCGGGCATTTCTATAACTTAAGGCCAAAAACTTAGGGAAAATCTATGAAAGAGATAAAGAAAAGAAATAAAAGCATGGAAATGGTTAAGGGAAGAATTATAATCCACAAATATATACTGCAAGTGGGAAATATGACTCTAACACCTTTGGTAAAGATAACAATCATCATAGGGGATTTTGAACTGCATTCGACAATGTAACATGTGAAAAATTGGTGCGTATAATACCCAACTAACATTGGACTCAAAGGGAAATAAAAATCCCTTTAGAAAACATTATAAATGATCATATCATGGAATATAAGAGGTCTAAATAGATTTAATAAGAAAATAATTATAAAATACATAAGAGCTAGAAACAAACCTCACATTTTGGCAATATAAGAGATTAAGATGAAAGACATACATTAGTAAGACTAAGAACTAATTTTGGAAAAATGTAAATATTTGCAACATTGGTTCCTCAAGAGCTTTAGGAGGTTTAGCTGCCATTTGGGATAGTAGTTAGGTGAAGGGTTTGGTGATTTTAAAATATTCTAACCATTTTTCCATTCTATTCACCTCATTCAAAGACATCAAGGATTAATGGATTCTCTCAAATATATATGCCCCAAAAAATCTAGTTGGAAGGAAATAACTTTGGATGGAACTCATAGACTTTAGGAAAAATTATAGTAGTTACAAATGGATTATCATGGGAGACTTCAACACTCTATTGAATCATATTGAGAAGAAAGGGGGAATAGGAATTCACTCTAAGTATGGAAAACTTGACAAATATGATAGTAGATAATAATCTCATCGACATTAAGCTTGGAGGTATTTAATACACTTAGAGCACCAAAATATTAGGAACCGAGCTAATACAAGTTCGTCTTGATAGGGATTATGTCTCGGTGATTGGACACTCTCACAAGATTTCAATCCTTCTTCTCCCCCAAAGATGGATCCAATAATAATTCAATTGTGCTCAAAAATTTTAGTAAAGAGGTAAAAAACCATCCCCTTTTAAATTTGAAATAAAATAATGGTACAAAATCAACATAAGGGGATCTGCAATGTCTATCCTCATTCAAAATTGAAAAATGTCGGGAGACATGTGAGGAAATGGAACAAGGACTTCTTCATAAGTACTTTTGAAAAAATAAGAAGATAAAAGAGGAGATTAATGATCTTGAAAAAGGATATCAAATAAGGGTAGGGACGTGGATGATTACTATCTTACAAAATAACTCCTTTCATATCTTCATACAATCAACTCTAAAGAAGAGTCCTCTTTGGAGGACAAAATCACAAGCTCTTTGGCTTAAAGAAGGTAATAAAAAAACTAAATTTTTCCACATGACAACGTTACATCATAGAAACAACAGTAGAATTTAAGAAATCACTACGAAAGAGGGAAGAATTAAAAAATATTTGCATAACATCAAGAAAGAGGCTATTTCCTATTACAAGGATTTGTTGAATTGGGATTCCACATAGGATGGAGCACTTTCTAACAATTTTATTTTAGACATCCCCTTTAATTTATTTGAGGATTAAATCCTTAAGAAATTGACAGAAAAAACCACAATTGAAGAGTTGTATAGAAAGGTTTTCTCGGTGGAAGGAGACAAATATTCAGGCACGGAGGGATTTCCAGCTAGTTTCTTTCAAAGGTAATGGGAAGTTTACAAGGAAGATCTTCTACGTGCTAGAAATTAATTTTTACATACTTGGAATATTTTTAAATAAATAAACAACACATTTATTGTGTTGATACCCAAGAAGAAGGTTGATAAAGACTTCAAAGACTACAAATGCACAAGTCTTTCAAATTTCCACTACAAGATTTTCACAAAGACCATTGCTTTCAAGATTCATCCTCTTCTTCCTTATCTCATATCTAACCAACAAGGGGTATTCGTGAAAGAAAGGATTATCCAGGATCATATTATATTAGTGGACGAAGTAATCCACTCTATGGATAAGAGTAAAAATAAGGTATGAATGTTAAGCTATACATGAACAAGGATTTCAATATAGTTTGTTGGAATTTTTAGAAAAAATTCTCAAGGAGTTTAGTTTTGATGACAACTTTAGAAAAAATATGAGTACCTACATATCTACTCAATATTTTTTTCATTTTAATGGGACATCTACAAGTTTTTTTGTAGTTGTTAAAGGTATATGAAAACAATATCCTCTTTCTCCACTCTTGTTTATTCTAATGCCCAAAAGCCTTAATAGAAAAATTGATCCTACTATTAATTCTAGATACCTCAAAGGTTTCACAACATCTTCTGATGAGTTAAAGGTTTCAATCATAACTTTTTTGATGACATGATCTTCATAATGTTAGCCTCGATCTTTGGAAGCTAGGAGACTCAAATACATTATCGAGAGAATATGAGGAAGTCTCGAGACAACCGATTAATTTTAACAAAAGTTTAGTTATTTTCCTAAACACTCCTATCCATAGGAAAAATCAAGATTTCAAAAATTCTTGGGCATATAATTAAAAAATTCCCTCATCCTATCTTGGCATGCCTATATTCATAGGGAAAGTTCCCATAGAGGTATGGAACTCACTAATTGAGAGACTTCAAATAAAACTAGCAGGATCAAAGAGTGTTGTTCTTTCTCAAGTCATAAAATGTTTACTCATCAAGAGTACACTTTAAAACCTTCTTATGCATCTTATGTCTCTTTGTAGGATTCTTAGTATAGTTATTGATAAAATTGGATGAATTCAGAAAATATTTATTTGGACAAGAGTGGAGGAGAATAACAAGATCCCACGTATTACTTGGGAAAAGGTATGTCTTCACAAAAAAATTCGGGTCCTTAGAATTAAGAGATTAAGGTGGATTAACAATCGTATGATAGTGAAAATTATATAGAGTCTGATCAAAAAGGATCTTCCTTGGACTTCTATCATTAAAAACAAGTACCTTAGTGCTTTCAATGATCTCAAATATCCTTGTAAAGAAGACATGCCCTATGGATTAGCATTCTAGAACGTTATTTTAAACTACAAACATCTTCTCCTCAAAGGAAGAAAGTGGAAGCTCAGGAATGGTAAATACATTCTCTTTTGGAAAGAGAAAATGGCTATCCCATATTCCTCTCTATGAATTAGATGGTGGTGAATAGATATATGATCATTTTAATGTTCGATTAGGTAAAATGTTTGTGACTACATCATAAACTCCTTGGTTCACTTCATAATAATGGTCCCTCACCAAATTAATTCCAATGTGTAATGGAGATAGAAAATATTATAAGTAGCCAAAATCCTTCCCAAGTGGAGAATCAAGATGAATTTATTTGGGAAAACACCTTTGATGGTTTGTACTTAGTCGAAGTCGGGTTACCTAATCCTTTATGAAATGCAAATCCATCAAGTTGATTAGAAAAAAATATGGACTAATTGATTAAATCCCAAAGTAAATAATTATTTTTGATTTTGATTCATAAAAATATTCTAACAATTAATAACTAGGTGGAGAGGGGCCACCACTTCCCTAGTAGGTGCGATTTTTGTAAAAATCATAAGAAATGCTAACCACATCTTCTTGTATTGCATGTTTGCTTCCATGCTTTGGAATTTTTTCTTCAACTTCATAGGAATCATTTAGGTATTCCCGAATTCTTTAATTTCTAATTGAAACCATTATTTTTTCCCATCAAAAAGTTTGGTGATCAAGAAATTTTGGAACACTACCTTCCCCACATTATTTGGTCTATTTGGAATGCTCGTAATTCTACCATTTTTGAGGACAAAAGCCATCTCTTCCCAAAAATCTTGAATGAGCTTGTTGATAATATAAGATAGAATTCCACTTCTTACAAACCCCCTACAAAGATGTCACAAAGCATGAATGACTGTAAAATTTTGGAAAAATGGAAACTTAGTATATTCTCAACTTCCATTCAATAACAGAATGTTCCTAGCATAGAGCATATGAAATAACACCCCCTTATTCTAGATGGATTAAAATCAATTACGATCATGTGTAAAATGGAAATCTTGGAAGGGCCGGTGGTGGAGGATGCATAGAAAATGAAAAAGTACAAATAATTATGTTATACAATGGACCCATGGGAATTAACTCTAACCATTATTCGGAGGCTCTTTCTTATCTATGGGGAATAAGGTTGTATAGAGGAATTAGTGCCAACAATCTAATCATTAAAAGGGAATCTTTAAACATAACCAATTTCTGAATGGCACTAATCATGTCAATTGAAGATTTAGACATATTATAGAGGAATTTTTGAAGATCCTCAACACTATTTCCATTAAGGTAATTCAACACATGTTCTGTGAAGGAAATAAAGTGGTGGATTTGATTGAAAATATAGGTGTCAATCTTAATGATTATTGATTATGGGAAGTTGATGATAGCCTTACGCCTAATATTGTGGTTATTGTAAGGAATGATAAATTCATTAAATTATCATGTGATCTTTATCTCCTTCATGTGAAGTATACTTGATTTAAGATTTTTACCCTCATCTCCTCTACTTCAGCCATGCCATTGTTGGAAGAAATCACAATAGAGTTGAGAGATTTTCTATGTTTCACAAAGCATGGGGGTGAAAGGTGTAGAGCCAAGCCTATTAGATTTGAATAATGGAAGCATAATGAAAAGATCTATAGCATATTGAGTAAAGGTGGTTTCTCTACTTTCATGGAGTGAATTAAGGATCATGACCTCCACCTTTCATTAGAATTCACCAAAAAATGGAAATACAAGAAAGTAACATACAAAGGAAGAGAAATTGACATTATAGAGGGTTTCATTTCTTAAGTCATCGAGATTCATCAAAAGGGATTAAAGTTCTAAAAGAATGATGTTGATACTACGATGGAGGAGAAGAAATTTTTGGGTAAAGATGAGTCAATCAAAAATGCTAAGGGTAGATTCTACAGAGACCCACTCCCTCGGCCTTACGACATTGTAATGAAATACATTACTCTTTAGGGATATTTCAGGTAATTCTAAGTTTCCATTTGTGTTTCTTTAATCATTTCAGAATAAATTCTTTGTTACTTTTCCATTTTTCATAGTACAATCCTTTGAGCACTCTATTAATCTTGTTAAGGGGAAAGAGTGTATCCAATCCATCAGGTTGTGATTCTTCTTTTGTATATATTCTTTAATATCTCTATTCCTCAACCCCAACCTTATTCCCTCCTTCCTTCAGATTCCCATGTTATCCCCTCTTCCAATCCCTTCAACCCCGCCCTCTAGATTCCTCCACTCATGTTTCCAACTCTCTCGACCCTTCCTCTTCTAAACAATTTTCCCATTTTTATATTCCTCTCATTTATGCCCCCTCCTCCTCTTCTCTACCTCCCTCTATGCCTACTTCCTCTTTACCCCCTTCTCATAAGAGATCTATGGATATTTCATGGGAAAACCCCTTTTTGGGAAGTATGTTCCCCATTCCCACCCCATTTAGGAGGAGGGTGAATCTTTAATGTGGATCTTATCCATGGGAAAGAAAACCTCCCACTCTTCCAATATTCAGGTTTTGGAGAGAGTTGAACTGTATTAGTGAGGAGCTTAAGGAACTCAAAGATATGATGAAGAACTACAACACTGATAAAGGGATGAACAAATATGGAAAGACTCGGCCAATGACATTTTTTTCTGAATATTTCCAAGATTGAAAGGAATTTGAAACCATAAGAACCAAGCATTTTAATGTACTATCAATAATCAAGTGTATTATTGACTCTATTTCACTCATCACCAATCATCTTGAAGACCGCAAAGTGAAAGAGAAGTTTAAGAAGGATGTAAGACATAATGAGATCAACAAGGAACTTCCTACATCAAGAATAATTTTCAGAATCTAATGAAGTAGAAATTTTCTTGGTTGTCTTCTTCTTGTCATTAGAATCTTTTTGTGTTTTTATGACATTATGGCTAACATTATGTTGACTTTTTACTTACATTGCGTTGAATTTTGGCTTCATGTTGACTGTTATATTACTACAGTCTTGTTTTTCTCTCTTGGGCTTTGTAAAGTATTATTTGAACTAGGTAGCTTCCCTACGTAAAAGCCTTTATCTTGAATTAAAACATGAGACTGTAAATACCTCTAAACTCAATATTTTCCACCAAATGTAGTTGTAACCAGCTAGATTTAGTGGAGAAATTCCTAAAACTACACATGTAAAAAACTAACCACAAATAGAAAAATCCAAATAGATATGTAAACCCATCTTAGCATCATCAATAAAATGATTTAAACTTACACGAGAAATGATAAAAATAAAATCGGAAGTATTTAGTAACTAATAAATGAGAGTTCATGTTTACCAAATTGTATCTCTAATACCATGTCGGAGGATGTGAGTACAAAGATCAAGATGGAATATGTGTACATTAACCAAGTTGCACTCTAATGGAACCTTGATGTAGCTCCGAGTAGTAAGAAAGCAATAACCACAATGAAAATTAGGCATGCAAGTAAAATTTATGCTCATGCTCATATATACAAAGGAAGTACAAATATGAGTGATGTGTAACTCACAATGCAAGACCCATCATGAATCAACAAGGGAGAAAGGAGTTATAATCCATAAATGGAATGCAACTCATGTATGACATACTAATGGAAATTTTAAGTGAATGATGGATTCTATGACAAAATTTGTCATGCATCACAAAACAACTAATGACACCTAAGACCTATGACCTAACATAAGGGGAGATGACTCAAGTATGTGTGAGGGAAAAACTAATAATATGTAAATTGAATCCCTAGAACCAACACTTTTAAACAATTACAACTTATTCCTTGTCATATAATGATCTCATTCCAACTAATAAACATTGTTAAAACCATTGGAGAGAATTTTTATAAAGTGGGTTTTATTGGCCATTGTGTCTTAATGTTTTCATTGATGTCAAAAAAATTGATGGAAAAGGGTGTGTAGAGGTCATATGAGTCACCATGAGGTGAAAACCAATTTTAATTCTGAATGTTGATTAGTAGTTTCATTTTTCGGTCTAGTTGCAATGGTGTCTAAGTATGGTTTTGAGCATGATACAAGTATGTATGGTCATGGCATGAGTTACAAAGGTTTTCATGAGGTCAAGTAAGTTTAAAATGATGTGTGAGGGGTATATAAGTGTCGCATTGAGTCATCAAGGTCAGTTCATGGGTTGGAATGGTTGAGTCAGGTCATTTTATCCCTATTCTTGGTCTTAGAGCATATGGTTTAACTAGGAGGTATGAATTTTAGAGAAAGACAATAATTGTGAATCATGGTAGAAGCATTTTGATGGTGTATATGACATCTATGATGAGTTTTAGGTCAGTTCTTAGATTTTTTGTGATGTTTCATGGTCCTTGTGAAGAAATAAGGTGAAGACAGGATAGGAAATCACATGTAAGTTGTTATGGCTAGAGATTTCTAGGTCTGTTTGAGAAAAGTGATGATCTTGGTTAGTAAAAGGGTGTTTTCATGATTCTTCATGACACGTTTTAGGTTAAACTTGTGAAGAAAGTGTAATATATGTTAGTTTTTGGTAAAAAAAAAATTGGAGAAGGAGAAATCAAATTAAATTGGAAACTTTAGATGCTCACCTTCTCTCACACACTTTTCATGGGACCTGTTGGAGCTTAAAATTTCACCTTGCCCGAGTCATAGAAAATTCAATATTTTGAGGAACCATGGGAATGTCTCAAAGGTTTAGTACTTGCACTGTGAGACAAACCTCCAGAGAAGTTTGGTTCCTCTACCCAATCCTAATTCTGAACTACTCCTAGGAATTGAAATGCAACTATATAACTCTACTCTAAAATTCCAAGGGACCAAAGTGAGAAGGAGATGCATAAACAAAAATCCTAATCTACATAGGTGATAACACCAAGAAAAGGGGTGGAGACACTCTCAGGTGAGTGAAAATGGAAGAAAATGATGAAGGAGAGGATAAAATTGAGTTCCACAATCCAAAACAACATTCAAACCACCATGTCCATGGAGAACAACACATTTGAGACCCTATAAGGAGAACAAAGGATGCATGAAATGCTTGTAAATGCAATGAGAGGAAAGGAAATACAATAAAACACAATCTAGGGTAGAAGATAACCACACACAAAAACTATTCTATTACTTCAAATATGCAAAATTCATTACATAGAAAGAGAAGAGGCAAGGATCACCATGCAATATGTCCAAATTTGGGCCTATATCTCACCACTTCTCTAGAAAAAAATTGAAGAGTACCATTACATTTAGAACATCCCCCATCTCAAATGAGAGGTTTTTCATCATATAGAAGATTGAGAAATTTTTATAAAAAAAAAAAAACTCAAAATTCTACCCACACCCAACAAAAATATGCATTAAATTTATGAAAAGGGGCATGGGAAACCTACCAAATCAATACCTCCATGATCTTTTGCTTGTTAGAGAAGGAATAGCACCAAATCTCATAAAATTTGATTTCAAAGCTATGTAGAACTACATATTTAAATAATGGAAGTGTTGTCCTCATTTTTTCCCACCTACCTCCACGTAACTTCATATTTTCTAGTTCCATGATGAATTACTTGAAAATACATTTCTACTGATATAAATTTTATCAAATTTGGAGTTCCTGGTGAAAATATATGCCCATACGGATCTAGAGGGTTAGGAAGGAACACAAGTTCTTTGTACCTTCATTATAGTCTACAGTTATATAATATTCCTCCCCCTTCTTTTCTAACTTTTCTCATAGGAAATTGCGGGGTTTCAGGGAACTAGGGGAACTCAAGAACACTTCCATTTGGCCCTACCAAACTCCACTTTCTTATCAATACATTGGGATTTATTTGTGAATTGGATATTCTAACCGTGGGTGGAACTTGGGAACTATTCTTCCCTGGCCCTCAGTGCCCGCAAGTCTTATGGATCCCACAATGAACTATCACCTTGGTGCTTTAATTTTATGGCTCAAACTACCTTACGCGAAACAAATACCCCGGCGGAACCTATTCCACCCATCCTTAGTTCTTCCGCACCGTTGCTATTCCACACTTCACTTCTTTATTCGCCTTCCTTTTCCTTGTGGTTCGATGGTTTGTGTGTGGAACATGAACTTGGGAGGAACTCGTTCCCACCAACCACTTTGTTCCCACATATGCCCCGCCTTTGACATTACATTGTCCCTTTATCTATTGTCTCCAAAGCTAATGTAGGGAACTAATGTTCCCACATAACTCATTCCACCTGTTCTAATTTTATCTGATCCACCCATAATACATTGAAACATTTTTGTTTTGGGACCAATCTAAATGCAGGTAACCTAGTGCCATGGAGAACAAAACTATCCACAACCTTTGGATCTACAATAAACTAAAATTTCCCCTTTTCTCTTTTGTTCACAAATTTGGCTAAGTGTTTGGACTTTTATGAATATTAGGAGTTAGGAAAAGGTAGAGAAATGTCCAAAAACAAATGCAAGTGCCCTAGAATATGAAAAATACCTATTGTTTCCCATATTCTCCATCAAATCTCCTTGAAAACTACCCAAGTCTAGTTTTCTGAAGCTAGCTAATTTTTCCAAGGGGAAATTTGGATAAAAGTTTGGCAACTCATGGGGTAATCGTCCTGCTAGATTTAAAGTATCAGTATCCTTGAAGCATCCATTGGGAATAGAGTCATCTTGATAATATAAAATGGATCTGAAAATTAAAAATAATACCCTGAATCAAATTTAATTATTTCCTAAACTTGAAGTCGATCTGAATCTTGAATTAACCATCTCATTAAAAAAATTGAATTAGGTTTTATGAGAGTCAAAAAATTGTCTTGAATCTGAAATTTTCACCTGTTTCCTCTTCAATTGATCTCTGAGACAAAGAAAAAGCATCTAAAACTATCCCAAATTTGATTTTTTCCAAGTTTTAAGAATAAATAAACTTGGTCGTTAATAAGAATGAAAATTGTTTAAAGATGGACCCAAATGTTGATTTCTTGACAAGTATGAAGCATTTGAGTTCTAAATTTTATGTTGTTTGATGGAGTGCACTTGGAACTATACTAAACACCTTATACCTCCCTTTGAACACTAATTCCTATAATGGACTATGTAAAATAAAAAAACACCACAAAAACTATGTTCAAAATGGATAATCATACATGTTCCAAGAGAAACATGCGAGTGTGCACAATCACTTATTCCATTGAAATAAAACCTATACTTCCCTACACTAACCTAAGAAAAAGGAACTAAAATAAATCCTACAACTAGTAGGGAGAAATAGATTCCTTTCCTCACAAATTGAGATGATATATTTTATTTTTAGTGGCCATGGTCATTAGTAAGAGTGAAAAATTTATTTGAAGTTGGTTTTCCACCCTATTCATCAAAGTATTAATGAAAAAAAAATGCATCAATTAGTTTCTCTACATTTAGATTTAAGAGGTATTGCGGCTGACCCTCGGCACATTGTAGATCTTCCTCATGCTCGAAACACACATAACTAGTTGTAACTCTATCTTTGGCTCTAAAATAGATAGATACCTGATTGGTCAAGGGATTTGGAACCCATACGCTGATCCTTTTAATTTTACCATCGTTTTGAAGCTCAAACCCATGAATGGATTCATCATGCATAATTTCCTTGAATTAAGATGTTTTCCGGCTGGTTTAAACTTGTTTCGCTTCCACAAACAACTTTGTAAAAGACTCTTCCTCCTTCATGATGATTTTTATTTTGTAGTTGGTTCACCATGGATCTCTTCCTCCTACAAACATAAATTTTTAGAGATCAAACTCATCTAAAAAATAAAATTCTTATAAGGATGAAGGGGAAGAAAGATATGAAGTTTCCTTTTTGATCATCTGTTCACTCAAACCTCTTAATCTTATATGTCCTCCTCCTTGGCATGAAGCTCTTCATGAGTGGTTGCAGTACTTGATGATATTGGTGGATCATTGTAACCTTCAAAAAATTTAGAGAGTTATATATATACAAGATCTTTGGAGGTCACTACATTCAATTGAAACATCTTGCTCACTTGGAATCTTCTCTTCCTTTTCTTTCAACCCTTCTTATTTAACCTCCTCGAGTTCAGATTTTTTAATTAAAATTAGAGGCTTTTCTGCAATGGGTTAGGCCACTTCTTCATCCACCATGCTCTTAGAATCAGTCCATTCTTCAATAAGTATTTCATGATTTTAAATAATAGGACTCACCTCAGCTGATTTTGAAGGTATTATAGAAGGCTTACTTGTTAGGTTCTTAGTGATGAACCTTTCTAGATTCAAACTCATTGTTTCAATCCTTGAAGATTTGAATCTGATTTACTCTATTTTCTCCTTCTCAATATGTTCTTCTAGATCTGCATGTGCACCCTATTGTCCAGAAGAATGGAAATCAACCCTAGCTATCACTAAGTCTTCAAGATCATGTTTAACGAGGAAAGGGTCCTCACGAAACCAATAAATTAAGCCCTTAGTTTGTTAGTTAACATCCAATACTTCATGATTTACATTGATTTTTTTAGAGGCTTGGGCATATATAAATATATTTTTTAAAGTGGGGAAGGTTTTATCCCTTTCCTGATTTTGTAAAGGTTCAAATGGTGGAGGAATTGGAATACTTTATTGTGGTGGAAATGGAAATTTGGGAGGGATAATATCAAATAAATGAAGGTGAGATGGAAAGCAAGAAGATGGAGAAGGGGAATCCTCAATAGGAGCCGGGTATATTTTTAGTGGTGAATATTCATAATTTGGTAAATTTTCCATTTTTGGAAAATTTGAAAAGGCAAATTTTTTAGAGTAAATCAGTGTATTGTTCACCTAAAATTTCCAGTATAAATTTTTTTAGGGGTCAGCTTCATCTACCGTTGAAAACTAATCCTATATAAACCTAGGTAATTCACCTAGTATTATAATAGTAACTTACTAAGGTACCATACAAATTACTTGTAAATTACAAGTAGACAAAGTGTGGATCAGAGTCTCAGACTAGTTGTTGTAGAATTGCAATAGGAAAGTGTCACTGACACGTGAGAAGGAATATTTTCATTTCCAGAAAAGCAAAAATATAGTATTGTTGACGACAACAAGAGAAGGTGTTGACATGTGACCAGAGGGTTGTTGAAGCATGACCAAAGGATTGTTGATGCACGACCATAGGGTTGTTGATTCGTGACCAGAGGGTTGTTAATGCATGACTAAAGGGTTATTGACACACAAAGCAGAGATTTATTAACGCGTGACGAGGGTTGTTGATGCATGACAAGAGGGTTGTTGATGCATGACTAGATGTTTATTGACGCATGACCAGAGGGTTGTTGACATGTGACCAGATGGTTGTTGACATGCGACGAGAGTGTTTTTGACGCCTTACGATCAAGGGTTACTGAGATGATCAAAAAAATGAAGCATTTTTTTGTGTTGAGCGACAACAAGTTTTTTTGTTACACAACATCAATCCTTTTATCACCCAACACCAAAAAAATGTTGAGTTCTCCCCCTTAAGAAAATAACAAGCAAAAATTTGAATCTAAAATCCTAGAAAATTCACCTTTCGATGAAAGTGGTTCAAGGTATATTCGCCGAGGATTTTCCACCTCCAATTTACTAGAGGCTTCTAAAATTAACCTTGATGGGAGCATTCAGAAAGCTAGGGTCATGAAAATCAGTGAGATGACTCAATTTGGGGACGAGTAAAATGAAGGGTTATAGGGTAGCAGTGTAGGCTTTCCTTATTTACAAGTTTTCCTAACACTAGATTAATGAGCCTCTAATTTCTCACACCACATTTTGATTTGGGGTGTGATTTCAGCCATAAACTCTAGCTTCGTTGAGGGCTAAACTAGTTTGGAATATGGCTTATCCATGGATAGGCATTATTAATACCAACTCTAGCTACCTTCAATGCACATATAGCCCTGTTTTTCACCACTCTCATCTCCATCTCTTGAATCTTCCTTTGAAAATCAGCATCTTCTATGAGATTTCCACCATCACCTTCATAACCTTGTTCTTGACAAACATTTTGGTTAGGATAATAACCATATGGATCAATATAGGGTGGATTATATACATATTTTTCATTATGGGGCTCAAAAAAAAACATTTGGAGGTGAATTTTTACAATATGGGGATGGTAGGAACTAGTTTTGTTATTGCAAATGAAAATTACATGAAGGAAATGAAATCATGATTGCACAACTTCATGAATGAAATGAAAATGAAAGAATGAAAATGAAAGTAAAGAAAGGGGAAGGTCTGCAACTTAGGAAATGGGCTACTTGAATTAGTGGAGTCACCATATATGCTTGAAAATTCCACCAAAGGATGAAAATTCACCAAGAGCATATCAAAATTGATTAAATGAAATACAAGTTTTCAAATATATGTCCCATTGGGCATGCCAAAAAAATTTAGAACTCAAAATTACACCCTTCCTTGAGTCATAGACAACCCAATATGTTGAGGCAACGTGGGATTGTCTCTAAGTTATGGAACTTGTACTGTGAGACATATCTCCAAAGAAGACTGGTTCCTCTACCTAATCCTAATGCTAAACTACACCTAGGAATTGAAATGCAACTATCTAACTTTACTCTAAAGTTCCAAGGACCAAGGTAAGAAGGATATGCATTAACACAAATCATAATCTACATAGGCGATAGAACCAAGAAAAGGGGTGGAGACACTCTCAGGTGAGTAGAAATGGAAGAAAATTAAGAAAGAGAGGGAAGAGTTGAGTACCACAATCCAAAAAAACATTCAAAACACCATGTCCATGGATAACAACACATTTTAGACCCTACAAGGAGAACAAAGGAGGCACAAAACACTTGCAAATGTAATGAAAGGAAATAAAATGTAATAGAACACAATCCAAGATATAAGATAACAACAAAAAAATGATTTTATTGCTTCAAATATGCAAAATCCATTGCATAGAACCAGAATATCACCATGCAAGATGTCCAAATATGAGGCCTACAACTCACCACTTCTCTGGAAATTTTTTGAGAAAGTTCAATTGCATTTAGAACATCCCTCCAATCTCAAATGAGAGGTTTTTTTATCATGTAGAAGATTGAAAAAGAAAGTGAAAAGAGAAAATAAAAATTCTACCCCCACCAAAAAAAAATGCATTAAATGTTTGAAAAGGGGCATGAACAACTTGCCAAATCAATCCCTCTTTGACATTCTACTTACTAGAGAAGGAAATGTTATCCATATTTTATACCCCTATAAAAAGGATAATTTAATAGGTCGAGCGCTAACGGTGAAGATCTAGTGGGTTGGTTCGAAGAAATCAGCAGATGAACATGACCACCGAGTAGCATTTTAAAATGCTACCTTCTAGTAGTGGGGTTGGCAAGCCGCAAGGTGAAAATGACACAAAGGTTCGGTAGCACTCAAAATGGTAATAGTCGGTGGCATGTATAGATGCTACCGACCCAGTAGTAGGACATTGGCGGTGCTGACAACACTAGTTCTAAATGCTCGACCGGTAGCATTTTTAGTGCTACCCACCGGTTTTACAGAGGTGATGACAGAGAAATCGATCGATAGTAGGGTTGCTTTGATAGTATTTATATGGATGTTACTAGCTGAAAAAATATTGTAAGATATCGGCTAGAGCAGGGGAAAACATAGTACCTGCTGGTTGCATTTATGCTACCGGCCGGCACTGAGAGATGATTATTCTACCATTTGGGAGGATAAAATACGTGCAACCGACAGTCGAGTGTAGGAATGAACTAGGAATTAATGGAAATGGTACAAGGTTGTTTAACTACTAACTTAATGAGGTATGACACCTATGACTACTTATGGCCTCCTATACGTGTTTAATGAAATTTTTCAGTTGGTGAGGCAATTTCAAGGTTCTTCTTCTATTTATTGTAAAATTCACCTCATTTTGAGGGGATACTTTCTGTAATGAAAATGAACTCTGTCAAAAAATTTATTGAGTTGTTGTGAGCTAAAGGCCTCAAATTTGGTCATTTTGTAAATAATTCTTTCCTCTTACCTATATTGTAATGGATTGTGCATATTTTTAGCAATAAAATTCATGTTTTGTGGCTATTTTTTCCCTAGCTTATATGACATTACATCTTTTTCCTTCCATTATATTTGCAGGTATATTGTGCATATATTTATCTCTTTGTAGGATCTGTAATTTGTTGTGTTTTATGAATACAAGGAATTGAATACTGTCTTGGACTGTAGCACCTCCACCTACCCTCTCTTACCTTGTTTACTCCCTTTTTCACTCACTTAGATTGTCTCTTACTTTCATGGTACATCACCTTCCCTTATAGTATATATACCTTTGTATATTTTTCTATCCCTATCTCCTTGGAAATGATTAGGGTAGGATTAGATTAGTTTTTCATTCTCTACACTTTAGAGAAATTAGCACTAGGTTAGGATAATAAGACGACTTTCTCCAGAGGATTATCTTACTTGCAAGGTCCCACACTACAGGATAATCCCATGTTATGCAAATTACACTGATTGCCTCACACACAAATCACTAGCAATCAAGGGTGCTGTAATTTTGTGATAATATTTTTGGCACACCCAATGGGACCATAAGTCAATTTTCTAGATTTTTCAAGATTATATATGTATCTTGGAAAACTTTCATCTTTTGGAATCTTTGTAACAACACATCTGGCGACTCATAGGGTCAGATTTCAACTGGTTCTGGTAGTACTAGTATCCCAAGTACATGAGAAGGATCCAAACTCGGTCTGGAGTAAGAGAAGAAGGAATATTTGAGTATCTTCAATTATCTCTAGGTAAAGGAAGAAGAGGAAGGCATGTTGTAGAGTTCTCCAACTCCACCGAAAATAGCCTTATAAACACCCCGCATGGGAGACCCTTCCTCCAGTCCACTAGGGTTATCAAGCCAATTATAATGACACATCAACAACCACCACAAGGGCCACCGAATCCCTTTGTCAACTTCATAGGTAGTAGTCCACTTGCCCTAAATGGTTAGAACCAAATCCTGGTTGCAGCATTGAATAATATCTCCTACTTTACAAGATAAAACCATGTAAATCCTATTGACACAATCCAATACATTGCAAATATCTGTGTAATTCATGAAATTAATGAAATGGATGTCACAGTCAAGTTTCTAGATTCCTCTTTCAAGGGTAAGGCCTTCCAATGGTTTAGGATCTTGGCAACAAGGTATATTTAAAATTTGAATTAGTTGTGTTCAACTCTTTGTAACCAATTCATAGAAAGGGTGGATAACTAGAAAGGGTAGATAACTTGTCTTTATTAGAGCAGTTGACAACAATCAAGAGGGATTCCAATGAGAAAATACCCAATTTTAAATTTCAATTCCAACAGACATGGGATAAGATTTCAATCACCATGAGGCCAAATCTAGAATATGCATTCCTCTACTTCATGAGGGGCCTGAATTCTGACATATCTATGATGATATAGTCGATGGGACGAACAACACTTTCAAGAGCATATGATATAGCTATCATCGCAAAGAACTGCTTAATTAAAGTAGGAAAATTAGTGCCTAGGCCACATATGACGGTATATCAAGAATTTGGTACCCCATCCACCATTCAATAACATGAAATAGCCCCATTCTAGATCCTATAAATCAGAGCAATAGTGAGGCCTCCACTTCTTCTAGTACTTCCAAGGAACTCCATGAAGTTATGAAGCAACTCCAGAATTTAGGGAATGAGTTGGTGACTATAAAAAAGGTTACCAACTCAAAGATATAGACCATACTAGCCTCGGGCTCAAGTGAATAGGCCTCCATATCAACCTAGCATTCCTCCTCGAGTAGTGAAGCAAAATCGAGTCAAGGGAAACCTCAACTATCATGTCATTCCAACCATATAATCCAAGTGCGGTTTTAACATCCGGGGCCTTGGTTCTAAATTAGAAGAACAATTCTCGGGAGTATGAATTGTGTTACCGCTTAAATCTACCTCATCATCAATAAATGTTCTTTAATGGTGAACTGAACTAGGATTTGATGGTGATGACCTTCGTTGTGCCCCAAGATCCAAATGAGGAAGAGAATTAGTAAGAAATTCAGCAAAAGAATCCTCCAACTAAAACCACGTTGGTAAATTGGAAAATGAAGGACTTTTGCTAAGTTTATCAATCTCATTTCGTGGTGTAGATATCAATACATCAAAGAAAAGGAACATAGATGAAGGAAAGTCATCAAATTCGGGTGTTTTTCAGCCTAGTCTCATGCAACAAGGAGTCAATATATCAAATTCAGCCCCTAATGTACAAAATCAGCCCAAGATACCAGTTGTAGCAGCTCGTGGGACAACCCAAGTACATGAAAATATCACGCCAAGAAAGGGGTAGTAAAATAAAAACCCATCCCCTTTCAATAGCTTAGATCAAATGAAGAATACCCATGTCAACATTTCCATGTGGGAGTCACTAGCGATCCCAAGGCAACGGGATTTGTTAGAAGGCTGTAATGGCCAACTAGTCCACCTCAAAGGATACACCCATTAACTAGGAGAAGGTCCTCACTAATGCAATGTAGTAAGAGGGGGGCCAACCAAGAAATTTTTTAAGCCTCCACCATTTTATGTTTCCTTGATTGTCGGGGATAGCTTGGTACACAATTGTAAGATCAATCCAGGAGTAAGTAGCTCGAAATGCCGAAGCAAATTAATGATTCAAGGAGTAGGCAAGGTCTTTGGTGGAGATGTAGTGCTTGTGTCACCATAAGGTATAAAGTATTACTCAGCTTTCCATTTTTAGTTTTCTTATTCAAATAATACAACTGATTACGAAGCTTTGATCCATCGATTGCGTTGGGTAAGAATGAGGGATATTAAAAACTTGCAAGTGTTTGGAAATAGTGAGTTAATTGTGAACCAAGTAAGAGGATCCCATGCAGCCAAAAATGATGCATTCAAATATTACAAGCATCGGTATGGGATTAAATTGAATACATGGAAGTATTCAACATTCGAGCCATACCGAGGAAGAAGAATGAGGTTGTAGATAGGTTTGCGGAAATTAGATCAGCATTCGACGTTGTTAAGAGTATAAAGAGAGATCAAGCTCAGCCCCATATCAAGGTGGTTGTGAGGGTAGATGTATCGAGATAAAAAAATAAGTTGGTAGGTGTTCAAGAATGATAAAAAAATCATCAATTTCTTACAATTAGAAGTTGATTTCTCAACTAAAAATCAAGAGAAGCTACAATAACAATACGGGAATCAAGTAGTGCTGTTTGTGGACAAACAAGTTTCTTAAGGGTTTAGTTACTCTAGAGTCAATATTTAGCCCAAAGGATCAATTCCAAAAAGATAAGGCCAACATCCATGTCAAAAGGGAGTACGTGGAGCCTATTTCATCGGAGAAGGTAAAGAACTCCAAGTTAGTAGGGTGAATACTGAACAAGAGAAGTGTGATTTCATGTAGCTTTTCTAAGAATTCTCGGATGTATTTGTTTGGGCCTATGAGGAGTTGGGAAGATTTAATCCAAATTTGGAACAACACATGATTGAACTATATCCAGGAGCTAATCCTCTTATGAAGAAAGAGTTGAATAAGATGATAGAGGTGAGCATCATATTTCTAAGGAAACATTCAAGTTGGGTTACAAATCTTATACTGGTCAGGAAGAGAAATGGAGAAATCATGTTGTGCATGAATTTCCTAGATCTAAATAGGGCATCTCTTAAGGACCACTATCCACTTGGTTCCATGGAGAAAATATTGTAGGTAGTTGTCGTATCGAGAAAGATTTTGTTTCTTGGATGGATATTCGGCCTACAATCAAGTCATGGTGAAATAGGAGGACCAATTAAAAATGACCTTCACCACAAAATGGGGAACCTATGCCTATAGGAAGATGTCATTCGGGTTATCAAATGTTGGAGACACATTTCTGATCACCATGGATATGACATTCAATGGGTTAATAAACAAAATAGTGCTTGTCTATCTTGATGACATCACTGTGTTTTCTAAAAATGTAAAAATCCACCTCTTTCATCTCACACAAGTGTTCCAAAGGTGTAGAATATTTGGAGTGTCCTTGAACCCCAAAAAATGTATATTCTTGGCACATGAAGGAAATTTACAAGTCCATATTGTGTGTAAGGAAGGATTGAATATTGATCGAGGAGAGTTGAGGCTATCTATGTTCTACCATTTCCTAGTCCTAAGAAGGCTCTCCAAAGTTTCTTGGGGAAAATCAATTTTTTTAGGAGATTTTTCCTAACTTTTCTAAGCTAGTCAAGCCACTAACATTAATGTTGAAGAAAAATATTGTTTTAAAATGGACTTCCGACGGAAAATAAAAATTTGAAGCTACAAAGCAAGCCATATCACGAGAATCCAACCCTCATCTCACCCACGCATTGATCCTATTGTCCACATTTTCCCCACTCATCCTCACACCAAGCCCAATATGTTAAACCCTACACTACATCTTACCACACTTGACTTATCTCGTCCCTCATCCCCAACTTCCATCACTCATCTCGCCAGCCCCATCCCGAGCTCGCCGACATCCCTCACCTCGCGGAGCACACACAAACCTCCCTACTCGTCAACTCACCCCAACACCGACCTTTCCACATCACTTAAGCTCCACACCCACCCTCCTCATCACAAACCTATCAAGTCAACCCACATAACATTTAGGTCTCTCATTTCATTTTTAGGTTTAGTAACATCTAAGTTTTATTTTTTATTTTTGGGGTCCATTTTTATTTATTATTAACTATAGTTTAAACTTAGGTTATATATCATTTTTAATCTAATTTCCTTAAATAATTCTTTAATTAATTTAGTTAATATTTAATTTTACAAGGCTTCCTTTGTTTTTAATTAGTTAATTAGATTGGTACTTCATTAGTTCATTCATTTAATTAGGTTTTTTGTTTTAAGGCCTAATTAGTTTTACAAAATTAATTAGATTGTTTTTCATTCATTCAATTTGTATAATTACTTACATTACATATTTTAGACCAAAGAAGACCCATTTTATTTTATTGTCTCGTCATTTTTTCAATTAGAGACTAATCGTCAAAATTTCTAATATAGGGCTATTGGACATTCATCGTCCACTTTTTGTCATTTTTCATCCATTTTGTCATTGTTTAATCACTTTTTGACGTCAAATAATGATTTTTAGCGGATTTTGTAGACTTTTTGTCGTTGTTTTTCATTTTTGTGAAACTAATCGCAACACTTCGTGTGTATTCTCTTATATCGCGCTTGTTATAAAAGATCTTGAGAATCGAAACTTGATTGTGTTGTTTATCATTGTTTTGTCTTTATCGCCTTGGAAAACTACTAATAAGTGTTTGCAAGACCGTATCACGAAGACCATGTCAAAACCAATAACTGCATGACTCCTTGGTCAAAGACACATTACAAACTCAAATTGATATCTTGTGTTCACAAATTAGTGCATCATAGTTAACTAAATTAATCACCACATTTTACCAAATTTAATTTCATTTTTCTATAATCTTGATCATTTCTAGATTTAATTTGCATTTCAAACAATTTCTTTTTTATCCCAACCGTGTATGCTCTTTTCTTGCGCCTTCAAGCAATGTGAAAAATCATAAATGGCCACAATCATCTTTTTCTTCTAGCACTTCTAAGGCAAGATGACTACTAATATGTTCTATGCATAACCACATTACTAAGAATTTTTTCCAAAACAAAAAAAAAACTTAACACTTCCCATAAAATTAACTCACCAAAGAACAATTACTAAAATTTCTACAAAAAAAAATTAAAAATGATAACACTTAGATACGCTTATCATTTTCTCGCTCGTGATTTTATTTCAAATTGGAATGAATTTTATTTTTAATCACTAATCATCATTTATATTTGTTCATGGCGAAGTGGATGTCATCACCACCTACGCTACACCGCCGTGACGTGGAATTCATCACCATGCACCACCAGCATTTACATTTTCATTACATTGCACTTGATACCTAGACTCAAATAACATTCAGTATATACCTTGCTTTTGGTCCCTACTTACAGAAAATTTTGTCATGTTTGGGACTACGGCGAGTAATTCCTAAAATAGCTGTAACAAAATATTATAGTCATCATCCCTATAAATATTTAGGGACTAATAAGGAAACCATACACTCTTTGACTCCCTTGATCACCTTTGACTTTTTACAAATCTTTCCTTAGACGTGGTGATTCACTCTGAAGCGGGTCAATAAGAACTTTTGAGTCTCTTATAGTATCGTAGGGTTTCCCTATACAATTTTTTTCCCGTCTGATTTAGGTATATTAGTACTAGGATATATAAGAAGACACATCGATATGGAGTGATAAGATATTGCATTCACCCATTCTATAGCATACTTCCTATCGAATGATCTAAAAACAATGATTCATCCCAACGGATCTGAATTTTGAGCCAAAATGTCATATAAACATGATTGGATTTTGTTTGTAAACAAGTTAGTTTATCATTTTACTTATCACTAAACTTGGATTATATAAATGTATTTTTGTTGCTTTCAATTCCTAATTGTGTTCCATAAAACATCTTTACCGCCTCAATATCAAACAAAAATTGAATCAACAAGACAACGAAAACCTTACATTGATTTCAACTCATTAGCTCGTTTATGCCAACAACAAAGTCGTAATATCTTATTTTAAGATATATATAAAACTTATATCAAGTGACTTGTTTGGCATCACTCCTTATGACCTCACTTGATCTTATTTAAGTTCCCTCTCGAAAATGAATCCTCATAGCTTATTTTGAGCTATATCAAATTAATATCGAGTGACTTGTTTGAGCTCACTCCATATGTCATCAATTGTCAAGCTTATTTAAGCTAAATCCAACACAAATTTCCTCATAGCTTGTTTTGAGCTATATCACACCCATATTGAGTTAACTTTTTTGAGTTCACTCTTTCCATCAACACTTAATAGCTTTTTCAAGCCAAATATGAAATGAATCCATACTAGCTTACGCTAAATCACATTTGACCAAATCTCTTAGCTTTTTTAAGATTAATTAGATACATACCTATCTAACCATGGTAGTTATGCACCATCAAAGAGACCCTTTGGCTGGTCACTTAGATCATGAAAATGACAATGATGAGGTTACATAACCTGAACTCAGTCAATAAGAATGGGATCAATTAGATATAATATTAGAATAGAATAAAAATGAATACCTACTTCACATCCTAGCCATGGGAGTAAATATACCTCCCAATTTTGGGATGAGAAAACTTAACCAAACTTATAGACAATGGTGAATCAAGTCACCACAATACAAAACCAAATGACTTGAATAATACCTCAAATGAAGAATTATTCACCAAAATCCAAGAGTTAACAAAATAACTCTGCAAGTAACTTCCAAAGTTAAAAATTCACATGATCAAAATATAGAGTAGCTCTAACGATATCCTTGATACCTTATCACATGACTCTCCATTTGCACAAGAATGGAAAAGTATGAAATAAACTATTCAAGGGTTACAAAAATAGTCGAAACAATTCAATTTCAAAGAACTCTGCCCTATCCATTCGATAAAGAAATGTTACATTTACCATTCCCTTCATCCTTTGAAACTCCCAAGTTTGATAAATACAAAGGAAATGGTGACCCACATGAACATGTAAAGGAATTCTTTATTCAATTCCAAGAAGTATCTTACCGTGATGTTTATCTTTAACGTTTTTTCCTAAAATCTTAGGAGGACAGGGATTAGATTGGTTCCTCCATCTTCCAAAAGGGTCTATCATGACCTTCATGATTTATTAGAGAATTTTTTAAACATTTCTCCTTTAACTTAGACTCTGAGGTGACCATGTTTGACCTTTACACCAAGCAAATGAAAAATTAAAACTTTGAAGCCTTTCTACAACAATGGTGAGGGATCGCAAGTAGATTCCCTTGCTCTATACCAGAAATACAATTAGTCAACATCTTCATTCCAAACCTCAATATAGAATTATCATTTCACATGCAGATGCATTATTTAACCAATTTTGAAGAAGTTATTAAAAAGGAGACATACATTGAGAGAGCCCTCATTTCTAAAGGCTTATTTACAACACCCTTTAGAGACTAAAACCCTAAGGATGTCCCTCACAATCAATATAAATCCAAATTATTAAATAGGAATATAAATTTAGTCAATGATGGAGTTTTCGATTCTTGGTATATTCAAAATATCCAAAACAATTCACCAATACTATTAAACCCAATAAACAACCAATCATCATTCCTAGTAAGGAGGATTTTCCTTTGTAATTCAAGTGAAGAAACTTCACTCCGCTTGGAGAAATCTTATCTACTGTCTTTACGCCACTTGGCAAGTGGTAATATGATCATGTAACCCATCATAAAACCCTTCAAAGAAGGGCAGCCTAAACCAAAATGGTATAGAGATATCGAATATAGTAAATGCATGTAACACCTCTTTGTTACACTTCTCAACTAGGAATTTGTTTTTCAACTCATTAATTATAGTTAAGGCCTTCAATGAATTTAACATGCAATGATTAAATTCTAGCACACAAGAGTTATAAATCCCTTAAGTTGTCATACGCTGAAATGAGTAGCATCATTTACAACCCCTGCTGAATTATATCAACTTTTGTTAATTATATTTTATATTAGCTTTCATACTTCACTTATTTAAATACCTTGTATTTAAATTCATATTCCTTTAATCATTTAAATGTACAACTAACATTTAAATTTAGTATAATATAATTAAAATTATTTAGATAACAAATCAATTAATCATGTGCAAGATTATGGGTCAACTAGATCCTAATCGATCCCCATAGAAAAATCTTTCAAGTCAATATACAAAGTATACCAGTAGTGCCCTTCTTGGCATTAATTTACAAGTTTTTTTCTAAGTGTCTAACAGATTTCAATCAATCGAATCCCATCCAACATCACACACTTATGCTAGAACTAGGTGCATCCTAATAGTGTACTACCATACACTACTTTGGAAAAAGTTTTAGATTCATGTATGTCATGCTCAGTTTCATAATGGCACATTTATCAATAGAAACATGTCCCATCACCATATCACTTTATCTAGTTATCAAAATTGAATTACTTATTTAGTTAAATTAATTTAAGTCACGCATCCATGCAAAAATTTAGCATCGGTTGAGGTGAGCACAAGCTGTGCAACTAGACTAGTTAGATGGGGAAATTATGCTTCATAGCACAACTTAATTCCATGTTGATCATAACATGCATAATAATTTTGTCATAACTTTCCACCTCATTGAATTTTTTTACGACAAATTAATTTTTGTTACGCAACGATATCCATCCCATTAATTATTCAATCCTAAGGTCCATATCTTAGTTTTGAATAATAAAACATAATCAACTTCCACAAGTGGCTTGTGCACATTTCTTAAGCATTGAGTTAATTAGGGCGTCCCTAATTATTAAATTATGACCTTGTCGTTATATTTTCTTAAGTACACAAATGTAAAACTCATCACTGAATGTATACAATCATAAACATCCATAAGGTTTACATACTTAGGAATAACTATTAAACTTCCTCAATACATATGATTCAATCATATGTAATTTTAGTTACACATATACCATTCAATATATGAATTATATTTAATTACTAAAAGTAGAAGTATATTTATAATCCACTAGATCCATTAATAATGAAAACATGCATATATCATTCTTTAAATACATCATACTTATACACTTAATAATATAAATTATTATTCCACATAAGTTTCCAATCATGTATTCATTTAAGATAAAGAAACCTTACATCTAATTTTCTTATGCAATCAAGACCCCATAAATCAATGAATACATATTTATTTATTTCATTTCCAAAACAGATAATAACCAATACATGTCCACAACTGATTATCAAACTAATCACATCTTGTTTCAAGCATCATTCCTTACTAAAATACAATTCTTTTCATCTTTTCACTTCAATAACAGCTCTATAGATTTCATTAAGACATAGAAATGAGAAAATTTGTAAGACATGTCTTTCTTTATAATCAACCTGCAATGTTAATAACCTACATAGAAAATATTCCATTGTATATGGTCAATTCCAATCGAACTGGCATGATAAGATCTATTTCTCCCTTAATAACTTATGCCATCTAGTATTTACATAAATGAAATGCTGCATTAAGTTAAAATCCCATAAATGAACCATAAGGACATAATTCATAAATGTAACATTTCCAAACAACACTTTTCATACATGTTGATGTTTATTTCATTTAAATCTAATTACATAAATTAGAAAAGCAAGTAATAAATTACATATCAATTTATCGTCAATAAACCATTTACAGCTACCATATTGAGTTTATTAGCTATATCATTATTTTTATAACTTCAATTTATCGGTTTACTAACATACTATACACTCACGGTTATCTTATACAAGATTCATACAATTATTAATCCACACCAACAGATACTAGTATTTGAATGATTCTAAGTCATTATAAATTATACAAGTATCATTATTATTTTATTATCATTCCAAAGTACTCAAGTAATATTCATATTTCACAATCATTTGCATATCATTGTTTGTATAAACAATGTATAATCTGAATAACAAGAAATATAACTTAGTTATAAGTTTAACTATCTTTCTGCCTCCTCGGCATATCTCCCTTAACATTATTAATAGTTCATTGATCAATCAAGATCACTATTATCATGGCTTAGATATACCTAAAGACCATCAAGAAGACCTATATGCAATTGTTGACCAATAAATAATATGATCTGTGCAAGGATAATAAAATGATATTACTTAGCAAGATTCATCAAAATCGACCATGATATGGTACCCTTTTTACCTTAAAAATTACGAAAGCATCAAGGAACATAGTTACTTCCAAAACAAGTCGACTTATACCACAAGGTTGACATCACAATTATACATACCTGGTCGTAAACTAGTCGAGCATGAGTTACCATGGGCTTCACAACCAAACCACATATCAAGCAAACTGGGAAAACCGGACCTCATTCCTAAGGATATTGTTCATCTATAGATTGGGCATAGAGACCATGAGAATCTACAAAGGACAAAGTATAACTTACGAAATTGATAATGACTTCATTATAATTGTGCCTTAAATCTAGCATGATTCCCATAACCAAAAAGCGAGATCACCGAACCCTTTAGACAAAGCGGTGAGGGATCATATGCTTCAACTAGATTCTAGACAAGAACCAAATATCCATACGTACCACAAGACTATACCCGCGACCATTCCAACCAAGAAGGTCGATAAATAAAATTATGAAACCCCATTCGACTAACCAAGAACACTTGCACTTAAATCCTCAAGATTCATATATATATATATATATATATTGGTGTCCCAGCATTTCACCCTTAAATCCGAGACTACCCCATGTAAAAAAAAAAAAAAAATCATACTTTTAAAATAATGGGTCGTTTTGTGTTTTTATTGCCAAAAGTGTTTGTATTGTGTCAAGATATTCCCAGAGATTTATATAATCCAATTTCGACAAATACCTAGATGCCAAAAACTATTATATCTGTCATTGGGGTTTACCTACGGAAATTTTTATTTAATTATTCTCGAACCCCGTTTGAGTCAAATTGTGCTCTGTTTTAACCCTATTGTGGTCTTACATGTCAAAATTCCCATATACCAATAGGTTTTTAACCAAGAATGAGTCTTGGGCTTTATCTCGTGACTTTTGGCAATGTTTTGTGTTTTTGGTGTTTTCTGTTTCTGTTTTCGAGTGAAATTTCTCTAGGTCAATTCCTTTGCCAACTTAATATGATTTCTTTCCTAGAGTATTTGGAGATCACCTATGGACATTATGCCAAAAGGAATTTGTCACAGGAGGTCTGGTTCTCTCTGAAAAGACGAAGTCATGCACGAAAAAACTTCTTCTGGGCAGGCCGCATTTTTGGAAAAAGAAGGTTTTAAGCTACAATGGGATTTTTGGTAGTAGCAGGCAGGTGGGAATTTTGTACTTGCCTAGCAGGTACTTTTTCCCATGGAAGCAATGCCACTTAAGTCACAATGGGAAAATTAGAGGCAACAAGCAAGCGGGAATTTCTTACCTGCCTTGCAGGGTGAAAATTCCCATTGTGAAATAAAAGAAAATCACTTAAGGCATTGATGGGATTTTCTTACCTGCCTTTACAGGTAAATAATCCCATTATAAAATTCACACAACTTACGTGGATCATGGGATTTTTGGAGCTGCGGTGCAAGGTGAATAATCTCATTGAAAATTAGCTCTTAAAAATAGAAATGCCTTCATGTCAAAAAGTGTGACCCCTTTTGGGAAAGAATGGCAGATTTTAATGCATTAATTAATTAATTATTTCCCCAAATTTGGTGCCCAAGCATGAGGAAAAGTCAACAAGGATGAAGAATATAAAGGGAAACTAGAATTAGAAATTCTAAAATTAAATAATTATTATTTATTTAATGCAGCCCCTTCATGTCAAAAAGTGCGCCCCATTTGGAAGAAGAATAATACTTTTTAAAGTATTAACTGATGTACTTAATTCCTATTTTTAGTGAATAAGGTCAAAGCACACTGTGAAGCTTAAGTGAAATAGAAGTAGAGAGCTAAAATTAAATAAATTTAATTTATTTAATGGCAGCCATGAGCATGCACAAAATAGGCACCCCATTTGAAGAGAAAAACTTGTTAATTAATTAATTAATTAATTGCCAGGAATAGGAGGGGCAATAATTAATTATAGAATGATGAGGGTTATATAAGCATGGGCTACCATAAGGATGAATTAATTAATTCTTTAGCAAGGAAGTGCAGCCCAGGCAATTTTGGCACCCCATTTGAAGAGGAATTTTGCTCAGAAGAAGGTGTATTTACTGCTGGAAGCTTCAAAATTTGGCACCTAGGTTTGAAGGAGCTTGATTTGTGTCTGAATAATTGTCTGCATAGTGGTACAGGTGCTCAGGTGAAGTTGATAAAATTCATGCTTGCTTTGCATGCAAACAAAACATCAAATTTTTGGGGCAGCAAGCTTGATATATGCAGATTTTTATAATTAAAATCCAGTGTTCATGTTTGGTTGCCATCTTTGTCTAAATTAATTGCAAGAATTCATTACAAGTGATTTTATAAGAGAAAGGGAGCTTAAATCAATGTCCAATACATTGAACATATCCTCCGAATCTAAAGAAATATCCAGATCTACACCAGTTGTGAAGAATTCTAGCCAAATAAAGAGAAAAATAATTGTTTAGACAAAGACAGATACGGCCATGGCAAAGAGAGATGAAAAAAAAGCACAGCAGACTTATGTATCACTTCTAAGTTTGCTGACTTTGGAGATAAAGATCTAGGTCTATAACCTTTTTCTGAATTGATTGACAGATCTAGAGCTGGAAAGACTTCCCTCATGTGTGCAGTCAAAAGCAGTGGAATCATTCGAGCTACAGCATTTCCATTCATAGCACAGTTGCCAGAATTCATCATGGAGTGTGCTAGTTCTTACCATCCATTATCCAAATCAGTTTGAGATGTTGCAGGGAAAATAATAATCCGGTTGGACGCACAATTCATCAATTATTGTTTGAATATTCTGGCACAAAAGGTGGTGACTACTATTAGCATACAGGATGCGACAATAGATGGGAAAAGCATAAAGTTGACTGCATGGGAATAATGAACAGCAGATACATGAAAAATCCTAGATCTCCTTCCAAGTTCCCGAGAACTCTTCCATGATCCAATCCGGTACAAGAGGTGGATGATATTGCCAAATGGTTATGTAGGATAAATGGAAAAGCAAACGCTCACAAATTTTGTGCATGGATGTATGCTTTCATCAGGACCATTAAAATCAACAAAGTAGATTCAATAATCAATTTCTCGAAAATCATTAGGGACAACATTGGTGAGAAGCTCCAAAACGTAAGGTGTACTTACAGCTTCAAAATGACTTCATATTTGGTTTATGCAGTAGCTTGACAAGGTGTCTTCTCCAAGCTAGATAGATGTGGTATTCTTTCCAAGGACCCTATTTTTGAGTGCTACCCACAGCTTAGTGTATGTGTATGCAAGAAAAATTACCATGTGGTCAATGATGGATTCTTATACGAATTCATTTGTAGGCTAGATGGTGATCTAAAGGCCAACAGGGTGAGCAAGGAAGCGTGGGAAGCTGTGTCCAGGATTGGCAGTATCTTCATTTAGTTTGCAGATTTTACATACCTCAAGGTCACCGGATTTTCTAGAGAACAAGTTAAGTTTTCGAGATATCTGAGTGATAGATTGGTCATCATGGATCTGATTAGACAACTCGTGGAGATGCATGACCTATAGTTGAAACGGCACAAGTCTACAGGCTTCTTCCCAATCACTATGGGTCATTATAGTTGTCAGAGCATTCATAAAGCCCAAGGAATTGAAGCAGAGATGTTCTCAGAGTATGAGCAAGAGTTCTTCCCAGCAAAAATGAAATTTGATCCATTTATAGTGGCAAGGAAGAAAATATCCTAGGAGTATGCACACGTGCCTTCATTAGAAGATTTTTGGATGAAGTGTAGAAGCAAGTATGAGTTTAGAAAGAAATATTTCAAGTAGGTTATCAGCATGGCAAGTGTTTAACTTTGGATTCTCATGGATACCTATGGATCTTAAAGATGATGGGTCTGTGTTACTTGACACATACCATCGAATGGGAGGAGATAGAGCTATACTTCAGGAGAGCGTAGGGGGCTGCAATACGATCAAGGAAAGGTCTGGGGACATTCGGTTAATACTTCAAACTAGTTGTTGACGAAGAGATATTTCCTTGATGAAAAATTGATGAATCAAATCACGGGCAACTTCGGCACAGGAGATTCCCTCAAGACGAAGCATGGAGGAGAAAGAAGCAGAAGTCCTAAGAAGATTAAAGTGCACATAAGGTCTCATTTGAAGGAGAAGATCACTTATACGGCTATGATGTTATTTCTGACTTCTCTAGCATCAAGTATTTCACGGACTATTACAGCTCAGCAGGATACTATCATTCCTCCGTTGAATCTAGAAACATTCATCTTCTCTCCTCAGCCACTCCATTCAATGCCTCTTCCTGAAGAAACATTGAAGCTATAGATGGTAGAATTTGAAAGATCTTTATCTTTGGATGACTCAGAGGATGGTAGCCACAACACTGTAGTGGTTTTAGATGGAGAGGAATCAGAGCACGAGATAGTGGTACACTCGAAACTTCTCATTCTCTAAGAAGTAATTTCTCAGAATGGTTGACTTGCAGTTGGTTCTAGAGGCTAGAGAGGAAATCAACTTGGAGGAACATGACTTGCAGCTACTCTTGAATCTAGGTGGAAAAGACAGAAAACCTAAAGTTGCTAAGGTAACTTCAAGGTTGATCATTGAGGAGTCAGGGCAGAAGTTCACTGAGATGTCAGTTTTAGTAGAAGGGAAGAAGGAGGATGAGCTCATGGTAGAAGATATAACAATAACCAGAGTACCCATAGGTCAAGCCACCACAGAAGGATTGAAGCAAGACACACAGACATTGATAGATGCTCTATTCCTTAGGCTTGACAAAGAAAAGGTGGAGAAAGTTGAACTTCAGAAGCAGGTATCTCAGTTGTGTGAGATCATTGCCAAGGTTGCTAAATCTTCCACTTAGCCAATTTCAGCACAAAAGCAGGTGAGTGATCATCTAATGCAGGAAATGGAAGATGCAAGTAACCAGGTTAAAGCTATCGATGAATGGAAAATTCTGATCATTCATCAAGCTTCGTCTGACAACTCGAGAGAGGTGCCAAATTTAGCCTAAAAGTTATGAAAGATGCATCAGATCAGCTGAAGCAACTGGTGACAAGCACGATAGATATGAACATAGTTGCTGAGAGTAACCTAAGTACTTTGGCCAAAATAAATAAGCTACCGAGAGAAGTGTTGATTATGGAACAGATTGTGCCCAATGGATCAGTTGAGAAGGGGAAGCATCTTGAGTTTACAGTATCTTTCCATTTGGAGATCTATAGAATTATGTTGAAAAGGATGCAGTACTTGAGAGTATGGTGTCATCTTTACCAGACAATGTCATTCTTTCACTAATGAGGAAGTGGTTGAGAACATTACTTCATACACAAGTACCATTCCTAGAAAAGTGCCTAATTCTTTGGAAGGATCTCTTTTGATGGTGCAAGGGAGAATTGAGGGAGTTTTTAAGCCTTTCACAATGAATTCCATCAAGAACCGGTGGCACCTTTGTAGTCAAATATTGAGAATTTTGGGCCTAGCTTGGAGGATGTGGAAGCATGTATCAGGGTATTGAACAAAGTCTTGCTACAATTCAGGACAGAAAATGAAGTTGTGGCTAAGACAGATGGGAAGATGTTGAATTACATGTTTGACAAGTATATTCAATATCAGAACAAAAAGAAGATATGGATGTTAAATTTGGCATGTCTTTCTTCTTCTAATTTTTCTTTTATATTTTCCACATTCCCTGGATGTAATTGTAAAACTTTAAAGTTATTGGTTTTTAAACTATTACTTTAAGTTATGTGGAATGATTCTATTAGTTAAGTGACAGATGTGTATAAGTTTGAATATGGACCCGGATGCATGTCACTTGAAGAGGAATTAGAGGAAGATGATTTCCAGATGTTATCTTTACTTTTTGTTTATGTTCCAGTTCAGTTGAGTTTCCCATTTGTATTTTCCCTTCTACATTCTATAAGTAGAAGAAGAACCTTTGGGTTAAGGATCAGAATTTGTAAGCAGCATTCTTGTATTCTAGACTTTGTGTTGAAATCCCTGATAGCTATTTGAAGCAAAGGAATAGAAAGGAGCAGATTTCCGGAGAACTTTGTGTCACGGTGATTTTTGTTTATAAATTTTTTATCTCAGATCTACTTATAAACTTTGGGTTATTTTAGATCTAGATCTGAAGTTGCCTTTACTTATAATTTTGTGTGTTGATATCTATTAGTCTATCTATGTGCATGCAATCAACTATGTTATCTATTGATTGGGTTGCACATCTTACCTATTTATTCCCTGTGTTTTACTATTCTTTTCTTCTTTAAATATTTCCTTTCTTTAACAAGTTGCTTGCTTGCTGCAAAACTATACAGCTATGGTTCATGAGTTGCATGGTTAAAGTAAAACCCCCATATAGATACTAGCATATTTTATTGACAAATCTGACACGGGAGCCTCACCGATAAATGAGGGAGATTTATCTCATGACTACCTAGGTTTTCAACTATGCAGAAAATCTAGCCAACACACACACACACACACACACACACACACACACACACACACACACACACACACACACACACACACACACACACACACACATATTGTGGATGATATCCTAGTTTTATGGGTATTACTTTTATAAACATCCCAACCATTTACACATATATAAAACAAACATATTCATGGGTAACAATAATAAGTTTCCATCAACAATAGTGTACTGTAACACAACATAGTTACAATATCATATATATATATATATATATATATATATATATATATATATATATATATATATATATATATTATATATATATATATACACATATTTCATAGGTTTCATACTACCCCGAGGCTTTATTTAAATATCAATGATATACCCAGAAATCTGTTATTATACAAAGGATTCAATATGCCATATAATACATCTTTAATATAGAAACCCTATTCATAGAAATCATAATAAATATAAGCCACTGCATTTTCTAATTTTATCACATACGTATAACGGAAAAACACATCTTAACGATACTATATCTGAAACATGCCTCTCATTAATACTGTGATATTATTTTATATACCCAGATTCATTTGTTTTCAGGGAATAAACATTATATCCCAGATTTAAACCAAACAACAAAAACCCAAGTCCACAAATAGCTAATAAATTTTAATACAGAGTTTTATATATGCAAATAACAGGTAGAGTAAATCATTAAAGAAGAGATAGAGCATATCATTCATGCAATCGATAGCCCAGTTATTCTTCTCCTTTATTTTCCAAGTTTCCTTCGCAGATCACAATTCTAAAACTTGGAGTCGATTCCTCATCCAAAAACCCTTAAATAATCCACATTCTCTTTTATAGATAGTGATTTATTAATGTTTCCCATAATATATTTCACCAACAATCACAAAATGCATGCAATGGTTCACGATATTGTTGGTCCGGACAACTAGATGAGAGAGAGAGAGAGAGAGAGAGAGAGAGATTTTTACAAAAGCCGTTGACCCTCCACCATAGATTACCACTTTTCCATGAAAAAATGGATAGCTTCTTAAGAAGGGCTCAAGTTTCTCAAGGGACTAGGCATGCATTGAATACCTCCCACTTGTTATGTGTTGTGTTTGTGCCTTTAATAAATTTACCAACCGTCATTGTAATATCCACTAAATTTAGTTGGGGCTAGATGAATTGAACAAGATTTCCATTTTTATCTATGCATGGTTGATTGACCAAAGGTGAGTCATCATTTTAGCTGAGTGATCACATGTATGGGGTCACTTTGAACCCTTTTGATCTACAATATTAAACCATGATAACCCTCAACTACCACCTTATTCCCTTATATATCACATCTTTTTACATGTTTAGTAAGTCAAATAGTCAACATATACGATGATTCATAATAGTTACCAATCTCCCATAACAATTTTTTCGGGGTAAGGTCTATGAACCTTAGTGAATGATGAAACATATTTCATCATAACTATTACCTTAGAAAATGGCCAACATAATTTTATAATGAATCGACAATGTGAGCTTTGCCTTTAGTATTCATGTTTGTACATACCTTACAAACATTAAGCCATGCATTTAAGTTTTATAACATAACTTAATTCATATGATCAACCTTAGTCTAACATATAAGGAAACATCAAAACCCTCATACTTTTACCTAAGCCCAAAGTGAGATTCCAACAGAGCATAGTCCATGCACTAATTTACATAAATATGATCATATTACATTATCAACCTTGCTTTCCTTTTCCTAGGTTGAGTCATCCATTGGTAAGAATAAACCAAGGTGTAGCCTAAGATCATTGTTATGATTTCTTAAATTTAAAACATGTAATTCTTAAATATTTGTCATATAAGTGGGGAATTATAATACATAACCAAATTCATGTTAGCCTATACCATGTAGTGACCATGTATAGGTCACTCTTTATCATGAATTTACTATTCATAGCAAGGGTACCCAAAATAGCAAAGTATCAAAACCAATGTCGTATAACAACAAGACGAAGTACCTTAATAATGAAATCATCCCACCTCATACCTTGATTCAGCAAGAGTACACTTTCCATATTATTCAAGTTTATAGGCATCTCATAGAGCATAACACAATGAAATCACATATTTAAAAACTTACCCCTTTCGAAATCACAATTAAATATATGGGGTATGATAATATCATTGTATCAAGGGTCATCATATAGATTGATGCATGTAAATTCACCATTATGTACAAGACTTGATTGAACGTGACAATATAGAGGTTAAAAATACCTCTGACACCAAAACTCCCAATGAGAAATTAAATGTTTTTAAAAACCCCTTTCCTAAACATGACGAAAATTCAAATCACACAAAAACAAGGTTCGGTTTCCCAACAATGTTGAGTATGACTCATTCATCTCAACTATAAATTATGATCAAGACCTAGTTGCTACAATAAATATCAAAGTTGATTGTGTGGTAACAACTAGATAGAAGAAATTTTGGATCCTTACCACTAAGAAATCTTCTACTTCTTCTCCCATACCACCCCCTCATCGACATCTAATTCCACAACCACTTCCACTTCCCATCCTACATCTTCATCCAATTCATTCAACATTATCAAGCAGTTGGAGAAAACTACAACACAAATTTCCATCATGGAATTTCTTAAATCTTCTCCCACACTACAATGTATTCTTACAGAGGCATTAAATTAAATTAATGTCCCACATGATATTAATTCCAAATAATTTCAAGATTCGATTACGAATCTTTCAACACCTAATCATGTCATGTCATCCAGTCCCATTGGCCTTCTCAACCCCAACCTCATTAACAATCAATACTTATACGTATAAGCTTTTGTAACCCATCATAATATTAAGTGGATATTAGTTGACAATGGAACATCATTGAATATTTACTACATGAAAATACTACGGTGTATTGGTTATACTAAATAAAAATTACAAGACAATATCATAACCATTCGTGGATATGATAATAATGAAATACAATCCACATGCACAATCACATTTCCACTTATGGTTGGACTAATCACGTTAGACATGTTATGTCATGTGGTAGGCTTAGAAGTTCCATATAACATTATCCTCATTCAACCATGGATTCATTCCATGAAATTCATCCTATCCACATATCACCAAGTGTATTAAATTCCCCACTTGGATAAATAATTCACATTGTGTGCTGACACCTAACCCTTTGAGTATTGCAAACTCCTCAAAGTACAAAAGATAAAATTGACAACTATTTTACATCAGTGGAAAAATCCACTCCACCACATGTAATACCTTTCTCTAACAACACGCATATCAACCCAAATAAACTTCCCAAACATATTCCATAACCATAAAAGATTTATCCTCATGACTTTACTAGTCAACCACCATTTCCTACTAAACCATCATCTACTAATCAACCCTCTTCATCTAAAACCCATCCCTCTTCTGCTAACCAATCATCTTCTTCACCTAATTACCCTTCCTCATCTAATAATCCATATTCGATAAAAACCATTTTCTTTTGTTAATCAAGCTTCTTCCTCTTATGATAATATGTCCTTCTCTTCTTATAATCTATTTTCTCCATATTTTAAAACTCGCTAAACTTCCTTTTTACATCATGTAAAGTACATGTTGGTTCCTCAATGAATACGTTCAAAACTATCAATAAATGTTGTTGTGAGTACTAATTCTAGAACATTGAGAATTATTTTCACATCAATAAATCCCCGCAAAACTATGGAAAACCCAACGCTTCCCACATCAGAACCCCTCCCACTTATAACATGGGTAATTCGGTTTGGAAAATGTTCGGTTATCTTGATGAAGAACATATTCCAAGTTCCTCATGATCTTGGTTATATAGTGAAAAACTCACTTCTTTTCATGAGTCCCCTCAATTTACCAAATATCATCGATAATGAAAAATATGTGATGGAAGGGTAAAGGACTTGGTAAACATGAACAAGGTCACCTAGATTTAGTCACTTTTCTTGAAAATCTTGGTAAACACAGAATTTGTTTAAAAAAATTTAACTCCTCTCCCACATTAGTCTCAATTAGTAATGATGATACCGATTCTGAAAATGCCATAGGTTCTACACATATTCTTTTTGAAAATCTTGCGGAAACAAATCTCCTCTTTGAACATTTGTCCATTAATGTCATTGATTTCGAGCTTCTTCACCTAACCCTCATTAATCACAATCAATTACATCATGTGGCCATGGACATGTTTCAAAATGATGAGGCCATTGAAGAGTTCCTTGGAACTCGTGATCCAATTCCCCTCTCTAATCATAAGAAAGGATTCTATATTGACCTTGATGAATTCACCTACTTTGGTGAAGAATTAGAATATTCCAATCCTCAACCTTGTGAAACCTTAAATAAAAATGACAGAATAAAATTTCCCATAGCAAAAACCTCGCCGCCACACTATTCAACAAACATACCAATAAAAAGACACAAAAACCATGCGCTTCCCCTAATAATAACTCATCCAAAACACCCAAAATTGATGATTTACATCAACCAATAGCATCTTTTCAAAAAAATATACATCCAAAATGTTGGTTGAGGAAACTAAAGATATTAACATCGGTACACTCAAACAACCAAATATTTTACAACTCAAACATTAGTCCTGTTTGACCAAAAATGCGTAGAGTTCACGATGTTCCTTATATAATTAAAAGGAACGATAACCAAATTGTGCAAGCCAAGAACATAGATTCTAATCAAACATCATGATCAATAAGATGAAAGTAATTCACCAAAATAACTTTACATAAATCTTTGCAAACAAATGAGCAACAATATCATATATTATTATGGAACTCGATTAAATACAATGAGAATGGGCCTTGCTTATATAGGCAAGGAATAACAATCTAAGAACCATTCAAGGTCATAGATCAAGCCATAAATCATGGAAAGAACTAGTCAAGTCCATAGATTTATGAGAGAACTAGACATCAAGGATCTAGTCAATACCATAGATCTAGGAAAGAACTAGTCAATACCATAGATCAAGGAAAGAACTATACCTAACAACTAGATAATATCTTCTAATATCTAAATAAATAAAAATAAATATCCACACACATAAGTGGGTGAGGATAAATACAATAAAGGTAAATAATATACCTAGGTGAACATGAGCTAAGGTAAATACCTACTCTAACAATAATTTCAAGACCTTTTCACATGGACCTAATAAGATATGTCGGGTTATACATGTCCCTTGTAGTACATCCAGATGCAAATCCTATCAAACAAAAATTGCACAAAATGCATCCAAAAATATCATTTCTCGTAAAAGCTGAACTCCAAAAACTATTAGAGGTAGAATTTCTAATACTAATTGACTATTTCGAATAGATATCAAACATAATGATTGTAGCTAAGAAAACTCATGACATTAAGGTATGCATATATTTCGTGATATTAATAAATCTTTCCCAAAAGAAGACTTTCCCCTGTCAAACATAGACATGATTTTTGGCTCAACGGAAGGACATGAAATGATCTCCCTAATGGATGGATTTTCTGGCTATAACCAAATACACATCATTGAAGAATATTAGCACAAAACAACAATTACTACACCATGGGGTGCCTTTTTTATAAGTTCATGCCTTTCAGATGAAAATGTAGGTGTCACATATCAACAAGCCATGACGGTTATATTTCATGATATGTTACATGATATCATGGAAGACTACAATCGATGACATATTAGCCAAATATAAAATGAGAATAAGTCATCCGGTGTGTTAAGACACATCTTTTAAAGGTTATGTGAGTATAAGGTCCGACTCAATCCAAAAAATGTGTATTTGGTGTGACCTCTGGAAAATTATTAGGATTCATCATCTCCCGAAGAGGTATAGAAGTTGATCCCGCAAAGGTCAAAGCCATCATGGAAATGCCTCCTCCCCAAAATATCAAACAATTACAAAGCCTTCAAGGAAAAATATAATCCATTTAACATTTTATATCGAATTAGCTGATAAGTGTCATCATTTCAATCAATTGCTTAAGAAAGATGCACAATTCCAATGGAATCAAGATTTCCAAGACTCTTTCACCAAACTAAAAGAATACCTCTCTAGTCCACTTGTCCTTATGTCACCAGTCATAGATAAACCAATGCTTCTTTACACATTTGTCATTGAATATACCATAGGAGCCTTATTATCACAACCCAACAATCAAGAAAAAGAATAGGCAGTTTATTACCTTAGTCAAACACTCATTGAGCATGAGGTAAAATACTCTCAAATCAAAAAAGTATGCTTAGCGGTCGATTTCACATTCCATAAACTACGCCATTACTTGCTCATTCATACTACCAAACTTATCGAGAAGGTATATCCTCTTAACTATCTACTTGTAGTGCACTTCCCCTATTTCACCTAGTTGATGAAACTATGGGTACGTTCACGCAATGATTTTACTTGATCAATACCCCAATTTGGTGTTGTGAGAATGGATTTGCATTTACAATTTAAGTTACCCCGGAACAAAGTCCACTAGGAAATTTGCATAGTCATGCCAAACAAATTGTAACCTTTGTTTAAGTCATTTATCGTAATTCGATATCTATATGTGGATCTTTGTGTGTCCATATTAGCTCTCAACTTGGATTGAAAATTATGGGTAAATGATCGATGTGTATTATTAGATCCAGCATAATAATAATAATAAAACTTAACTAAAACTATTAGACCAATAAAATAAAATAAATGAAGATCAAAATTTAAAAAAAAAAATGATATATATATATATATATATATATATATATATATATAACAATTTAAATTATATATGTTTATTAAAGTGTAGTGGAAAGGTGAGATGGAAGTGGAGTAATGAGGGTGTTGGAGGAGAATTGATGGGGTGGTGGAGTGTGTCAGTTAATGATAGGTGTTATTTAGAGCATGGGAACCCTCCATGCAAATAATGAATTTTTCATTATATACCGATGGGCCCGATCGATAAGTCCATCCTTACACACATTTTATTCCCCATCTCGCACATTTTATATGGCCTTCAAACCTGTCATTTTCCTTGCATAATAATACAATCACCTTGCTCAAGATCCAGAGGCATTAACCACATGGGAACCCAAGTTTACGTTGTAAATTTAGTAGTAATTGGATAGTTATAGTGAGTGCAAAGTCGGAGCTATGCTTTACTACCTATGGTAAAGTAGGGATCTATACTCTCATAATTAAATAATTAGAATGCCACAGGAAATTATGCTAAATGAATCTCTCACTAATATCCATCTTAAAATCAGTCCCAATATGGGTTAAATCAGCCCTGCACATAAAGATAAATTTGTAACTCTAATATATCCTTGTTTTACTATATGCAAATTGATTGATCTAGATCGGTATCTGTTTTGAGGTGGGTTCAATTGTCTTTGAGAGGAATCAAAACTAATTTATGTCATTGTTTTGTTATTATATGAAGAAGAGAAGAAGAATATTTGGGATTATGAGGCACTTCATTTAGGCCTTACTACATCACCGTCATGTTTTCCGGCCTTTTCTAAGAATGGTATTTTGGGAAAATGTATGGAAAGCCAATGATATTTTTGGTGGGTTTTGTTTGATAATGAGTTGTGTTGAGGTGAATGGTTTGATCTCTAACAAATTAATAATTTAAATGCATTATTTTGGATATGGAAAAAATGGATTTGTTTAAATGAGCTTATATGAAATGGTATTGTGCCAAACTTTAGAGAGTTTTTGTTGGATTCTCGGTGGAGCATTACACTTTCATAGGCCTCGTCCGTGGTTAGGTGTGTGAAATACTCAAAAAATTCCGACAAATGTGACTTATGATTGCGTTGGAAATTTTAGAAGGTGAATATTTAATGGAGGAGGTTTGTAAATGCTTCAAATGGCATGAGTTCTCCAAAAGTAAAACCAGGCCCAAAAATATGATCCAATCCTTATGTGGCTGTGTGGAAGGAATTCTTGGCCATGCTAGTACCTTGAGGAAACTCTAAAATTTACCTTCAACATGCTAGTTAATCCTAAGGTAGTTGTGTGGATGTGTTTTATTGGTTCTTGGAGCACATATGGCTATGGACTTACTATTCATCATAAAAATATTCCTTTTGTGTTGGATAATTAAATTTGTGAGATATTGTTTCTTCTTGGGTAGACTAGTGTGAAACTGTGGAGGCATGCACATAACATGTGAACTATTTGATAAAATTATTGAATGAAATGTGGTCTGTAAGATTCATTTTCATTTTATTAATGTGCCTAAATCAAGCTCTTTGGCCATCCAACTATTTTGGGAAGCTCCAGACATTATTAACAAAGGGTCGTTTAAACATGTGGTGGTTGCATGGAAGTCTTGTCATTTCAACATTCTAGGAAACACTAGTTATCATAAAGAAATTGTAAACCTATTCCATCAATTTTTAAATAAACTTGTGTGGGAAGTTGTGTGGGTGTGTCCCTTAGTGCTTGAAATGCGCATAAGGAACATAGAGCTACCATTTTACAGAAACTTACCTGCAATAATCTTGGAGGTGAACTTGATTGGGAACCAGGGAAAGAAACTCATATAATGATTGTGATTTGAGTAAAAATTTCTCATAGGTGGAATCACGATTTGGGCACATTCAACTAAACTTGGATCCCTCTTACCCCGCTTTGTTCATAGACAAACATGGTATTCTTACCTTGTCTTCCATATTTTTTTTATTTTAGTTTTCTTGTGCAACAAAATAGAATTATAAACCCTCATAATATATTATAATTTTCATCTTTTAAAACACGTTTGTGGTACCAATAGTAAATCTACCCCATGCTTAATGAAACTCAAAAGGATTAAATAATCAAACTGTAGTTTTAAACGATGACAAAAGGGGTCGCTTCTTATGTAACCAGATTGATAGATTAATCACCAATCATACATGTAACCATAACCTTATCTATTTTTAAATTAAGAAATAAAAATTAGGTTTTTGTGCCCACTTGTATTATTTGGCATTTGATGAGTCTTCAACTAAAAAACCCTTCTCGTTTACTTTGAAATTTAGTAAAATGTGATCCTCAAAGACTCGTAAAACAACCTACCGAACCCCAGTAAAAAAATATGTCAACTTTTGTTTGCGTTCCTTATTATGTGGGGAGTCACATAAGGCCTTAGATCGACCTCAATTGACCATTTTTACTCCTTTCACCACCCCTCTTGAAGCCTTGTTACCCTCGTTTTGTAGTTTTAGGAAGTTGTTAAAAGTGAAAAGTTGGGTTTCATTTCAACTTAACATTTGCACCCCGAGCGAAGAAATTCTTATCCGACTTCTCAAACCTCTAATATTTTTACTTAGCAATTACCTGCAACCTCGGTTTAGGGTAAAACACATTGTTATCTAGTTTTGCAAAGGATTTTTAGGCCTCTGGTCATTGTTTGACTAGGTCAAACTAGACCAATTATGATCGGTGGCTCTAGAAAACTAGTCGTCGTTTGTAACCCGTTTGTCAGTTCTCGGCCCATTCACTTTGGTGAATTCTCGCATATATGAGAGCATGTAGGAATTTACCCTTTTATGTATTTTCCCATCGAAGATAGTAATTGAGCATGGTTTCTTAACCTTTGAGCTGAAATTGGATGTTTTCACAACTAGTAGGAAAATGTAAAAGAAGGTTGTAGGACCCTAGTCAAGTCAATAAACCGAAAAGAAAACTTATTGACACTTATAAATAATTGTGTGAAACTCTATTTTGTGGCTTGTTTGTGAATTTATTTTTTAAGTGTTTCTCTCTCCTCCCTCTTCCCTATCTCTTTCTCTCTCCTCCCTTAGTTAAGAAATGAATTGCATTGAAACGATTGTTTATCCCTAACTCTCTCTGGTTGTGTGTGAAGTATTCTAATTATGTGAATGAAAAAATAAACACGTTAATTATCCTAGATTTAGGTGGATGTCATTCCAGCATTTGTGTTGACCATGCAGTGGTTGCAGGTACTAAGACATGGAGGAAGTTAAGTGTTACTAATAATATCATAGTGCATGTTATTCAAAATAATGAAATTGTATAGGCTAAATCAACATTTTGTGATATATTAAAATGTTAATTATTGAATTTTGTAATAAGTATGAGTTGTCATTATTTTGGGGTGTTTGGAGAAATGTATATTTAATCATGGGTGTCATTTTGATTTAGAATTATGTATTGTAAAAAGGTTGGATATTTATGTTAACTAAAATTGAATTTGACCTCTTATAGTGCATGTCAGTAAAAAAATTAATGATTAAATCTTTGGTGTGTTGTGTTATTTACCTTGAAATTGTAGGAAAGAAATCTAAATAAAATAGTCAACCTTAGTATAAAACCCTTGTATGTCCACTCTTCTCGTGTGATCCTTCATAACGTAGAAAACTAAAACTTTAAGGTGAACCTAAATCATTACACTCGATGGTACCCCTATCTTAAGGAAAATAAGAACCCAAATCCAAGTTATCTTTATACCATGCATGTTTAGTGACATTTTCGTGAACCCGACCATTAGGAACGGTAATGGTTACACTTTTTTTTTTTATTAAGGGCAAATAGTTTTGAAGGGACTATACCCTGTATACAAAAGGGCTCAAAAGCCAGATAGCAAAGGTGAGAGAAACAGCCCAGAGAAGGGAAAAAAGCCAACCTAAGAGGGCTCAATAGCCAAATATGACAATACATGTGAAGAAAGGATCCAAATGAACAATGATCCAAAAAGAAGTAGAAAAGATCAAAAAGCAACCAAAAGAGATACAACATATAAAACTCTACCAAAAAGCAGCTCCAGAACCGCCAGATAATAAAGAACTTCGCAGCAAAAAAATAGCAACACAGAACCCGTTACTTGATAGCCCTATCAATCTTGGTCTTGATAGCCTGCAGTGACATGAAGAAGGCAATGGCAGTGGCCTGAGAGGAGTCTTTCATATCCACCTGAGAAATTGCAATATCCCTTTTCTCTTTAGGGCCCCAAATGTCTTCATTAATCCCACTTAAACTGCAGACACTATGAACATGTTGTTCAATGAAATTATAAATGCTTTTAAGGGCAGATAATATGCAGTCATTGCAACTTTTTACATTCCCCATTCTACCATCCAAAGACTGTAACTTCTTGAAGACTTCAGCAATAACCCCTTCTTCATCATCACTTTGAAGAATTCCTTTTCCCTTAGCTCTTTCCATATTTTTTATAGTCCCTTTGAGCTCTTGTATCTCCTTTTCTAACCTGTCCACTCTGTCCATCAATTCCTCCTCCTTGGGCTCCTCCATCGGTTTACTGATATGCAGGAGGTTCTCAGCAAGTTCTAGGTCTTTGTGGCTCCTTAGGACCCATTGAGAAGAAGGGATTTTAGCTTTTATGCTCTTGCTTTTCTTGCTGGAAGCAGCAGCTTCAATCTTCCTTTTCAGAAGGGGGAGTGGAAGCGGTGTGAGCAGGTGGAGGAATGGAGGAAGAAGGTGGGGTAGGATGCATGGGGGGGCAGCTAGAACAGTGGCGATGGATCAGGAGGATAAGCCCTTGGTGCAAAGGGACAGCCCTAGAGTGGCTCTGAACTTCCCTAATTGATTTCTCCAGTGAGTTTATCAAATAGTGTGGAAAGTTGATGATGATATTTCTACGAAAGTGATTAAGAAATATCAAATGTTTTTGAGGTATAGTCACAAATATTCCTTCAAGAGTTACATACCTAACAACCATCCTGGCAAGCTCAGCAAAAGGAAGAATCGATGCCACCTTGATGCCAACAGTCACGAATTCAAGATTCTCTCCATCATCCAGGAACTTCTTGGTCTCCACCTCCCTGTCCACCTTCTTACTGAAGAATTTGGTGCCCTCTGGCTGAGGCCCGTGATCTGGGTGATGAGCTCTTCCGTGATCTCAATCTCCATGTTACTATATTTGACAATCTGATTCTTCCATCCCTGGGTAAATCTGATAGAAATGTCTTGGTCAAATCCTTGAATCCTTTCAATAAAATTAGACAAACCCCGATTTGAAGGTAGTTCCAAAGCACCGTATCCTCTTTCCACACCGGATTGTGGGTCGGTTCAGTTTTGCAAGGTGGACCCCCCATGTTTCCACTATTCCTTTTCCTGTTCTCAACGGTAAAAATGCTATCACTATGCGGGACAGGCAGAGCTTTGATGTTGGTTTTTGAATCTTTCCTTTCCGTGAAAGCAGGTTTAATTATTATACCATACTTGTAATTATTTTCCCGCTCCTCGGCTTTCCTCCTATGCCTAGAAATGATTACAGTCCATCTCGCACATATCACATCAATCATCCATATCTTATGTGATGTCATCATATTGTACTTGGGGATCCGCACATTAGCATCCATATTACAGCCGTTAGTGCTGATTTTCTCGGCCATGTAGATCATTGATTATGGCTTTATTGATTTGAGTGGGCAAAACGTCCCCCCTAAGCCAAGTTTGAAAGGTATTAGTAACACCGAGGTTATCCAAACTATCTGCGACCCTATTTCCTTCCCGATAGGTGTGGGTGATTTTAACATTTTCAAAGATCTTGCCTATATCAATAGCTTCCCCAATGAAATCTTTGATTGACCAGTTGGGGTGTTGCTTTTTGTTTAAAAGATTGATGATATTCAGAGAATCACCTTCAATTATAATATTCAGAATATTACAATCTCTGGTAAGTCTTATACCCCAAAGAGCCGCCAGGGCTTCAGAGTAATGATTAGTCTGCCTACCCATTCTCCCAGAAAAAGTAGCAACAAAATAGCCTCTTTGATCTCTGATGACTCCCCCTCCTCCAAAGTCACCAGATTTCCTTTTGAGGCCCCATCAAAATTTAACTTGTACTAATCAGTGGGAGGCTTAATCCATCAGAATGTGCTTCTATCTATACCATTGTTATTATTATTGATAGTGTCAATATTCCAGTCAGTCAGGATGTATTCTTCCTTCTCAGGGTAAAGCCTATTTTTAGGAGGTTTAAATCTAGCAATATTATCTTGCACAGCAATGATAATTTCCTTGTAGACTTTGTTATATGTCTTTCTATTGTTTCTGGAAATGTTATCATTACGAGCCTTCCAAACTCTCCACATAGTGTGGGGTAAAAAAAGTTGCCACAATATTTTCACCACGCAATGCTTGAATGGAGAGTCCCATTGTTCCCGTGCCCGAAGACAGTAAGGGGAAAAATCCATCTCTCGATTAAACTTTGCAAAAACAAAGTCTGCCAAATTTTGGAAGCATACTCACAATGGAGGAATAAATGCTTTATATCTTTTACCTCTTTCTGACACATGCAACATCTATTCAGCATGATGAATCCCTTCTTGATGAGGTTGTCATTAGTTAGGATCTTTCCATTAATGATTAGCCACCAAAAGAAGTTCACTCTAGGGGTTAACTCCGGCATCCACAGCTTGTGCCACTTAATTTCACTTTCCATGGATATAAAGAAAGAATTATATCCTGATTTAACAGAGTATTCCCCATCAAAAGAATCTTTCCAGATGAGTTCATCCTTAAGATTTTGATTACTAATATGGATTAGAGAAAGTTGATTCTGTAAAGATGAAACATCAGCCTGTACATTATCATTCTCCACTTTTAGTTGTTTCCATTTTCTTTTGTTTCCATCCCTCTCAATGTACCCCTAGATTTTGTGCCCATACTTTGTAATTAAGTTGTCTTTAATATGATCATAAGTAGAAATCCAGTTAGAATCAGTCCACTTATCTATCCAGAAGTTTATGTTTTGTCCATCCCCAAGCTTCCAGCTACACCCCTGAGAAAGAATGTGTCTACTGCGAAGAAGGTTGTTCCAGAAAATAGAACCACTCGGAAGAGACTGATCATAAATGAAGGAAATATTGTTTTGGTTTGAAAGATATTTGATCTTAACCAACTCTGTCCAAGGTTTGTTCTCTTTTATAAGCCTCCAACCTAACTTTGCAATAAGGGCAAGCACTCATATGTTTGATATCTTTGATGTCTAACCCCCCAAGTCTCTTAGGTTTACATACCTACTCCCAAGCCACAAGATGATATCTGAATCTGTCCTCAGTACCGTGCCATAAAAAGTGCTTTTGAATCTTTTCAATACTGTTCATCACTGCTGTTGGTAAGTTGAACATTGACATGATGTAAATAGGCAAGTTTTGGAGCGTGCTTTTAACCAATAGGCACTTGCCTGCACTTGAAAGTACACTCCTTTCCAGCCAGCCAACTTTCTTTGAAATCTCTTAATAAGATCATTCCAGACCTCCACAGAAATCTTGCCAGTACTTAAAGGTAAACCTAAGTAAGTAGCTGGAAGAGAATTAATAGTGCATCCTAGAATATTAGCAATCTTTCTTTGCCTTTCCAAAGGAGTATTGAAGAAATAAATAGAGCTTTTGTCAAAATTAACTTTTTGTCCCGAGGCTTCCTCATAAAATCTAAGGATAGTTTTGATAGCCTTTGCCTCAATGATTGAGGCCATCAGGAGAAGCAGAGTGTCATCAACAAACTGTTGGTGTGAGGAGATATGATTGCCAGAAGTTGGAGGAAAGCCTTTTATCATGCCAATGTAAATATCTTTGGAAATAGATCTGCTTAAATTGTCAGCCATAACAATGAATAATAGAGGGGAAATTGGGTTGCCTTGCCAGATTCCTCTATTGCGGCAAAAAAACCCACAGTTCCCATTAACAACCACTGAGAATCTAGAGGTAGAGATACAAGAGTGAATGATTTTTCTGAATTTGATTTGAAAACCAAACTTGGATAAGACCTCATCCATGAATCTCCAGGAGACTCTGTCAAATGCTTTCTGCATGTCCAGCTTGATAGCCATCCCTTCCTTTTTACTTTTATCCATAGAATGTATAGTTTCATGAACCATGATAATGCCATCTTGAATAATTCTTCTCGAATGAATCCGCTTTTTTGTTGTGAAATGATCTCCATAAGAATAGGTTGCATTCTAGTGGTGAGAATTTTTTGAAAATCCTATATATAACATTAACTAAACTAATAGGCCTGAAATATTTGAAGTCCTTTGCATCCAACTTTTTGGGGCAAGCACAATGTGTGTATTATTTAGTTCTTTAATGAGATTTCCAGTTTTGTAAAACTCATTAATAGCTTTCAAGAGATCTTCAGAGCATATTTCCCAACATCTTTGGTAAAATTTAGCTGAAAATCCATCTGGACCTGGAGCCTTATCCCCTTCTAAAGCAAAAACAACCTTTTTTAATTCCTCAATGGTGACAGTTTTTGAAAGACTTTCAAATCCTCAAACAAGTATTAGATTAATAGGAATGGAGTCTAAGAGGAAAGAGGCCACTTTTTCATTGTAGGAGTTCTTCTCGGTGAGGAGGTTCTTGTAAAAATTAAGTACGTCCACTTTGATGTCCTCTAGATCCTTGGTAATGTTGCCATTGCCTTTAGCAACCTCGATATTTACATTACAAGCTCTATGTTTGAGGGCTGTCAAATGAAAAAAAATTGTATTCATGTCGCCTGCTTTAAGCCAAAGGGCTCTAGACTTCATTCTCCAAAAGGATTCTTCAAGGCTGTTTATATTATGCAGATCCGAGAGGAGTTTTTTTTCCCAATGATGATCCTCTAGAGACATACCTTTCATGGAAACATTTAGCTCAAGCTCTTCTAGTTGTTGCTTAAGTTCTTTCTTCTTTTCAAAAATGTTTCCAAAAACCTCTTTATTCCAAATTCTAATCTTTTGTTTAACATTCTTCAACTTCTGCAGAATCCTGAATTGGGCCATCCCTATGCCTTCCCAATACCACCACTCTTTAATTTTGTCTGAATATCTTCATGCTCGAGCCACATTTTCTCAAATTTGAAATTGCCATGAAAAGGTTTTGTCCAATTGAAGAAATTTAGGACAATTGGATTATGATCAGAGCCCGTTCTGGGGAGAGAAGAAAGATGAAAATTCTGATCCAGAATCCAATTGGTAGAAATAAGAGCTCTGTCAAGTTTAACCTGGATTAAGTTCTCCCCAAATCTTCTGTTGGACCAGGTAAATTGATTGCCATGAAGCTCTATGTCCATAAGATTAAGAGTCGAAATGAAGCCAACAAATTCTTCCATACCAAGGGAGAATTCAGAGCTTCCCCCAAATTTTTCTCCTAGATTTAAAGGAGTATTGAAGTCTCCCATAACCAACTAGTTCATGTTTTCAATATTGCTTTGGAATAAGGTTAAATATTTCCATAGATTTCTTTTACCAGTAGCAGTATTGGGTGCATAAATATTAGACAGAATCCAGGTATGATTATTTTCAAGACTTTTAAAGATAATAGCTAAATGGTTTTGGGAGGAGGAGAGTACCTTACCTTTAACAATCTTGGTATCCCAAAATATCGCCAAGCCTCCAGAATCCCCTTGAGAATCAATAGCAGCAGAGGCAGCGTTCTCCCAGAAATATCTTTTGCAGTCTTCAACTGCCTTACTTTTCATTTTAGTTTCCTGAATAAGAAGGATGTTGGGTCTGTTTGATCTTTTAATTTCCTTTAGCATTCTTTGCTTAGGCCCCCCATTGAGGCCTCTGACATTCCAAGAAATAACCTTCATTAAAAAAATTTGGAGATGCGATTACTCGGATGGTTCAAAATTCTTTGTGTGCCATCTCGTAATTTCTTTTTCAATCTCTTTTTCTCTTGCTTCTCTCTTTGATAGCCTGCCTTTTCTATATGTGACTCCAATATTTGTAGTTCTTCTAGTAGTGGCCCTTGTGATTCTTGAGGTGGAAGCTTCCCAACTTCCAATCTACTTCTTTTTATCACTATAGAGTGATTCCGGACTTTCTTCCAGACTTTTTAGACCTCTTTTCTTTCTTCTCACTAAGATGAATCCATCATTATCACAGTCTAGTATATTTTCCTTGCTAATAGGGGTAATTTCCCCATCCTCTTTTCCTGTGACAATATCAGTCTATTTATCCAGTTTAGAAGCTAGCTCCTCCAAATCAGTATCCTCTTTATCTTGGTTTAGATCTCATGCAATGGATTCCAGATCCTCTTTGACTTTTCCTTGTCTCATTTTGAGTTTCTCCAGAGAGTTGTTTCTATTTAACAGCTCTTGATGAGTAGTGGTTTTTTCCATCTCTTCTTCCATATAAGAAAGAGAAATGATAACTTTTTCATTTTCTTCATCAACCTCCATACTCAACTTTACTGGATTTGGTGTCAAAGTGTTCATTGTTGAATCCACTGACATCCCCCTTTTTCTTTCTTCCTCTTTCGGATCCAAATCAATTTCCTGTTGAGTCTCAACCAGTTTCTTAGGTCTCCAAAGTTTTCTATAAACCGGTGGCCTCTTCACCTTAAATCCTTTTTTCCATTCTTTTAACCTGGAATGCCTCTGCAAACGTCTACTTCCAGTAGCTAGATCAGTTAGCGACTCTTTATCAGCCTTATCTGTCTGTTTCTAACTTTGAGCTTCAGATATATCTGAGGGTATTTCCAGCTTTTGTACTATTTTTTCAGGGCATTTACTGGCAAAGTGGCCTAATTTATGGCATTTTCTACATCTTAGTGGGAAAGCTTCATATTCTATTTGTTTTTTCCATACTCCAAATTTGGACTGCAGAACAATGTGATCAGGAAGCTCTTGATCCATTTCAGTAGAGACACAGAACCTAGCAAATGCCAGTCTAGACCTATTTCTCATGGGCCCATCCAGCACAATAGGTGAGCCAATCGATTTGGATACATGAAGGAGTATTTCATCATCCCATAAATAAAGGAGTAGCCCTGGGAGTCTACACCAGATGGGTATGGCATGAATGTTCTCAACAAATGGATTGAATCTAGGATACCATTTTTTTAGAAACAGTCCCATATTACCCAGACACCAAGGACCACCCAACAAGACCGAGTCAACATCAGATTGGAGATTAAAATGGGCCAGAAAAAAACCCTTTGCCATGGTGGTGATGATCAAATCCCCTTTTGGTTTCCATCTGTGAATGGCCCATTTTCTGATAATGTCCACATTGGGTTGTGACCCCAAAAATTTTGCCGACTAGGGCAGATTGGTTTCTCCAAGTGCCTTATGCGCAGACATCCGCTGTGCACTGTAAGTGGGTCACCCCTTCAGCATCTTTTGTACTTTTAAAAATCAGATCACATGCAGGCTGAGGCCCCACATTTTTGTCAGGAGGAATCTTTACAACATCCGCCCAGGCTCTAGATCCAAAACTACCACCTTTGGTCGAATCTTTCTATTTTACCGGTGCTTTAGCATTATTACGCGGTCCTTTGAAATACATTCAAGCACTAGAGCTACTAAAATCGTGCTTTCAAAACCCTCACGCAGCCCTCCCACATTTTTAAACACACAGCCCTCCCGCATTTTCTTTGCTTCCTACACTAGAGAAGGTCAAATTAATCTCCAAAAAGGAGAAGTGTTGCTCAACATTCTATGAACTCTTACAATTGTAACTTTCAAGTAATGGTTACACTTTTTCTAGAGTATCTGGCTTCCTCATAAGATTGGTAATCATTTGTGTAGCAAGGATAATGTGTTCTCTTAAGATAGTACTCCATGGGAAACCAAATTTAAATCTAATGCAAAACCCTCTTGGACCGACACATGTGTAGAACAAAGGGATTTAGGTGGAAAAGATCGTCAACTACCCTTTGAAATTCATCTTGAGGAGTTGGGGTTATAAATGAATTCCATACCCAATTTCAATTATCATTTTGGTTCTATAATACAATACTAAGTGTTAATTGTGGAATATAACAAAATTTTAATTTATGCTTAGTTTGTGAAAATGTAACAATGAGATGATGTGCTAGGAGAAAAGTGAAATTTATATGTGTAAATCTTAATTATAACGTGTTTAAACCATTTTGTTGTGAGAAATGGAATCCATGATGTGTAAATCTTAATGTGAATCTTAATATTTTAAACGATGGACTATTCCCTCTTGCTCTCCGACTATTCATATTGTGTAATGAATGTATGATATGAAACCATGTAATCTTGTTCTTAGAGACGATTCCCTAGGACAAGAACTAGAAGTCTCATGAGCATAAAAATTTCCATATTAACCAATTGGGTTACACAATTAATTTCCAAAGAGGTATTTGAACCAAATCAAGTGAAACCATTTTAATATGAATGTAAATGACTCAAGTTTATCCTATTTTTTAGTTACCTACACATGATAATATTGAGTTTGAACCCCTTAAACCCCTCTCAATCAAGAGTGTTAGCTTGGAAATAAGTATTGAAGTTACCTTGAGTTGCACGAAGATTTTGGGAGATAAGGGTGTTTGATTACTCTTGTTGTGACCTTAGTAAGGTGTAGAGTATGAAGAACAAATGATTTAATTAATTGTAGTATCTTCTTGAGATTATCGGTATATGAAACCTTGAAATTATGTTACCCAATATTCATTTTAATGTCTTAGAAGGCCTTTGGAAGTGTAGGTGAGTTGGATTCCTCTCATGTAATATGTGCTTAATGTTTGTGTGGTTAATGATAGTGAAATGAAATGTTTGGCATGAAATCACTTCCCCTAGAGTCTTGAGACCCTAAATGTTGAGAAAGTTTGGTGTAACTTGATATTGTTTAAAAGAACGCTAACAAAAGACCAAAGTAATGACATAAGTGTAATAAGATCACGAGTAAGTGAGGTGTCAGTTAGGGGAAAAAGGGACACTCAAAGTTCTCCTCATAACATAATTAGACTTTGTTCTATGTTGTTAAAAGGAGGGGTAGATTGCTCCTAGTGAGATTAAAATTTCATGAGAACATGAATTCATATGGAAAACAAAACTTATGATGCATAAATATTAACAAAGACTCAAACCAAGAATTGAATGATAAAAACTTCATAAAAAGAATTAGATGTGCCTAATGGATGGAAGATTACATGGAAAGGGAACTTGGACCCTAATCTCCTTTAAATATTAAGAATACTTTCCCAACTTCATGTCAGTTCTGCTTGTGTAATGAAGGTAAAACTAAACTTCAAGTAAACTTATTTTAGGAACAAACCCTTGGCATAAGATCCAACATCAAGGTATTTGTACGTGTTTAAAATGCATAGAACTAACAATTGAGTTATGGAAATTATTATAATGGAGAATGAACCAAATTTAAGTGTACTTATTAAAAAGTATATTTTAAATGGAACCATCATAGGTAAAATGTTAAATGCAATAAAGAAAAATGTAACCTAGTTTAAGGGGAAGGAAGGTATACATGTTAAGTTTTCTACAAATAATTAAATTCAAATGATGAAAATAGAATTGTAATAAATATATAACCATGAAAATGATGTGTTGTGGAAGGTTCCTAACTATAAATGTATATTGTTGTTGGATCGTTGTATGTACCTTGTCATTTGGGGGAAAGTGGCTTTGATGTGCATCATGTGTTTTCACATTATCTATGTGGGTTCATGGTTGTGCAAATGTCTCATGTGTTGTGTTACCCTAAGTGATCTCATGTGGTTCTATGTATACAGTAATGTAAGTCAAAAAAATTATTCTAGTTGTATTGTTGTATTTGTGTGTCAAATTTTTGGGCATGACACTCTGTCTAGGCCCATTCTCACAGCATAATGTCCAGTTGGGTTGTCATACTTAGTGAATTTGACATCAAATTTGTTCATCAGAGCGCAATTTAAGGACAAAACCTCATAGATCAACTTGTTGAGGCACCTCTTCCTGGACCAGAACCTCTCCATTTCACATTTCCAGATGAAGATATTTTATACATAGATATAGTACCATCTTGGAATTTATTCTTTCTTTGGAACTTGTAATCTCTATGGATCGAAGCGTATCTTACTTATCACACCTGATGGACATGTTATCCCCAAATCATTTTTCCTAGCATTCCCATGTACTAATAATATCGCAGAATATGAATCTCTCATAATTGGATTAAAACTCACCATATCATGGAACCTCAAGGAGTTTCTGTATTTGGTGACTCATTTCTTATCATTAAATAAGTCACAAATGAATACCATGTAAAAGATGAAAATATTATTCCATACAAATGCATGGTAGATAGCCTTCAAGGTTATTTTTAGTTGATCAATTTTGACCAAATCCCTAGAATTTGTAATAAGTGCGTAGATGTTATGGAAACTATCATATCTTTGTAAGAGTTTGTGTCTTATCAACCCGAGGAAAAATTTCTCGTAGAACCATTATTAACACATATTTATAATCTACCTAAAAATACTATGGTGTGTGAAATAGTTGGTCATAACAACCCTTGGTATCGTGATATTTACATTTTTATGCACAAAAAATCATTCCCTACCAATATGAATACTATTCATAGACACGCTTTAGCATAATGTGCCTCCCGTTACACAATTTTAGCAGACACTCTATATATAAAAGGTTACGATGGCACCCTAATACGATGTATTAATTAGGAGGAGGTATCTAGTGTTTTAACTAAAGTCCATTTGAGTATTTTTGGAGTACACACAAATTGCATGGATCTAGCTAATAAAATCTTACATGTTGGGTACTATTGGCCCACCATGGAGAATGATGCATGCATTTTTGTTAAACAATGTTAGGCTTGTCAAAAACATGAAAACCTTATCCACACACCTTCTCAATCACTACAACCAATCACAAAACCTTGGTCCTTCTCTCAATGGGGGCTTGATCTCATCAAGTCAAAATTATACCAATGTCATCTAATGGACATAAGTTCATCATTACTGCTACCGATTATTTCACCAAATGGGTAGAGGTTATGCCTCTCACCTACATTACTAGAAGCCAAATATCAAAATTCATTTTTAATAATATCATTTGTCGATTTGGAATTCCATCCTCCATTGTCACTAACAATGGAAAATCATTTAAAAACCAGACTTGTCAAATACCTAGCTAAGTGTTTCCACATCAAACTTAAATGGTCTACTCCATACTATCCCCAGGGTAATGACCAAGCAGAAGCAACCAATAAAACTTTAAAATCCATCATGGAAAAATTTTGATGCACACATGGAAGAAATTAGCACACCCAAATTTACCCTGATCTTTGGCTTACCTTACACAACTATGGGAGCCATCCCATTCTCCTTTTTTTATGGTTGCGAACACATTTTTCCTGTTGAGGTTGAACTCTTATCCTTAAGAATATCCCTTAAAGACGTAATCAATGAAGATGAATGTCGACATTCATGGCTTAATGAACTCGAGCTTCTCAACAAAATATGAATTAATGTTCTCAATCACCTTTGGGTCTATAAAAACCAGCTACAACAAAGATATCACAAAAAATTAAATCCTAGAGTTTGAGGTTGGTGATCTCATTCTTAAAGAAAGTCAAAAGAATACAACCAAAGAGAGAAAAATAATGGAAATTTAAAATTGATTGGTTAAAGACCTATGTAATCACAGCTAAATTTAGCTCTGGAGCCTATAACCTGCCACCGAAAATGGGCAAGAACTTGTGAACCAATGAATGCAATCCATCTAAAGAAATTTTATTCTGAAGTGCTCTCTATCTTGGGAGAATCTTCTTGTATAGTCCTTCTATCCAAATCATCTCCAAATAATTTTAAATTTTTCACTCCATTGGCAGATATTCTCATTATAAAAATCACATCCTCTTACTCAAAGCATCATTATACATGTGTTAATATAGATCCTATTAAGTCTTGTGTATCTCATACTTCTTATAATTTCTCCCATTTCGGTTGTTTTTCCTATGGTCATACCTAGAAGCTTACTTGGTGGTAATATATTCCCTCCAAAGAAGTTATCTATTTCACAAAAAATCTCTAAACTTCTTTTCCTGGTTCATTTTACTATCCATCTCATTCTTCATTGTTCAACCCTCGTGTCTTACTAGTCATGTAGGGCTAAGATTAGAGGTAGATGTTCCTTCCCAAATAAAAGGATATATGATACAAATCAACAAATCAAATAACTTATGAATAATTAAATATTAAACCTTTCTTCCATCACAATATTTGGTGTTGATCCCACACTTCTTACTAGTAGTGTGAGACTGGGAATGGAGGAAGGTGCCCTTACTCATCTATGTCTTGTCTTTGATGATGAACCCTTACCTCTTACTAGTGGCATGGGGAAAAGCGTAAAGGGTCATTCATAAATTTAAAAAGTAGAAAAATGTAATAAAATATTTTTAAAAAAGTATTAATACTTGCCTACATCTTGTCCTTGGTGATGAACCCTTGTCTCTTACTGGGAATATGGGGTAAGGCATAGGGGTCACTACAAAAATTAAAAATCTCATAAATCTTAAATTTATTCCAATTATAAAATCCCAAAGAAGTAATTTAAATGCCTAAGTGAAGAGAGAACTATCCCTTCACGTAAATATTACCACTCAGTCGGCCACGTAACAATCTAAGTCTAGTAAGTGACCTAGAAGGTGAAAGTCATTTCGAAACTGGTTTAGTAACCTTAACAGGAATTGAGTCACAATTTCCCAAATAGATCATTGTTAATACTTTTATCTATATTTATTCTATATATCCCATGTCCTTCTAGAATCTTAGTGATGAGCCCTCACATCATACTATTTGTGTGGAGTCACGAAACAGAGCTATACTTATTTTCATCATGTCATTGCGAGCATATTCTATCAATGGAGAGAAATATTTAATATTATTTGAAGCATGAGTTACCATGAGGAAAAATGTACATACGGATGATACCCGGCTTATCACCTCTCATAAAAAGTTTACCATCTAGTATATTACCCATCTCAAAAATCCAAAAACATTCAAAAAATCCAAAAATCCAAAAAAACATTAGAAACATCTCAAAATCCAAAAGCATTTTTAAAATCTAAAAATCCAAAAACATTATAAAAATCTCAAAAATCCAAAAAAATATCTGAAAATATCAAAATCTAGAAAAAAACATTAGAATAATCTCAAATATACAAAAAAAAAAACATTCAAATAATAAAAATCCTAAAACTATACAAATGATCAAAGGAATCAAATACTCAACAATCAACAAAATTCAAACTTTAAAAATATTTTCCCCAATAAATGTTCCATCCACTTTACAACTTTAACACCCAAATCATTTCTCCTCGCGTGAAGCCTCGCTTGAGGCAAATTCTAGATCTTGTTGCGTCCTTGTTTGAGGAAAATGACCCAATCCATTTTGAATCATTGTATCACTTCCTAGGGGTACATATAATCAATCACCATTTTGGAACACATTAGGGACATGTTTTAAAGTTCTTATGTTGCATTATTAGTTACAAGTTTATTATTTGTTATCTTGTGTCTTGATATATTACAAGGGGGCATCTCAATTTTATGTATCTTGTCGTTCCTCTAATATTCTTTTTGTATATCACTACTTCTCTTATATAATTGCATATCGTGTAGGGGCATCATATCTTTTTGATGGCCCATGTCTATGATCTCTTGCATATTACAATCTAGTCATCATGATCTTCTATATCATGTTGCATCTTATTATATGTTATATTAAAATTAATATGCTTTTTCACGTGATTATCTTCTGAATGATCAAAACTTACTTTGCACCACATTTGTTTTCCCTTCCTAATAAATTTTTCTAGTTTGGGAATACTACTTGATCACCGTTGTAGTATGTGAATCCCGCTTGAGGATTTTTCTCATGAAAAGTTCACTATCCTACAACTCCTCATCCCCCACCATGGTCAATCCATCTTTTATCCATTCATCCTCCCTCCTCATTTCTATCTTCCCGCCATTTATGCATATATCGTACTTATCACCATTCAGGTCCCCTTTCACCACTATGTGTATCTTCCTTCCCTTTCTTCATGTTTTTCCTTCCATTTATCTTCTTTTACCTTGAAAATATTACTTAATCACCCATACAATGTGGGAATCTTATTTTGGGTATACCTTATTCCTAAGATCTTCCCACTGTAGAAAATCTTCCATCATTACCTCTTTCATCGGATGACAATCACCACCACAAACATATTTCCACTCCACCTCTTCTACTTGACATTCTTTCCTCATCACTCCCACCACATGGGAATCCTAATTGAGGATTCCCCTTGTAATCCACATTCCCCACCACATATCTTCCTCCATCCATTCATGTCACACTCCTTTTTTTTTCCTTCCTTGTTATCACCTCCTCTCACCCCTTGTTCCATTCTCACATACACCATTTCCTCTTTTCTCATTCTTCCTAGTATCCATCTTCTACTTGGTAATCTTACTTACACATTCTCGTAATATGGAAAATTTACTTGAGGGTTCCCCTTTAGTCCATATTTTCATACAATCTTCCCCCACCTCCTTCAATCACTCACATCACCACTTACCTCATAAACCTTCTTCCCATCATTCTTTTTCTTCATCTTCAGCTTGGTGATCCTACTTAATCATTCGTGCAGCATAGAAATCTTACTTAAGAGTCCCTCTTAAGTAAAATTTGACATCTTGCACTTCCCCATCCACATAAGTTCCCGCCATCCTATTTTTCATCCCCTTATCTTCATCATCTCATCCAACCAACCATTCTATCTCCATGCACAATACATTATTTTCTCTTCTTTCGCATTCATCATCATTGTCGGTTTGGCGATCTTACTTAACTATTCATGTGGCATGGTGATATTACTTAAGAGTTATTCTTAAGGATGATTTGTCATCTTGCCCTCCCCCATCACTACACAGTCTCACCCTTCACTTTTTTTCATCATTCCCCATCATCACATCCTCTCACTACCTCTTCCCTTCTCATCAATGTCACCTCTTTTTTCCTGCTCTTCATCCCCACCATCCTCTTCTTGGAAATCTTACTTAATCATTTCCACCACATGATTTTCTTACTTAAGGGTTCCCCTTAAGATGGATTTCTAGTTCTGGACTTTTCCTTTTTCTCACTCATCATTCCTTCCATTGATCGTTAATTCCTCCCTATCTCCCTTACCAACCAAATTTGTGTCCTACCATTACCCTTTCTCAAGCTATCATATCACAGAGTTCATCCATCATCTTTATCTTACAAATCCTACATGATCCCTCATTAATAAACCATGTTCCTTTCCCCAGTTTCCCCTCCTTTTTTATATTTCATCATCACTCTCTTTGACACACTTTCCACATCTTATTTCTTTACCTTCATCTCATTCATCCTCATCCTCTACATCCTCTCCTCACCTTCATCTTGTCACAAATCATCACTCACCCTTTCTTTACTCTTTCCACTCCATCCTCTCAAATTCTCCCACATATCCACACCTATTCCCACCTGTTATTATTGTCGGTCTCCCTCTAACATTATTGCATCATCATCTTATGTTTCCTCATTCACCATCCTCTATACTACCATTCATGTTTCACACTTATAATTATTGTTGGTCACCCCTAAAATTCACTCATCATCATTCTCCATTTCACTCTCTTTTTCCTTCTCCACATTTTCTCCACTCTTTCCCTCGTCCTTCACCAATAATAATTATTGTTGGTCTTCCACCTGACATTATTTCATCTTCTATCCCCCATTATCTATTTCCTCCCCATCTTTTTCTCCACCTCCACCCTTTCTTGTCATTTCTTCCCCACCTCTCCATCTTCCCTTCTCCCTTTTCAATGTCTTTATTGTCTTCATCATACATCTTTTGTCTATTTTCTCATAATCTTCTTATCCTCATCTCACACATCTCCACAGTTTTTCCACTCTGTTTCATTCTTCCCCTCTTTCTTCTCTTTACGTTCCTGATGTTACCCACTCTCCACAAAATATCCCCATTCTTGATTCCCTTTCTACTGCACCATTTCCTCTCTTTTCCTCTCCTCCTTCTCACTCTTCCTTCTTGTCTCTCTCTTTCTTTACATATTCTTCCCCTTTTCCCCTCATTCTTCCTTCTTACTTCCCCATCGTTACCCTATCTCTTTCTCACTATCTAGTATTTTTTATCCTTTCATCTTCCACATGCATCTCCATGTGGTCTGTTTCATATTCTTTTCCTACTATAATGCCTTGGTCCCTTCTATCTTCTCCATGTATCTACCCTATCATCTCTTCTTCCCCCAACATTTTCACCTTCCTCCTTCCCTCCCCTTCTTTTCTCTACCACCTCTACACTTTTCATTCATTTTGTACCAGTTTATCTTCCTTTCTATGATCTTCTCCACATCTTCTTGATCTCCTATAGTTTCTTTCTTTTCTTTGTTCTATCATCTCTTCCATCTTCTTTAAATTATTCATCTTCCTCATCTCCTTAATTTTTCCATCATTTCTCTCCCTTTATCTCATACATACCTCTTCACCTTATCTTTTATATTCCACTACCTTCATTTTGTACCTCTCTCTCTCTCTCTCTTTTTTATGATTTCACCCTCTCGATTTGTCATCTTCTCTCATCTCATCTCATCTTCTTCTTCTATATCCTTTTTCATCCTTCCTAATTTCCTTCTTCCCCTATCATCCTTCTCTCTTATTCTCTTCCACCTATTTCATTCCATTTTCTCCTCCCTCTCTCCATCTTCTCTAGTGCATACCCTGATCTCCTTCACCTCTGATTTTTCTTTCCTCATGACATTTTCCCATTCTTCACCTACTCATAATCAACCACTACTCCTATCCATTCCTTTTTCTCTCTTTCCACTCTCACTCATTATGTCCTTCAACACATCTTCACACCTAGCATTCAAGGCTGATTGAATTCTTTCCCCATTTGTGCACTACAGCTGCTCCATTCTCTTACACCCCATTCTTATCCTCCTCTCCACAAAGATTGACCTCTCCTCTTTTTGAGAGATTTGTCATCTCTTCCATTCTCATCATCCCTCTTAAGGGGGCATCATCACATTTGTCCCTAATCACATATTCCCATGGTATTTTTTTCTTGGATGATACCATAACATTCATCATCTACCACCTTCTATTCTCAAAAATAAAAATTTTGCTACTTTTTTCTTAGATAAAGTAGATTGAATTCTTCCCCATTCATCAACCATACTCTAATTTCTTCTATTCTCATGAGAAATAGTTTGTTCTACTTTTTATTAGAGAATGCTTTCTCTTTTCTTCTTCTAATAATTTCTTATCAAAGGAACACCTTCCTTAAGAAGAATCTCTTCAAAACCTTAAATCCCACCACTTGGGGCATATTCATCCATTTCATCTAATTTCTTTGAAAGGACACTACTTTCATAGTACCCTTCCAAAGAGGGGAAAATGTAGACACCCCAATTTCACACCTCTCCTAAATCAATTAATTTTTCCAATTAATTTCCCATTAAAACCCACTATGAGTTAATTGACATTAGTCACTTAATAAAACCTTTTCAATTCCTAATTAATATTCCTCACATGTAAAATATTCCCCATGTCTCTTAACTTATGAATTAAATATTCAATTTTAATTCTGGTCCATTCTTGATGTCCCCCACTCACTTAATCTTGCTTAATTTTTCAAATCATGATTAACCAAAACCTCCTAATTAATCCAACTTCCAGGATATAAATACATCCTTGCTTCCCCCTCTTTAACATAATCAAAAATAATGTCGAGCTCTTGCATTCTTACTACACAGGCATCCCTTCCATATAGTCCTAATGTTCGCATAAGCCTAATTTTCCCATCCATAAATCCTTCATCCTTACATCCTTTGGTGTAAAGTTGTGACTTAAGTCGCTTGTGCAATGAAGATCTTTCTCATGTTGGAGAAAAACCTACATTGTAATCATTCTAGACCCGTCTAAGTCATTGCCCACCCGTCTAAGTCACCGCACACTCGAATTTCACGAAGGAGACATAAGGAAAAAGGAATAAAGTTTAGTTTCAGAACTTTCTTGTTATCAATGATTTCTTTAACTTACACTCAATAATCAACATAATGAATTCATTTGGGATGATATTCATTTATTCGAGTTACATATTAATAGTATAACTTGATCCTACAAATAAGGATTCAACACCAATCACTCATATATCTCCCATCCCCTATGATCACTCAACATCCCAAAATTCTCTCACATTTATCTTCTAATATCTCTAGTGAATTGGATTATAAAAATTGCAACTCATATATGTAATGCCATGTTCGATGTTCCCCAATCCCTGGCATGACGACCTTGTTGCTAAGCCTGGGAGACTTGTGTGCATGTGCTTTTGTTGACCGTTGTTGACCTTGTCCAGGTCGCAGTGAAGATTTTTCACCTTCCCTCTCCTTCTTTCCTTTCGGGTCGTTGTCGACACCCCAAACTGTGGACCTCGTAGCATCATGAACGAACTATCTGATTAAAGTAAAATCTGGTTCTTGGTTCGTCGGGTTTTCTGGTCGTCACCATTAATAGGATTAATAATTATTATCATTGTTTTAGCCGTAAAATCATAAAAATAATGTATATAATAATATTATAATTTATATTGTCGAGGTGATTATTATTATTATTATTGATAAATTTGTGTGGTTATTATGAATATGGCGATCATCATTAATTGTGCTTATTATTATTTTACTTCGTTTAGGGTTTTTATTTTTATTTAGTTAAAACAAACAAACAAAAATATATATTAATTAAAGTAAAAGTTTTAAAACTAAGAAAACCCGTGATTTCTTTGTTGGGGGCGGTTTTAGGGCAAAGGGTGCCTTTGTAGTTTTTGTTTTGTTTTTCTTGATGAAGGGGAGTGAGTACCGCCGCCTTGGAGGGAGGGGGAAAGCTCCAACCTGCTGAGCATACCCTTACCAATGCACTACTGGCCTGTGGCAACATCCTCCCAGCCTGCGTCCAAAGAAAAATGAGCTCCCTGACCTGCATATCATCTTGCAAAGTGTAAACGATTTAGGGTTTTGTCAAATGTTGTAGTTGTAAATACCTTGGGGGACGTGGTTGTAGGTTTTTACAGAGGAAAAAAATGGGACAACAGCTCTCTGAAAGGGCATTTTTGTTTGCAGCATACGAGTAAGACACGGGTCTTTCCTCGTAAGCGCGATCTCACATTGTTTCACCATGCAACAAACAGGTCTCCAACCTGATCAGTTTACATTTTCTAGCGAATCCCCAACTCGTGTCAAAAATGCACCTGCACTGCGTGACTTCTTTCAAAGCACATAAAAGATAGAAAATTTTGTCAGATGTTGAAGTTGCAAACACCTGCAGATACATATGTAAAATGTGGAATCCTGCGAACTGTTTGTTAGAATGCCTCAAATAAATGTTGTCTCATGGAATGACATGATTGTAGGATATGCACAAATGGGTCAAGCTTAGCAGGGGATGGTAGTGGCATTGTATAATTATTATTATCCGTTTTTATTTAGTTTTAGCATTGAACTATTTTGGAGTGTGTTTTTTTTCCATATGTTTTAGCTGTTGGTGTGGTGGCAGATGCATATGAGAAATGTGGACACAAACACCAGGCATGTGTACTGTTTAACTAAATGTCTGATAGAAATGAGAGCCGGCTTGTTGTGGAAATGCTGAAAACGTTTTAGATCTACTTCTTGGGGTTTTGGATGGAGGCGTTGAAGTTTTTTTTTTTAAAAAGAAATATGGTCTCATGGGCAACAATGTATGCAAGATACATGCAAAAATGAGTTTGTTGAAAAGGCCTTGGAAACTTTCAAGCAAATGCAATTGGTACGTGTAAAGCCAGATTCCACAACCTTTGTCAGCATCCTCCCCGCATGTGCAAAAATAAGAGCTTTAGAATAGAGCATGGAAAACCATCAAGGCATAGAAAACAAGATGTTTTTGTTTGCAATGCAACTTCCCTGGTAGACGTGTATGCAAAATGGTGGAGCTGAGGATGCTCGTGAACTAGTTGACGAAGTGCCCAAGAAAGATCTTTCAACCAAGCTCGCAACTTCGACATACGCCGTTCTCCGTGCATGGTTCTTCTTCCCTTACCTCTCATAATTCTCATGTTTTAGTTCTCTTTTGCAACTAAATATAATTTTAAATTATTAGGATTTTTAATACAGTTAAATGTCCCTTCAACTCGTTGCAAAATAATAAATTGTCATGTCGTAACTCACGAAGTCATTATAACTCGTCTACTTTAAACCATGAACTATCACCCTCACTTCAAGATGATTTAGAAAACTCTTACCCATCTTGATCGCTCCAATATTGTTTTATCAACCAGATGAAATTTACTTTCCAAGAAATAATGTTGACCAACTCCCGTAAAAAAAAAAAAGAGGAAAGAAGAAGTTAATTTTTTTGCATTTTTCAGAGACTCATTAAGTACCCTTCGTAACTCTGGAAACAAGATGTGAAGTTTCATTCATGTACCTTGGTATACAAGGAGTCACCTTGACCTTTGGTTTGACCCGAAACAGACATATGACATCCTTTTGACGCTCTTATAGGAGCCTTGTTACACTCGGGTTTACTGTGAGTAGAAAGTCATTTATTAAATTTAGAAAGTTGGCTTGCGTTTTGAACTCGCCATTTGAAACCTAGATGGAGAAATTACTTCCCGTCTTCGTAAACCTCTAGTATTATACTAGAAAATTGATGGAACATTCAAAAGATAGGAAAGAGAAATTTTAGGGATAGTTTTGCGAAGCCATTTTATAGGCCTCGATCGCAGTTTGACGAGGTCAAACTAGAACAATTTCATCTTGTCGCTCCGAAAACTTGTCGCCATTTGAAAATGGTTTTCTAGTTCTCGGCCCGTTGACTCGATGAATTCTCTTTATATATGGGAACTAGTAGGAGATGTCTCATTACGTGCTCCTCCATCGAACATCGATTATGGACACGGTTTTCGGGCCCTCAAGCTAACTTTTGTCATTTTACAACCGGGTGAACTACGATCGGTAGCCCCGGAAAACTAGCCACCAAATGCAAACCGTTCACTTTTTTCCCAATTTCGCCGATTCTTATGAATTCTTGGTATATCTGGGGACATAGAAAGTTAATCGTGGTGTGTGTTCTCATCGGAAGATAACTTTTGGAAGTGGTTTCTTAACCTCCAAGCCTATTTTGAATGTTTTGTAACTAGTGAAAAAATGTAAAAATAGAAAGCTGCAGGACCCTCGTAGGGTTGCCAAATCACCTTGGAAACTTTTAACACATGTAAATAATTGTTTAAAACACTATAATGAAACTTTTTATGTGTATTAGAACTTTTGACAAAATGGTGTTTTCTCTCTCTACCCTTCTCTTTCTCTCTCCTAGGTTACAAAAAGAAGCAAAATGAAATGTAATGAATACATGTCTCTAAACCCTTTTATTTCGATTGCAAATTGTAATTTTTATCTTATGTAAATGGGAAACTGAAAAATGATAATTATGATTGATTAGGGTGGATGCCATGCCAGCAATTTATCGCTGATATCTTGCTCACGTGGTTTTTGCAGGATGAAAGAATGATGACGTAAAGGCGTTGAGTAATTCATTGTTTATTTTTGGTATTATATTAAAAGACTTATTATTGAAATTGGTAGTATGTAAAAGTCGCTAGATTAATAAGTGCTTGAGAAATTTGTATTTCTTTCATGGATGTTATTTTGATCCCAAAACTATTATGGTAAAAGTGGAATACATTTGTCAAAAGGAATTGAAATTTATACGTTGTAGTGAACTTTCATTGTGCTATTATTGGTTTAGTAATTGGTGTTGTGTTTCTAACCTTGAAAATGTAATAAAGGAACCTAACCACAACAACCAACCTTAGTTCAAAATTTGTATAAAACTAACTTGCCAATGTTAATCCCTTAGCGTAGAAAACCGTGACCTTCAAATGAACCTTTACACTCGATGGAACATCCTAGTGTTAGGAAAATACGATCCCAAGAAAGGGGTTTATCGTCCTAGTAGGTACGTTTAGTGACATCAACATAAACTAGACATATAGGAGCAACACAGTCAAATAAATCTTCTGCATCGAATGAATTTCTTGTGGGATCCAGATGACATCATGGAGCTAGTGGAATAGTGGTTCTATCACTTAAAATTTTGTTAAGGAATAGATCCTCTTAGCTATATGTACTATCTTTGGCTAGTGACAATAGAGTGCTTGATTTGTTACGGAGGGTTTATAGAGTGAATATGTTTTGAATCTTATTCTAATCTATAATAGAGCATAAAGCCCTAAGTGAAAAATTGGAATTAAACTAAACCCTAGTGGATTAGGATGTTAACTTGTGGGTAGAAAACTATAATTTAACTCCTTGCATACGAAATTGAGTTGAAAGATGTTGATTCTAGAGAACCTTAGAAACTGAAATCTTGTCCCATAATCCCTTGTTATGTCATTCTGTGGCATTAAGGAATAAGGAATATTTCTTATGCGGAATCGTGCAATGCAAAGATATGGGATCTTCGTGAACATAGATCACTTGTGTTCATGTGTAGTTTATAATGCTCCTAACCATGTACTTCCTTAAGATGTCAGACAAGTGCTTTCGTAACTCTTTTGTTTTGAGACGATGCTAAGAACGAGACCATAGTGCGATGTAAGAGCATGTCATATAAGATGAAAACGAGATTGGAGATTAGGATTAAGGTCACTCTTGGAGTCCTTATAACTTAATTAAACATTTTCATGCATTGCAAAGAATATAAATTGCCTTGGTGTGACCAAACTTCGAGAAAACAAAAGATATATAAATATAAATGGAAGTCCATAAGTTATTGAACTTTAACAACTATGGTAGCGAAATAACTATTCCGTGATCGATGGATGTTCTTGGGGAAAAAGCTATCTCGAATCTATGTCTTCCTTAATCCCAAGATTTCACCTTGTCATCACGTTAGATTCACTTGTGTAGCAAGGGTAAATTTTAAACATTAAATAAACGTTTGAGAAGCATATTCTTAACATAAGAACAAGATAATTAAGTACTGTATATGTGATTGGAATTGTGCCAAATAAGCAAGTAAGTTATGGAAATTTCCGTGATGCATAAAGGAAGCCAACCTAAATGGTCGAACTGCAAAGTAAATGTGGAATGAACTTAAAGTTTCTATAGGTGGAAAAACGAGAAATTTATCCTTGTGAAATAATGTTCTTGGAGGGTTAACCGTAACTAAAATAAAAATAAAGAAATGATGTGTTGTGGGTTTGCCATTCCTGAAGTCATGTTCTTGTGGTTGGGTCTTTACTAGTAACCTTCCATTGGAAAAAGTGTAGCATCAGCATGCCTATGTTGTTTTCATGTGTCTATGTGAGTCAACGAATTTTGTGATTTTTGTATGTGAGTCGAGTTTCTGTACTTGGAGCCCTTGTTGTGTTGTGTGCAATGAGCAAAGTAAGTCGAAAAAAAATTTATCCTAGTATTTTACTGTTGTATTTGGGTGTGTAAAATGTGGGCACTACAATATACAATATTTATATGAGTTGTGTTAATATCTCATTCTCATACTCTCACATTATATTATCCTATGTAAAATGATTCACATACACACACATTTAATATAGTGAGAGCACTAACATATATGATATTCCTTAAAAACCATTATAATTCTTCGCATAGCATGTCACCTATGTTAGTCATGATCTTGGTCCATAACTCAAATTAAAAGTAGATAAGGAACTTATCAACCCCTCACTAACCATGCATTGTTGGGAACTCATCTAACCAGAATAGTGTGTGAACCACGAACAAGAATTCTACATATGTTCTACCTTCACAGATGATTTTTAAAGAATGACACTAACCTAGGTATTTTATACATTAAATCACACGCTTTGGGTACATTTATAGTTCCTAATCACATACCGCTATTCATATGATTCCTAAGTGATAAAAGTAATTGACCATTTGTCGTTGGACCCTTTTATTTATTTCTATTTTCCTTCTTGGTCTTACACACCTTATCGCCTAGTTTGACTTTTTATACTTTAGCGTTTCTCGGCCTGGACACAAACGCCTAGCTAGGATGCCTACGCTCAAGCACCCTCATTCTCCTAGACATCCCAACCTCTTTGTATCTTACTCACCTATTTTGGGCCTCTTCTAGTCATTTGGCATATTATTTTCTTACGGGTTGGCCTTTTAGTGGTTAATTATGAAATTAAAACAAGGGAATCATATAAATATAAATCTATGTGACCATAATAAAGGACCAAACACTAAGCATTTACTATCACCTGCTAATGTTACATCCAAAGGAATTCTAAGAGCATTCAAGTATTCATCTAGCTTCCATATAAGGGACAAGGGACTATTTATTCTACATACACGCATACGAGGGGAAGTTCATTTTTCCATGCACACATATTTACATCTTCTACATCTAGCTATTACTCGTTATTCAAGTGTGTTTGACACAAGAGCCACCTAGGGAACAATTCTACACACACACGCAGTAACTACATGGAGTCTAAAATGTAGTGCAACATCCGGATCGTAAGTTCACTCACCAGTGTAACCATCGGGGTCACTAAGACTCCCCATTTGCATATTTTTATTTTAGGATTTGATGTGTTTTAGGTTTTCGGGTGCTCTTTCTCTTTGTAGGTTATAGGCGAACACGATGATATTCCAACGACTATAGGTGATCAATAACAAAAAAATAAAACATCTTGCAATATTGTAAAAATTGATTTTTTAGGTTCTTGGAATTCATGGGTGTGTAGTAGTGGTCTATAGCGCACAGGCGCCCTTGACCTAATCTAGGTGCCCCAATACAGGTAGATCTGACGGTCTCACAATTTTTTGGGAACAAGAATGACATTTTCCTTCTCTTGTTCATCAATTTTCTAGTTTGGTACAGCTTCAAGATTAATTACCAAATAATCTATCTTATTCCATCTCTTGCACTTAGGGTTTTAATTTTCTATTTGTTTATTCTTAGGTCATATCTATACTTCATTACTTACTTATTTACCGCTATGTTGCAATTAAGGGTTTAGCATATTTTCTAAATTTTGTTAAATCATTTGGTGAACTCATCACTCAAATTCCACCTTCTTATATGGTCTTCGTATGATGCACATTACCCATAGTGGTTGTTTTGGATATTTTGAGCAAATTGAGCTTCCTCCATCTTCCCGTAAGGTTTCTAAATCATTGGCTAAATCTGATAACCATGTTGCCAACTCTTAAAATGTTCCTCTTCAATACATTGAGACATCTAATAGTGAATAATCGTATGATGAGGACACAAATTTCAATCAAGAACAACTTGAAAAGGTCACCAATTTTCGTCAAGCTTTGAGTGACAATCCTACACATATTTTGTATGTTCTTCATGCTTTGATGGCTACTAAAAATTATTGAGATGTTGCTTTTGTACCTCTTGTAGGTTTCTCCATGGTTGTCATGGCCTCCATTCAACCCCTTCATATTATTGCTTCCATTGATACAACTACCACTCCCATCATGTCTCCTAATGCTTCTATCATACAACTTAGATCTTCTTCCAATAATCTAGATCTAACCTCTATATAGCAGATCTACAAACCCAAATTTGGAAACTCCAACTTGCTACTTCCCATGAATCTCCATCTCTTGATTCCACATTACTTTTCCACACTCCTTTCACACCCATAATTTTAGCCTATCCATTTCCTCCAAATTTCGTCACCCCCAAGTTTCCCATCTTCAAAGGTCATCATGACCCCCAAGAGCATCTTCGAATATTTCATGTAGCATGTCTAGATTATGTGAATGATCATACTTTACTCGCAAATCTCTTCCCTCACATTCTATAGGACTATGCAATGTGTTGGTTCTATGATCTACCTTTCCATTCAAGAACATCATTCACACATTTGGCTAATATTTTTCTTACTTAATTCTCCATCAATATTGTCTCTAAGATCTCTTATGTTCAATTTGCACAAATTTAGCAAGGATCCAATAAGCATATATCCGACTACATCTTGTGATATAAGAACAACCTATCTAAGATGTTAATGTACTTGGATACGTTAAGCTTCAAGACCAATTTGTATAAAGTATGTTATCTCCATTACAAGAAAGTTTTATCTTTGAGACATCCCCTTCATTTGATAATTTATGTCACACTCTTAAGTTACGTGAAGGAAATCTTATCTCCATGGGAAAGCTTAAATATCATGAGTAGGCTTCATCTTTGGATTGATTTCAAATAAAACAAACTTTCAATTCATCTATTAATACATCTAAAGCAAAACCAACTGTTAATGATGTCATTACTCCTGAAAAAGATTCAATGGTAGCCTCCAAAGCGTACATTTGCAAAACTCCCTATCACTCTGCATCTTTTATTTCCACATCGGTTGAGAGAAATCTTATTACACTTCCAACTTCACTTAATTTTAACCCATCTCATCCAAAAGGTCATAATTACAATGAAAATTTTAGATGTGATTATCATCAATGCATTGGGAATTCTATAGATTGATGCTTCAAACTTTGAAATCTTATTCAAGACTGTTAGTGCAAAATCACAAGCACCCCGGACACCGATCGATTTCTAGGTTGATCACTCTAGCATCCAAAGTTGTAATTGCACAACATGGAATCCTTTCTCCAAGTGTGGGACTTGTAAAAATGAGAAAGGATTCTCCAGAGAAGGCTGGTTCCTATTCCTTTGTTCAGATGCACACAAAAACGTAGAGGTTTTACTCAAAACCTAATCTAATCTGCCAAGGAGACAGGGTAAGAAGATGCATAAAAATAAACCTAAGCTAACAGAGGTGATGCACTAAGGAATGAAGAACACCTATCTTGCCAATAAACACAAACCATTCAAATGTGATACAAGATCATGCACAGATAACAAAAATTGCAGTGAAAGATCAGGAGGATGCAAATGAACACAGAGAGGGTTGAGAATCATCCACAGACATGCATTACTTGCTCCAAAGGTCGATACAATACACTATAGAATGCCAAGAGGCACGATTGCATTACAGTTTTAAATGGGAGGTTTGAACTCCACAAATTCACTCCGATAAGAGAAGAAGGGAGGGGCAAAACAAGAATGTTTGACCTTTAGAAAGAAGCCCCTCCTTAAAATTTATAGGAAGAATGAGAGAGGGAAGAGAGAGGAAATCCAGATCTACCCCAACCACTTCTAGGTTGCATTTAACTCATCTCATTATGGCAGAAGCGGTGAATCCTAGAAAATGGTGGATCGCTAGCGTAAACGCATTTAACCTGTCTGTGTATTAAAGCTGGTTGTTGAAACGTCAACTTCGTCTATTATTACGTGCCAGAGGAGTTTCTTAAATTTCTCTCTCCAAACTGAACCAAAATTCAAGATTGACCTTGGAATCATGTAGATAATTTTTCCATCTTTCCATTGATATAAAGAACATGAAAATCCGAGCTCTGGATCGAAAGTTATGGCGATCTGAAGATTTAGGGCAAAAACAGGCCAAAACGGATCGGCGGAAAATATTTGAATTTTTTTCCGCGCTCTGCCACTTGGATGACACGTGTCAGGATCTGATTCATCCGTGGGTTCACCCTCTAAAAATTCCTTTTGGGCCCTTAAACTTGGACACGTGGCACTATTTTATTGGCTCGGGCCTGAGGGGCGCACTTGGCAACTTTTCAACCTTCTGACACATGGCACGTTCTGATTAGTTGGCGGCTCTTTCAGATTTTCGTGTCCCTCGCATCCCTTTGGCCCGGATGTCCCAAACTATCTGGGACAAAAATCTCCGAACCGCCCGATTCGGGCTTCCTTGCTCCTCTTTGTGGTGAAGACACGTGGCGAGATTCCATTGGCTCTCGGCTCTTTCGGCTTTTCGCGTCCCACGCGTACTTTTGTCCCGGGTGTCCCAGATGAAAGTTCCCTATTTCGGCCGATCCGGGTGGTTCGCGTCCTCCGCGTACCTTTGTCCCAACTGTCCCGGACTGTCTGGGACAAATTTCTCTCGAACCGCCCGAAATGGGCTGACTGTTTGCTCTCGGCCGCTTCGCCTTTTCACGTCCTTCGTGTCTTTCACGTACTCATGGCCCAGATGTCCCAGACTGCCTACACAACAGTTAGTCAATTTTTTCACCTTCAGCCGGTTCGCCCTTTCATGTCCCACACGTCCCCACGGCCCGGATGTCCCTTTGCTTCCATCTGGCGGTTTTTCGGCTGATTCGGGCCTCGACGTCCCAACTGTCCCTAGTGTTGCCTTAGTCGATTTTCTCTGTATTTCAGCCTCAAGCCTGGCTCTTTGCAACTTTTTCACATACTTTAAAAACTTTGGGTTTTCTTCTTGGACAGGAGGGTTAGAAAGAAACCGAGGGGACCCCAGAAACACGATTTTTTGCCTTGAACCAATATGTTATCAAAATTACCTTGGGGGGGTGAATTTTGGATAACAAGACCTCATCGATAATAATGCAATCAAGATTCTTGAGCCTATGGATTCTACTCTGGTCAATGAAAATCACAAGCTCAAAATATTCAACAATCCCCTTCCTAAGCATGACAAGAAAGTGGCTGAATCTTAAAATAATTATACATATTCAGATGCAGGCCTCCTCCTTCATCGTGGGCCCTTGATTTTCTAGTTGTCCATGTTGAGGTATCTTCACCTCTCATTACATTCTCTAATCATGATTATCATGCATTAGTTTCTTCTGATACATTACATATCACAGCCTCTATCACATATCATGTTATTAACAATACTAAGATCACCTTGTCATCTCCTCTTTGTGTGTGTTATCTTGCACTTCTTGTTGCTATTGATTATCCACTCTCGCAAATTTCATAACCAGTTCCTAATTATTATGGTTATGTCAAGATTCCATCATAATTAGTCCTCTTAACATGTTTGTTCCATTTCTTATGGCACCTTCAATCAATGGTTGTGACCTGCTCCGCGCTATCAATTCTGTCTTTTCCATCCCTCACTTGTGTCTTAAGTTCGTCCATGATAAGAAAGTTATCTCCATCTAAGGTGTTCCATCATCCACTACATTGCTACTACTTCCATTCAAGTTTTTCCACACACACTCTAGAGAATATAGGTCCCTCGGGACCTCTCAAATCTAAAGCACAATCTACTCCTAGCTCTTTGTCTCGCACATGACCTAGTCGGTCTCATCACCGCTAGTCCATCACATCGCCTATGTCCATTACTCACGCTTCTCCTTCACATACATGTACATCACCTCCTTGGTCTCCTTCACATAGGCATGCATCTCTTCCATGATATTCTTCGCATAATCATACATCACCTTCTCGATCACCTTCATATGGGTGTTCATCACCTCCACAATTTCTTACACATAGGTCTCATTCACCGACACGACATTTGTCTCATACACTATCGGTCTTAGATTGTGGTCACATGCCTTTATCTCTGCAAGCATCGGGTGGAAGACCCTCGCCCTTCACTTTTATTGGATATCTTAGTCATATCACACACTTAGGGTTCATCATGCTTACTCACCCCCTATATCATTCTACGGTGTTTGTTTCTTCTAATCATCATTTCCTACACCATTGTATCATCACTACCCTATGATGTACTCTCATGCTGATTCACACTTGACTATTGAGGGCATAATATGAAATTCACACTTCGTGCATGAATGAAATCTCTTCCTCGCAACTTCTATTACGTACTATACACACTCTATGCATTCATGGCATATCTTTCTAGCATCTACTCTCACATGTTGCACTCATTTCCCTGTGATGCACTCTAGTTCCATGGTTCATAATCAACTCGCTAAAGGTCTCAAACTAAAATGAACGTCATGACACTTACTCACTCTCTACACTCTACGTTTTTTTTCAATCTTATCTTTCTAACACACACATTCAAACCATTTCCTGATGACGCACTCTTGTTTTATGGTTCATTCTTGACTACTGAGGGTGCATGTATAAATGAACCTCATCTCATACATACTCATTCAAATTCACTCAAGGGGCACATTGCTCCTATCATATTCACTCGCATTCCATTCCATCTCACTCATAGCTCTCACATATCTTGGTTGTTTTTACTCTTACTTACTTATGATTACATGTACACTTTGTTTCACATGCTAGACAAATATTTTGTATCTCATTATCTTTTTATGTACACATACATGTTCACTTTCCTTCTAGTTCTAAATGTAGAATTTCCATAGATATTTACACACAAAGCATGGATGCTTGGCACTATAGCTCTTACCAATCCCACAAAGCAGCTCTCGGGAAATTTACTTTCATACACATGCCAGTTCTATCATTTCATTTTATACTACTTCATATTCTTACTAGCACACTATTGTATTGTATCATAAATTATTTGACATACTTTTATCTTTCTAACATGCCAACAAGTGTGTCATGTGCAGCTGCTTTTATTTACAAGTCTATTTTCCACCATGGTTGTTTACTACTTTTCCCTCTCTTGTTTGTCATTGTTTTCTATTGTATGTCATTATTTACAGGCTTTTCCCTTTTTCTTATGTGCACACTATATGATTTTGGCCTCTTCGGCCCTAATTTTCATGTGACATTGTGAGTAATGTCCCATGTATGAAACCCTCTTTTGTGGTCTAATTTATCGCATCTTTTTTTGTCTACTTGCGTGCTAGTTTACATGTTGTATTCTATATGAGTATTCATATTTTTTACAATAACACTTTCTTCCTAGCCACTTTGTTTACACATGCCTTGGTTTTTACAAGCACATTCCCTCACCCTACAGGAATCGGTTTTAGTTCAATGGTTGGTCCTCTTTTCGGCCGCATTTTACTCATGATGTCACATGCACCCCAAATGAGGGGGTATATACATTGGGTAAATCAATCACCCCATTCATTAGTTTACAATCATATTAAAACACATTCAGACCGATACAACATAGTATTCATCTCATAAACAACCCAAAATCTAACTTGGATCTTCATCACAGAAGAGTACACCAATGCCTAGACACAAACATGAGCGCTCGGGAACACCTAAGACTTCCTAGGCACCTATGAACATGGGGGAAGCTACAACATTTTTTTTTCAGATCATCATGGTTCATGTAGTCTACATAGTGGTTTTATCACTACAGCACTGATCCTCCATCAATGAGAATGCATGCTTTCTCCATTTTTCTATTCGCGTTGGATCGAACTAGATCGAAATGGATCATATTTGAATAAATTAGGATCACACCATCTCTAGTGGTGTATAAATCGTCGAGAATTAGTCAAAGCATAGAGAATAACACTAGAAATTTCTCCCTACACTCTTTTTCCATTGTGTGAGATCACTCAAAAACTCGCACTTGACATGAGATCATTTGAAAAACTCATTCTTGGCGTGAGATCACTCCAAAAAAATTTCCTTCTATGGAATTTTTAGGATCATCTCTACACTCTTCACTCATCACAGATCAAGTGCACATGCTCCTTGGTATCCCCGAGATTTCATCCAGAAATATGGGACTACCCCTTTTAAATTTTTTGTTCTTTTCAAGTAGCGGGATGTGTTTTGTGATTTTTTTTCTTGCGGTTGCTTTCATTTCTTTAAGGTATCCTCGGAGAGTAATAAAATCCAAATTCGACCAATACCCACATGCTAAAACTCACTCTATCCCTTCATCAGGTTTTGTCTGAAAACATTTTATTTATTTATTTATTAAATAGATAAAGTTCTTTTAAAAATAGTTTGTGCTGAAGTTAAACCCCGTCATGGATCTCCACACCAGTATTACTTTCACATCTAAGTAGAGTATTCATGCGGGAAGAGTTTTTACACACTGGTTAATTGACAAGTTATTTTTGAGCAATTGTCTGTGACTTTTGGCATGTTTTTCATGTTTTTTGTTTATTTCTTTTGTGTTTGTTTTTGGTTTTCTCTGCAGTCTATCTGGCAATTCCCCTTGGTCTTTTCTTTTGTTCTGCTTAACCAATTCAATTGCTTGGGGTTTTTGGAAGTCACTCATGGCCTCAGACAAAAGTGAAATCTATTGTGAAGTGCTAATTTTTAACACAGCAGTTTGGAAGCAAGTCACACTTTCCAGAAATGGGTGATTTCTCCGTGCAAAGCCATAAATTCAATTGCTCCATCATCCAGAATTCATGCAGTGATCCAAAGAGGGATTTTTTAGTCCAAGTCGTGGAAGAAAGCTTATGCGAGTCATGATTCTAAGCTGCTTTCTTCCTTGGATTTCCCACGCCAAAATTTGGAAGTCAATTCCAAAGCAAGTCACATTTTTTTGAAGCTTCCTGCTGGGTCAGAGTTTAACATGACGACTTAAGTGGAAAGTGTGAAACTTGGACCTGCCTGGCAGGGTGGAATTTCACACTGCCTGTTGCTTGTGTGTTTCACACAAAAAATTATTTAATTCCAAAACAAGTCACACTTTTTGCCTACCTGTTGGGTCAACGTTTAACACAAATAACTTAAGTGGAAAGTGTGAAACTTGGACCTTCCTGACAGGGTGGAGTTTAACACAATCACTTAAGTGGAAGGTGTGGAATTAGAAGCTGCCAGGCAGGGTGAATTTTAACATTTCCTATTGCTTGTATGTTTCACACAAAAGCAAATTTATTCACCCAAACAAGTCACACTTTTTGCCTACCTGTTGGGTCAATGTTTAACACAAATCACTTAAGTGGAAAGTGTGAAACTTGGACCTTCCTGAGCAGGTAGAATTTCACACTGCTGTTGCTTGTGTGTTTCACACAATTCCTAGCCAAAAATGGCGACTTACTTTGGCATTGTTGCATGCTTTAAAAGGGATTTAATTTAATTATTTTTGGCAAATCTTGGCACCAAAGATAGGGAGAAATTCAAAGCAAGAAAGCATGATAAAAATAATACAAAGAAGCTTGCTAAAAATAGAGGAAAGAATTGCAAGGAAAAGCATGCTAAAAGCAAGCTAAATTTGGCAAACTTGGGTGCCCAAATTAAGAGAAAAAACACATCTTATTTTTAGAAATTGCTAAAAATAAGTAGTGGGTAAAAATAGCATGCAATTGCCTATATAAGAAGTGGATGCCATAGGTAGAGGGAAATTAATTATTTTTGTGGAGCTTGCTCCCCTGGAGGATTTTGGCACCAAAGGTTGAAGTTGTGGGCATTAATAAATATTTTTAATTGTCAGGAAGCATCCAATTTTGGCACCTAGGGTTGGAAAGGCTTTCTTTTTATTATTTTGGTTGTCTATACGTTGATGTGAGTACACATGGGAATAAAATAATATTTTTATCTTGTTTGGTATGCAAGAAAATTTGAACAATTGAGGGAAGCAGGCTTTATAATCAGATTTTGGTGAAGAAATTGGGCATTCATGTCGGTGCACGATTGTAAAATCTTCAAGCAAAGGTGGAAAAGGGAATTCTTAGACAAAATCATATTAATATGGAATGAAGGGTGATGACAAGGGTAATCCATCATAACCATGCATAGTGTCTAGGCATGTTGAAGTTAATGATACAGACATGGGGAAAGTGTCTATCATCGGATTAATGGACAAATCAAGGGCAAGAATGAAGTGTTGCAGCTGGAATAATTTCTTCTTCTTTCTCTTATTTTATCTCGACAAAGTAATTGAGTGATCAATTAAATTGTAAAACCTAGGTAGTTGGTTTAAAAGTTGTTACTTAAAGTTACTAGAAAAATTCAATTACTTGGGAATATGTGGTAGACATGCAGGGCATTGATTTAGTCTTCAGATGCATGTCATGCAAAGAGGAACTCTAGGGAAATATTTCTAGGTGTTTCCTTTATAACTGCCACATGTTTGAGTTCAATTAAAATCTTCCTATTTGTAATTTCCCTCTATGCACTATAAATAGAGGAAGAGCCTACGAGTTAAGGGATCACAATTTTTAATCAGCATTCTTGAGTTCCAGACTTTGTGTTGTAACCCTTGATGTCATTTCTGTGAAAGCTAAGGAATTGAATAGAGGTGGATTTCCGGAGAACTTTGTGTCCACGGTGCTTTGCTTCTTACTTCTGTGTGGATCTTTAGATAAAATTTGTGTTGTCTAAGATTTAGATTAGAAGTTTTTCCTTTCCTTTATTTTTGAACATTGTGAGATCTAATTGCTTATTTAAATCTATGTGTATGAGACCAACTCTAAAAACTATTGGTTAAATTACATAGCATCCTTTCTTCTTTCCCTAATTCTATTATTTCCCCCCTTTTGCAAATATTCCAATCACAGTTGCTTACTTACTACAAAATTTCCCAGTTGTGGTTCACGAGTTGTGGGAATTAAAGTAAAACCCCTTAAAATAGTTATTAGGATTCACCCTTACCAAATTGATAAATATCTTACATAGGAGCCTCACTGTTAAATGAGGGAGATTTATCTCATGACTGTCTAGGGTTTTAGCTATGCATAAAATCTATTCAATAGTTTTTGGAAACTCCACTGGGGAACAACATACATTAGCAGACTAGAGATTTTTCTTGTCAGTTCCCTCCTATATTAAAATCTAAACCTAGAAGAACATTCATTCACTTGGTTTGGCAAAGCTCAAGGAAGGACTGGTCATTTTTATAGATTGTAGGAGCAATTCAATTTCAATCATCCTCCTCAAGTTATAAGTCACAGATTCATTCTTTCACCAGGAAGAAGATTACAAACTCCTCCAGATCCAGATCATGTCTAGTATAATCCAGTAGATGGAATTATTCACCAAGTCTATTCTCAAAGAAGACATGCTCCTTTCATGATGCAGAATCAACCACTTGCCCCTGCAACACCTATTCCATGGGGTACAGCCTTTGGACCTCTAAATTTGACTCCTCCTATGCATGATCTACCTAAAGGGACAAGAAAGAATTTTCCAAAATTATTTGGAGATGGAAAGTAGAATCTAGATGACCACTTGGCTGCATTTTTATATCCTATGGAGTGCTTGCAGTCAAACATGAAGATGTATCTGTCAAACTCTTCATAGAGACTTTGCATGACTTGGCTGGAGAATGGTTCTATCGGTTAGCTCCTGGTACCATAACCAATTGGGCTACTATGCAACATGCATTCCTAAAAAGATTCAAACCAGCTAAATATTCCAGTGCATTAATAACTCAAGTGAATCAGTTGAAGAAGGAGCCACATGAGCACATGCGAGATTTTATTACAAAATTCCAAAGATTACTTTACAAAACTATGGCATCTGCTTCTCTGAATGATGAGAATCAAAAGGTATTATTCATCAATGCTTTACTTCCTAAAGTAAGCTATCAACTACGAAGAGCATGTCCTACTGACTTGTTAGCAACTCAAAACATGGTGGTTAAAATTGAAGATGACCTCATCGAGGCTAGAAAGATAAGGAGCATCACTTCTAGAGCTGAAAGTTCATCCTCTACTACTACTTCTAATTCACTATTACAAAACTTAGAAAATGAGATGTTTCAAATGAAGAAACAAATGGATCAAATGGCTTAGGGAAACAACATTTCCCTACTAAGAATTTCAATAACAACAACAAACAGAATTGTATTGTTGGTTCCCAAAGATAAGCAATTGAAGTTTCTCCCAGAAAAAATGTGGAGATGAATGAAGAAGACCAGGAAATTGTCACATATCAACTCAAGAATGATGATTTTCTAGGTCTTATTAGCGAATCCAACATTAATTACCTAAACTAAAAATCTGAACATGACTATAAGGAACTTCTTGATGATGATCATGGTCATATATATGCAGTATTTACAAGATCACAAACTCACCAAGCTGAGGCATTAGCTGATGAAAAAATAAGGGGAAGCCCTTTACCTTCTTCCTTAGCTCCCAGAGATAAGAATACAAGTTCTTCATCTCAACCCTGAGTAAAGTAGCTCGTATCTAAATATATTCCTTCTTTAGAAATTATTGATCATGTCAAGAAAAATAAATTCAAATGTTAGAAGCTGAATACCTGAGAGCCTTTCCCGAGAAGCTAAATAGGTTAGTTAAGTATGTGCAATCACCAAGAAAATCCGATGTGTCAAAGGGCCTTTTTCCTGATCCCAAGGATACTCTTTCCTAAAAAATGTTGCATTTGTTAACACCCCAACATCTTCTAAAATATTATAACCATTCTATGTTTCCCTATTACTTCATGATTTCAAGTTAAGAAATTGAATTTTAGATTCAGGTGCTTCTGGAAATGTCATGCACATTAAATTTGCAGATGCTCTTGGGTTTACCTTGAAAAATACCAAAAAAGGTGTTATTCCATGAAAGGTAAGTCCCTTAAATTGGACAAATCAAATACACATAAGTGTTCTAAGAGCTTTTTCCGACAAAAGGTTAAAGATGACAATATTAGTTGCAAATATTCTAGTCTCTTATGGGATTTTGCTAAGCAGAAACTTCTACAAAGCGCTGGGAGGAGAAGTAAAGATGGATTGGTCCTGTGCCCATATTCCTATCAAGGGAATAAACTAGAATTTGGAGCTGAAAAATAATTCCAAGTACACTATTACAAAATATGAAGATCCTGTTATGTTTGTGGAGCCTATTTGCATGTTAGAATGTTGTACACCTTCTATGTGTTACACTCGGGTATTTTTATGGTGGTCCTACTTGCCGGTGAGTGGGTCAAGGGGTTCAGGGGCGAAGCCCCCGAAGCAAATTTTCATGGGTGGTTTATTAACCCATGGGTAATGGGTAACCGTTATGGGTTGTTTTTGGGCCCATGTTTTTTTCGGTCTTTTTCCCATTGTTTTGATACCCACGGTTTTTTCCTTGGTTTTGATACCCACGGTTTTGTATCAAACTACTTAAGCAGTTGTCTATTTATATGGTCTTATGCATATGATAGATGCACAAGTAAATGTATTGCAAATGTGTTTTGAATTCGGGTGTGAATTCTGTAGAGTTTGTTGAGCATAGCTCCAAACGGATCTGGGTATTGTATTGAGAGAGTGGAGGCTTGTAATAAAATCTGAGCAAGTGATTCTTGGTGGACGTAGCCCAAATTGGGTGAACCACGTTAAATCTTGTCTCTTTGTGTTGTGTTATTTATTCTACACTTTTATTTGAGATATGTAATATTTTATGCATATTAGTTTCTACTGTTGCGATTCTGTAAGGGATTATTCCGCATATTTTATCTCTTATTTCCTAACAGATCCTAGATCTCAAATTCTTTTTCAGGAATTTAACCACGGTGTATACTTCTTAGAAATGGATAAAGATGTTCTAGATCTAGCAGAAAAAGAGGAAAAATATTGGATGCTGGAGTTTAAAGGTAGTTGTTATTTTGGATCAGGAGTCGGTGTTCTATTAATATCTCTAGATCATGAGATATTTCCATACTTCTACAAGCTGATGTTCGATAACACCAACAACGCAATGGATTATGAAGCCTTGTTGTTATGAATGGAACAAGAAAGAAAGAAAGGAATAAAACTCCTCAAATCCCAAGGAGATGTTGAACTTATAGTAAAGAAAATTTGAGGGAAAAATCAAGTCAAAGGAGATAAGATGAGGCATTACAGAGATAGATTTCTTTCTTCCACACTCGATTTTGCATCCTTCTCTATTGAATTCATTCCAACAAATCAGAATTCCAAGGTGGACTCTTTGGTAGTCACAGTTGCACTATTGAATCTAGATAGACCACCATCCATATTCAGAGAAGAAAACTATAAAGTGGAGATGGTATACCAACCCAAATTCCCTGATAATATTGAACAGTGGAAAATTTTCAATGACGACGAGAAAACATCTGCATGTCTAGAACAAGACAACTTTGACAAGTTATATGTTGAAGGGAGTAAATCACCCCACAATAGACACATACACCAAAACTGATCTAGATTATGATGACAGTAATGTAGTAATCCAACTAAAAGGTAACAAAATCCCTAAGGGTTTAGTTTCCTTAGAGGATACTTTCAACAAGCATGATCAATACCTGAAGAAGAACAAAGAATATGGTGATAGTTCTTCCTCAGGAATGTAGCTAGTCAATCTGGGTACAGAGGAAGTTGATGAAGACTTACCCACCATAGAGAGAAGAAAGGATGAGCCACCACAAGATGAAGTTGATGAGGACTTGCCCAAGGTATTCAAAAAGAAGGCCAAAGAAAGGAAGTTTGATATCGGAGATTGGGTACTCTTATGGGACAAGAGGCAAGAACCGAAGGGCATGCACGACAAATCAAATTCACTCTAGAAAGGGCCCTTCATGATCAAGAGAAATTTTGGGATGGAAAATTTCATCCTTGCCTACCGGGATGGAATTGAGTTATTGTTTCCTTTCAATGGGAAGTATTTGAAGCTTTATCGGAATTGAGAAACAGGGTAAAACTTGTTTGTATATAAATAAAAATGTTGTTGTTTTCTTTTCTTTTTCTTTTGTTTTTGTTGGTTTTGTGTTTGTTTTTGTTGCTCGAACCCAAACCCAATAAACAAGACATGAAACTAGATATGTTGGGATCTCATCTTCACTCCTTTCATTTTTACAGAGGTAAATATGTCCACAAACAAAGCCAATTGGTGTCCCCGAGATTTCACCCTGAAATATAGGACTACCCCTTTTAAGTTTTTCATTCTTTTCAAGAAACAGTCGTGTTTTGTGTTTTTTACCTAAAATTGCTTGCATTTCTTTAAGGTATACCCAGAGAGTCATAAAATCCAAATTCGACCAATACCCACATGCCAAATCTCACTTTATCCCTTTGTCAGGTTTTGTCTGAAAATGTTATATTTATTTATTTATTAAATAGATAAAGTTCTTTTTAAAATATTTTATTCGAAACTAAACTATGTCATGGATCTCCACACCAGTATTACTTTCACATCTAAGTAAAGTATTCATGCGGTGAAGATTTTTACACATTGGTTAATTGACAAGTTATTTTCGAGTAATTGTCTGCAAATTTCGCATGTTTTTGTTTTGTTTGTTTATTTATTTTGTGTTTGTTTTCGGTTTTCTCCACAATCTATCTATAAATTCCCCATTGTCTTTTTTTTTTTTCTTAACCAGCTTCAATTGCTTGGGGTTTTTGAATTCACTCATGGCCTGTGAAATCTATTGCAAAGTGCTAATTTTTAACGTAGGTGTTTGGAAGCAAGTCACACTTTCTAGAAATGTGTGATTTCTCCATGCAAATCCATTTATTCAATCTGCTCCATAATCTAGAATTCATGCGGTGATCCAGTGATGGTGTTTTTAGTCCAAGTCGTGGAAGAAAGCTTATGCGAGTCGTGATTCTAAGTTGTTTGTTGCCTTGGATTTCCCATGCCAAAATTTGGAAGTCAATTCCAAAGCAAGTCACATTTTTCTAAATCTTCCTACTCGGTTAGAGTTTAACATGATGCCTTAAGTGGAAATTCTGAAACTTAGATCTTCCTGGTAGGGTGGAATTTCACACTGCTTGTTGCTTTTGTGTTTCATAAAAAAATTAATTAAATTCTAAAACAAGTCACACTTTTTTCCTGCATGTTGGCTCATCGTTTAACAAAAATAACTTAAGTGGAAAGTTTGAAACTTGGAAGTGCTTAGCAGGGTGGAGTTTAACACAATCACTTAAGTGGAAGGTGTGGAATTAGAAGTTGTTAGGCAGGGTGAATTTTAACATTGCATGCTACTTGTATGTTTCACACAAAAGAAAATTTATTCACCCAAACAAGTCACACTTTTTTCCTGCCTGTTAGGTTAGCGTTTAACACAAATAACTTAAGTGGAAAGTGTGAAACTTGGACCTTCCTAACAGGTGGAATTTCACACTGCCTGCTGCTTGTGTGTTTCACACAATTCCTAGCCAAAAATGGTGACTTACTTTGGCATTGCTACATGCTTTAAAAGGGATTTAATTTAATTATTTTTGGCAAAGCTTGGTGCCAAAGATAGGGAGAAAGTCAAAGCAAGCAATCATGCTAAAAATAATACAAAGAAGCTTGCTAAAAATAGAGGAAAGAATTGCAAGGAAAAACATGCTAAGAAAGCAAGCTAAATTTGGCAAACTTGGGTGCCCAAATTAAGAGAAAAAGCACATCTTATTTTTGGAAATTGCTAAAAATAAGAAGAAGCAAGTGGGTAAAATTAGCATGCAATTGCCTATATAAGAAGTGGACGCCATAGGTAGAGGGAAATTAATTCTTTTGTGGAGCTTGCTGCCTTGGAGGATTTTGGCGCCAAAGGTTGAAGTTGTGGGCATTAATAAATATTTTTAATTGTCGGGAAGCATCCAATTTTGGCACCTAGGGTTGGAAAGGATTTATTTTTATTATTCTGGCTATCTGCATGTTGATGTGAGTGCACAGGGGAATAAAATAATATTTTTAGCTTGCTTGGCATGCAAGCAAAGTCTAAAAATTTAGGGCAACAGGCTTTATAATCAGATTTTGGTGAAGAAATTGGGCATTCATGCCATGGATTCCATGTTTGTCTGAATTATTTGTAGGAATACTTCATTGGTGCTCATATTGGTGAAAAGAAGGAAAATTCAATGTCAGGTACATTGAATATATCTTCAAAATCAGAGGAAGCAGTTGCAGCTTCTGCACAAAGAGATCCAAATTTCACAACTACAAAATCTTCAGGCAAAGGTGGAAAAGGGAAGTCTCAGACAGAAGTAGATTCAGACAGAATGAAGGGTGATGACAAGGGTAATCCAACAGAACCATGCATAGTGTCCAGGCATGCTGAAGTTAATGATACAGACATGGGGCACATGTCTATCATCGGATTAATGGACAAATCAAGGGCAAGAATGAAGTGTTGTAGCTGGAATAATTTCTTCTCCTCTTTCTTCTTCTTTCTCTTATTTTCTCTAAAAAGTAATTGAGTGATCAATTAAATTGTAAAACCTAGGTAATTGGTTTAAAAGTCGTTACTTCAAGTTACTAGAAAAAGTCAATTACTTGGGAATAGGTGGCAGACATGCAGGGCATTGATTTAGTCTTCAGATGCATGTCATGCAAAGAGGAACTCCAGGGGAAAGATTTCAAGTTGTTTCCTTTATAGCTTCCACATGTGTGAGTTCAATTAAAAGCTTCCTATTTGTAATTTCCCTCTATGCACTATAAATAGAGGAAGAGCCTATGGATTGAGGGATCACAATTTGTTAATAAACATTCTTAAGTTCCAGACTTTCTATTGTAACCCTTGATGTCATTTTTGTGAAAGTTGAGGAATTGAATAGAGGTGGATTTTCAGAGAACTTTGTGTCCATGATGCTTTGCTTCTTACTTATGTGTGGATCTTTAGATAAACTTTGTGTTGTCAGATATTTAGATTCAAAGCTTTTCCTTTCCTTCACTTTTGAACATTGTGAGATCTTAGAATTGTTTATTTAAATCTATGTGTATGAGACCAACTCTGAAAACTATTGGTTGAATTACATATCCTCCTTTCTTCTTTCCCTAATTCTATTATTTCCCCCTTCTGCAAATATTCTAATCACAACTGCTTACTTGCTACAAAATTGCCCAATTGTGGCTCACGAGTGTGGGAATTAAAGTAAAACCCCGAAAATAGTTATTAGGATTCACCCTTACCAAATTGATAAACATCTTACATGGGAGCCTCATCGTTAAATGAGGGAGATTTATCTCATGACTACCTAGGTTTTTAGCTATGCATAAAATCTAGCCAACACTCCTTTTACATTTTTACACTTTTACATGCTTCTTACATATCCGGATCAAATTTTTCACATACACGACTTTGACTAATCATTTACTCTTCTCTTTGCAGGTCCATCATTATATGAAGTAGCAATCACATCATCGCATCAATCGACATTGAAAATAGGTACAACGTGACACAACACATATACTTTCACCCCTATGTTCACTTCCTCTTCTCTAGCTTCCAAGCTTAATTTTTATCACTCGACGGTTCTTCTTGTCTCCTCGGCATGCATTTCACCATCGATCTACATGGTTATCAAGTATGCATATCTAATCTACTTTATGTTATTGAGTATTCACTCAACAACATAAAGTGGGCACAAATTTAGACACTAAATCACGCACTTTGGGTACATTTATAGGTCTTGATCATATACCACTATTCATATGATTCCTAAAAGAGAAAAGTACTAATTGACCATTTTCTTTGGCCTCTTTGATTTCTTTCTAGTTTCCTTCTTGGTCTTACACACCCTACTTCCCAGTTTGACTTTTGATACTTCAGCTTTTTTTCTCGGGGTCCGGATGTCAGCACCCAAGTGCCCCGTCCTCTTGGGCACCCTCGACATCTTTGTATCTTACTTACCTCTTTTGGGCCTCTTCTAGCCATTGGGCATCTTGTTTTCTTATGGGTTGGCCTTTTAGTGGTTAATTATGAAATTTAAACAAGGGAATCATATAAATATAAAGCTATGTGACCATAATAAAGGACCAACCACTAAGCATTTACTACCACTAGCTAAGGTTGCATCCAAAGGAATTCTAAGTGCATTCATCTAACTTCCATAAAAGGGACAAGGGACTATTAATTCTACATACACGCATAGGAGTGGAAGTTTAGTTTTCCATGCACACATCTATTTACATCTTCTACATCTAGCTATTGCTTGTTATTCACGTGCATTTTTCACATGAGCCACCTAAGGCATAATTCTACACACACACAAAGAACTACATGGAGTCGAAATGTAGTGAAATGCTTAAATCGTAAGTTCACTTAGTCAGTGATTTGTTGGTGTCAATCGACTCCCCATTTGCATCTTTTTCTCTTTTAGGATTTGATGTGTTTTGTGGTTTTGCAGGTGTTCTTTCTCTTTGCAGGTTATAGGCGAATGCGACGATCTTCCAACGACCTAAAGGAGATCAAAAGCGAACATCTTGTGACACTACAAAAACTAATTTCTAAGGTTACGAGTAGTCATGGGTGCTCAATAGTGGTTTATAGTGCTCATGTGCACCTAACCTAACCAAGGAGCTCTAGTCTAGGAAAATCCGATGGTCACACAATTTTTCGAGCACATTAACGATATTTTCCTCCTCTTGTTTATCTATTTTCTAGTTTGGCACAATCCAAAGATTACTAATTACAAAATCAGATAAGTATCTTGTTCCATCTCTTGCACTTAATGTTTCAAGTATTTATTTGCGTATTGCTTAGGTCAGATATGTACTTCATTGCTTAGTTATTTATGCTACATTGCAATTAAGGGTTTAACATATTTTCTAAATTTTGTTAAAAGCAGTATCAATAGGGACACACACATTTGTTCATCCTCTTCAAGTATCATTATGCTAGAATACATTGTGCCTTAACTTTCCTACCACATTTTTCCATCTGGGGATTATATCATAATTATGCTAACTTATTACAATTCTAACAGGAATGTACTTTTATTCTTATTCTCAATAGCACACCAAACCGAAACACATGAAAAATAAAAAAAAGGAGGACTAAATCCTCATCACCCTCTATAGTCACTACACATAGACAACATAATTGGGTTCCTCTTATGTTAGATTCTAGTCCAAGGTTCTACATTTCTACACACTTTATTCACCGTTATTGCATTGTGTGGCTCCATCAATAATGATTTGCAAGAGGACATTGGTTGTCCTCCAGCCTTCAATGCCTCCATCCTCCAATAGAATTTATTTGATAGAGGTAGTCTTCATCACTTTTATTTTTGTGAGTAATATTTTCTTCTTCTTCATTCTCCTCTTCTTCATCAATGACCATGGCATTTTCTTGTAGTTTTCCATCAAGTAAATCTTATGGTCTTTTCCTGCAGTTTATAGACAAGTGACCATACTATTTTTAATAGTAACAAATAAATTGTTTCCTTGTATCTTTAAAAGTGGATCCTTGCTTAAAAGAAGATTTGGATCTCCTTTTAGCATATGATCTATCATGTTTTTATACATCTCACTTTCCTCTAGATCAATTTTCTTGGTTCTATTTTCTTCTTATATCGAGATAAGAAATCAAATCTTTTAAACTCATATGTATTTTACTTAATGTATGCAGACCATGTTAAAATATCCGGGTGGTATGTTATTTACTAGTAAAACTTTAACATAATCATCTTGCATATAAAATTTTATTCTAGCTAACTGATGTAAAATAGAACTAAATTTACTTATATGTTGCATCATGATCATGTTATCGCCTTCCTCTATCTTAAATCGAATAAATTTTGCTTCATGGATACTGACCACACTTCCGATTGGAATCCAAACAACTTGTTCAATGTTGTCCATCTAAAATATAATGTCTTTTTTGGGTTTATATGATGTAGGTAGGCATAAGATAATCTTAGCCCAATAATTGCTATCACTTTTTGGTCCTTTCTTTCCCATTTGGTGGCTTCATCTATATTATTTGGCTTCGGTATTTTACCACCAAAAATTTTTCACAAAATTGTAATGATTAACATCATTTGTGTTCTAACTTTCTAGGTATGGAATTCCCTGCCTTCACAATTTCTAATGACTTTCAACTTGTCCATGTTGACGATAATTAAAGTGAATAATTATTACTTTTTAACACTCGTGCATAATCACTTATTTACATAGACATGACTCCACCATTAAAACCAAAGTAATAAACACATTTATTAATAAATAAATAAATAAACTATGGTTTATAAATTTTGTATTCACCTCGAAATGCATTGTCAACCCATGTGCTTCTTGTATTAATCGACATGTGATTACATTTACCGATGTTTGCTTGTGATCGCATTTAAGTGTTTAATGAGCCTTTCAAGGACTCTAATTTACAAAAATGAAATAACAAAAATATAAGATGAGAAGGATCTCACATATTATATTAGAGTTGCTAAATTCCACGCACATTAAAGGAGTTGTTCCCACCATCAATGATGTCACATTATTAGTACAGATTAGACTATAGGTTTCACATATGCTTAATCAGGTTACTATTAATTGTCATTTTCAACCAATCGATCATTGTTATTATTTTCATCAACAAAATATACACTTTCCATATTAATAAATATTAATAAACCTGCATATTTTTTAACAAAATAATTGTAAAAATACATTTATCTTCAATTTAATTAGCCTAAAAATTAAAGTGTTACAATTTGGAGAAAGTGATGTCATTATCATTTATGATTTCTTTTCCAGCTGGAATGCGATAAAAATTCCTCGAAGAGTTCCAGCCAGGCCGTATTATGGGGTATGGTTGTTTCCCAAGTCATTTATGCATGCTCAACGCAACGAGAATAAATCACCATCACAAATAACCAATCAACCATGTTTATACAGATATTTGCAGTCATACGCACAGAATCTAGAGCGTGAAATCTATTCAAGGAAACGAAACAAAACTGGCGAATACTTATCCTATTTGGGGGCAGTTATCCAATAAGAATAGTAAAAAGGGCATTTACCTGGCACAAATCCAATCACCGGATTTCCATCCCTTCAGTGCCAAATCCACTGTTAAAAGGTGACATAAAGCCAAATCCGCCGCCACCTCCTCTAGACCCTCCGCACCTATTTTTTTCAATAGCAGTCTTGCATACCCTTTGGCTTCAGCTGCCTCTGTAACAGAAGATAATTAAATATGACCATAAAACTAAGAAATACTTGAGAATCACTATGAGCATTCAACATCTCATATTGTGGAAAAGATGTTTTAGCATGTGGAGAGATCGTGCGGGGAGGTATGAGCATTGGATACTGCACCAGGTGAGCAAAGAGCATGACAGAAATGCACAGGAGCTTATCGAGGCGACGTGCACTACCGTTTATGGCCATGGCGATGATGTTATCTTGCACAAATTACAGCAGGGAATTTGAAATCTCCAAAGATCGACTTTTCGAAGCAATCTAACAGACTTCAGCATCCAAAAATAGGTTTAGATTTTTAAGTTTCTAGCTTTCTCCTATTTTAAAAATCTATAGTAAAGGTAGTCAGTATTACAGGTTTTTAGATCGAGAGTCGAGGTAGTTACTTGACAAAGGACATTCGTGCTGAGAGTCGCTTTGAAAAACTCATTGTACATGTTGCATTTTCTTTCATCGGACAGTTGATTTTCAATTATTTCATTTGTTACCAAGAAATCTTTAAATTTAACGGTTTTTTTTTGTGAAAACATTAAACAAAACAAGTATATATGTGTGTATAATGATTTATTAATATATATGTGTTTTTATTTTAACTGGGCAACATTGTGTTAATTGGGCATTATTCGCGGATACCCAAGCTGCAGGAATTACTGGCAGTATTCTTTGACGGAAAGGAGCTAATCGATGCAAAAGCATGAAACCGGATGAAGCGGTTGCTTATGGAGCGGCATTGCAGGCAGTTGTGTTAAAAAAATAAGTTGTGGGTTTAGTGGTAGTGGACGCAATTCCTTTGATTCTTGTACTGGAAGGCATTATGAAGGTGATTGTTCCTAGAAATGCTTGTATCCCCACCTGCATAGAGGGATCTGCCACCACGCTTCTTGACAATGCAACAAGCATAGCATTTTATGTCTACGAAGGAGAGAGACGATTAACTCTGCATAACAATTTTTTGGGTACAATTCGGCTCAAAGGAATTCAACGGGCCCCGAGTGGAGTGCCCGCTATTAGAATTTTGTTTCGGGTGGACGTCGACGATGTTTTAACAGTCTCTTTTCAGGACAAAATCAAGAAGCCGGATTATTATCAATAACAAATGCGAAAGAGCGAGCAAGGAGAAAGTAGAGAAATTGGTAACCTTCGCACGGAAATCTCAAATTGAGGAGAAAAAGCACCACACCAAAACTGAACTCAAGTATTCTATATGTGAAAACACCGTTACAAAACACGTTCCAGACGAATGATGTACGATACTGCTACAACATATGCACCTGTTTCATACTAACACCATACAAATAATATCCATCTTTTATATTATAAGATCATATAATATATCTATACTCTACATTGTCATTTTAGCTGCGGCATTGTTGTTCTTGTTATTTCCAGCCAATTGTCTTTTGATTTGAATGATATTGTTGGCAGATGTATGTGGAAATTTTTTCTTGAGTCGAGTAGCTTAACAATTATGGATGCACCAAAGTCTTTTAACATGGTGAAAATAATGTTCCAGATTTATTTGCATGGATGATTAATGTTTGTCAGACTATCATTATCCATAGAATATGAACATGCCACGTCAAATGTGTAGAACCATAAGTGGCAATAAAACCATGAGGAAATACATGAGGATTTTTCATAGTAGTAAATGACCTTGCACATCGAACTCGTATTGTACGAACAAGCAGATGGAATCCACAATGTCATTGTAATTCAAATGTTCTGACCCTCATAGGACTGTAAGACTATAATCATCAATACCTAAAACTCCACGCAAGATTTTTTAACTCTTGCACACAAGTATTTTATTTTACAGAACAAGAGCAGCAATGCTGCTAAGTATTGCCATCATGTTATGACATCATAAATGCTAATGACATCATGTTTTTCTTGAAATTGCTGAAGGCTGCAATAACATGTTAATTTTTAGGCCAATCTTATTGAAGATAAATACATTTTTACAATTATTTTGTTAAAAAGTGTGCAGCTTTAGTGATATTTATTAATGTAAGAATTGTATATTTGTTTAATGAAAATAATAAGACTGTCTGATTGGTTAATAAGTACAAAAATAACAACTAGTTAAACAGATATGAGTAGAATTAATAGGGGCTTTATAAGAGATGATTGCCCCCTTCACACTATTATTTCATCTAGATTTAGTTGTTTTAATACCAACTGAAAATTTTGGTGTAGAGTTTCACATAGATAATCATCTACTTCACTTAATTATTCAATGATATATGCTTACATACATATAGGAGGAGGATCTCCTAAGAATAAGGAGTCCTAAACCATCTCTTATAACAACTCACTCAACATAGACGAGTTAACCACTTGTAACTAGCACTTTCTAACATGAAAATTATTCTACGTGTGTCGTTATAACCACCACTATTCATGTAAATCTTATATGAGTTGTGTAATAAAAACCCATTTACATAGATATTCTAACAATATTTAACTAACCCATACAAATAATATGACTAACACATTGGCATGAATCACGAATAAATAATTCCTAACACTTCGTACTATCGACAAGGTTATTTATTCATCACATAAGCTATAGGCAAGGATATTTAGATAGCACACGAGCTACATGTACACCTATTAAGTTAGCACAATATCGCACTCACTTAGTGTGGATGAGAAAGTCCTATGGTGTATCCAAATTGTTGTACACACTTAGCTTGGGGAAGAAAATTATGATGACATTCTTAAAAATTCAACAACTATGGGGTAAAATTCAACATATCCAATCAGGTGCAGTGGTTATTATGTACATTTTATTTCATAACAAAGTATTTTAATTTATGTTACTTCACAAACTTCAAATTACAAACCTTTATACATCTTTATTACATGTTAATATACACATTGGAACCACATGATTTGTCGGATCATGTGGACTCACAAAAGCATTAATTGGGAGTGTTTAGTACCTCTCATATGAGGGATGATTTCAAGATTTGCATTTTCTTTTAATAAAGTATTTTTCAATACTAGATTGAAAGGGGGCCAATTGTAGTATTCAAATTTTGGTTTGAGAGCTTAGCATAATTGCATTATGTATTGATCATAATATATCCACCATTTACACATTATTTGGCCAATTTAGAGGAGCTTCCAATTCTATTCTCATGCCCTACATCTACTAGATTACCACCTTCTCCAGTTCATCCCGTTAAAAACACTAGAAGTTCATTATTTAATATCTACCAGACATCCCTCCATTTCTATCTCAATTTTGTGATCCTAGGATAAGTTCATATGACATGGTTAGTACCATCACCTAGTATTGTCCATGTGTAACACCCATGTTATAATTACTTCCAAAAAAAAGGATTTTTTCTTTTAAAACAAACCCCTTAACCCCATTAAATGCCTTCAATGATTTTAACTAGCAACAATTATAATCCAACATGAAATATAGTTTACAATCCATCTAATAACAACATAACCATGTGCAACTATAAAGGTCAATTAGATCTACCTAATCCCTTTTATCAACACTCTATCCGAGTGTGCATAACTTGTATGCAATTGGTTAACCTATTCATTTATATCTAAGAACTAATGCAGCCTAAGTGTCTACCCAAAATCGGTCAACCGAGTTTCATCTAGCATCCCACACATTGATCCATAGGGATCCAGAAAAACACACCACTTCATCAATTCCATCAGCACCAAGAAGGAGAAACAAGAAAAGTGAAAGAAAATGAGGTAAACGGAGGTTCTGGATAACCGCCATTTTGCTCTATGCAGAGTAGCGGTTTCGTAATCCGCCTGTCAGAGGCGGCGGTCCCGAAATTGCCGCCAGCTGTGGCGGCATTCTTCGACCACTACCCATGCACAGGACGGCGGTCCTGACACTTTCAAACAAAAAGAAGAATGGAATGCGAGTGGACACGTTCTTGAAGGCCCATTTTGTGTCTCTTCCCTTCCAAGGTGCATGGGAGGACATGGGAAGGCCTATAAATACATGAAAGGAGCAAGAGAATAAACATTCGAAGATCTAGAGAGATCGAGAAGCAGAGTTTAATGAGAGTAGTGAGTAAGATCTTCAGTGCTAGAATGGAATTGTAGGAGCAAGGTGTAGAAACAGAGCAAGCAAGTAATTGGAGAGAAGGTTTACATTGTTGCTTCTTTTCATACTTATTGTAATCTGTAATTGTCTATGTTAGACCAATAAAAGTGGGAAGAAAGAGCAGTTGCCCTTCCCGACTGGTTTTCCTCCTTGGAGGTTTCCAGGATAAAATTGTTGGTGTTGAAGTTTGAATTATTTCCTTCTCTACAATTTCCTTTCTATAACACTAGATAATCAGTCACGAAGCTCTAATTTTCAAGCAATTATGTCATTTTCCAAAGTTGAAAGTAGAACAACATAGTTGTGTGATTCGTAGAGTTCCAAAGTAGAAGTTTATGGATCATTTTGGTATCAGAGCTAATTATATATCCAGGACTGTGGTATTCAAATCTTTCTTGTGATTTTGTATGATAGTAACAAGGTCCAAAGGTGAAGAAGTTTTACCTTCATGAGCCAGATATTTCTACGAAGAAGTGGAAACAAAGAGTTCGAGCTCAAATGGAGGAAGAGAACTTGGTCCGTAGAGTCGAGATGCTAGAGACCATGATGGATAGATTACATAGGAAGCAAGAAGAGCTTTCAGATCTATAAAAGATGGCTTTGGTTAAGCAAGATTCCATGGACTTGGTGGTTCGAGCACTAGCTGAAAAATTCAGTATCGGAAAGAGCCACAAAGAGGAAGAATGGGAAGAGTGTGAAGAGACACCAATTATAAGCAAGAAGGTAAAATCTACACATACACCTTTTAAAGTTGAAACAAAAGTGGAAATAAAGAATTTTGAAGGACAAGTAGATGTAGAATTACTGGATAAATGGCTAAAACAGTTGGAATTCTACTTTAGTGTGCATAATGTCACTGAGGCACAAAGGGTCACCTTTTCACGTCTCAAAATGGAAGGTCATGCTCTAGTTTGGTGGGAAACCCATCTAACCACTTGTGAGAAGAAGAAACATCCTATTATCAGTACTTGGAAGGGTTTTAAAGAATTGATTAGAGCTAACTTCTATCCTATTGGCCATAAGACTGACATGATGATTAAGTGGTAGTACTTTAGATAGGGCAGCGGTCAAAGCGTGTAAGACTACACTACGAAATTTCAGAGACAAGCCATGTTGCTTAATATGGACTTGGAGGATGAGGACATTTTGACCAAGTATTTGGGAGGACTTCACACTCACCTTCGGAGGAAGGTAATCTCCATGAATCCCAAGGATCTCAATGAAGCTTGTGTACAAGCATACTACATTGATGGCAAGAAGAAGCAAGGAGAAATAGAACCAAAGGGATACCAGTCAACAGAACAACAGGACAAAGAACAAAGGAAGACAAGTAGAAGAGGTAAATGGAAAGGTAAACATGCCGCATCTTTGCTTTGCATACTTGTAAATACCCTAAGAATTTCTGTAAGAATTGTGATGTGATTAGACATATTGATGCCACATGTTGGATGTTCCATCCAAAATTGCACCTAAGGCACCAAACCAAGGATTCCAAGAAATCCATGGCCACTGTGAAGACAGTAAAAGAGGCAGATATTGAGGATGATTCGGATGTAGATGAGAGGTTGGGATGCATGGCCACTAACATGTACAGGGCAGCAAAATAACAAGAGATGAGTAAGCTATTTCAAATCAGAATCCAAATCAAGAAGACTAAGGTAAACGCTTTAGTAGATTCTGGTTCTCAGTCAAATTTGATTTCTAATGCGGTTGTAGAATAGCTTGGTCTAGAGACTTACGCACATCCACATCCATACCCACTGGGATGGGTGAAGAAGGGTGTAGAAATACAACTTACAAGGAAGTGTAAGTTTCAATTTGGGATAAACACCCAATACATAGATGTATTAGAGGCTAATATTATTCCACTTGATGCATTTGGCGTTGTCTTTGGAAGTCCTTACTTGTATGTCAAGGATGCTATGTTCACAAGGAGGGAGAACTGGTTCAGATGGGTCAAGGATGGAATCATTTTTAACATCCACACACACCAGAGAAAATCAAAGAAGGCTATGGTAAGTGTCAACCAAGCACCAAGATTTTTTCAGGAAAATCATCAGTTTTGTTTGCTTTCATTAGAAGAAAATAAAAATGGACGTGAGAGTGAAGGAAGAGATAGAATAATATTCAATGTATTCAAATGTGTGTGAAACAAATGAGCAGAGCCTCAAATATAAAGCCTGTGGGAGGAAGGAGGACAATTATAACTGTCCATCAAATACATAACAGACAACAATGTATTAAACTAACTAATGCTAACATTCCCCCCTTATTACATTGTTCGTACAAACATACATTTCCTGATACTGGATGTCCCCCCCTTAATGAGAACACCGCAAAGAGGGTCTTCACACGAGCATGAGCCTACATGGTCTCGATACACATGGTTTTTCTAAGGTTGACCATAAACCTAGAGGGATCAGGAGCACTTTCCGACTATTCACCTCGGTGGTTTTACAGGCTTACCACAAACCAAGAGGATTTTACCTCGGTGGTTTTACAAGCATACCACGAACCCAAGAGGATGATACCTCGGTGGTTTTACAGATTACCACAAACCCAAAGTCGAATACCATGTGCTTTGCTTTCGGTGCTTTTTTGCTCCCCATGATGCTCTTCAATTAGGAGGTCCCAAATAGGAAACTATGCATCATCTGTACTTTATTGAACAACCACACAACATAGGAAAACAACAACATGCACTAACAAATATTCCACATTCACTTCTAAGAATCATAGAAAATATGTTCTCAGTTGTAGCCACTGATGTCGATCATCGTTTAGCCAATCTTCAATAGCAAAGGAAACAAATCACTGCCACTGAATGTTGCCCTTGACTAATTCATTTTTGCCAATAATGTGAAATAAGAACACTGAGAAAGAAACTACATCAAGAAACATTCTATTGACTAGATCTCACCACGTAGACCTTATTACACATGGTTCATGTTGCAAGTGAACGTATTCACAAGTGAACCATCTTGTTTTCGAAGCATGACACTCAGAGGATCAATTCAAAATGAAGAACCATTAGCAAACAACTATGCTCCAGAGTAATCCATTTTCAGCATCCGATCACAAAACAACAGTAACATGGAACAAAACAGAAACTGAAATAAACACAAACCAAAAATTGAGGAATTTGGTCCTCAATACCTTATTCGCCACAATATATGTCAAGCCTTTGATCGCTTTGGCTTACAAGAGGTCGTTGGATTTCCTCCTACCTCCGTTGTCCTTTTTCCTCCTTCCGAATCACTCTTGCGCCAAAAGATACAATAGCGTATGTAAAAACTAAGGTCACTAAGAATAATACAATTTTTTTAAATCGACATCTTGCCTCGTAGATAGACTCTTCCCCTGTTCTTGCAATCTATTATAGTTTCTCTCGGATGTTTAAATATATATCTTTACACCTCTACGTGGATTCGCAGTTGGGATTGAAGACCGAAAAAACCATGTAACGACTTTGTTAGATTTGGAAACCGCAAAAAGTTCACCATTTGCCGTGGTTATTTATGGGTTCAGTGGCATAGGAAAGACTACTCTGGCGAATGTTGTTATTGCTTGCCTAGATCTCCAACATTTTAACTACACAGGCATTCAAATCCATGAAGACCCTCTGAAGAATGATTTAAAATGTATACAACAAGCAAATCTTGAAGGACGCTTTCCCAACATACAATAATGCTAAAAATATAACATTGAGAAATCTCCCAGAGGGTCAGGATCATCTCGCAAAAGCTTTCAAAATGAAGGAAATAAGCCAGTGTTTATTTTTATTGATAATGTCCTTCACGCAGAAGACTTGCAGCAGCTGCTCCCCAAATCCTTACGAAGCCTTCCAAAGCAGAGTAGAATAGTGGTGACAGCTCAAAATTTGGGTGTCACGGATATGCTCAAACAACGCGGGTTTGAATGTCTGGAGCATCTTGTCGATACTCTGCTAGATGAAGAAGCCAAGAAAATTTTGTTCAAGGAAGCTGGGAATGTTGACCTTGATGATTATAATGATGAGCTAAACAAAATGTTGCATGGATTTGCAATGGCATTCCTGATAGCAAACAAAGAACAATGGAGAGATCGTGAGTGTGGGTTGGATTTCTCGCAACACATCTTTCACGGAGATATAAATCGTATCCTGTCCACACACAAATTCATCTTGATCTTGATCCATGCAGGCTTCTATGTAGGTTACAGAAAGCAAAGGAATCTCTACACGTGAAAGAGAAGACAGTATGGCTCCACACGGTGTTGAAACAACCCTCCCTCTAGCACCAAGATGCCTTCTCTGATACCAATGAAGGTAGAGATAGAATAATATTCAATGTATTCAAATGTGTGTGAAACAAATGAGCAGAGCCTCAAATATAAATCTGCGAGAGGAAGGAGGACAGTTATAACTATCCATCAAATACATAACAAACAACAATGTATTAAACTAACTAATGCTAACAGAGAGCACGGATATTTCTTACCAAAGGATGGAGAATTTGGATAGCACTTTTCATTTTTTACAGAAGAAGCCACCACAAGAACTGCTCATTCAAGGAGCAAAACAAACTTCCGTTATGTAGTCACCGTATCTACCTACGGATTCACTGGACTTGACCGTGGGGCAACAAGAAGAAGAGGAGATACAAGGAACGGTGGTGACTATAATGTAGTGTACTTGGAGAGGATTCGGCCAATCCATCTCAAGAGACAAAGACAAGAAATGACTAAACCACTACAGTATGGGACCTTTGCCATACTTGAGCAGGTTGGAGAAGAAACCTTTAGGCCATATTTCATGCAGATGCACGTGATAGTAAGTTGCAAGAGATCACATCCACTAACGCCATCTATGCATGACAAAGAAGGAAAGATATAGAAGTTACCTTCCAAAGAGGATTGTACTTTGGAGGAATCTCGGAGGAGGATGTAGCACTGGAACAACAAACCAGAGATCCGTAGGAGTCCTAGTAGGTTGGACAAGAGAAGACACCAAGGCAGACCCAGTTGTACTCAAATGAGCACGAGAGGGAGTTGATTCCTCTACAACTCCCCACTAAGCTTTTTGTGGGACCAAAAGCCTCATAAGTATGGGAGGTATGATCCATAGGGATCTAGAAAAACACACCACTTCATCAGTTCCATCAGCACCAAGAAGGAGAAACAAGAAAAGTGAAATAAAATGAGGTAAACAGAGGTTCTAGATAGAACCGCCGCTCTGTGCATAGCGACGATTTCAGTAACCGCTTCCTGCAGGTGGCGGTCCCGAAACCGCCGGTGCCTGCACATGAGGGTGGTCATGACAATTTCAAAAGAGAAAATAAGAATGGAATGTGAGTGCATGCATTCTTGAAGCGCCCAACCATGTCTCTTCCCTTCTATGCCCTTTCACATCCTCTAGGGAAAAGGAGGACATGGTGATGGCGCTGGAATGAATAGATTATATTCAATGCATGTTTAATACAACGGACATGAGGAAATATAAAGCCCCCTGGAACAGTTACAAAGGCAGGGACGGTTAAGTAACCATGTAACCATATGATGTGTCCGTGAAACAATATGACAGATGTATTAAGCTAACATTCCCCCCTTAATACATTGTTCCTACAAATGTACCCCCTAAACAAATCAAACTTCACTTTTGCCGAGAGGCTTGGTGAGAATATTTGCAACCTGAAAATCAGTAGGGTAGTACTAGAGCTAGATTTGGTGGTTCAAGACCTGTTCATGAATGTAGTGACATTCAACCTCAATATGCTTTGTTCATTCATGGAAAATAGGATTCTTCACAAGCTTCAACACACCTTGATTATCGCGTTGAATGATGGGAGGTTTCTCTTCAGGAATCCCTATATCTGCAAGAATGCGACGTAACCAAATTACTTTACACACAACTCCTCGTGTGGCATGGTATTCAACCTCAATGGATGAGAGAGCAACAATAGTTTGCTTCTTGATAATCCACAAGATAGGTCTAGATCCGAGATGAAAACATATCCTCGAAGAGGATTTCTTGTCATCAGCACGGATCTTGCATAGTCCGAGTCTCAGTATATCCCTATAAGAAGAACTCGAGTGTTCTTCGATACTCTAGACCAGTCAGTCAACTGTACCTCGGACATATCTCAACACATGCTTTGCTATTATCCAATGACATTTCTTCAGCTCCCGCATAAATCGGTGAGATAGCTCATTCGCAAAGCAAAGATCCTGGTCTTGTATAAGTCAAGTAAATGAGACTCCCCACAAGCCGCCCAGTAGTGATGACATCTACCTACGTGGTGAATCCTGGAATCTAGATAATTGAAAACCTTTTTCCGTAGGTGTGGAAATTAGTTTACAATCTGACATTCCATACTTTTCCAGGAGTGTCTTGGCATATTTCAATTGGGAGACGAAGATATGATTCTTCTTCTGCCATATCTCTAAGCCAAAACAGGAGTGAAGTAGCCCCAAATCGGTCATGTCGAAGGATTTCTTCAGATCATTCTTTACATCATCTACAAGATTTTCAGAACTTCATGTGATCACAAGATCATCTACGTACAAAACCAGAATGACAATCTTTGTTCCTACCTTCTTGATATACAAATTTGTATATGAGGGGCTATGAGTGAATCCATGCTGCAATAGGTGATCATCAATTTTTATATACCATGCCCTAGGTGCTTGTTTGAGTCCATAAAGAGACTTTATCAAATGACATACCTTGTGTGGTTGATGCTCATCTACAAACCCTTTAGGTTGGGCCATGTACACTTCTTCTTTTAGATCACCATTCAGAAAAGCACTCTTGACATCCATTTGATGAGATTTCCATCCATTTTGTGATGCGGTGCACAAACAAATATGATGGTTTTGATCTTCACAATGGGTGCAAAGGTCTCATCATAGTCAATTCCTTCTTGCTAAGCATAACCCTTTGCAACAAGTCATGCTTTGTGTTTGTTGATTGAACCATCTGCCTTATATTTTGTTTTGAAAATCCATTTCCATCCAATCAATTTCATACCGGAGGCAGATCAACAAGTTCCCACGTCTAATTCTCGAATTAGGGAATCATATTCAAAGCATCCATAGCTTTGTTTCCATTGTGGTTGGTCTAATGCCTCACAAACACTATCAGTTCGGTGCTCTCAAAAACCGAATTCATTAGTGCAAAATTTACCTCATGTCCGGCTTGACTTCGTGTTTTGACTCCCGTAGAATTACCTCGGAAGTGAGTTCGTGTGTGTGCATCCCTAATAGTATTCTCGGACCCATTTTAGACGTTGGTGTTGTTTTTGCTTTGATGTGAAGATGTGTTGTCCAATGTGCTTAGATCAACGAACAAGTCTCCAATCAGCTCTTCTTCTCTCTAAGAAGAATCATCTTGCCCATCATCTAGATGTGTGAGCAATATATGTGATGAGGTAGGAAGCATCGATCTCCATTGTGTGGCAGGGAGTCAAAAGACAACTCATCACATACCACATCTTGAATCTCGTAGATCTTCTTCGTCTCAAGATCCATGAGACGATATGCCTTTGAGGTAGTACTATACCCCAAGAAAAGACATGGCAGTGTCTTTGGATCGATCTTCTTCCTTTTCTCATCTTGAACATGCATATATGCAAAGACAACTAAAAATTCCAAATGATGAATAGAAGGTTTATGACCAGTCCATAACTCTTCAAGTGTCTTGTTATGCAAGATCTTCATGGGTTCCTGGTTGAGTAGATAAACCGTTGTCTGGATGCTTCTACGCCAAAATCGATCCTCCAACTTAGCAATCGAGAGCATACAATGAGCCATCTCCATGAAGATCTCTGTTGTGTCGCTCGAAATCCCTGCTCTATTGGGGCGTGTAGGGTGCAATCGGATGTTTGAATGCCATGTTGCTCAGGTATGCTAAGAACTTCTTTGACACAAATTCCCCCTTGATCCGAGTAGAGGAGAAGGTGAGGCTTCCCTGATACCCGGTGGCTTCTTTGGTAGAAGGTTTGGAAATTGGAAAATGCCTCACTCTTCTTCTAGAGGAAATATACCCACATTTTCCATGAGTAATCATCAATGATGAGCTAGAAGTACTCAAAACCTTGGAAGCTAGCCGACAGGGGTCCTGTACAGCAGATCGGAATGAACGACCGAAGATGCTCTGTAGAATGATAAGAGCTCTATTTGAACGGACCTCTATGTTGTTTGCCCGCAAGACATCCCAAGCAAATAGGTAAGGAATGGGAGAGTGGAGGAAGCCCTCTTACCATTTCTTTTGCACCGAGCGATGCAGAGCCCCGACAGAAAGATGACCATATTGAAAGTGCCATAGTGCAGTGGACTCCATCATTGAAGCAGAGAGAGCAATGCTAGATGAAGTGACCACATCCAGTGCAAATAGACGACCCTTCAGAAATGCTTGAGCAATTACTGAATCTCCCTGGGAAATGATGTAGGACTTGACCCCTTTCTCAACAAAGAATTCAACCTACATTCGATGGTTAAGAAGTTGACTCACAGACAAGAGATTTGAGGTCAAACCTGGAACATATAGCACCTTCATGAGTGTACATCTTTGTGTCCCAAGAGGAATGATGACATCACCAATCCCTACCACAATATACTCTTGATTTTCTCGTAATGGTGATCCGATCTCCAGTGGGCCGGTCACTCAGAGTATGGAACAACTTCTTATTGTCATTCATGTGTTTTCTAGCGCCCAAATCAATCAACCAGACATTTTCTGACGGCTGCGAAGTCTGTGAGACTAGAACAATGTCAGAATGAGTCGTGTCTGGAACCTCTTCATCGGAGGTGGCATCCTGTTGAGCAGCAATGTGACCCTTTTGCCTCTGATTACGAGCATGCCATTGGGATTTCTTGGAATATCCTTGGCCATAAGTGCTCTCTTCGCCAGAGTTTCCATACTTGTGACCGTTGTAATAACAGTTCGCAGTCATGTGCGTATCCGTGGAGTAAATGTGGAACCATCGATCCGCCTTGTTGCTCGCTACTTCGAGGTGGCCGCCGAGAAGGTTCTTCTGGCCGAGGATGTTGCTTCGATTCTCGGGGCCGATCGCCCTTTCCGAGGCTTATTCTTTTGCCTCGTGATGAGGGCCTTGTCTTTGAAGGCTTCTTGAACATTCTGCATGGCTTCTTCCTACTGGAGATAATTCACCAGTGTGGCAAAACTCACCTCTTGTTGGGTGATGGTCAACGTGGTGATCGTGTCTGGCGGGAAGGAAGATCTTCCAAGGTGAGCGGGACTAGTAACTTGTCGTCCACCGGTTCACCGAGAGCAGAGAGTTCTACACATAACTTGGCCACACGCCACAAGAAGGCTTCTACTGATTCACCATCATGCATACTCATCATGTGAAGCTTTGTCTGAAGATGTAACTTTTGTCGATTCTTGGCTTCATAGATGGTACACAACATGGTCCATGCCTGAGAGGAAGTGGTTGCTTCCCGAATGTAAGGTTGCACCTCATCAGAAAGGCTCAGGGTGATAAGCATTAGTGATTTTGCATCATCCTTTTCATATTTAACCAACAGATCAACATCTGTGGGAGGGGCGTCTTTGCCAGAAACGATCCCCCAAAGATCTTCAAACTGAAGAATCGTCTGCATCTTGGTTTTCCATGCAAAGAAAATTTGGCCCTTTCAAGAGTTGGGCATTGGATAACAATATTTTTGGAGCAGACATTTTCAAAAAATCAAAATTGTATTTTATTTATTTATTTTTCAAAAATGGCTACAATGCTTACTGAAGGAATATGTCCCGAAGATTGGCTCTTTAGGCTCGTGTAGTGAGATGCATACGCTTCTATGGGAATTCTACTTTGCATTCATCATTTGCATCATAGCCACGCTCAAGTTCTGCACGAATCCACCATGTTTGACATCGAACATCAAACCAAAAATACTCCAACAGTCCTCGCGCACAATCTCGTCAAAGAGAATATTTCTAGTGTTGTGTAGCTCGTTGATTAAGGCAAAGAACAGTCCAGTGGTGTCTTCGTTGTTGCTCAATGCCCAAATATTTGGTGCCTTGCTTGTGGCGCTTTTTCCATCCGAAATTTACGACATACGCTGCGTACACGGTTTTGTAATTTGTAGGCTTTGTTGGTGTTGGCTTGAATAATGGCCACGCCCAGACAAAAAAAACAAACAGCGGCTCCAATGAAAGGTTAATTTCAATTTCAATGTTGTTCGTTTCTCCTTGCCAACAACAATAGGTCTTACAAATCTTCCTCCCTAGCTCGTTGGTTGTTGTTCACGAAGGTCTCCAAAGATGGGCGCTAGAAGAACAAATGATGGCAAGTTGTTGTTCATGGTAGGTCTCCAGATCTACACGTTTCAATATACCAATGATGGAAATTTCAAAAATCCATGCATAGCAACAGTCTCCTGCTCTCCCTCCACACAAGTCATTGCCAAAGAAAGTGGATATCAAAACTCCACGCAAGTCTGGTCGCTTTACTCTACTTCCACGCAGCAGTGAATTGCCTCCAATGCCAGCAGGCTCCAAACATGTTCCACAGCTCCTCCAAATCTTTTCTTGGTCGAGAAAATTCTCCTCCAACGCACAACACACAAAGAAATGCAACGTTGTTTTCTTCCCAAGTCGCCTTCACGCGCGCCAATGATTATTCTTCACGGAAAAAACAAACTCCAGATTCCACGCAGGCAGAGGATGGACAGAGGCTCTGATACCAATGATGGCACTAGAATGAATAGATTATATTCAATGCGTGTTTAATATCATGCGGACAGGAGGAAATATAAAGCCCCTAGAATAGTTACAAAGGCAGAGATGGTTAAGTAACCGTATAACCATATGATGTGTCCGTGAAACAATATGACAGATGTATTAAGCTAACACATGGGAAGGCCTATAAATACATGAAAGGAGCAAGAGAATAGACATTCAAAGATCCAGAGAGATCAAGAAGCAAAGTTTAATGAGAACAATGAACAAGATCTTCAATGTTGGAGAGGAATTATAGGAGCAAGGTGTAGAAACAAAGCAAGTAAGTAATTGGAGAGAAGGTTTACATTGTTGCTTCTTTCCATACTTATTGTAATTTGTAATTGTCTATGTTAGACCAATAAAAGTGGGAAGAAAGAGTAGTTGCCCTTCCCGACTGGTTTTCCTCCTTGGAGGTTTCCAGGATAAAATTGTTGGTGTTGAAGTTTGAATTATTTCCTTCTCTGCAATTTCCTTTCTATAACACTAGATAATCAATCACGAAGCTCTAATTTTCAAGCAATTCTATCATTTTCCAAAGTTGAAAGTAGAACAACATAGTTGTGTGATTCGTAGAGTTCCAAAGTAGAAGTTTACTGAGATCACACATTTAGAAAGGAACTTGGTAAAGGCGATAGTGTATTCAGCTAGTACACTACTTAGGCCAAAATTTTCAAGCTATGTTTTGCATGCTTAGTTTCATGACTGCACATAAGCCAAACAAAATGTGTTCCATCACCACATAGTCATCTCTACACATTTATTTGGATCATGTCTTGTTAAATAAAAGTTTAAATTCTTGTATTAAGAAGGCCTAAAATCTAGGTCTCGCCTCTCAACTCAAGAGTACACTATCAATCCCAACTTAGGACCCATATGGGAAAGATAATGATTACTTAATGATATTCATCATTAAATAATTATTATCCTTCCTATATCCATCCTAACGTGGTACAGATAGTGTTCAATCATATGGATAGGTGGGACTTAGATTCCATGCTTTCATAATACATGTTATCTTATTACAAGGTAGAATTCATTGTTTCAAGACTAAGTCAAGTTATACATTTAACGAAAAGGTCTATTAGTAACTTAATATTTACTATCTTACGTAGTATCTTAATTCTCGTAGTGTTCTCTTACAACTTTCGTTGTTAGGAATAGGTTTAGTTTAACCATGTCTTTTCAAATTGTAACGATCCAATCCCATTTAGATTGTATCGTAATACCATAAAATTGTTAAATAATGTTTATGTAATTTTGTAAGAAAGAGATATAGTTCTTTAAGTATTGGACTGATTAAGGATGATGATATTCATAAATGCCTTAGTCTCATTATAATTATTATTGTCTTAATTCATAGTGTAAGGTATAACACTTCTACTTTTATGACATCATTATGTCGTTTATATATGTTGTTGTCATAAAGGTACAACTTTCGTCAATGTATTTTTATAGTTGTACTAAGTAATGAATTAATTATTTAATTAATCTCATTATGACTAAATTTAAGATGAAATGTTGATATTTCACAACTTCATATCATTGTTCATAACAAATTTGTTTAATTAACCTCATTCATTTATACACAATAATGATAATTTCATACATATTGTCATAATAATTTCCATCCAATAGTTATGGATAATAATTGTCACAAAGTAAAATTACAACAATATAGAAAGTACAATTTTGTAATCAATTTCTGAAGTATACATCGCTATTAAAAATAGTGTATACCATTATTATAACACGTACAAGATATACAAGTAATACAAGTATTTATTTAAAACTCAAGTAAGGATTGATCCTTATGTGATCAAATATTACAATAAATGTAGATTGTTACAATTAGGAAAATTGCCTTATAAAAATTGTGAAATCGTTTTGATTTTTAGTAATTACAATGATCAGAATCGGATGTTCAAACATAACAATATTTGAAATCGAGATAACACAATCGTTGCATGTTGAACATGTGTGAAAAATAATCCAAATAGAACCTTGTAATAATTATTCCATCCTGTAATCTATAGGATAAAATAAAATAATATACATGGTTAGTTCATCAAACTGGCATGGATTAACAACTCTTATTCATGTTGTTAAATTATGAATCAATTGAACATCAAAAGTTTTACTTACGATACTATTAAAATTACATGTACTTTATTAAGTAAACATAACAACAACCAATGAAGTGATCTAAAGATGCATACAATGTTTCCATCAACAAAAACCTTACAAATCATCAAGTAAGATCTTTGTGCCTACACAATAATTACTTCATTTCGAACTTTAGTCTCAACAAAATACAGAACAACATTCTTTTTCATGAAGACTATTAAACTATACTATTTACAATCCAAATACATTCAACCCTCATCAATATTGCTTGACTGGTAAAAAGCACTTGAATTAAGAAAATAAGATTCTTTCAAAAATAAAAATTGACTAATATCCATCTTAAACAAAAATGGAAAATGATTAACAATCATCTCTTCATATTTCCATAGTCAATATTGTCACAACTTATCATTATCTTACATAATAAAAGAGATAACTTAATGTCATGAATAGCTTTAACAAGCAAAAAAATTCCTTCAATAAAAATAGCATTCCCAACAAGTAAACCTTTCATTAATTAGATACATCACTTGTTGTTTGAAAACCCTCCCAAGGCAATACTCAATAGAAATATTCATAATATTGTCCCTCAAACATTCAAGTAAACCAACCCGGAAGTGTGTAGGGACAGACAATGTAGAAGAACTACCTTTGTTCTCTTTAACTTGCTAGATATTCCTAACAAATGTTACATCCTATCCCATTGCTATTGACTTGGAGAAGAAAACTATTAATTGTTAACCAAGTATAAACACAATGTTTCAACCAGAGTACTATCATGACCAAGATTCTTAATCAAAATTAGTTAAGCTTGTAAGTATAATGATCAAGGAAATAGAAAAATTTATATTCCTTTCATAATGGCCTACACATAGACCATATCAATAGATGGCATACAACTCGATTAAAGGAAGTACAATAAATTCATCACTCTTAATGAAATACCTTCAACAATATAACCCATATTTTAAAATTGTATAAAAATTATACATGCACCAAAAAGAAGAAAAATTAAACCTTAATATTGAAACTAAGGTGCCTACCGAATACTCAAACCTCTTTCTTTTCTACTAAGAATTCATACCCGTGAAGGAAACCGAAAACATGATAGGAAAAAATCAAATCCCCATTATTTTCTAAGCTGGTTAGAATCAATCATACATGCACAAAAATATCCATATAGTTCATAAGTTTAGGTACTATTGCATCTTGAAAACTAAGTATCGAAAACATACAACCATGAATGCAACCTAGAAGGGCGGGTTCGAATAAAACTCAATCTCGTATTGATATACCAACACATATCATAATAGAAATAAAGTTAGCCATTGAAAATATCACACAAAACACAACCATGTTTGTTTCAAATACCCATATTTTATATAGACGAAGATATCTAGTTATGGAAAACTCTTCCATAACCTTATTCCCCAAATACCCAAACAATAAAATGGTCTTAGAATAAATTTTCTATGTATTTCCAAATGATTTCCTAGTAAAAATTGATCACACAGATCAAATAACAAACTAAACATGTTTTTCCATAAGATTCGAAATAGAACAACAAAACTAAGGGTTTATAATCCATGCATGCATTGAAGAATAACTTTTTTGTTTACTTTTCCAGGTATTTCTTCCAAAACCCAATAAAATCAACCCAGTTGCTTCTAGATTCGAAGAAAATATCAATGCCAACAAACCAAATGAAACAACAATATATACAACTAGGTCTGCCATTAAAACCTCCTTAAAACTCTAATCGAAAAATAGCCTTCAAAACCCTCATGCACGGTCTTGACTAGAATGGAGCTCGAATGACCAAAGAAAGAGCTCAAGATAACCAAAAACAATAAAATGAAATTTCCTATGCATGCAACGTAGCTTCTCTAGGAAGCTTTGCATGGATTTCAACGAACCGACAAAAAAATTAATTCCCTTTCGGTTTTGCGGGTGCGCGTAGTGGCTTGTCAAAACATGCCACTACCAAAACCACCTTTCCTCTAAATTTAAATGGAGTTAATTAGTGATCGAAGACCGAGATAAAAATAAAAATCAATTATATTCAAGGTTTGCATGGTGTTTTATCAAATAGTCAAAGATCAAAATCAAACAAAGAACATAATAACCAATTATTTTCCAAATTTTGTATGGGGGTGGAAACGAGCGGTCAAAGTGATGCAAGAGAATTATCATGGAGCTTTAGAGTACAATGAAGTCTGAATAAGCCTTTCTTAGGCACTGAGCATATACAAGGAGTTGTCAAAGTTTTCTCTCTCCATTATATCATTGTTCAAATTCAAATTTGTATGTACATTGTAGTAGTGAAGGTGAAAAACATTGTAGTAGTGGTAATTTGTCAAGTTTGACTAGGTATGGGAGGTTGAATAGGTGTGTATGATGATATCAAAACTCTATATTTGATAATGAATTTAAGCAACAATAATTTTAGATCAACACATGAAAATAGAGAAAACACAAACAAATAAAATATAGAGAATAATGGAGCAATTTCTATTGATTAGTGGAGGGCATTTTATACAATTTCTTGCTCCTATAATCATGGAGTCAAGTCTCATCATCTTATCCCCATATTTCTCCTCTAATCCCTAGTCTTACTCCCAATCCCAAGATACTCTCACACACTCCTATCTCTATGAGTTGTGCATGACAACTAATTGTGCACACTCACATATTATTTAAATATTAAATAATACTAATATTCAAACCATATGTTCACACTATGAACACTAAATTCCTAACATTCACCCCCTTAGTGTGAACATGGGTGAGTTCTGTCTAGTACCTCATGTTCTACAATCCGATGGTTTTCAAATAGTGCCATCAACTCCAACATGTTTTATAATCGAGCCATTAACCACTCTGTATGTGATTTTCTAAGAGATTCACAAACTCTCAAATTGGTTTTCTAGTGGACCACCAACCACTTTCATAGCAGCATACATGTTTCCCCATCCACATTTTACAAAAGAGAACAAAATATAGGAAAATATGTTCCTAACTATGAACAAGAATTATCCATTTGTTCTTTATTTACTACCACACATGCTGAAATTAAACACACCGAACACAACTAAAAAAACATGGCCACCAAAGCAATATTGTGGCCTCATCGATGGTGCTTGACGAGAGGTCACTAAAACACCTCCTTCCTCTGTTTCCTCTAGCCTCCATGGTGATGTTGCTAACTCAGGTGAATTTGTCTTTGAGGCTCATTTTACAATTCTATTGGGTGTCGGTTTCAACCGATAATGCACCCCCTCACTATGGACGTCACGTACAAGCGAAAATGCGTCCGATTTTTGACAAGTGAGGAATTTTTATTTTATTTTATTTATTTTTATAATATACTTTTACAATGACTCACTAAACTATCACTTTACCATAACACTCAACTTGGATAGACACAATAAAATTCACAAAAAAGTAATCAATAATTAATTTTTTGAATAACACCCTAAAAACAAATTACAACAATAGAACAACTTAAACAATAAAGAATTATGCAACATTCATGTGAATTGCGGTCCCAGATTTTAGAAATTGCTTCAGACGTCATAATCTATTTCACGTTTTCTCTTAAACCAAAATCGGGTTATTATGAAATTTTAACTGTAGAGCAATAAAATATGTATCTTCAAACCCAAAAAAATCAAAATATTCAAAATCTGGGTTTTTGAGAAAAACATGATTTACCATTCTTTTTTTAAGATCAAATTCTAGAAAATGGCGACGAAAGCTTCAAAACTCTCAGATCTACATCTTAGAGGTTGCGGTTTTGTCCTACAATGACTCTCATAACTCGTCCTAGCCTGCTCTGATACAAAATGATATCAAAACTCTAGATTTGATAATGAATTTAAGAAACAATAATTTTAGATCAACACATGAAAATAGAGAAAACACATAAACAAATAAAATATAGAGAATAATGGAGCAATTTCTATTGATTAGTGGAGGGCATTTTATACAATTGTTTGCTCCTATAATCATGGAGTCAAGTCTCATCATCTTATCCCCATATTTCTCCTCTAATCCCTAGTCTTACTCCCAATCCCAAGATACTCTCACACACTCCTATCTCTATGAGTTGTGCATGACAACTAATTTTGCACACTCACATATTATTTAAATATTAAATAATATTAATATTGTAACCATATGTTCACACTATGAACACTAAATTCCTAACATATGAGTTTTCATGATCTAGATAAGGTCATGAAGACCATAAAAAGAGATATGTAACAAGTTGTGAGGTGTTCTTAGATAAATATTATCCACATTTGCTATGTTTAGAAGCATGGTTGAGCTTTCCTAGGGTAGACTTAGTCAATTTAGGAGCAAGTTGAGTTTCTTAAGGAGGTGGAATAGGTAAACAAAACACGGTGAAGAGAATAAGAAGGAAAAAGTTGGTAACAGGTCAAAGAATGATTAATGATGTATGTGTGAAGGAAGGAATAAAGAATTTTCTTTGGGTTGGAGTGAAATACATATTTCTAATGGACTGTGCAAGGAGATTGTAACAGGGCAGTGGGTTTAAAACCCTTAATGTCATTTACATGTTAAATTTCTTCTAACTTCTAATGTGAAAAGACTCTACAGGTGATGAGGATCACAACCATAATTTTTATGAGTCTTGAAATTGTGTAATTTGGTTTTTATAGCAATTTGTTTGGCCACGGACTCGATCTAGGGCTTCTCGTAGTTTTTAATTACAACGATGGAATGAGATGAAAATTTCAAATTATCTTTGTCCCATGTCAAATTATAGGTCCTCCAAATCTTGTGGTGATTTTAAAATCACAGTTGAAGATATCATTGACAAAATTTCAATCTATGATGGTGGAAAACACAGTCTACAGGTAAACAAGGTAATTGAGCTAAATTGTCACAAATAAGAGATGGTCATGAACCTAGATCAGTATAGAGGATGGAATAAGGATAAATTGAAGTGTCTTAATGGTCCTATGGTGAATTCAACAAAAATAGGCCATCATTTTAATGCAAACCTCGATGCTGTTGGTAAGGCTGTATTAGATCACTCTAAGGGCTACCGAGAAAGGTGAGTGGCAAAATTTTCCATGGAACCAAGTGGATGAAGGCTTGATATCACCTCAAACATGAAAAATGGAATCTATAAAACATGGAAGCATGCCATAAAACCCTCCAATTGTATGTTAGGCCTTAAATTGGGAAATTAAGAGACTTAAGGAGCTTAGGGGCATAGTACTACCATCCAAAGTGAAGATCATGGCTAGAGAGATGGTTAGGGAGTATAAGTATTTAATGTGATGCCTTCAACATGTTTGACTAGGTATGAATGATCCTATACCTTCAATTGAAACTTGACTTAAAAAGGAAAGTAAAGCATAGTTAAGAGGACTCAATTGGCATATGTGCTAGTAACCTGGTGGATGGATTTTGAAGCATGGAACAGTCTTGGCATAAAAAGATAGGAGGTTTGAATGTTCATATAGCATTGATTCAGTGATTATAACTTTCCCTAGATGATAACCAAGGTACTAGTAATCTCATTACCTCTTGACTACTAAGAAGGAGCTTATGGAGCCAATATGGACTTAATACTAAATAGGGTATTATTAACATGATTGGTTGATGATTTGGCATTTCATGTATGTGGATAGAGAATGTGAGATCAATTGAAGGCCAATTGAAATCCATTTGGTTGGTATTAGTTACACTCTTTATTATTTCCTTCAAGATACTAGTAAGGCCATTTTAGACAAATTTTCAATATATCAAGCATGTGAATGGTCAGCTAAATTGCAGAGTCAGAGTAAAACCGGAATGTTATCTCTTTGATAATGATGCGCTAGTTTTTAACTCAAAGTGTCTAAGGTGAGGATCATAAGAACAAAGCGGAGGAGGTGCTTTGACCACTATCTATCACCTCTAATCAATTTGTCCATACATGCTAGTTTTATGAAAAAACGAGCACCACTAAATTATACAAATAGTGAGTAAAATATGATCATACAGATTTGTAACCCTAGATAAGGAAGAGATAAAGGATTGGGAAACAAGGACTGTATCATGCATAAAAAATTGTCCTTAAGCACTTATTGGAGTTAAAATAGTGGGGTTGTGTTTGGATGGATAAAAATCATGTTATAGAAGACGTATGGAGTGAGTTAGCCATAAGTATGATACTCATTAAAGGATGAAGTTAGGATATGATAGTTGGTACACCATGGAAGGGTTTGTCATTGCTTATATGCTTGGAAACTAGTCTTAAATCAGACATGAGTACAAAGATAGGTGTATGCATCACATGAAAAGAATGAAGTTTACTTGCTTGTGGCTTGAGGGTTACGTAGTAGAATATGATATAATCATCATGGTGGGAAATTGAGCTAAGAAGGCACATCATTTTCATATCAGAGTATGTCTATGATTTGATTAGCTAATGAGAATATATATGTTTGTATGAATGCCAATTTTGTTTGATTGTACTAATGATTGAATGAAGTGTGATTTCAGATTCAGGTGAAGGAAGAGAGACTCAAATAGTCAAGAAGGAAGAGGAAGATAAGTGTGGCTAAGAAAATCCCAAGAAAGAGACACAACTAGTAGAGAAAGAGAATATTAAGCCAAATAAGGTTGGCTTAAATGCCACTAGAGCTTGCACAATGAAAGGTTTTGAGAAAGAGGAAGAAGTAGTTAGAGATATCCAAGAAGGAGCTTGGATAAGAGAAAGAAAGAAGACTACAATCCAAGGTGATAGAGACTTGGATGAGAGAGAGAGACCATGGAAGCTATACCATGGAGACAAGTAATAGTTTTGGTGCAAGCAATGAAGAGGTGAGAGTGGAAGAAGAAAAGAAGAGAAAAGAAAATAAGAAAGCAAGAGAGATAGCTGAAATAAGGAGGCAGATTGAACTCCTTGAGAAAGAGATTGTAGTAGTAGGGGAAATGCTAGTTGGTAGAGGGTATGAAGAAGTTGAAAGCACACAGGATAGGGATGTTGGATACATAGGAAGAGCTGAGTGAAGCATGTGAAGACTCTTGCAGAGATGAGACAGAGTATGAGTGGTCTAGTGAAGGTGAAGAAGAACCACAAAGAGAAGTGAAGAAGAATGATGGAAAGTCCATTCAAAGGACATTTTTGGATGTTAATACTATGTTTAAGTCTGATTTTGCAGATTAAAGGGAATCCTTTCCAAGGAAAAGATCATGACACCTATGGATGAGAGATCAAGCAAAGAGTCCAGGATAGAAGAAAAACAAAGGATGCATTTGAAAGCATTCATGCATGAAGGTATGCAACAAGTAAATAGGAAGAAAGAGCAAAGAATAAGCATAGAGGACCTTGCAAAAGAACATGGATACATAGTGCCCGAATGGCTCAAGAAAACAACACCTAAGCAAACCTGTGAAGACTAATGAGGAGCAAGAACATTACAAGGTAATGTATATGAAGGTGAAAAAGACTAAAGAACCAATCTTTATTCCAAGAAGTTACTAGAAGAAGGTGGATGCCATTTCAAGTGAGGTAAATGAAATGAGAGACAAAGGTAAAAAAATTGAATTTGATCCAATAGTTGATGATATTTCAAGCATGATTAGTGATAGTGATGAATGCATGACTGAATTTTACAAAGAAAAGATGGGATGGAATAATATGGAAATAGGTGAATGTTCTCATGAAGGTAAAAGGGAGATAATGAAGGAAAATGTATACTTCTTGGAAGAAGTACAACAATGTCTAAATGCAGGTCCAAATTTTGATGAATGTCAAGAGATATTGATGATTTCTTGTTGGAAAATTGAACATGATAAAATCATTGTATGCAGGTACAAGCCATCTCATGGGTGAAGAATTGATGGAGGCATGGAAGAATAAAGAAGAGAAACATCAAAATGGTAAAGTAAATTTTGTTTATAATGAGAAGGTACAACATGGAAGTTTGAAATTAGGTTGTGTTGGTTGTGTTGATGACATTGATGATACAAAACTAATTCAAGAAATGATGAATTTTGAACAAGAAGAAAATGATTTTGTTTATGAGAACATGGAGCAATTACAAGCTAAGGTAAGTGCATTAGAGCATGCTCTTCATAATGAAGAACTCAATGAATGTCCTAAAACAATAAAGATAGAGGAATTTGGTGAATGGAAGAAGGAAAATGAGTCTCAAGGAGGGAGAATTATGAAAGGAGAAGAAAATGCAACAAATTGTAATAGAAAATTGGAATGAAAATTTCATTGGAAAGCTTGGGAATGAGACAAGCCAAGTAAAAAACAGAGATGAAAAGATCAAGTTTAACTTGGTCAATGAAAACATAAAAAAAAGAAGAAGGAGAAGAGTAGCAACATGAAGAAGCTTCATGGCTTCAAAATTTTGTGTCTAAGGTTGCTTTCAGTGTTGTGTATGCAGGTATAGCGCTGATAAGGTGGATGAAGCTCAAGATTACATGAGAGAGCTCTTGAAAACAAGAGAACAAGAAGACCTTGAAGACCTATATGAAGATGAAGCAACAACATGGAGCCTAGTAAATGAGAAGCAAACAAGAAGAGGCAAATACAAGAAGAGACAAAGGAGAAATAATATGATATATGATAGCAGGAGCATGAGATAGAGGAGATAGATACAGAATTATTCAATGTATTCTATTCAATGCGTGTATTTCATCAAACAAGAGTGCAGAGCCTTATAAAGGTTGCAGGAGGAGAGAAGGAGAGAGGATAGTTATAACTGTCCATTAACAACAATGGATTAAACTAATGCTAACATTCCCCCCCTTAATACATTGTTCGTACAAACATACATTTCCAGATAGAGAGTCCCCCCCTTAATGAGAACACCGCAAAGAGGGTCTAGATACGAGCATGTGCCTACATGGTCTCACATGGTTTTTCTAAGGTTGACCAGAAACCTAGAGGGACAGGAACACTTTCCGACTTTTCACCTCGGTGGTTTTACAAGATTACCACGAACCAAGAGGATTTTACCTCAGTGGTTTTATAGGCGTACCACAAACCCAAGAGGATGATACCTTGGTGGTTTTACAGGATTACCGCGAACCCAACTTCAAGTACCATGCGTTGCTTTCAGTGGTTTTCTGCTCCCCATGATGCTCTTTAGTTTGGAGGTCCCACATAGGAAATTCCGTATCATTTGTACTTTATTGAAATAAATAGAACAACCAACACAAAACTGAAATCAACAAACACAAACCAAAAAATGAGGAATAGGTCCTCAATACCTTATTCCCCACAATATCTGTCTCAATGGGCTCGTCGCTTGCGGCTTGCAAGAGGTCTTTGGATTTCCTCCACCTTTGTTTTTCCTCCGTCCTCTGTATTGTTGCTTACAATACTAGAGATGATGTGAAGCCAATCTCATTGTGTGCATGTATAATTTGCTTAATGCTAAATCAAATGAAGCAAGAACTACCACCTAAAATAGTTCTACAATTTAGCTAAAACAAAGCATAAACACCATCATGATAAGAATTAAACAAGGGTTAGATGCTAGCATTCATCAATACAAACTTTGAAACTAACAATGCTAAATATCTAAACTCCTATATTCTCTAACAACAAATAAATGAATGGACCTAAGTAAGCTCCATGGCTATCAAAATAGTTGTCCTTAATGCTCCAAGAACCTAGGAATGGGGGCTAATCAAAGTTGGGCTACAAGACCCTTTTGACACCTCCCATATGACCCAAGCACTTTAAGAAAGAGGCTTAACTCTTCAAGATGATGAACTCTCAAAAGGGCAAGGTGCAACCTCTTAGTCTCTTTGCTATATGCTTTGCATTTGCTCTCTTAGAAAGTTTAGGTGTAAGTAAAAATGTAGGTGGAGGGCTCTTTATATAGCCCAAAGGATAAAGGATTCAACACATTCTCATGAATGTGGGATAAAGGTAAAACATGATTAGGAATGGATAAGGTTGCTTTATTAAAGGTAACCTTACTTTAGAAGGGTTTAATACATGTTTAACAAGTCATGGGAGTTGGGGGTATTTTAATTAATCAAAGGTGATTAATTAATAGGTAGGTGTAAGCTTATAGAAGCCAATTAGAAGAATATTAGTGCGATTTAGGCTATTAAAAGGGGATTAAATCAATTAAATATTGATTTATTGGTTAAATGGAAGGGAAAGCTAATTAATTAATAATAATTAATTAGTCTAGGTATAAGGGGTGATTTATTAACGGAAGGTCGTTAATTAGGGTATTTGTTGGATAAGCAACGTAATTAATTAGCTTAGTGTAATTAATTAATGATGATATGAGGGAAAATGAGTGCCTTTGACGATATGTCGTTGATTTGCGAGAAAGGGGATAATTAGCACAATTTAAGTATTTAAATTGCTTGGGTGTATTATAGGTGTCTACACTCATCGGCGACTTCCTCACTCTCGTCGAATCTTGTGGATCTTCTATATGAGCAGTATTAGCTCCATTGTGTTTTATATTTCCTTGTAGAACATCTCTTGCTCGGATATGACAGTTCCACATTGTATGACCTTTCTTCTGACAATAGTGGCATTCAATCTCTTGTTTAGGCCCTTGTTTATTTTTATCTAATCTCCTGTGAAATTTTTGTTTGTGGAATAAAGTGCACTTACTTGTTGAGTATCACCTTCTGTAACATCGTCAGTTATGCGTTTTCCTCTGTGAGAAGAGCCGCGATCATGTCATCTAGAGATTTAGACTGAATTTGACTGAGAGTAAAAACAACATTGTTGTATTTGGAAGATAGACTGTTTAATAGGATAGCTTTGGCATCCTCGTCTTCTATCACAACTTTGACTTCTGCTAGTTGTTGGAGCAGAGACCGAAGATTATTAATGTGACTAGACATAGAAACACTTTCTTCCATTTTGAATCTATATAACTGAAGTTTTAGGGAAAACTTCGCGTTCACTGCTTTCGCTCCAAATAATTGATTTAAATTATCCCACATGTCCTTGGAAGATTTATTGAGATCAACATGATGGAGTTCAAAATCGGAGAGAGCAAGGCCAATAATGGCTTTTGCTTTATCATCTCTGCACTGCCATTCTGCTAATTTGGCGGCGTCTGTGGGCTTTTTCTCTTTCCCATCTACTATACCCCATAAGTTTTTATGCATAAGTTGCATTTGAATCTTCACCTTCCATGTATGAAAGTTTAACCCCGAGTATTTTTCCAAGTGAATGTCCATAATAACTACTAAAGAAATGAAAAAATGGTGAAGTAGGAAGTAAATTACCAGTCAGCCAAACACGAGACAAATCTGTCACGGTCTAAGACAAAATATATTCAGCATACAAGCATACACCACTTGCCAATCATCGATTACTCCAGCCAAGAAAGAACAACATAAAAATGCTTGTCACGTACAGCCAAAGATAAATGTATTCTCCACATCAAATCTCCTACGCAACTTTTGAAGCAGGGTAAAATGCGTTTGGATTTTTCTTCTCCACATTTTGCCAATTGTGCTATGCTCTTTGGATGCCTTTTTGGTGGCTAGATTTGATGACTGTTGCTCTACTTCGAATGGATCGATCTCCAAACAATGCGGGTCGTTTTCCCACGTACCAACAAGAAAGAAATATATATGTTTTATATCCTCCTCACGCAGATCTCTATGCTGCAAGTCTATGCCAGAAACTCCTCAAATTGCTTTCCTCTTACACACAGGTCCAGACAGAAGAACGCTCTGATACCAATGATAGCAGGAGCAGGAGATAGAGGAGATAGATACAGACACCAAGAAGATAAAAAACCTAACATGGCCAAGGATGACATGGGACCTAGGTATAGATCAAGGAACAAGAAAAAGATGAAGACTCGTGAGTAGGATCTCATGAAAACTTTCAAGATAGATAGCCGATGCTTGGGAGCATTATCACAGAGCTTTGGAGTACAATGAAGTTTAAATGATCCTTCTTAGGCACTAAGCATATATAAGGAGTTTTCAAAGTTTTCTCTTTCCATTATATCATTGTTCAAATTCAAATTTGTATGTACATTGTAGTAGTGAAGGTGAAAAACATTGTAGTAGTGGTAATTTGTCAAGTTTGACTAGGTATGGGAGGTTGAATAGGTGTGTATGAGTTTTCATGAGCTAGATAAGGTCATGAAGACCATAAAAATAGATATGTAACGAGTTGTGAGGTGTTCTTAGATGAAGATTATCCACATTTTCTATGTTTAGAAGCATGGTTGAGCTTTCCCAAGGTAGACTTAGTCAATTTAGGAGAAAGTTGAGTTTTTAAGGAGGTGGAATAGGTAAACAACACACAATGAATGGAAGAATTCGAAGGAAAAAGTCGGTAACAGGTCAAAGAATGATGAATGATGTATGTATGAAGGAAGGAATAAAGAATTTGCTTTGGGTTTGAGTGAAATACACGTTTCTAATGGACTATGCATGGAGATCAGTAACAGGGTAGTGGGTTTAAAACCCTCAATGTCATTTACATGCTAAATTTCTTGTGATTGCTAATGTGAAAAGACTCTGCAGGTGATGAGGATCACAACCATAATTTTTATGAGTTTTGAAATTGTGTAATTTGGTTTTTATAGCAATTTGTTTGGCCACATACGCGATCTAGGGATCCTCATAGTTTTTAATTGCAGACCGATGGAATGAGCTGAAATTTTCAATTTATCTATGTGCCATGTCAAATTAGAGGTCCTCCAAATCTTGTGGTGATTGTACAATCACGGTTGAAGCAATTGCTTTGACAAAATTTCAAGCTATAATGGTGGAAAACATAGTCTACATGTAAACAAGGTAATTAAGCTAAATTATCACAAATAGTAGATGTTTATGAACCTAGATCGGTATGGAGGATGGAATAAGGATAAATTGAAGTGTCTAAATGGTCTTAGGATTAATTCAACAAAGAATATGTCATCATTTCAATGCAAACCTAAGCTGTGCATCGGTAAGACTATATTAGATCACTCTAAGGGCTACTGAGAAAGGTGAGCTAGGAAAAATCACCATGGAACTAGTGGATGAAGGCTTGATATCACCTCAAACATGACAAATGGAATCTATAAAACATGGAAGCATGCTATGAAACCCCTCCAATTGCATGTTAGGCCTTAAATTGGGCAATTAAGAGCCTTAAGGAGCTTAGGGGCATAATACTACCATCCAAAATGACGATCATGGCTAGGAAGCGCGCAAGGAGTCTAAGTATTTAATGTTATGCCTTCAACATTTCGACTAGGTATGAATGATCCTATACCTTCAATTACAACTTGACTTAACAAGGAAAGTAAAGCATAGCTAAGAGGACTCAATTGGCATATGCGCTAAGAACTTCAGTGGATGGATTTTGAAGCATGGAGCAGTCTCGGCATAAGAAGATAGGAGGTTTGAATGTTCATATAACATTTATTTACTGATTATTACTTTCCCTAGATGATAACCAAGGTACTAGTAATATCATTACCTTTTGACTATTAAGAAGGAGCTTATGGATCCAATCTGGACTCAAGACTAAATAGGGCAATATTAACATGTTGGTTGATGATTTGGCATTTCATGCATGTGGAATGAGAGAATGTGAGATCAATTGAAGGCCAATTGAAATCCATTTGGTTGGTATCGGTACACTCTTTATTATTGCCTTCAAGATACTAGTAAGGCAATTTTAGACAAGTTTTCAATATATCAAGCATGTGAATGGTGAGCTAAATTGCAGAGGCAGAGTAAAACTAGAATGTTGTCTATTTGATAATGATGCATTAGTTTTTAACTCAAAGGGTCTAAGGTGAGGATCATAAGAACATAGCGGAGGAGGTGTCTTGACCATTATTTATCACCTCTAATCAATTTGTCCATACATACTAGTTTTATGAAAGAATGAGCACCACTAAATTATACAAATAGTGAGTAAAATCAGATCGTACAGAGTTGTGACATTAGATAAGGAAGAGAGAGATGATTTGGAAAAAGGACTGTATCATGCAAAAAGGATTTGTCCTTAAGCACTTATTGGAGTTAGAATAGTGGGGTTGTGTTTGGATGGATACAAATTATGCTATAGAAGATGTATGGAGTGAGTTAGCCATAAGTATGATACTCATTAAAGGTTGAAGTTAGGCTAACATAGTTGGAACACCATGGAAGGGTTTGTCATTGCTTATATGCTTGGAAATCAGTCTTAATCGAGACATGAGTACAGAGATAGGTGTATGCATCACATGAAAGAATAAAGTTTACTTGTTAGTGGCTTGAGGGTTACCTAGGAGAATATGATATAATCATCATGGTGGGAAGCTGAGCTAATAAGGCACATCACAAAGACATTATTTCAAATAAAAAAACATTCAAAACTTATTCGAAGTTTCTGGTGGTATTTTAACCAAGGTTTATAATCAATCATACGAAATGCATATGGATATGGTCGAGGCCATATAAATCTCAAAATACTTTAAATGCTAATCATCATGGTCTAAGTCCATTTTCGGTCACTCAAATGGAATAACGAATTTGACTCAAAGGAAAAGATGTTAATTGAAGGGGAACAAACAAATTTACATAGGGAAAAATGGTCTCCATTCTCGCTCTCATAATCAAATAGAAAACTCATACATATATATGAGAAACAATTCCTATATTCAAGGAGGTTGTTTCAACAATACTCCCTCTATACTTATTTATGCGAGTTTGGTTTAAAAATAAAAATTCACACATAACAATATTCTAAACTCACATATAATTATAGTTCACGCTAATACTAATTTCCTAACATCCCCCTCGGTGTGAACATGGGAAGAAAACACATCTAAAAAACGGGAAACAAAATCGTATGCCTCATCATACTTTTAGGTTTCATGACACCGATGGCTTAGATCTTCTTTATCTGGATCTTGCTACACATGACCAATCTACTTCACCATAGTGAATCCCATACCAGATGATCACACTTCCACCGATTCACCTACAAACGCGTACTCAACAGTTCCGCTTTCACTAGACGATCGATGTTAGAAGTACGACAATCAAAGAATCTCAGCAGTCAGAGGATCACTCCAATTCAACTTACCTCCTATACCACTGTTCTCGAGATTCCAAAACACGCATTCTCCTCGTTTCAATCATAACAAGGGAAGGAAACTACACACCATTTTATTCTACACACACCACACAACTGAAATAATATATAAAAAGGTGCCACCAAGTGTTGTATGTGACCTGTCATTGGTGAATGACAAGAGACGTTGATTTCCCTCCATCCTTCGTTGCCTCCAACCTCTAGTCTCATGCTGCTACCTCATCCTGATTTGGATATGAAGCTCAACAATTTCCACATTGGGTTTATTTGTATAACTTCCCCCGCAATGTGAAATAGTTTATTTTCTAGAATTTTGACTATGACTCTTGACAATACAACTTTTAACGATACTAGACACAAAATAATGACTTATTACAAATTCCAATTAAAGATTGGAATTAATGAAAAATTGACTAGAGACAATGAAACTTTGACTCTTTGAAAATTGATGACAATCATTTAACACAATGACCCTTTTTACAATTTGATAACAAATGATGTAAACACGAATCACTTTTGAATTTTTGTACACATAATAAAAATACAGAAATAATAATTTATGCCATTTACTCACTAGGCTATGAATATGCCAAAGTTGCGAGCTGATGAGATCATGAGACAATATATAAAATAGAACACCAATACTCTGAAATATATTGACCTAGATTAGCCCCATATGAACCAAACCTATATGAAACGGAACGACTTATCTTGCCGGTACGACTTAGTCAAAGCAGTCTACGAGTTATTTTGCCGCCGTCAGTCACCTCTCCTCCTTGTGTCACTTAATGTGACTGAAAAATTAATAATTTTGTAAAGATACAGTCGGCGCGTCCATTGTCCATTGTCCAATCATGGAATTTATGAGGACCGGTTGATAGTCGGGATGTTAGACTACAGTGCCCGCAAGTATGGAACTTGTGAAATTGATTTTAAAATAATTTTTTTTATATACTTAGAACAAAGAAATACAATAAAAGTAATTTCATTTTTCCACGCTGAAGTGCAAGCATGTAATAAATAAATCTACTTATGGTTCATATGTGTAATCGCTGATTGTTTTTGTATCCCTTGTTTTCATGTAATTACTTAATCCTTTAACTGAAAATGGGGGTTAATAGTGCTAAAAAGGTCAGCATTTGGGTTTCATACTTGAAATCTATTAGATTTTGTGTCTTTTATTTTGGCCCCTTTAAGCATAAATTGTAGTCGTGTGAATAATATGAGTGAAACACTGAAATGACATGATAAAATGGCGCATATAGTGTGGGACATTATTTGGGTAGGAACAATCGAACTTTGGAATAAGTGTGGGACATGGAGGTATTTAATTCCCACCTTTTTCTTTTCAACTTTCCATTCATGTCTTTGTCTTATCAAACAAATAAAACATCGTTCAATTCAAAAACCTTAATGTCGTAAAGGATAAAATTACAAAAAAAAAAAAAATCGGATCGTTTTTCTCATATTTTCTCAAAAATATTGTTTCTTTCAATTATATAAGGACAGGGCCAGTTGTTGGCACCTTACAACAAACAATCAAGTTCACAGTGTTGACTGAGCGAACCCTCCATATTACTTAAAAAGACATAGTACAACACTATTTTTATGAATCATACTATTTTTTATTAAGTGAACTCATGTTGCTCGATACTTATTTCATTGTATCATATTCACCCCTAAAATATTATCCCCTTGTTTTATCTTTAATACGAAAATATTTTAATCAAACCTTTTAGATATATATCAAAATATCTTCCCTAATTTGTTACCAATCAAAAATAGAAAATTTATAAAATTAAACCAACCCATCAATGTTAGAATATTAAATGTGTCACGGTTCTACCTACATTGGAAATAACTAACCATTTGTAAACAATAGAGAGGCCATCCTATCCATCCACATATAAATAATTTTGTCTTTTGAAGAAAATAAAAATATATTTTTCCTTTGGATATTCATTTTCAATTAAGAAAATGATAATTTATGATGTCCTAAGCTTACTCAACAAAGGATTTCATGCCAAGCAAACATGTTTAACTCAAATGTAAAAAATGGTGAACACAAATGAAAACATGGTATAATAATAATAATTTTTGACACATATTCTAAGAGTCGTGTATCAAAATCGCTTCTATGTTTCGTATATTAGGAAAAGTTACCAAAAAGAAAATTGTTCTAAGCCACTTCCTTGTTGACAAAAGATTGTAAACAAGGTGCTCAAAATGAAAAAGCTTCTTCACAAGGTTGAACCTTAGAGTTTCCAACACACATTGGGATATCCTTATCATACTTTCATGTGAAAAACATTGGGTGGTAAGTGGTGCAATGTGGAAAATGGTAGAGATAGTTTTTTACTTCAAAACGTAAAAGTTGAAATTAGGGATTGTTTCATTATATGATTAGTTGTGTCTCCCACTTTTTGGTGGTTGGGTTCTTACTTATGCATTCTAGTGGGAATTTTGGTGATGGATTTAGAGTAATTCAAACCAAATCTCTCATTTTTTTAGGAGCACCAACTCAAGGGCATGTACATCCTTAGCTCCAATGACAATGTTTATTGATTTTGTTGATGCTTTATTGTCTCTTAATGGAGAAGATAAGTTGGATGAAAAATATGAGCTAGAGATCATGGCAAGAAAGGAAAAAAGTGTAATGGACTCAGACATATGCAAGATACCTATCTGCAAGAGGTGGTGAAGGAAACTTTGTGAATCATGTAGAGGTATGAAAAAATGTGGATGTCAAGGTCAATGTCTCGAGTCTTTCCCCCTTATGCATGGGTCAACACGATCCCTTGATAGCCTACAAAGAGCTTGGATTTAGAATCAGGTAAATCATTTTGATTTCCTTGCCTCCTCTACTAGGCATGTGTAATGTGTGAATAATTATGCTTTCCAATAAGAATGTTTGCGAGCCCACTCAAAATATCCCAAGGATTTAGTTCAGGTCCTCCAGTTTTCTTATGAGATAACATTCCTCTTTTTTATATCATTGTTGGAAAGGAGAATTTTCATTAATATCCCTACATGTTGAAAACCACATCAAAATATCTAGAAATGAAAGTGTCAAGGTTCCTAGGCTTACACTTCCACATATCTTCCGAGTAGGCTAGATCCCGTGCTACAATTATGCCTTGCATTGCACCTTCATCGATGTTGAGAGCACATACTTTACCCCTCCTGCTTGAATAATACTATGTATCCACATGGAATTTTTTCCATGAGCTCCTGCAACAATGCATGCCTTCTCATCTCAAATATGTGAAGCAATTTGATTATTTATTCTATTTTAATAGCAAGACGTGAAAGAAATGTTTGAGTTCCAGATCAATAAAATTTACAATAACACTTGTCGGAAAGGTTAAAAAAGATGGACATCTACAATCTTTTCTATCTGTAGGGAGTGGTGAAGGAATTTCTATGATTGCATCCATTTGGTCCCCTTCTGTCATGAGTTCACCTCTCCACCTAAGACACCAATGTGGCTAATGGAATGTTCTCGGTCTCTCTACCATTCACGTTTGGGTTTTGCTTCATTATATGCATGTTTTTCCTTCTAAATATTTTGGTGATGTTGAAGATTTAATTTTGTAATTATTACTTTAGGATTTTGTTTTCACAATAGCCAAAGAATTTTTATTAATGGTGTGTCAAGAGTTAATGTTCCCTACATTCCAATGTACAAAGCATGTATATTATTAGAAATATTTTAATTTAGATCGAGTTTACATTTGAATATGGTGATTAATGGTGGTGCATATGGAAAGAAAAAATATATCGAATGGTTGATTTGTAGAAGGTGGTAGGTATAATGCATTTTTTATTAAATAAGATGAAATTAAACTTGAATTATCATTACAAGGTCTCACGCAGGGGAGAACTTCCCTGCTTCTTCATTTGCGCTCCCAGTGTTGAGTTCTCTTTGCATCATGTAACCTTATGAAATTTGGTACAAAATCTTCCTTATCTTATTTCTATTACTTCCTTTATACATTTCACCTATAAATATTTTTGCACTCAACTTTGTGATACTATGAAATTTTCAACTCCCCTCATTTGTGGCATTTGATATGCGGTTCGGGTTGTAGTGACTAAATCATGTTATGTTTTTATGTAGGTATGGTTTAATTTAGATATTTTGACTCATCCCCTATGTACTTCAAGATTTCTCATGTTATCATGATGCGGTGGCCTTCGATCCGCATGGAAAATTTCTCAGATCATCCTCATGGCTATGGAAATTTTATTCGGCTCACGAGCTAATTTAGATTGATCTAGTCTTCCCTTAATGCGAGATTTAGTTATTTGTTTCTAACTATCATGACCTCCTCATCATATAAGATTACTTGACATGAGTTCCTCCATATCATGATTTCTGCTCAACCTCTAACATGCATTCTCATAGCTCCATATTTTACATGATAAACCAATTAAACAAGTTTTCCATCATCTCGGGAAGGTAATGATAGCAGACAAAGAACAATGTATTCAATGTGTCAAACAAAAGAGCAGAGCCCCAAATATAAAGGTTGCGGAAGAAGGAGAGGAAGGTGACAGTTATAACTGTCCACCAACAAACAATGTATTATAAATAAACTAATGCTAACATTCCCCCTTAATACATTGCTCTTACAAATGTACCCCTAAACAAATCAAACTTCACTTTGCAGAGAGGTTTGGTGAGAATATCTGCAACCTAAAAATCGGTAGGGCAAGATCTTGGAGTTGAATTTGGTGGTTCAATACACATTCACGAATGTAGTGACATTTGACTTCAATATGCTTTGTTCGTTCATGAAAAACAAGATTCTTCACAAGCTTCAACACACCTTGATTATCGCAGTGAATGATGGGAGGTTTCTCTTCAGAATCCCTATATCTATAAGAATATGACGTAACCAAATCGCCGGACACGGCTCCTTGTGCGGCGTGATATTCAAACCTCGGTGGATGAGAGAGCAACAACAGTTTGCTTCTTGTTAATCCATGAGATAGGTCCAGATCCGAGATGAAAAACATACCATGAAGTGGATTTCCTGTCATCAACGGATCCTGCATAGTCCGAGTCTGTATATCCCCTGTAAGAAAGCTGATTGTTCTTCGATACTCCGCACCAAAGTCAACTGTACCTCGGAGGTATCTCAACACATGTTTTGCTTGCTATCCAATGAAATTTCTTCGTCTCTTATATAAAACGGCGAGATAGCTCAAAGCAAAGCAAAGATCGGCTGGTATAAGTCAAGTAAATGGGACTCCCTACAAGTTTCCTGTAGTGAGTGCCATCTACCTTCGATGAATCCTGGAATCTAGATAATTGCAAACCTTTTTCCATAGGTGTGGACATTGGTTTACAATCGACATTCCATACTTTTCCAGGAGTGTCTTGGCATATTTCATCTGGGAGATGAAGATATGATTCTTCTTCTACCATATCTCTAAGCCAAGACAGTAGTGAAGTAGCCCCAAATTGGTCATGTCGAAGGATTTCTTCAGATCATTCTTTACATCATCCACAAGATTGTCAAAACTTCCTGTGATCACAAGATCATCTACGTACAAAACTAGAATAACAATCTTTGTTCCTACCTTCTTGATATACAAATTTGTATCTGAGGGGCTACGAGTGAATCCATGCTACAATAGGTGATCATCAATTTTTATATACCATGCCCTAGGTGCTTATTTGAGTCCATAAAGTGACTTTATCAGACGACATACCTTGTGTGGTTGATGCTCGTCTACAAACCCTTCAGGTTGGGCCATGTATACTTCTTCTTTGAGATCACCGTTCAGAAAAGCACTCTTGACATCCATCTGTTGAAGTTTCCATCCATTTTGTGTTGCCAGTGCATAGACAACTTTGATGGTTTTGATCTTCACAGTGGGTGCAAAGGTCTCGTCATAGTCAATTCCTTCTTGCTGAGCATAACCCTTTGCAACAAGTCGTGCTTTGTGTTTGTCGATTGAACCATCTGCCTTATATTTTGTTTTGAAAATCCATTTGCAGCCAATGGATTTCTTACGGAGGCGTGAGATCGACAAGTTTCCACGCCTAATTAAGTAGGTAATCATATTCGGCATTCATAGCTTTGTTTCCACTTTGTGGTTGGTCTAATGCCTCACAAACAAGCAGTGTCGGGTTGGGTGTTATCAACAAGCCCGAACTCATGAGTGCAAAATTTACCTTATGTTTGGCTTGACTTCGTGTTCTGACTCCCGTAGAAGTACCTGGAAGTGAGTTCAGGTGTGCATCCCCAATAGTATTTTGGACCCATTTCGAGACGTTGGTGTTGTTGTTGTTGATGTGAAGATGTGTTTTCCAGTGTGCCTAGATCAATGAATAAGTCTCCACTCAACTCTTCTTCTCTCTGAGAAGAATCATCTTGCCCATCATCTGGATGTGTGAGCAATCTATGTGACGAGGTCGGTATTGGATCTCCATTGTGTGGCAAGGAGTCAAAGGATGACTCATCACACACCACATCTCGACTCTCGTAGATTTTCTTCGTCTCAGGATCCATGAGATGATATGCCTTTGAGGCATTATTATACCCCAAGAAAAGACATGACAGTGTCTTTGGATCTATCTTCTTCCTTTTATTATCTGGAACATGCATATATGCAGTCAACAAAAAACTCTCAAATGATAGATAGAAGGTTTACGACCAATCCATACCTCTTCCAATGTTTCATTTCGCAAGATTTTCGTGGGTGCCGGTTGAGTAGATACACTGCTGTGTATGACCGGGCTGCATACGCCCAAAATTGATCCTCCAACTTGGAGGTGGAGAGCATCTGATGAGCCATCTCCACGACAGTCTTGTTGTGTCGCTCGGAAATCCCATTCTATTGGGGCGTGTAGGGTGCAGTCAGATGTTGTTGAATGCCATGCTGCTTCAGGTATGCTAAGAACTTCTTCGATACAAATTCCCCCTCGATCTGAGCGGAGGAGAAGGAGAGGCTTCCAGACTTGCATGGTGGTTTGCTAGTAAAAGGTTTGGAAATTGTCAAACGCCTCACTCTTCTTGAAGGAAATATACCCACATTTTCCGTGAGTAATCATCAATGATGAGCTGGAAGTATTCAAAACCTTGGAAGCTAGCTGGTAGGGGTCTCGCATAGATCGGTGTGTACAACCTGAAGATGCTCCGTAGAATGATAAGAGCTTTGTTTGAATGGACCTCTGTGTTTTTTTCCCGCAAGACATCCCGAGCAAATAGGTAAGGAATGGGAGAGTGGAGGAAGCCCTCTTACCATTTCCTTGGCACTAAGCTGATGTAGAGCCCAGCAGAAAGATGACCATATTGAAAGTGCCATAGTGTAGTGGACTCGCCGTTGAAGCAAAGAGAGCAATGTTAGATGAAGTGACCGCATCCAGTGTAAATAGACGGCCCTTCATAAATGCTCGAGCAATAACTAAGTCTCCTTGGGAAATGATGCAGGACTTGACCCCTTTCTGAACAAAGAATTCGACCCGCATTCGATGATTAAGAAGCTGACTCATAGACAAGAGATTTGAGGTCAAACCTGGAACATATAGCACCTTCGTGAGTGTACATCTTCGTGTCCCAAGAGGAATGATGACATCACCAATCCCCACCGCAATATAATCCTGATTATCTACGATGGTGATCCGATCTCAGTGTGCTGGTCACTTAGGGTATGGAACAACTTCTTATTGTCAGTCATGTGTTTGCTGGCACCCGAATCAATCAACCAAACACTTTCTGACGGCTACGAAGTCTGCGAGACTAGGACAATGTCCGGATGAGTTACGTCGAAACCTCTTCATCGGAGGAGGCATCTTGTTGAGCAGCAATATGACCCTTTTTCCTCTGATTACGAGCACGCCATTGGGATTTCTTGGAATATCCTTGGCCAAAAGTGCTCTCTTCGCCAGAGTTGCCATGCTTGCGACCGTTGTAATAACAGTTCGCAGTCGTGTGCGTATTCGTGGAGCAAATGTGGCACCATCGATCCGCCTTGTTGTTTTTTTGCCAGGGTGGGCATTTGTGGTGCCATTGAGAAGGTTATTGTGGATGCTACTTCGATGTTTGGGGGTGTTACCCTTTCTAAGGCTTGTTGCTATGCTTTTGCCTCGTGATGAGAGCCTTGTCTTCGAAGGCTTCTTAAACATTCTAAATGGCTTCTTCCTACTAGAGATAATTCACCAATTTGGCAAAACTCACCTCCTGTTGAGTGATGGTCAACGTGGTGATCAGTGTCCGAAATCGGGAAGGAAGAGCTCATGCAAGGTGAGCGGGACTAGCAACTTGTCGTCCACCGTTTCACCGAGAGCAAAAATTTCTACGCGTAACTCGGCCACACGCCGCAAGAAGGCTTCGACTGATTCACCATCATGCATACTCATCGTGTGAAGATTTGTCTGAAGATGCAGCATCGTCGTCAGATTCTTGGCTTCATAGACGGTACACAACGCGGCCCATGCCGTAGAGGAAGTGGTTGCTTCGAATGTGAGGTTGAACCTCATAAAAAATGCTCAAAGTAATAATCATTAATGCTGTTGCATCGGCCTTTTCATACTTAGCCAACAGATCAACATTTGTGGGAGGGGCGTTCGTGCCAGAAACGATCCCCCAAAGATCTTCAAACTGAAGAATCGTCCACATCTTGGTTTTCCATGCGGCGAAATTTGGCCCTTTTAGCAACTAGGCATCCGACAACAAAATGCAAGGTGCAGACATTTCCAAAAACTCAAAATTGTATTTTATTTATTGATTGTTCAAAAATGGTTACAAATGCTTACTGAAGGAACCTATCACGAAGATGGGCTCTATAAGCTTGTGCAGTGAGACGCGAACGCTCCTGTGGGCGTTCTACTTCGCGTTCATCATCTGCATCATAGCCGCACTCTAATTCTTCATAGATTCGGCATGCTTGACAACACACGTCGAACCAGAAATAGTCGAACAATCCTTGACACACCAATTCGTCAAATAATACGTTGCGGTATTCAGCAATTCATTGAGCAAGGCAAATAGATGTCGGTGGTGTCCTCTTGGGTTCTCAGAGGTGACCCAGTGGAAGGGTTGCTCATAACACTCTCGGCATCAGAAATGTGTGACATGTACGTGGCGAGGTTATCTGGATTAGCCTCTCTCACCAAGCTCTTCACGCTGCAAGTTTCACACGGTCTCCAGCCTCCTCGTTGCTTCCACGCAATGTTGGTTTTGTAGGCTGTGGTCACCCTTGCTTCGTGACAGGTGTGCAGGCTTGGTATTGGCGGCTTACCAACACAAAAACTACATGCAGGCCTGGTGTTGGCTGCTCCTTCCTTGGCGGCACTTCCTCACGGCTCACCAACACTCCACGCCAGGCTTCTACCCACACGACTCACACAAACCTCCACGCACAAAGCATAGGACACATGCGGTTCAGGCTACTCACGGTTCGGACTGTGGCTCCAATGTTGCTAAGACAAGTCACAAGGGACAAAAAAATGCAATGTTTCTTTGTTGATCGTTGCAACTTCCAAGCACTGGTCCAAAATGCCAAAACAACGGATGCTTCAAAACAGGTATTTTCTCATTCCTCACGCTCTAGCAACTCAGAACTAGAGATCTCCAGGTTTCCACGCATGCTTCTTCTGTCGCTTCGCTTTGATTAATTATTTCTGACGAATGAAAATTATCACGTTTCCCGCAGCGGTCTTGCTGCGGTGTTGCTGCCTAGGCCGAGAAAGGAAGAGATCTGATACCAATGATAGCAGACAAAGAACAATGTATTCAATGTGTCAAACAAAAGAGCAGAGCCCCAAATATAAAGGCGAGAGAAGGAGAGGAGGGTGACAGTTATAACTGTCCACCAACAAACAATGTATTATAAACTAAACTAATGCTAACAGGTAAGATACAAACCTCTCTAGATCATTCAAACATGTGTAAACTTAGGACTTGGTCTTATCTAGTCAGTCACAAATAGAAAATATTTTTAAAAAGAAAAAAATCATGCAAAAGAGATATATATATGATTTATATCACTCCTCGAGATTGGTTTGGAACAATAAGATGTAATGGATGCATATAAATATCAAAATAAGAGAAATTGTACAAGAGAAACAAGAGACAATGTTCTGTATATATTTTAACAGTAAATACCTAGATATTCAAACATGAAAAACCCAAAGCAAGAGTTGACATAAAAGCGAGAGACACATACCTTTGGAAAAATAGTTAAAGTTTCTCCCTATTGGTCATCAACAATTTATAATCTCGTCAACAATTTGTAATTTCAAATACTCTCTTTTGTATCATGAACAAATAGGGAAAAGAAGAACAAAAATAGATTAAAGATCCATCTTTATGTTATCTTATCAGTTCATTTTCCCCTTCTGCAATCACCTCAAGGCTCAAGCTATAATGAAGAAAAATGGGGTAGGAGTGACATGTGTAATGATTTGACAACCACTTATACTTTTCATGATGTGGGAATTGATGTTAGAGTGGATAATTACTAGCAATTGCACTAACAAGTGCAATGTTCATGGTGATAGGAATGAAAAACCTAAAAAATATGTGGCTAAAGAGGATTGTACAAATGATTTTACAATATATTAGTGAAATGAAAACAACATAGCTTGTTGTTGTAGATGGAATTCACCACAACATAGTCACCATCATTATAAGACACAATTTAATTATTCTTGCATTTCATACCTAACAAACTTTACATATGATAAGTCAAATGAAAATCTATTGAAACCATTTTTACTAAATTGGGGAAGGGAATGTTGTAAGGGATTTTGGCTACATAAATAAAAAAGAATATCAAGCTCGTTCAAGGGGTGGGTGTATAAAGTTAGAATCGACTTAGTGATATTTCACGTGATTATTTTCGTGTGTGTCATTCATGAGTAGGTTAAGGATGTAATGTATATGGTCATATCTAGATAGATAGATTACAATCATAAAGGTTCTGAACCATAACCTATTAATTTTTTTAAGTCAAAGGTGGATTCATGGAAATCATCTCTATCATCTAAAAATATGGTGTAAAACATCTCTAAATACATTACTTGCTATCTAATTTTAAATACTATTTCGGACCCACTTAGACTATCGAATCACCCCTCGATGTGTAAGGCTTCCCAATTAGTAGAGGATGGCATTGTCAAATGACCCTAAAATGGCTTGGGCTCTCTCAATCCACAAATTTCAAAAGTTAACATTTCCCAAAGAGATTATAGATATTAGGTTTACTAAACATCAAGGACTTAATTCCATAATTGTAATATTTATTTTTGGATATTGAATGTATATAATGTGAAATTTTATAGATTTAGTGGAAAATTACATATAATATAAATTTCCATAAAATTCATGTTCATGATGGGTTAGATTGCTTGAAAATAATAGATATCATACTCAATTCTCGAGAATCATATTGGACGATGGAAGCAACACAATGGTGACAAGGATTTAATGGGGTGTCATTTTTATATAGGTTTTGAATATTAGAATTTGATTGGCCCTCCATTTCATTGAATGGGCCCATCCAACCATTTTCTTTTCATTTGAATTTTCCATTTACAAAATCCCTTCAAAATTTGAATAATCAAAATCACTTGTACATAAACAAGAGACTAGGTTCATTTCATCAATGTAGTCAAGCTCAATCGAGAACTCGCCATTTACTAGTTAACATAATTGCTAAAGTTATTAATTTTATTTAAAGTATGTCCAACATGATAGTAGTATTGCCCCCTTGTTCTGATAAGGAAATGCCTATTAACTGTTAGTGCAAAATCACAACAGCCCTAAATGAGTTATGAAAATCTACTTTTCTAAGGCAAAATCATCTGGTGTGATTGCATAACATTGAACAATCCCAAGGTGTGGGACCTTACAAAAGTGGGAAAGCTCTCCATTAAAGGTTGGTTCTATTCCTCTATTTAGGTGCATACGTGAGAGCTTGTAGAGTATCTATTTCTATACCTAATCTAAAACTTGCAAGGAGGCATGGATAAGAAAGGGACAAGAAGTAAGCAATAACTAAACTACAAGGTGATGCACCAGAAGGAAGATGAACACTAGTTCTACTAATAGACAAAAACCAATAAAAACATGCAATAGTCAAGCACGAGATAACCGATTTATAACGAAAGACCAAATGCGAGCAAAAGAGACAAAAAGGATCTAGAATCGATCACAAACATGTTTTATTACTCTCTGATTGATACTGATACATTACAAAACAGCCAAGAGGCAAGAAATATATTGTAACTTTGATAGAAGGCTTGAAATTCCACAAATTCCTTTCTTTAGAAGAAAAAGGAGCCTATAAAACAAGGAATGTCCAACCCGGAGTCATGAGCCCAACTCCCTTTTTTAGATGAGGCGAAGAGGGAAGGAGAAAAGAGGCAAGAGACTTGATTCAAAACTCAGCTACTTGGTGAAAATGCCCTAACAAATCCTACCCATGATCTGTCGAGCTTGGTTCCCCACGCTTGCTTGTCGTATGAGAGAAGATGACAAGCCAAAATCTTAATATCCAAGTAGTGGAAGCCATCGGATCCCACACTAATGAAGTGGAAGACATTTTCCAAACTCTTTATTCTGCTCTTGATTTAGCGTCGTGTCAACACTTGGCATCCTCCGTTGGTCTGCCTCATTGCTTTGACTATTCAACCCGACCTTGTCCCCTTTTGAAACGGGACACGTGGAGGATTGGCGCTTGTTTAATCCTACCCCTTTGATCTGTATCTTTGGAGGAGCACCGTTCGAACACATGGAGGCTTCCGCTTGATCTTTATACTTAGTCATTTTTTGAGCCCATTCTAAGCCGTTTTAAAGCCTGAAGACTTCAAACATTTGCCCCTTTCTTTTCCTTCTTGCTCCTCGGTTATTTTGACATTGCTCCTCCTTCTTGACCCGGCTATTTTATTTCGAGCCCCACCTGTAGCCCGTTAAATAGATTTACGGCTTAGATTTGCTCGACAAAGTCGTTTCTTCTCCTTCTTCATGCACAGGGTTGTTTAATCTTTTGCAAGCCATGCCACCCCATTGTAGAGCCCCTTTGCAGAACTTCGTTTGTCATCCTGGAATGTGAGCTTACGGTGTATGAGTCGTTTCTTTCATAATTTCCTTATGTGTAGGACTTGTCTTAACCAAATTTGCGAGGGGGCGAATTTGGGATAACATTAACATAATAAGCTTAGAGGAGGTTGGTTTTTTGGGTTATTTAGATTGGCACATCCTAAGTTCCTTGGAAGTCCAAACCACCTTTGACTCTATAGTTTCATAAAAATTATAAGTCCCTTATCAATAATCGCAACCCACAAGTAGTATGATCTTGTTTCATTCCTATCATGTGTATTATATTTTTTACGTGCTTTTTCTTTTAATTGTTTACAAGAAAGTTAGATGAATCTTCCCAAAGCTTTCCTCAAAATATCTAACTAATATATATTGGTCAAGGTAGATTATAATTCCATCTTATTAAATAAATAAGATAAATATTTTTAATAATTAGCCACTTACAATTGTTATGCCAATGCATAGACAATGGATTATATGGTTATAAAACATGTGATACTAACACTTCGTATTTGAAGGGCACCCATATGTGAAATATAAATCTTAAGTAAATTTATATACCCTCAAATTTCTAATGCTTTATTACTCTATGATAAATAATTTCCCCATCAAATCAAATTGCATTACCACAAAATTAAAGAAATCTAAAAAAAATAAACTACTTATTTATATCATTTAAAACAAACTTAGTTAAAGCAATATTACTACATTTGTACAATTAAACAAATATAATAAAGAAAGAACAATGTAACTATGTAATGTGAGTTGAACATACATTACTCACAACCTACCATCTAATATTTTTTGTAGATATATTATACAACCCAAATCCTTCAAAGAAGGTCACAAAGCTCCCCCACAAAACAAAGACATAAAAACATCAAATAAAAAATGTGAACAAAATACTAGCATTTTTGCTATTGCGCAAGACTTGGTGTACAAGGAAACAAAATATAAATTTCCCTTATCATTCCCTTTGAACAAACTCGATACTTTCAATCTCCAAGGAAACAATTTGAAGCTGTAATTTTTTAACTTTTCTTGTTGCGGTGAATGCTCACTATTGGGTCTTCATTGAGCAGAGCATCCTTTGGAAACCCACCCTACATTTGTGGACCTTCGTGCTCTTCAATCACTTTGAAAAAGGCACTACATAGCATAGACAATAAAGGATGAAACAAGAGTAAAAAGAGACAAGACCATTGAATGGAAAATCCCACCAAAGAAAGTGTATTTAGTAAAAGATATAAAATTGGTGTGAGTTGTATTTTGTTTACAAGTGTGCATGCAACCAATAGCATTTGAATTATTTCAATACTCTAGCAAGAGAGTGAATAAAAGTATTATTTTTTATTCAATATACTCATACAAGTAGCATCAACAATTTAACATTGATCGATTCTAAAAAGGACTAGATTGAAAATTATATACATGGATATACAATTCTTTGATATTTGATTGCACTATTTGCTTCCAAATGTTTTCAATATTAGCCTTCACCCTGTATTTTTTAGAGTGTAATAGTTAACATGTTAATTGAAAAGAAATTGTATGCAACATTAATATCATCATCCACTTATAAATGAAATAAACATTTCAATACAAAATTGTATAACACAATTTTTTCTAGAAAGAGAAACAAGTTATAGAGCCCTTGGAATTGAGCATGAAGATTCTAAAAAACATAGGAGGAAATTTTAGAAGACTATTTTTTTCCAAAAGGAAGACAGGATATTGAAAGCAATACAAGTGCAAAGTACACGTTTGTTTTTCTTTAGATTTTGAATTTCAATTGGCTCAATACAAATGGTAGAATAGAATAATTATATGTTTTGTAGCTTCTTTACTATTTTTCTTTGTTGGAATTTCAATATTTTTATAAGTTTATGTTGTAACTTAATCATAAAAAGTGTGGATTTATTTTCCCTTAAATCCCAAATTTTAAGTAGCTCAATGTAAATGGTGAAATAGCAAAATTCTATGTTAAACCATAATTAATGAACCATTTGAAACATCTCAAAAATAACATGTTTGTATAGCCATTTGTAGGAGGCTCCCCTCAAGGCACAAATTATTAATAACCTTTATTATAAAGGTGTAGCAACATAAAAAAGAGGGTTTAGGGTTTAGGGTTTTTACAAGTTTTTGTTACGATTATGATGAAGCTTTTTTAGTACAATTTATGTTGCCAATTGTGAAAGCTATTTCTATTGCGGCATCGCATCATTAATAAAAAGATCATGATTTTTAACATGCATTGATGGTATCAATGACTTAGGTCACCTGCGCCTTCAGTGCTTTAGCTTAAATAAAAATAACTGTACCAGATCGTTGGGTAGTTGGTTCCTATCAATCTTTTTGAAAAAATAGAGATCATGATTTAAGAACCAAACCATCCAAGCAGTTGATATTAAATTTTAATGTAGAAATGAAGATTTTAGAGTCCAAAAACAATTCCAAGACGTATAGATTAAGCATTTACCTGAGCATTGACCATGTATTGCTTCCAGAAATGGCGGATCTTGTCTTGGCCGCCCACATCCCATACTGTGAAGCTCAAGTTCTTAAAGGTCATAGTCTCTATATTAAAGCCTATTGTGGGCACTGTTCTCACGTACTCTCCCAGCTTTAGCTTGTATAAGATGGTCGTTTTTCCTGATCCATGGCCCATTATTTCTCAGTATCAATACAATCTATTTATTTTTCTTTCAATGGATCAATATACACTCATTCAGCTAAAATGAACAAAGAACAAATAGATATCCAGAACATGATATTTGAATAGGAAAGGGTGGCCACTGTATGCGTCTAAAGGTGTTCTAATCTTGACAGTGCATTGGATGAATGGAAATGTACAACCTGTGTTACAATGTAGATTTTAACACTAAAAATCCATGAGTAAGTGAAGAACACTTACAGTTGAAGTAGCAATGGCAATAGCTTTGGGCTTACTTTTCTTCTTCTTCATGACCTTCAATTTCGGTTTGAGCACCATATTGGGACCAGGCATGAAGTGCATACTCCTCCGAGGGCTAGTGATACCGCCTCTAATTTTTCTTTTGTTTTTCCCTCTCTTTTTACCGGGTGAAGGTGAATGAGAGGAGAACAAAGAATGCATTGTTATTTTGTTATGAAACGTACAGTCTTAGGCTCAGGCTCGGGCTCAGGGCAATGCAACACAGTCCAGTCACGGCGACAAACAAAAAATACTCAAACAAATGGTAAATTCGGTGAAACTAAGAAGAAGAAATTGATTTGGGCGAGCAGGGCGTTTGTGATTCTCCTCCTTATTAAGCAGAACTACAATATTGAGTTTTCCACCTTCATGAAGAAATTTCAAACATATATTACATGAAAATGGAGACGGAACAAGAAATTTTCAAAACAGAGAATCAACAATAAAGCACCAACGCCAGGTTTAGGGGAGATTTGAAATTTCCATACGGGCGGGATATTTGAAATTTTATAAATGGGCGGGGTATTTGAAACGAAGCAGTGTGGGATCCATTGGTTGCCCGGAACAGTGTTGCGCCGGCAATGGTGCCACCGTAAGTTAACGGAGAAACAACATGACGGAGGGGGAGCCGTGTTAGCTGGACGTTCAGCAGTCAACTGCCATGCTGGCAGTCCACGCTGAACGTACCGGCAAGATACGCTCAGCGATATGAAACCACATGACATGTCAAGTTTGTAGTTTTGCCTTCTTTTCGCAATGTTTATTGAGGTCTGAATCTAGATAATTTACAGATCATATAGTTTTGGTATAAGCCATCCAAATGTCAATCGAGTGATAACAATCTCCAAGCAGCTCCAACCAAATATCAACGTTGGGGAGTCGGTGCAAGCCAATCTCAATGTAGAACAAACCAGACCTGAAGAGTGCCAAAAATGATGCAAATGCACTTTACTGATGATGCAGAATGCAAGATCTATTTCATAGGCACGATCTAATGGAGAATGTAGTACTCTAAATCATAGATATGGACGGTAGAATCACATGTCTATAAGTAATAATTTAGAGGAGCATTTTACATGGATTGGCGAAGCCTTCAAATGCACCCAATAAAAGCCACTTCTATTTACTCGTATTTGAAACTATCGGTGGTGAGTGTTGGACTTCTAGAGTTTGATATATTTGTATAGAAATTATCAAACATGGTGATAATAACAATTTGACATGCACTGGTGCATTCAAAACATGGTGGCAGACTAGAAATCAACGTAAGTTTTGAACATAAAGCTTCAGGCATTGATCGTTGACAAAGATATTAAAAATTCTCAGGATTCAAGACTTTGAAAATACCAATAGCAAACCTCTAGCAGGTCTACGTATGATAGAGATTGACGAATAAATAACTTCAAATTGAATTTGGATCCAAATTCACGAACCAGACATCAAAATGCATGACATGAAGGCATTTATCAATGACAAAAACACGTATTGCATCCAATCTCTCAATCTACATGGATCCTCCTCGCTCTAATACCAGATGAAGGGGAACAAACAAATTTACACAGGGAAAAATGATCTCTGTTCTGATCTCATATTCAAATAGAAAACTCATACATATATAGGATAACCAATTCCTATATTCAAGGAGGTTGTTTCAACAATACTCCCTATATACTTATTTATGTGAGTTTGGTTTAACAACCAAAACTCACACATAACAATATTCTAAGCTCACATATAATTATAGTTCACACTAATATTAATTTCCTAACAAATAATGTCATCTAACTTAATGTTCTAGCTTGCCACTGATTTAACAATCACAATGCACTTTAATATGGTAGAGGATCAATTACCATTCAATTTAAATACCAAATTACCATGTTCAAAGACTAATAAAAACCAATATGATTATATACCTCGCAAAACTTTTTTTATGATCCAAGTCTTATAAGAAAATAAACAATACATTTACACTCGCAAAGAAGATCATTTAAGTCAATCCTTGACTAAACATTTACCTTGACAATCCCGAATCTTACCTATTCCTTATTGAAGACCATCATAATGCGTTACAGTCTACAACTGTTGTAATAACACAAGAAGGTTAGTCCATCATACAATCATAATTATTTCTAAATGTTGAAATAATACAATTGCAGCCATGTCACAAATTTACTAGCATTAGGAAAACATTAGCTTCATCAAGAAAGTTAAAAAAGCAGTCGCATAAACAAGTACACTAACATAATAACATACCAATGCTACGAATTCATTGCACACAACAAGGTAACGTAAATTCATGCAACCAAGTACAACAAAAAAAGTTATAAATGTTAAGTACCCCACGAATGCTTGAAAACAAGCATTGTTACATCATTGGGCATGCAACTATGTGTAACTATATATATCCTTTTCAAGGTATATGTATGTATGTATAGCTTTAAAGTCAACTAAGCAACAATTTCTATCTCCTTGCCTTCGTAAACCACTTTTCATATTACAATTTATCCTTGCGACAAAACAAAATGAAAATGAGGGATGTGACACCATGTCCCACAAACATGCCCTTCCAAGTTCTAATAATCATACTATCATTTCGACACTTCTTGTGGCCATATTAGGTGAAGCTTTTAGGTTGGTTGAGTGGGAAATCATTCAAAAGGTCACCTATATAAACACTTCCACTCTAAGCTATTAGGGGCATTTAGGGATCCTCTATCAAACCCACTTTAAAAGTTTAAGAGTAAACATTAAAGCATCTAATTCCTTAGAACATTATCACAATAAGCTATTGAATTTATGAAGATATTAGTATTGTTGCCCTAGATCAATCATGACTCGAAAGTGAGTATCAAGTGTTTGTTGCCACGTGTGAGGGTTGGATTAAGGGATCCATTTATATAAATAATATATCACATGTGCCTCATCAAAAGAGTTGGGGGAGTTACATGGGCATGACCCCTCTTTGGAGTAGTGGTATGTAGTGCTGACACTCAACACATTAGCGGGGGTGTGGTGAGGTAGTTTGACCCAAAGGTCCACTAACATTTTTAAGGTCAAAACATAAGAATTAGGGTTTGGGTGAAGAAGACACCCAAATCTAATTGAGATGCAATCATCACACATATTGAAACAAAAAAAAGCAGTAGAACAAAAAATCAAATGCACTGAGACTAGAACAAGGATGCGAAGAGATACTTTAGATAGATTCATGTAACACCCATGACATGTTTAACGACATTATTATCGACTCCCACGAATATGTCTAGGTCGCTTGCATATCATTTGATGTTTTGAACAACTTAATGATAATATGATTCCTAACCATATGCATTTTGATCTCTTTGTCACATCTTCTAAATATGTAAAATAGTTCTTTTCTTAACCCTTATCATCTTTTAACACATTCATTCCATTAATGTAAAGTCAATTATAGAAAATGTGAGATCGTTCATGAACTTCTCTTTTATAATTCCGATTTATTAGCACCTACCTTTGGCGGGGTTATTATACCTTTTCGTTCAACTTTAACAAGTTATTAATAAACATGTTTTCAACCAATAAGAAATCAATATTATTTTCCTACATTGATTTTCAAATGTCTTAAAATTTGGACATGCTCATTTTTACCCAAAAAATCTTTAAAATGTATTTATCTAGTTTGTGATTGGCTAAAAACTTTTACCCCTTATTCCCACCTTCACGTAAAATTAGGCACCATGATGTCATCACATTTATTGTGGTTGCCACCTCATCTATGCACACTTTTTTTGTCTTATTTACTCTTCACAATAAAAAAATTTGCTAAGCACATGAATTCAATAATCCCATATTTTAATGCAATACATCCTTAGCAATTAATAAAGCGTTATTTTTGCGGGAAAAGCGAGTCGAAATGATTGTATGGTAGGGTGGTGGAATGGCCTCAATTATTTGTAATTATCTCGCACTCCACATACATTAAACACGAGTATGCAATGAGAATCATTCAATAATTGTGTATTTCAAACGATTAAAAGAGGGTCCCTCCGCACTCCACATACATTTCTAGAAAGAGATTATTTTTGTGAGGGTCAATTATATGAGTGAAATGTTCCCCATCCAAGAAATTGTTATCCAAGCATTCAATAATCCCATATTTTAATGCAATACATCCTTGACAATTAATACACGTTATTTTATACATTTTATAGTTAGACGCTATTTAAATTGTTTTTCTTTATATTTATCTAGTTTATGATTAGATATCAAATTTCATCCACGGGTTAAATTTGACGGCCACTTATGCCTGTCAAACAATTTTGAGGTGACGGTAAATTTTTAATGTTATCGGTCAAAAATACAAAACAATGATATTTATACATTATTTATAAAATTTATAAATAACTATTCCATATTTATTTAACTATGTTTAATATATACTAATATAATTTTACTTATGAATGTATATAAAAATTGACAGTCACATTTTAAATATGCAAGTCACATGTGATGGTTCTATAAAATATTTGCAAGTATTTTACGTTTAAAATCACGAAAAACGTTTAAATAACCGCCAAATTTAACCCCTGATTCCATCCCTTTTTCCTACCTTCATGTCAATTGAGATGCCATGATGTCTTCATATTTATTGCGGTTGTCATTTCATCTTTTCACTTTCCTAAGTCAAAAGTCAGGGCAATCACTTTAAAACAATTTAATATTGATCACTTGAAAATAATGTAATGTTAATTATTTTAAAACAATTCAATGCTAATTACTTTAAAAACAATCCAACAATTCAATAATGAAGGAGGAATGGAGACTCTTGTTATACTTGGTGATTAGCCCTAAGTTTGAGTTTCCTATTACACAATCAAAATTTGTTAAAAAATTATTTGGAGCAATTTAATCAGTTATAGTCTCCATCAATAATATTAGAATGATTTTATGGCATTGCGGCATGATTTGTACGGCGGGAGCTTTTTGGTTTGAAAGGGGTTAGTAAAGGTGATATGTAGACTCTAATCCTTTGCTAGGTACCTACGTTGTCGTCGTATGGTGTGTAACAAAGGCGTGCTTATTATTCAGTGTTACCTACCCTGCAATTCCGCGTATTCCATCATAAATCTCACCTCATTTTCCTCACTCGCGCGAATCCATGGCAGTGACGTTTGAAATGAGAGCAGAGAATATGGGTGTGCCCTATCCCACTATCGCATCACGGAAACGGACAATTATTATTATTATTATCATCACCCCACCTGCCATGTCACTCCTTTCACACACGTATCAATTCTTACCTGCATATGATCACGGCCACAATTCAATTATGAACGAAAAACAATCAAATTCCCTCGTTCCTTTAGGTAGAGCATATGGATTGAGAATCGAGAATGGAAAGCAGCAGCAACATTGCAGGCGGGAAACTTTGTGAGTATCCGTCATAATACCTCTCACAAACTTACAATTGCAGTGTCTTCTTGTTTATGATGTGTGTGGGTGGTGGTGGCAGTGTTGGAGGCATACGTGCATGGGGCATGGTGGGATGTGGAGCGGCTGAGAATCGAAGGAGGGAAGATGATCGCTCGTTTTGAAAATGAGAGCAGAGAATATGACGAGGCCATCCGCATAGACCATCTCCGACCTCGCTCCAGGACAGCTGATCACAACGACTGTATTCATTTCCTCAACCCCAATACTGATGTCTGTGTCTTTGCTGCCCACCCAAAGGCAGGATTCAATCCGTACCGTGTAAGTATTTTTCCCTCATTCCCCACTAGATAATGAGAGATTCGGAAGCATTGGGCTTCTACGTTATAACTATATAGTTTTCCTTCAATTATTAATGATACCAGCATATAATTTCTTAATAACTAACGTATAGAGCAACGGCAATGGGAATCATCAAATTAAAGGGAGGGGGACACTGGTTATATTAATTGGTTAGATACACCTTACTCTGAAACCAAATGCCACATCAACATGCTAAACCGCAATTGTCGTATAATACAAAATTGTTGGAATGGTGGCCATGCTAATTATGGAATTTTATATGGAAAGTTGGTAATAAGGAACGCCTTAAAAAGAAGCTTGTAAGGCTTAAATAACACTATGACCGATCGAAGAAGCCCAGTTGAACGAAATGACCTTTGCCGATGTTAAAGGATAGTTGAGACAGTAGGTCAACCAATTGGTAAACTTAGATAATGGTGAATCATATTTAAGGTGGTCACAACCCAAGCAAGCTGTAAATAGATCTGATTCCGATCGATATACCCTTCAATGACTCAAAGGAAACACCCATAAATGTATGTTTATATCTTAAATGTTTCTGCATCTATTGACATAAAATGAGCCCCGCCCGTGATTACATTGATTTTAACCAGGCTGCAATAACAAAATGCTTTGATATACACCTGTAGAAATGTCTGCAAATGTCAATATTTAGGGGTAAAGACTATAACTTGTCAGAAATAGGAGAACTTGGTTTAAACAAAAGGTAATGTACAGGAGTCTGAATGTGGACCGTGTGCTTACCATGTGTTGACTTGAGCTGAGAGATCAGATTTACCTTGTTTGAAGAAGAGTTGGTCCTCTGAGCCCATCAAAGTGGCGCTGTTTGAATGATTAGTTACTCCGGGTATCTAAGGATGGTTATAAGTTCCATCCATGGGATTTTTTTTTGGAGTGTATGGTTTGTGTGTGTGCGCGCCTCACCCAGTGTGGGTTCGTGCTCATATGCGCACCTTTCCTACTTGTAGCTGAGCATCTATATAAAGGATTCTTGATGTCAGGATTCTCATTTATTCTTTCAGCTTATAGTTTCTTAATAACTTACCTATTGGTCATGCATTCATCATAGTGGTTCCTCAATATGTACAAAGAGTAATCAGAATATTACTCCTATATTTCGCATAGGCAAATGGCATAAAAATTATCAAATTGAAAGCATCCACATATATAGGAGGAGACCACCAGTGATATTAGTTAATCAATTGTCTGCCTCGCTCTGAAACCACCGGTCACATCAACCTGCTAAACAGCAGCTTTTGCATATTCTATATAAATTAGATTCATAACCTCGATATAAAACAGATGGAATGATGGACATTCTAACTGTGAAAGTTTCTATAGAAAGTTGGTAAGGAATGCCCTAAAGAAGTTCAGAAGGCTTAAAGAATAATATGACCGGTTACAGAAGCCCAATTGAACAAAATATTCGTAGTTGAGCCATAACATAGGACAATGGACCTATGAGACCTCAATATAGCCAAAGAAGCTGGAATAAGAGGAACCTAATTGATTTGCATGGTGGGCCACCAAATGGAAAAAAGAACCCAATAATTGAATCCTAATCGGTTCCTCATGGTAGGCCATTGAATGTCAAAATCAGATAACTGTGAATCATAGTTGAGGTGGCGAGATCCCAAACAAGCTATAAATAGGCCTAAATTTGATTGATATACCCTTCAACGAGTCAAAGAAAACACCCTTAAATGTATGTTTCTGTTCAGTGTACCTAAATTTAATTACATAAAATTAGCTTCCCACATTATCAGTAGATTTTAACCAGAACGCAATAGAACCATGAATTAATATCTACCCCAACGATATTTTGAAAATTTCTATATTTGGAGAAAAGACTATGAATTGTTAGAAGTGGGAGGCCATGCTTTGAATGGCTGGTAAGTGGTGGGGGTTTGAATGCGGAATATCTGTGTTAAATTGAGTATAGAGATCAGATTTACTTGGTTTGAAGAAGAGTGAGCCATTTGAGCCCATCAAAGTGTGCTTCTTGAATGATTCATCACTTAGGATTATACTAAGGAGGTGTATAAGTGCGAGGAGGTGCTATTCCATACTTGTAGCTGAATATTTAGAGAAAGTATTCTTGATGCAATAGGCTTCTAAGTTATACATGAAATTTTCATGCATAGGATCATTGATGACACCAGGACATAGTTTGTTTATAGTTTGTTTGGATTTGTGATGCAGCTGTGGTTGGGGAGTGCAATTAAGAACTGCCTTAGACCACACAATGTTTGAACCAAAGCGACTTATGGCCAACTTGTAGCCTTTGCACATGGAAGTAATTAGATTAACACTTTATCGATCATCTATGAGGAAATAACAGCTTACATAAACATGAGACTGATAAAAAAAGATACAATCTCTAGACTATCTCAAAGGATATACAACAACAACACTGTCAATCAGAGTTGGTTGACTAACAACAAACTAAACTATCAACCTATACTCTAAATTCTATATCCTAGAAGCACCATTGAACTAACTTCCTTATTCAAGTGTAAGGGCGAGTTCTTATCGAACCAAACACCACCTACTTACAATATTGCCTCGTAGCTACAAGCTATCCATCTGATATTTATTGAAGCATCCTAAATTTATTGAGGCTCAAATGTTCCTTTATGGACTTACAATTATAACACAACTCGAAAGAAACTTGAGTTGGCTCAACAAATACAATTATTGGTTAGGTGAATCTTTGACGATTCCATTTATGCAACAAACAATGTTGAATTTGATTATCGGTGCTCTTGAATATCATGCACATATTATGCTATTGCACACAAGACTGCGCACAAGCCTTCCAAATGACTCCTTGCGCATTTTCTCAAATGAACTCTAATGGCCGCATGGTTTCAATGGTAAATGTGCGCCATTGAGATGACCCTCTTGTGGTAAAGCGAACCTCACGAAAGTTACAGGTGATACCGTAGATGAAGTGAGTGATTCTATGTACAAAGATAAGGGCGACATAAAGTTTTGTGTCTATATTTTTAGATCTCGCGCAAGTGATCAAACCTTACGCCAAGCATCTAAAACATTGCACCAACCACTTGAAGATGTATGCATTACCACAGAGATGCATGATGCATTCTAACCCTCCATTTCCTACACACGCCCTTTTCTACTAACAAACACATTTTCGCATTGTGCCATTGAAATACTATCTTATGCCAAATTCTGAAATATGTTTTGGAGTCTAAAAGATACCACAAACCTATTAACTCGGTTAGATATAAGACAACTCACAATAACTACGAATATATGCAAACAACTACTCTAAGCATTTTTTTGGTTGATGTGGATTACTTGTGAACCCGGATGCTCTTGCATCATACACCTCAGTAAAAAAATATTTTGTGAGCTCTACTCGTGTAAACTTTGTAAATGGTATTCCATGTCTTGTTGCTTCAGCTGCGCTGATCCATATTGCATTTTCGATATCTTTGCCTTTCCATTTTGGTGTACCCAGATTTCATCTTGAAATCTGTGACTACCCTATTCGAAAAAATTTCGTACTTTTAAAATAATGGGTCGTTTTGTGTTTTTATTGCCTGAAAGTTCTTGTATTGTGTCAGGATATTCCCAAAGAGCCATATTAGCCTTTTTCGCCAAATACCCAGATGCCCAAAATTGTTATATTCTGTCGTCGGGATTTGTCTGTGGGAAATTTGTATTTAATTATTTTGAGCCCCATATGAGGCTATTTGTGCTCCGTTTTAACTCTGTTATGATCGAACATATCATTATTCCCTTGTACCAGAAGGATTTTAACAAAGAATAAGTTTTGGGCTTTATTTGTGACTTTTGACAATTTTTCGTGTTTTTGTGTTTTCCGTTTCATTTTCTGTGAAATTTCTCTAGAACAATTCCTTTGCCGGGTAAGCCCGATTTTTGGCCTGGAGCAGCTGGAAAACATATACGCACATTATGCCCGGAGGAAGTCACCATCGAAGGTCTAGATCACTAGAAAAAAACAAAGTCGTGCACAGAAAATCCCCTGCGGGGTTGGGCGCATTTTTGGAAAACAAAGGATTTAAGGCTGCGAGTGGGAAAAATAGAAGCGGAGAAGGTGGGATTTTATTGCTGCCTTGCAGTACTTTTTCCGTGATAGAAAATTCATTTAGGCTGCGGTGGGAAAATTAGAGGTATGGCAAGGCGGGAATTTATGCACTGCCTTGCGGGATAAAAATTTCCATGGTGAAATAAAAGAAAAGTGACTTAAGTGAAATCATGTGATTTTATTGCTGCCTTGCTTGCGGGGTAAATAATCCCATTGTCAAATTCAAATCACTTAAGTGGATCATGGGATTTCCGGGGCTGCCTTACAGGGTAAAGAATCCCATTATGAAAAATTCTTAAAAATAGAATTATATGTGCAAAAAGTCGACCCACATTGGGTGAATAATAATGCATTAAATAAATATTTGTTAATATTTATTCACCCAATTTGGCACCAGGCTTGTGGAAAAGTCAACAAAGGAAGTGGACACAAAGAATTTAAAAATAGAATTCTAAAATTAAATAACTTTAATTTATTTAATGTAGCCCTTTTTGAGAAGGAATTAATACTTTTAAAGTATTAAATGATTATATTAATTCCTATTTTCAGTGGCTATGGTCAAAGCACACTGTGAAGCTTAAGTGAAGTGAAGTGTGGATGATTAAATTGAATTAATTTAATTTATTGGATGGTTGTCCTTAAACATGCTATTTTTAAAGAGAAGAGCATGATTTTTAATTAATTAATTGCCTTTAATTGTTAGGGCAATTATTAATTATAGAATTGTGAGGGTTATATAAGCATGGGCAGCCATATGGGTGAATTATTTAATTCACAGGTAAAGAATTGCAGCCAAGAGGAAAAGTGCGCCCCATTTGAAGAAGGATTTTGCTCAGGCAAGGTGGAAACAAGGCATTTGAAGAAGGATTTTGCTCAGGCAAGGTGGAAACAAGGCATTTGAAGAAGGATTTTGCTCAGGCAAGGTGGCAACAAGGCTAAAAGCTTCCAAATTTGGCGCATGCTTTGAAGGAGGTTGATCTTTGTCTACATAATTGTTTGCATAAGTGTTACAGTGCTAAGGAATTCATTACAGGTGTTTTTCAAAAGAAAAAGAACTTATATCAATGTCTAATACATTGAATATTTCCTCCGAATCTGAAGGATTATCCAGATCTGCACCAGTTTTGAAGAATTCCAGTCAAATAAGAAGAAAAAGAATTGTTCAGACAAAGATAGACAAAGTTATGGCGAAGAAAGATGAAAAATAAAGCACAAGTCATGCATCACTTCTAAATTTGCAGATATTGGAGACACGGATCTAGGCTCGGAACCTTTTACTGAATTGATAGACAGATCCGAGCAAGAAAGACTTCACTCATGCTGCAGGAAAAACTTCACTCATGCGTGCAGATTAAAAGCGGTGGAAATATTCGAGTTGTAGTTTTTCCATCCACAACCCCGATTCTTGCGAGAGTTTGTTATGTAGAGTGCAAATCCATATCCAGATGCGAGATGCAAATCCATATGCGATTCGAGATCCAGATCCGAGATCTCATAGTTGCAAAATCTTAAGCACAAAGGCTTCATCCTCTTGTTTCAAATGCGATGCTGTGAAGAAGTCGGTGCGTGGAAAATTCCTTCCAAGATCTTGTCTGAAATGCTCCCATCTTCCGGTTGAAGCCTTCATTGAATTTTTATTCATTTGGAGTGCTTTCAGAATTTTTAATTGCTCATATGCAATTAAAAATAAGGATGATGAGTTATCTACGGAAAACATTGCATTGATGCATGTCTTGGAGAAGAAGCTGCAAAGCTTGAGGATAAAAAAGAAGACAAGGCGAAGGCAAAATCCATTTGTTTCCGAGATCGACTTGCTTCCAAATCCAGCTACTCCCGATTTAGTTTGGTGACAATCAAAGGCAAAAGAATCAGCTACATGCGAGGCGTGAAAAGGACAAAGCTGTGACTTTCCATATCCTTCTTCTTTCCTCCGACAAAGTAATTAAGCGATCAATTAAATTATACAACTTAAGTGATTGGGTTAAAAGCCATTACTTGAAGAAGTCAATTACTTGGAGATAGGTGGCAGACGTGCAAAATAGAAGGTTCTATTTTCAAGTTGCAAATCATACATGTCATGCAAAGAGGAATTCCAGGAGGGAGATTGCCAGTTGTTTCCTTTCCCACTTTCACATGTGCCAGTTTAACTAAAAGCTTCCAACTTGTAATTGCCCCTCTACATTCTATAAGTAGAGGAAGAACCTTCGGGTTGATAAAGAGAATTTGTAAGCAACAATCTTGTGTTCTAGACTTTGTGCTGAACCCCTGAGAGCAACTTGGAGCAAAGGAATACAAAGGAGCAGGTTTTCGGAGAACTTTGTGTCATGGTGTATTGTGTTTCTTGCTGTTAATCTTAGATTTCTTAATAAACTGTGTTATTTTAGATCTGGATCTAAAGCTGCCTTTGTTTTATAATTCTGTGTGTTCATACCTATTAAGTTTCTTCTATGTGCATGTAATTAGCTCTGCTATCTACTAATTGGGATGCACATCTTCCCCAATTCTTCTTTGTATTTCCTTTACTTCCTTCTATAAAATACTTCCTTTTCTTGAACAACTGCTTACTTGTTGCAGAACTTCTTAGTTATGGTTCATGAACTAAGTGGTTAAAGTAAAACCCCGATAGATAATAACACATTTTTATTGACAAATCGACACGGGAGCCTCACCGGTTAAATGAGGAGATTTATCTCATATTGCCTAGGTTTTGTGCTTTATGCATGAGAAAATCTAGCCAACACATTTGACCAAATATTCTTTGTAGTTCTTGTTCCGTGTTGTGTTGAACCTTGCATCAATTATTCTTTATCAATTAATCTTTCTACTTCCTCTCACATTTTCTCTCGCATTTGTGTTCTCAATCAATTGAATGTGTCATACTATCTCATCCTTCAAAATAAGGATACAAATCTGCCACATTGAAAATGTTTGAAATGTCTATACCCTCTGGCAACTCAATCTCATATCTGGATTGGATGCAAATTTTGTTATTACCTTGCGTAATCCTATCTTCTTCCACTTGACTTATCACTGTACCTTTTAGAAATATTTCCTTCCTTAAATGAGTGAAGACTATGTCTCGACTTGAAATTAAATTTATCTTCTATTTATATCTACATGTGCTTATCTTGTGCATTATTCTTCTCGATTGCTTACGCACTTGTTGGTGCACTTCATACATATATTCTACGCAAAATCCTTACTTCTGCACTCTTTCCTTGTTCACTTCTTATCTTTGTGAAATTATGCAACTCTGATGGACTACTACCATAGACAATTTTAATTGGTGTCTTCCTTGTACTTTTATTCTTTGCATTTTTATATGCAAATTCTATTTTTGCCAATACAAAATCCCATACCTAGCTTATATCCAACTATACATCTTTAGATTACCCAAACTTCTATGTACAATTCTCTGTCTATCCATTTATCTCGTAGATGATATGCTGAACTGAATTGTAACCTTGTTTCCAACTTCTTCCATAAGGTCCTTGTAATGTCCCTTTTTGGGGGACTCAGGAAATGACCAAAAATTGACAAATCAGATTATAGAGCTGCTGTTATGAACCTGTAAAACTTGCAAGTTAAACCCTTTTCTAGGGAAGTAACCTGTTTTGGGGTTTCAACCCCAACTTTGTGCCTTCAAAACCCTTCTAATCAACTCCACTTAAGTTTCTAAAATTATGATATATCAACAACAATCATATAATGCAAGAAATCTGATTTTTAATACCCTAGATATGGAGATATGAATTTCAACAAAACCCTTGTCTACAATGTTACTTTAAAAATTCACAATTCAACTTAGGAAGCTCCAAAATTCATGAAACTCAAGATATTGGCCTTATAAATTATGAAGAATAAGCTAGTAATTTCAGATTTTCCAAATTAGTATCACACATACCAAATTTCCACTCCAAGGTAGGTCGCTCCACTCTAAACAAATATAATATTGCACCAAAGAGACCACACATGCAAGAGAAAGATACTTTATTGCTTTTCAAATCAACTTGCACACAAAAACCTCATGAAGGGTTTTCGTCCTTCACAAGTTTCCCAACCAAGGGTTTTCATCCTTGGATGAGGTCCTCAACCCAAGGGGTTTCATCCTTGAGAGAGAGTAAAAGGGCTACACTAGCCAACTTTCACCAAGATAAGAATAATCACCAAAACATAATTCAAACTAATGCCAACAACCTCTATTTATAATAAGAGGGTGGTGCCAAGTCTTGGGGCTCTCAAATGAGGCCGACCACAATTAGACTTGCTTTATTATTATTTTCTTTTTTCTTTTTGGAGCCTACATGCTCACCAATATCTTTTTATTTCTAATTTATTGTTGGGCGCTAGGCTCACCAACAAATACAATGCCAATTAAAGAAATAAACATGAAATTAAGCACATGATGACATTGTTGGCTTCCTCTAGCTTGTTCGCTTGGACCCATGAGGAAGAAAAATGGGTCAAGGTCTTCAAACGGAATTATCTTGAAAAAGGGACATGACAGTCCTCCCCTCTCGAAATTGCTTGTCCCCAAGCAATTGCAAGTACCCGGATCCCAAATAAATCTCAGCTGCTCCTTCTTTGTACCTGCACAGGAAACAAACTTATTCAAGAAAAAATGATCTTCTGTCCATCCTCCCTCATGCCTTGTAGGCATGATGATCAACTTCCTCTCGTGCCTATCAAACCCCTTGTCCTCTCTGTTTGGCTGATATGCATCCATACTATCACTACCACAATTGTAACTCACCAATTCCCCTTTAGGAAGGGAATATATGATGATTGAAATAAAATATAGGAGAGCTGGTAAAGAAAAATCAGTCATGCATCTTTTGACTTTCTCTCCATACGTTCCCATGATGTTGCTTGCCAAAATTCAGTTTGCGAACTCAGCCATGAACCACCTTTCTTGTATTGCAGGTAAGGGGTAGAGTTCAATTCTCCTTTGCTTAACCTTGTAAACTTTCACCATCAGATCAACAACTTAAATTCTCCCTTTATAAATTTATTTGGAGGCTGAATTTGTGCATGCCCAGCTGTAATTGTGTTCCTCCCATGAGCTGGTATATGAAAAGAAGAACAATAATGAAATTCCCCTTGCTTTGCTACCATGAATTCATCCAAAAACTGAAACCATTGTATCCCAAAAATAAGTTCTACCGGGAAGATTGAAGTCATTTTCAACTTGCTACAGTGTCGCTACGATAAATTATGGAAGATTTCAGCTTGTAGAGGATTAAATTCCAGTTTCAGTGTGGCTGAAGATTGCTATCAGATCCAACAAAAATGTCACCTATATAGCCAATTATATTTTTGATTTTCAGTGTTGAAAAAAATAAAAAAATCTGATTTCAGTGTTTATGTTACGGCTGTTATTATATGCAACAAATCTGGATTTTTCCTAGGGTTTAGAAATTATTTCCATCATTTTCCAGCATTTGTAAATTTTTCCGTAAGGGTTTTGCAATAAAAATTAGTTTTTATTAATCCTGCCCTAGGGTTTTCGGTGAATCTGGAATTATTTAAAAATGTCCATTTAGGGACATTATAGTGGTATTAGAGTTGTGTCCTTGCCAAGCCTGTGAATCATGAGGACAATGCAAGAATCCATGTTAGAAATGTTGCAAGCTTTGCAAGAATATCAGAAGGATCTAAAGGCATGGATGGAGATAGAAATAAAGAAGGAAGGGTCAAAATCTAAGCCTCAAGAATCTGCCAAAGAGCCAAAACCAAAAGAGTTTCTCTTGAAGGAAGAAAAGGAACCAAAGAATGTGGTTGTAAAAAAACTAACCACATTGCAAACAAATGCATACTGACGTAATGATGACCGAGAAATGGTTTGATGAATGGCTAAGAAGAGTTAAGGAAGCTAAGTTGATAGCCACTCAAGCAAAGCAACACCTATAGAAAATGAAGGAAAAGAATTTCCCTTTTGTAATTACGAAGCAAGAATAATAGTCTAAATTTAGATTCGAAAGAAGTTAGTGAGCAGCCCATAGAGGAATCCACCATGCAAGTTGAAGGTGATAGAGAAAGGTACGACTCTGATAAACAAAATGTTTGTATTAATAATGCAAAGGAAGAACATGCATTACATGTTGAATGCCAAGTGCCCAAAATTGAAGTTGATTCAGCCCAAGAAGCACCTATCAATCTTCCAAGTATTGAAAAGTTTGAGTCATTACCGTATGAGGTATATTTTCAGAGAAACCAAGTGGCTCGAGCCACTCAATGCATAGAGACAACCGAGGGTCTATCCTTAGGTAAGATACTTCAATATGATAATGTTTGGTCTGTTTTGGATATACTCAATATTACACTCCTAAGGTGGCCACCAAATGAGATATTTGCAAAATGGGCTTTCTTGTTGGAAGTCACCAACTATACATGGTAGGGATAAGTGTTGGCTGCAAGAAACATGAACCAAGGGCCAATATGAAAATGGTTTCCAACCTTAGATCTGCTGTTCTCAATATTTCCAGCCTCTTCCATACTTTCTTTGCAGTCATAGAAGGGTTTTTGGTCACATGGTGGAGGAGTTTTCAGCCCATTACCCTTGTTGAAGTGTTCTCAGCTAGTACAGGGCGGTTTCCAGCCTTTACATTTTTGATTTGGAATAAAGGGACTCAGTTTTGCAGCCAGGGTACTATGTTCCTACTGATCATTTTGATAAATTCATGTTTTGGATTGATGATATCTTTCATGAGCAGCTATAGATCTGCAGGTATGAGGAAAATTTCTTTGCTGGATGTTGTGTGTAGGAGGTCTCACCTATTGGGATCACTAAGTGCAAGTATTCCAGCCTACACATTGTTGTTTAGAGAGAAATTTTGAGCAACATATGACTGTTACAGCCATTTTACAGCCCACATACAATCTGATCCATGCTATTTGCCAAAAGGTACAGCTTGGGGTGTCAGGGTAAGAATCTTTGGAACCTGAGGTAAGTGTTATCCAAAGTTCACCCCCCAGGGTAAATTTCGATAACATGCATCAGAGTTTTCAGTTCCAAGCAAGTAGATTGATTCAGGAGAAAATCGTGAAATTGGCTAAGTCCTGCTCAAGGCCGCCTTTGGGACAGTTGGAACAAATGTACGCGGAGGACGCGAATCGGCCAAAAGGCCGCCAGGCAGTCTGCAGGGCAAAGGAACATCCGGGCCGTCGGGACGCGTGGGACGCGGAAAGCCGGTTCGGCCGAAGGAGAAGAAAATCGACTAACTGCTCTGGGACATTTGGGACATGAAGACGCGAAGGGCGCGAACCGCCCGGTTCGGCCGAAAAGGAGAACTTTCGCACTAAGCAGTTGGGACATCTGGGCCGTGAGGCGCGAAAAGGCGAAGCGGCCGAGAGCAAAGGAAGCCCATTTCGGGCGGTTCGGAAGAATTTGTCCCAGACAGTCCGGGACAGTTGGAACAAATGGACGCGAACCGCCGGTTCGGCCGAAAAGGAGAACTTCTTGACCTTTGGAGCGGTTGGGACAAAGGGACGCGTGGGACGCGGATAGCCGAAGGAGCCGAAAGCCAATCAAGCAACGCCACGTGTCATCGGCCGAATGAGGGACAAGGAAGCCCATTTCGAGCGGATCGGGAGTTTTTGTCCCAAGCAGTTTGGGGCATCCGAGACAAATGTGCGCGAAGGGGCGAAAATCCAGCAAGCCCGAGAAACCAATCAAATCACGACACGTGTCGCGAGGAGAAAGTCTAAAAGTCAAGGCGAGGTTTCAAGCAGCGGCCGAGCCAATTAAAAGAGGACACGTGTCGATGAAGCGAGAAAAACCCGCGGACGGGGAAGGAGAGATAATCACTCATCAATCAGCGCTTGACACGTGTCGTTCGAGGTGGCGAGCTAGCCTGGAAAAGATTTCAAAATCCGTTTTGGCACATTTCGTGCCCTAAATCTTGGATCGTCATATCTTTCGATCGAACTTCGGATTTGCACGTTCTTTATATCAACGGAAAGCTGTTGAAATTCTCTACATGATTCAGAGTCAATCTTGCATTTTGGTTCAGTTTGGAGAGAGAAAATTGAAAACGTCCACGACGGCGTGGTAATGCGAAGTGGCGCTTCAATGACCGGCTTTAATGCGGTGACGGTTCATCGCTACATTAGGCAAGACTGCCGTTTTGCGAGATCCGCCGCTTACGCCATAATGAGATGATTTAAAATACGACCTAGAAGTGGTTGGGCGATTTCTGAATTTCCTCTCTTTTCCCTCTCTCATTCTTCTATATATTGTAAGAGGGGTTTCTTTCAAAAGGTCGAACATTTTTCTGTTTTGCTCCTCCCTTCTTCTCTATCAGGCGAATTTGTGGAGTTGAACCTCTCATTTGAAAGCTGTGTCTGACGACGCCTCTTGGCATTCTGTAGTGTATGGTATCAGTCTTTGGAGCAAGTAATACATGTCTGTGGATGATTCTCAACCCTCTCTGTGTTCATTTTGCATCCTCCTGGTCTTTCACTGCAAGTTTTGTTATCTGTGCATGATCTTATATCACATTTGAATGGTCTGTGTTTACTGGCAAGATAGGTGTTCTTCATTCCTCGGTGCATCACCTCTATTAGCTTAGATTTATTTTTATGCATCTTCTTACCCTGTCTCCTTGGCAGATTAGATTAGGTTTCGAGCAAACCCTCTGCATATTTCGTGTGCATCTGAACAGAGGAATAGGAACCAGCCTTCTCTGGAGAATCCTTTCTCACTTTTCAAGTCCCACACTTAGAGAAAGGATTGATATTCTGTACGCAATCACCTTTGGATAATAATATGGTCAACCTAGAAACCCGACTGAGCATCCGGGGTGTTGTGATTTTGCACTAACATAGAAGTATTATGGCAGCAATCTAGAAGTGATGAGCATAATTTTGAGCATGCCATGGTCACAGTCCAAGGAAAAGGAGGTAGTGTTTCAAGGCATCTTTCATATAGAGGAAGTTGTTGACACAACACAAAGGCACTTCAAGGATGTCAAGGAGTTTGATGAAAGAAGCTCAAATTCAGATTCATTTTCACAAGAATACAAACCAGGTATAAGAGGAAGAAATGATGCTCACATTTTGCAACTATGTTGCACAAGAAACATGACAAAAGATTGCTGTCCACATAATGTCCAACTTTGGGTTTGCTTATCATCATCATTCCCAGCTATTACATGGCATCATTTGCAGCCACACAGGTGTTGTCAGTTATGGGATTGAGTAAAGAATACCATCCAGAGTTAAGGAGAAATTGTGTTGGACATATCCTTCCTATTGAGGAAGTTATGAGCACCACAAGAAGATCTCAAGGAGAAGTTTAAATGAATTCCAGAGTAACGCATAACATAAGCATGGTGGGGTAACTCCAAATCTAGATATTTGTGCAAAGGATCACCAAAGAGGTATGAAGGGAGCAAGTGGTGATAGTATTCTACCATCAAATGATAGGGGGAATGGTGTCCCCAGGATTTCACCCTAAAATCTGGGACTACCCCTGTTTAAATTTTTCGTTCTTTTTAAGTGAAGGGTCATGTTTTTGTTTATTTTTGCTGCAGTTTCTCGCATTGCTCAAAGATACCTTCAGGAAGTCATAGAGTCTCGTCCGTCAAATACCCACATGCTAAAGCTCACTCATTCCTTCTCAAACTTAGCCTGAAAGTGTTTTATTTATTTTTATATTAAATAAATAAAATTATTTTAAAAATAGGTTGAGCTAAAATTAAGAAATTTGGGTTATATAAAGCACTTCACCCTATCATTATTATCACAAAACATTCACTCGGGGAAGAGTTTTTCTGATCTAGCTAATTGGAGAATTTTTTTGAGCAATTGCTCCCGACTTCTTTCGGGTTTTGTTTTTATTTTATTTCTTTTGTGTTTTGGTTTTGGTCTTTCTCCGTTTTCGTCTAGCAATCCCCGTAGCCTATTCTTTCTTCTGTCAGACCTTTTCCGGGCCTAGGTTTTGAAAAGTTATCCAGTGTTTTTAATTGCTAATTAATTTGTCTGCCAAAGCTTGTTTTTGAAGGTGACAGATCAAACAGAGGAAAGCTTAGGGTTTTTCCTTGTCTGAGGTTTAATCCAGGTTGAATGATTAAACAGATCGTGAATCTGGAAAAGATTGTCTTCCGTTTGCAGAGCAGCCATGGCCAAGGAAGAAAAAGCAGCATTTTGGAAGATCATTAAAGGGGCAAAATCACTCAGGTAACTGCGTTAAAGACCAAGGCAGAGTCTTCCAAGTCTGGCATGGATATTCATGGTTGAGTCTTCTAATTGCAAGCAGCTTTCCCTTCCAATTTTCAACACAAATGTTAGCAAGAACCAAAGCAAGTCACTTAAGGCCAAAACGTGGATTCTATAAGTCCAGTCTTCCTTTGCAAAGGCAGCTGCCTTCCTTCATGAAGTTTAACGCAAGTCCTCTAGGCCAAGGCAAAGCACTCAAGCAAGTCGTGGATTTTAAAGCAGCCTTCTTCCTAAATATCCACGCAATTATTAAAAGAAAGGAAAAAATAAACTTAAGTTATTGTCGTGAAAAGCCAACAGCCAGTCTTCTAAATTTTAACGCAGCTTTTGGAAGGAAAGAAAACTTAAGTGCAAATCGTGGATTCCATGAAGACTGTCTTCTAAATTTCAACGCAAATACTAGGAAGAAATCATGGATTTCAGGCAGAGTTTCTTCTTGTTTTCCACGCACGATTTCCCAAAGCAACCAATTAAAGTCAAATCGTGATTCTACATGGTGGATTCTTCTTATTTCTAGCAGCCTTTGCCTCCCAAAATCAACGTAATTTTAAAAAGAAGGAAGTCATTTATGCAAATCGTTGATTCCTAGCAGCTTGTCTTCCAAGTTTTAATGCCATTTTCTAAAGGAAAAAGCCACTTAGACCAAGTCATGGATCTATGCAGCCTTGTCTTCTAAAAATCACACAATCCATCCACTTCGAAATTCACACAAATCACGTAAGTGGCAAATCATGAATCTTGAAGCCTTTGTCTTCTAAAAAGCTGCCTTCTTCCTTGAGTTTCAACGCAAATACCAAGTGCAAATCGTGGTAATTAAAAGCTGCCCTCCCTTTCTAAAATCGCGAAGCTTTCCTTGATGTTTTCCACGCAATTTTTAAATGGAGAAGTGCAAGTGCAAATCGAAGAACTTGAAGCCTTTGTCTTCTAAAATTATCATCCTCTTGTTTCTAACGCAGCCCATGTGGAAGTTATTCATACATTGCATGCAAAATCCCTTTCAAAAGCTTGTGCATGTGCTCCCAATCTTCAGTTGAAGCCCACATTGAGTCTACTTATATTTGCCTTCACCTAGAGTGCTTTCCAGAATTTGAAATTGCTCATATGCAATTAAAAACTAAAAGGGTGATGAGTTTTGTTTGAATTTTTACGGCAAACATTTCATTAGTGCACATACTTGAGAAGAAGCTGCAAAAGCTTGAGAACAAGAGGGAAGGCAGGTCGGAGGCAACACCGCAAGGAGATCACGGTCAGCTGCTCCCAGATCCAGTTTGGTGAGAATCAAAGGAAAAGAGTCAACTGCATGTGGGAGAAAGAGCTTCTCAAATTCAAGGCGAGGTATCATTCATATCATTCATGAGGCGGAAGTGCAATACATGTTGGATCGACACATGCAAAGTATGGAAGAACAAGCGAGAGTGTTCATAAACAAGAATAACTTCTTTTCTTCTTTTCCTTTTTATTCTTTTTCTTATTTTCTCTGACAAAGTAATTGAGTAATCAATTAAATTGTAAAATTTAAGTGATTGGTTTAAAAGCTGTTGCTTGAGTTCTTGGAAGAAGTCAATTACTTGGAAATAGGTGGCAAACATGCAAAATATAAGGTTCTATTTTCAGTTGTAAGGCATGCATGTCATGCAAAGAGGAATTCTAGGGGAAATACTACCAACTATTTCCTTTACGGCTTCCACATGTGGCAGTTCATTGAGAGTTTCCTATTTATAATTGCCCTCTATGCACTATAAATAGAGGAAGAGCCTACGGGTTAAATGATCGAAAATATCAGGATTGAAAAGATCAATAATCACAATTTGTTTTAGCAAAACTTGTTTAGCAAGAGCTTTTGTAATTTGAGCATTCTTGAGTTTTCAGACTTTGTGTTGGAACCCTTGATGTGATTGGTGTGAAAGCTTGGGGATTGAATAAAAGGTGGACTTGGAGAACTTTGTGTCTACAGTGATTTGTTGGTTGCTTCTTTTCAGAGGTTTTAGATAAACTTTGTGTTATCTCAGATCTAGGTTAGAAGCTATTTCCTTCCCTCATTGTTGAATGTTGTGATCTTTCTCTGTTTATTTAATTTGTGTGGATGAGACCAACTCTGATAGCTATTGGTTTATTCAACACATTCCTTTCTTCTTTCCTAAATTCTATTATTTCCCTCTTCTGCAAATAATCCAATCACAACTTGCTACCAAAATTATCAGTTATGGTTCACGAGCTGAAGTAATTAAAGTAAAACCCCTGAAAGTAGTTATTAGATTCACCTCCGCAAAATAGATAAACATCTTACACGGGAGCCTCACCGTTAAATGAGGGATATTTATCTCATGATTGCCTAGGTTTTAAGCTATGCATAAAATCTAACCAACAGGGGAACACAATTAGGATAGCTACGAGTTTGATTGTCAGCCTTGATGCTGTTGTCACCACCATATCACTTCATTTGCACTCATACGAATGCAGTTACAAGTGTTTCCAGTCATGGGAAGGAGGACTTTTCAATTTGTGACTGTTAATGGAGTATTTTCAGTCCTTGTATAGTGGTTCTCAGCCTCTACATTGCTCACATTTTTGTTTTTGCAAGGAAGTTTCAGTTTTGCAGTTGTTATACCATTGTCATGTTGCTGATCTTGAAAATATCAGGCTGAAACTACTGTTATCAGTCATGAATAGCTGCAAGTTTACACAATTTAAGGGAATATCCTTGATGGAAAAGGTTGGAGAAAGGTTTCAGCTGAAGAGAATCATCATTACAACCACCACTGAATGGGGAGAGATTCCAGGGGAATTGTGGCAGTTCTAACTTATTTCCAGCCCTTACACAAGTAATTGCCATTTGTAATAAGTTGAATCTATGTGGAAGAGGAGTGCTTAACAACATTAAGGAGGATAAAGGATTATTGGCTTCTACTTGTATCATAAAAACACAGTGTAAGCATGATGGTGGTCATACTTGCTACTTTTAGCATGTAATATTCCCTTTTGAGATATTATCCAAATCTGCAAATTCAACTTAACCAATCGATGCTAGAAGGACTAAACTCTCCTAGTTCGACCTCAAATAATCCAATGTTAGCTTCAATACAACCCAAATGGGGTGGAGTGAGCCAAGGTGGTGGATTAGATGGGAGAACCAATTAGGAAATTAATCTCTTCAAATCTGAAATTTATTGCAGCAGTTAATAAATAAATAAAAATGCCCCCAGAACAACTGAACTTCAAAAATTAATAACTTCTTCACCACTCAATATTTTTCTATCAAACCAATGCCAAAAGATTCTCCATATTTTTAGCTTTCCAACAAGCTATAGAACATAATTTTTGATAAGTAGAAGGCATGCAAATCAACCCACGAAATCTGAAACTGTGTAGATGAAACCCTGACACATAATAATTAAATATTGCTCACAGACAACTAAAACTTGGAAAATTCATAACTTGCTCAATACTTCATCTTTTACCATGAAATAAAGTGCATAATAAAGTAGAAATAAAGAGCTTTCCAATGAACTATCAAACTGAATTTTTGATTACCGAAACCCCTTCAAAACAACCCCCAAAATCCAAAAACCAGTCGCTAGGGTTAGAGTAAATGGCATAAATTATTATCAGCTCTTTCTTTGCTTCAAAAACCCTCCAAATATCAGTCCTACACTTGGAAAATTATGCCAACACAGATCAGATTATATATTTAACTTGTTCACCCTCAAAACATGCCAAAACATGACCCAACACAAGTCGCCATAGCTGGAATTAATTGCATACACAGACCAGATTTATTAATTACTTCAAAAGACGCCCAATGTGCCCAAATCAAGCACCCAAGCAAGTCGCTATGACTGGAACAATTGCAGCATTAAAAATCAGATCATAGAACACTCTAAAACTCTTCAACATTCATCAACAACATGCATGTTTCACTCTAAATAAATGCGCCAATCTTCTAATGGAGTAATAATGCATAACACACACATCAACACTAAAGAGCTCAATGAATAGAACAAGAGAGTCTTCAATATCTTCAACAATGGCTTCCAAATGAAGCTTACAATGAAAGAGAGAGCTAGGGCATACATCCCATTACTCCAAGCATGGAGTGAAATCAAAAGATTCATCAACATAACCCTTCCCTCAATGGAAAAACATATATTTATAGTTTTCTCCCAAGGTGGAGCGACTCCCTTTTGGAGGGAAAACCATAATTTGAAATTATAAGGGATGCCTTATAATTTCCCTTTTATTTTATTTCTCCCTCTATGTGTGGCGTCCCCTTTCTAAGGGTATTTTTGACATTAAAAGTCACTTTATTATTATTTAATTAATTCCCTTTTTATTTTGTATTTTTGGGAAATGAATTAAATAATAAAATTCATTAATTGCTTAATAAATATTCTTTTGTGAGTAATACTACAAGGTGGTGGAAAAAACCACTTATAATTAAATGAGAACTAATAATTAAATGAATATTGCTTTATAATGTCAAATGATAAAAATCACTCTCAAGCAATATCATTCAATTACTAGCATAGTTTTCCCCTTGCAACATCCCAAAAGCCCACGGGGAAAAATAGGCTAAGGGTCTTCAAAAAGGGGACATTACACAACAACTTTTGGTTAAGTTCGAAATTTTTGGAATGGAAGCGTTTGTTGAAGTTTTCCCACACTTTGAAAATTTGGGCAATTGGTCACACCATTTTACCAAGGATGATTTGGGATCAAGCTTTTTAGTTTCAGTTGTATCAGAGTGGTGCAACAAAAGCATGGTGAAGAGTTCCTGAGATTGATTTGGGATCTGGCATTGACAGAAAGGATTAAAGTGGAGAAGTAAAAGTTAAACCAACATTGCTTGAGGACAAACAATTAGTTTTTGGGAAGGGCGGATTGTCATGTCTCTTTTTTAAATAAAGAAAAAATAATAAAGTTAATATTTTAAGTTGTCTAAGTGACTTACCTTTTTTTTTTAAAAAAAAAAGTGACAACTTAATATTACTTTATTATTATTAGAAATAAAAGAAAAGGGTGAGAAAAGGGAAAAGTAAAAATAAAAGAAAATGATGTTGTTTTTGGTTGCTTTTCCTTGAAAAGCGTGAAAGTAAAATTATAAAAGTGGGGCGCTTGGGGTCTTTTGGCATCACTTTTTCAATCAACTATTCTTATTTTGTGAGTTTGAGCATTCGCTTCAACTTTCAGCCTCAAAGGACGAAAACCCTCATGTGGAGCATCAGAGGACGAAAACTCTTCGGTGGAAAGACTTGGGGACGAAAACCCTCAGTTGTGTGGTGGTTCCATCCAGGGACTACATATGCACTTCAGATCTGTCTATATCAGAAATCAACTTCATCAAATAATCAGCTTCAGAAGTCATTTTCAGCTTGCTACAGTGTCACTACAATAAATTAGGGAAGATTGAAGTCATTTTTAGCTTGCTACAATGTCGCTACAGTAAATTATGGAAGATTTCAGCTTGTAGAGGATTAAATTCTAGTTTCAATGTGGCTGAAGATTGCTATCAGATTTGGCAAAAATCTCATCTATACGGTCAGCTGTATTTTCTAATTTTCAGTGTTGAAAAATAAATAAAAAAATATGATTTTAGTATTTATGTTACGACTGTTATTATATGCAACAAATTTGGATTTTTCCTAGGGTTTAGAAATTATTTCCCATCATTTTCTAACATTTGTAAATTTTTTCATAAGGGTTTTGCAATAAAAATTAGTTTTATTAATTCTGCCCTATGGTTCTGGCGAATCCGAAATTATTGAAAAATGTCGATTTAGGGACATAACCGTGGTATCACAGCTATGTCCTTGCCATCTGTGAGTCATGAGGACAATGCAAGAATCCATGTTAGAAATGTTGCAAGCTTTGCAAGAATATCAGAAGGATCTAAAGGCATGGATGGAGATAGAAATAAAGAAAAAGGAAGGGTCAAAATATAAGCCTTAAGAATTTATCAAAGAGCCAAAACCAAAAGAGTTCTCTTGAAGGAAGAAAAGGAACCTAGAGAATGTGGTTGGAAAAAAACTAACCACATTGCAGACAAGTGCAGAGGATGTAATGAGGACCCAAAAAAGGTGTGATGAATGGCTAAGAAGAGCTAAGGAAGCTAAGTTGATAGCCACTCAAGAAAAGCAACACCTACAGAAAATAAAGGAAAAGAATTTCCCCATTGTAATTAGGAAGCAAGAAGAACAGCCTAATTTAGATCCGAAAGAAGTTAGTGAGCAGCCCATAGAGGAATCCACCATGCAAGTTGAAGGTGAAGGGTCTTCAATAGAAAAAGGTATGACTCTTGATAAACAAAATGTTTGTATTAATAATGCAAAGGAAGAACATGCATTACATGTTGAATGTGCCCAAAATTGAAGTTGATTCAGCCCAAGAAGTGTAATGTCCCCCTTTTTGGGACATTATTAATATTTATTTTCATTTGCATTTTTACCCCTTGGCATGCCTAGCGCTACAAGTGGGAGTCTATTTAGTTAGTTTAATGTGCACATAGGTTAGTTACTTTTATTTATTTAATTAAAAAATAAATAATGTGCACATAGGTTAGTTACTTTTATATATTTAATTAAAAATAAATAAAGTGCTCATAGTCTTAGTATTAAATATTTTAATGAGAGTTTATGTTTTTGTCCAAAAGGGAAAGGTTGGTCTTTATTGGATATTGCAGCCCTTAGTTCTATAAAGGAGATCACATTTCCTTAGAGGGTATGTTGATTGATCATTTGATGTTCACTCCATGCTTGGAGTTGGGATGCATGCCCATTAATGTTCTCTCTCTCTTGCGTGGGAGTTATTGTGTTGGTTTGATATTGATTGAAGTATTTTCATGAGATTTGCAAATCTACTTGTTGGTGATTGTTGGCTATATTTTCGCATGGCTGAAAACCTAGGCAATCATGAGATAAATGCGGCGATCGAGAAGAAGCTTTTTGGTGCACGACTTCGTCTTTTCCAAGAGAACCCGGACCTCGATGGCGAATTCCTTCCGGCACAAGCGTGCATATGTGATCTCCAGATCCTCAGGGCAATGAATCGAGGCCAAACCGGCAAAAGGAATTGATTGAGAGAAATTTCACTGAGAAAGCTAAACAGGAAAACACTAAAAACACAAAACATTGCAGAAGTTACAAATAAAGCCGGGAGTCATTCTGGTTAAAACCCTCTTGGTATGTGGGAATAATGATATGCACGATCACAACAGGGTAAAGCTGGAGCACAAATTGCATCAAGCGGGGCTCAAAATAATTAAATACAATTTTTTCGCAAAGCAAACCCTAGCAACAGAATAAAACAATTTTGGGCATCTAGGTATTTGTTGAAAATGACTTATAAGGATCCTCGGGAATATCTTGACACGATACAGGAATTTTCCGGCAATAAAAACACAAAACGACCCATTATTTTAAAAGTATGAAATTTTTTCGGATAGGGTAGTCTCAGATTTCAGGGTGAAATCTGGGGACACCATTTGGCTCCGTCTGTGGACATCTTTGCCTCTGTCAAAATGACAAGGGTAAAGATGAGATCCCAGCATCTCTGGTTTCGTGTCTTGTCCATTGGGCTCGGGGTCAGGCAAACAAAAACAACACAACACAAAAACAAAACAAGGAAAAACAAACAAAGTTTTATTTATATACATATAGGTTTTATCTGCTTTTTTTTTATGCGGAAAAACTTGAGATGTTGTCCGTTGAAAAGCGTGGTAACTCAATTCCATCGATAGGCAATGAAGAAAGTGTCCATTCGACATCTCTTTCGATCATGAAGGGCCCTTTGCGAGTGAATCCAAGTTGTGCATGCCCTTGATTCATATCTCTTGTCCCACCCGAGCACCGGTCTCCGGTCTAGAACTTCCTTTCTTTAATCTTCTTGTCAAATACTTTGGGCAAGTCTTCATCAACTTCATCATGTGGTGGCTCATCCTTTCTTCTCTCTACGGTGGGTAAGTCTGCATCAACTTCTCTTGTTCCCAGATTCACTGGTTGCACTTCGAAGGAAGAACTATCACCATATTCTTTGTTCTTCTTCAGGTACTGATCATGCTTGTTGAAAGTCTCCACTAAGGAAACTAAACCCTTGGGGATTTTGTTACCTTTTGGTTGGACTACTCCACTCTTTGTCATCATAACACTGGATCAGCTTTTCCTTTGATTTGTTTGTCGTGGTGGTGATTTACTCCCTTCGACATGTAGACATGCTAGATGTTTGTTTAGGGACTTTGGGGCGGTAGATCATCTCCACTTTATATTTTTCTTGTCTGAATATGGACGGTGGTCTATCCGGATTCAATAGTGCAGTTTGTGACTCCCAAAAGTCTGCCTTGGAGTTCTGATTGGTTGGAATGAAGTTGATAGAGAAGGCTGCAAAATCGAATGTGGTAGAAAGTACTTTATCTCGTAATGCTCACTTATCTCTTTTGACTTGACTTTGCCCTCGAACCGCTTTACTAAAAGTTCAGCATCTCCTTGGGCTTTGAGGAGTTTTACTCCATTCTTTTTAGCTTGCTCCATTCCTAGAACCAATGCTTCATATACTCCGCCGTATGATTGGTGTTCTCGAACATCAGCTTGTGGGAGTATGAAAATATCTCATGATCTGGAGATATTAGTAGAACGCTGGCTCCTGATCCAAAAGAACAATAGGTGTCTTTAAACTCCAGCGTCCAAACTTTTTCTTCATCTTTTGTTGGCTTTGGCTCTGGTGAAGTTCGACTGGAATGCTTTTATCCATTTCCAAGAAGTATACACCGTGGTTAGACCCCTGAAAAAGAATCGAGATCTAGGATCTTCAGATTTTGTCACCGTGTACTTGGAATTCTTTTCCGGCTCTAGCTTCTGATTAATCCCTTGATAGGAATATGGGCGTAAGACCAATCCATCTTTACTTCTCCTCCCAGCTCTTTGCAGAAGTTTCTGCTCAGCAACATCCCGTAGGAGACAGGAATATCTGCAACTAAAATTGTCATCTTTAATCTTTTGTCAGGAAGAAAGTTGCCAGAACAGCTTGTGCATCTTTGATTTGTCCGATTAAAAGGACTTGTCTGTCCATGGAGTAGCACCTTTTTATGGTCTTTGTTAAGGTAATCCAAGAGCATACGCAACTTTAACTGGCATGATATTATCAGAAGCACCCGAATCTAAAACGCAATTTCTTAACTTAAAACCATTAAGCAATAGGGAAACATAGAATGGTTCCACTCTTTCAGAAGATGGTGAGGATTTAACAACTGCTAGTGTTGTTTTGTAGAGTATATTTGGGCTTAGGCAAAATGCCTTTTGATGTATTGAATTGTCTTGATGCTTGTAAATTTTTGACTAGCCTATTTAATCGCTCGGGAAAAGCTCTCGAGGTATTCGGTTTCGACATTTGAACTTTAGTTTTCTTGGCATGATCAATAATGTCAAAAGAAGGTATATAGATACAGAGCTTCTTTACGTGGTTGAAATGAAGAACTCACATTCTTATCTCTGGGAGCTAAGGAAGAAGGCAAAGGGCTTCCGCTTCTTTGTTAAATCTGCTAATGCCTCACTTAGCGAGTTTGTGATCTTGTAAGTCTTGCATATGTATGATCATGATCATCTTCATGAAGTTTCTCATCGTCATGTTCAAATTTATAGTTCGGAGTAATTAATGTTGGAGTCGTCGGTAGGACCTATAAAATCATCATCCTCGAGTTGATCAGCGTCAGCTTCTTGGTCTTCTTCATTCATTTCCACGTTGTTTTGAGAGCAACTTCAATTGCTAATCTTTGGGAACCCTTGATGCGGTTCCGGTTGTTATTGTTGATGAAATTCCGAGCAGGGCGGTGTTGTTACCTTGAGCCATTTGAGCCATTTGTTTCTTCATTTGCAACATCTCATTTGCCAATTTTTGCAGTAGTGAATCGGAAGTAGTAGCAGAGGATGAACTTTTACCTCTAGAAGTGTTTCTTTTTATCTTTTCAGCCATGATGAGGTCATCTTCAATCTCAACCGCCATGTTTTGAGCTGTTAACAAATCAACGGGACGTGCTCTTCTTGAGTTGATAGCTTACTTCAGGTTGCAAAGCATTGATGAAGAACACCTTTTGATTCTCATCATTTAGAGAAGCAGAAGCTGAAATTTTATACAGTAATCTTTGGAATTTTGCAATAAAATCCCGCATGTGCTCATGTGGCTCCTTCTTCAACTGAGTGAGCTGAGTAATCAATGTACTGGAATCTTCGGCTGCCTTGAATCTTTTCAGGAATGCATCCCGCATAGTAGCCCAATTGGTTATGGTGCCAGGAGCTAGCCGATAGAACCATTCTCCAGCCAAGTCATGTAGAGTCTCTATGAAGAGTCTAACAGATACATCTTCATGTTCGACTGCAAGCACTCCACAGGATATGAAAACGTAGCCAAGTGGTCATTTGGATTACGCTTGCCATCTCGAACAATTTTGGAAAATTCTTTCTCGTCCCTTTAGATAGATCATGGATAGAGTCGATTCAAAGGTCCAAAGGTTGCACCCCATGGAATAGGCGCTGCAGGGGCAAGTGGCTGATTTTGAATCATGAAAGGAGCACATCTTCTTTGAGAATAGACTTGATGAATAATTCCGGTGCGGATTCATTGAAGACCATCCGGATCTGGATGTGTTTGCACTCTTCTTCTTGGTGAAAGACTGGATCTACGGCTTCTAACTTGAGAAAGCTTTGGTCTGCTAATTTGTGTTGTTCCCTAGCGGAGTCGCCAAAAACTGTTGGCTAGATTTTCTGCATAACATCAAACCTAGAAACGGTCATAAGATAAATCTCTCATTTACCGGTGAGGCTCCGTGTCGATTTGTCAATTAAAATATGCTAGTATCTACATGGGGTTTTACTTTAACTGCTATTCATTGACTCATGAACCATAGGTACATGCTGATTTGCAGCAAGTAAGCAACTTTTAAGAAAGGAAATATTTTAAAGAAGGGAATTATAAAACACGAGAGAAGAAATGGGGAAGATATGCATCCCAATCAATACACAATAGATTTGATTGCATGCACATAGAAGAAACCAATAGATATAAACACGAGAATTATAAGCAAAGGCGGCTCTAGATCTAGATCTAAAATAACACAAAGTTTTTCAAAGATCTAAGATAGAAAGTTAGAAACAAAATACACCGTGACACAAAGTTCTTCGGAAATGTGATCTTGTATATTCTTTTGCTTAGTGGCTCTTAAGGGTTTTAGTGCGAAGTCTGGAACACAAAAATGTTGCTTCAAATTTTGATCATTAACCCAAAGGTTCTTCCTCTACTTATAGAATGTAGAGGGCAATGTGACTTGATTCATCAATGCTTCATCAAGGCGGTATCCCTTCACAAATGACCGGTTTGAAGTATTCACCAAAACAGCTCTAGATCTTTCTTCAATCGTGTTGCAGCCTCCTACGTTATCTGAAGTACAACTCTATCTCCTCCCATTTGATGGTAAGTGTCAAGCAACACATTCCCATCATCTTTGAGATCTGCAGTATCCACGCTAGTCAAAGTCGAACACTTTCTTTTACGATAGCTTTGGTGAAATCCCTCTTTCTAACCTCGTACTCACTTTTGCACTTCATCCAGAAATCCTCCAATGAAGGCACGTGTGTGTACTCCTGGGAGATCGTCATCCCGGCTACTCCAAATGGATCAAAGTTGATCGTGCGTAAAGAACTCTTGCTCGTACTCGAGATAACATCTAGGCGCCATCCCTCGAGCTCTATGAATCTTTATGACAGACAATAATATCGGCGGTGATGATTGGAAAGAAGCCCGTAGACTTGTGCCGTTTATTTGAAGGTCGTGTATCTCCACAAGTTGACTGCTCAGCTCCATGGCGATCCATTTATCATTCAAATATCTAGGCATCTTTATTGGTTCTCGAGAAAAGCCTGTAACCCCGAGGTATGTGAAATCTGTAAAGATTGAATGAATAGTGCCCGATCCTGGATACGGCTTCCCACGCTTCTTTGCTTACCCTGTTAACCTTTAGGTCCTTGTCTAGCCTGCAAATGAAATCGTAGAATCCATCATTGACCACTTTGAAATTTTCTCGCATGCAGTGATAAGTGTGGGTAGCATTCGAAAATGGGGTCCTTAGAAAGAACGCCACATCTATCCGACTTGGAGAAGATGCATTGTGAAGGCATGTAGCGTACACGAGGAGAAAGTCATTTTGAAGTGAAAGTACACTTCATGTTCGGAGTTGCTCACCACGATGTTGTGCATTAATAATTTCCGACCAATTGATTATGGAATCAACCTTGTTGACTTGATGGTCGATAAAAGCATACATCCATGTACGGAAAGTGTAAGCATTAAATCTTGCCATTAATCTGCATAACAAATTTGACAATATCATCGACCTCCTACACAAAATTGGACCGCGGAAGAGTTCTTGGGAACTTAGAAGGAGATCTAGGCTTCTTCATGTATTTGCTATTCATTATGCTCACGCAATCAACTCTATGCTTCTCTCACCTGCTGCCGACATCCTGAAGGCTAATGGAAGTCACCACCTTTCGCACCGTAATCTTGAACAATAATTGATGAATTCTGCGTCGACCAAATTATTGTTTTCCCGTAGCATCTCGCATGCTTGATTTGGATGAAGGATGGTAAGATCTAGCACACTCCATAACAAACTGCGGCAGCCCGGTTTGTGTATGGAAAGGCTGCAGCTCGAATAATTCCACTGCTTTTAATTGCACGCATGAGTGAAGTCTTTCCTATTCTGGATCTATCAATCAATTCGGAAAGAGGTTCTAGACCTAGATCTGTGTCTCCTATGTCTGCAAATTTGGATGTGATGCATGACTCCGTTGTGTTTTCTTTTTCATCTCTTTTTCCAATGGCTTTGTCTATCTTTGTCTGAATAATTCTTTTTCTTCTTACTTGGCCGGATTTCTTCAATACTGGTGCAGATCTGGATAATTCTTCAGATTCGGAGGATATATTCAATGTATTGGACATTGATTAGAGATCATTTTCTTTTGTAAAGCACCTGTAATGAATTCCTACAATTAATTCAGACAAAGATGGCCACCGGAGCATGAACAATGAATTTTAATGATAAAAATCTGCACTTTTCAAGCCTGCTGCCCCAAAAATTGATGTCTAATTTGTATGCAAAGAGAGCATGAATTTTCCAACTTCACCTGAGCACCTGTAACACTTATGCAAACACAAATCAACCTCCTTCAATGCATGCGCCAAAATTGGAAGCTTTTAGCCTTGTTTTCACCTTTGTCTGAGCAAAAATCCTCTTCAAATGGGGCACACTTTTCCTCTTGGCTGCAATTCTTTACCTGTGAATTAATTAATTCACCCTTATGGCAGCCCATGCTTATATAACCCTCATAATTCTATAATTAATAATTGCCCTTCCTATTCCTGACAATTAATTAATTAAAAATCATGCTCTTCTCTTTAACTGGTGTGTTAAAATAGCATGTTTAAGGACAACCATCCATTAAATTAAATTTAATCTAATCATCCACTCTTCACTTCACTCAAGCTTCACAGTGTGCTTTGACCATAGCCACTGAAAATAGAATTTAATTTAATCATTTAATGCTTTAAAAAGCATTATATCTTTCCCAAAAGGGGCGCACTTTTTGTCATGAAGGGGGCAGCCATTAAATAAATTAATTTATTTAATTTTAGACAATCTATTTCCAATTAATTTATTCCCCTTGGCTTTGTTGACTTTCTTCCATGCCTGGGCGCCAAAATTAGAAGAAAAATTAATTAATTTAATCCACTTTAAAGGCTGCCTTCTTCTCTCCAAAGGGGGCGCACTTTTTTGCATAATAGAATTCTATTTTTAAGAATTTATGGCAATGGGAATTTTTACCCTGCAAGGCAGCCCCGGAAATCCCATGATCCACTTAAGTGATTTGACTTTGACAATGGAATTATATACCCTGCAAGGCAGGCAATAAAATCCCATGATTTCACTTAAGTCACTTTTCTTTTATTCCACCATGGGAATTTTTACCCTGCAAGGCAGGCAATAAATTCTCACTCACTGCTTGCCTCTAATTTTCCCACTGCAGCTTAAGTGACTTATCTATCATGGGAAAAATTACCATGCAAGGCAGGCAATAAAATCCCACACTCTGCTGCTTCTATTTTTCCCATGATCCACTTAAATCCTTTGTTTTCCAAAATCGCCTGACCCCAGAGGGGTTTTTTAGTCACGACTTCGCCTTTTTCCAATGAACGGACCTTCGATGGTGACTTCCTTTTGGCCAATGTGCGTATGTGATCTCCGAATACTTTAGGCCAAGAATTGGGCTAACACTGCAAAGGAAATGATCTAGAGAAATTTCTGAGAAAACAAAACGGGAAAACACAAAAACACGAAAATTTGCCAAAAGTCACAAATAAAGCCCAAAACTTATTCCTAATTAAAACCCTTACGGTATATAGGAATAATGGTATGTTCGATCACAACGAGGGTTAAAACGGAGCGCAAATTGCCTCAAGCGGGGCTCAAAATAATTAAATACAAATTTCCACTTGAGACATCCCGACGACAGAATATAACAATTTTGGGCATCACGGGTATTTGGCGAAAAAGGCTAACATGGCTCTTTGGGAATATCTTGTGACGCAATACAAGAACTTTCGGGCAATAAAAACACAAAGCGACCCATTATTTTAAAAGTACGAAAATTTTTCGGATAGGGTAATCGCAGATTTTAGGATGAAATGCGGGGGCACCAATACTCGGGCAAGAATCGAGGCCAAACCGCAAAGGAATTGATCAGAGAAATTTCACGAGAAAAGCGAAAGCAGGAAAACACTAAAAACACAAAGCGTTGCAAAGAAGTTACAAATAAAGCCCAGGAGTCATTCTTGGTTAAAACCCTACTGGTATGTGGGAATAATGATATGTACGATCACAACAGGGTTAAACCGGAGCACAAATTGCCTCAAACAGGGCTCAAAATAATTAAATACAAATTTTCCGCAAGCAAACCCCAGCGACAGAATAAAACAATTTTGGGCATTTGGGTATTTGTCGAAAATGGCTTATATGGCTCATTGGGAATATCTTGACACGATCAAGAACTTTACGGCAATAAAAACACAAAACGACCCATTATTTTAAAAGTATGAAATTTTTTCGGATAGGGTAGTCTCAGATTTCAGGGTGAAATCTGGGGACACCATTTTTTCAACTGATCCATTGGGCACAATTCGTTCTACAATCAAAACCTCCCTCGGCAACTTATTTATCTCGACCAAAGTATTCAAGTTACTTTCAACTCGTGTGTTCATGTCTATCGTGATTGTCACTAGTTGCTTAATTTGAATCGATGCATCCTTCATAACCTTTAGACAGCCGGCATCTTCTGAGTTGTATAGAAGCTTGGTGAATGATTAGACTCTTCCATTCGTCGATAGCTTTAACACGGTTACCTATATCTTCCTCTTCTGCATCGAGATGATCACTAACGCTTATGTCTTTGAAATTGGCTAAGTGGAAGATTTGGCAACTTTGCGATAATCTCGCACAAGCTGAGACACTGCTTTTGAAGTTCAACTTTTCCGCCTTTTCTTTTCGAGTCTAAGGAATAAAACGTTTATCATATCTGCGTGTCTTGCTTGATCCGTCGGTAGTGGCTTGACCTATGGGTATTTTGGTCACTATTATATTTGTTGCCATGAGCTCGCCCTTCCTCTTTCCTTCTACTTTGGGCCCGATATCTTAGCGAACTTCGCCCGACTCCTCAATAATCAACCTCGAAGTCACCTTAGAAACTTTAGGTTTTCTGTTTTTTCCGCCCAAACTCGGGAGCGACTTCAAGTCACGTTCCTCCAAGTTGATCTCCTCTCTAGCCTTTGGGACCGATTGCGAAAGCCAACCACTCTGAGAAATTGCTTCTCGGAGAATGAGAAGTGCGAATGTGCTACCATCTTGTGCTCTGGTTCCTCCCCATCTGAAATTGCTACAGTGTCGTGGCTACCGTCCTCTATATTGTCCAAAGACAAAGCTCTTTCAAATTCGCCATCTGTAACTTTAGCGTTTCTTCAGGAAGAGGTGTTGATCAGAGTGGTGAGGAGAAAACACAAATGTTGCGGATTCAACGGAGGAACGGTAGTATCTGGTGAGGTGCAAAAGTTGGTGAAGTGCTTGATTTGGAGAAGTTGGAACTAGCACCATAGCCATAGAAGTGACCTTTTCCTTCGAATGAGACTTCTTGTGCACTTTAATCTTTTCGGGCCTTATGATGTTTTCTCCCTCGTGCTTCCTTTTGAGGGATTCTCTGTCTTGAGGTTGCTGTCATTATCCGATTCATCAAAGCTTCATCAAGGCAATATCCCTTTGTTAGCAATTAGTTTGAAGTATTGACTAGAAGCGGCGGCGGACCTTTCCTCGATCGTATGATATTGCCAAATTGTTATGCGGGATAAATGGCGAAGCGAACGCTCCACAACTTCCGCGCGCATGGATGTATGCTTTCATCGGGACCATTGAAATCAACAAAGCTGATTCAATAATCAATTGGTCGGAAATCATTAGTGACAAACATTGGTGAGCAGCTCGAGCGTGGCGTGTACTTCTAGCTTCAAAATGACTTCCTATTTGGTATACGCGGTGAGCCTCACAAGGCATCTTCTCCATCTTTGGATAGATGTGGTGTTCTTTCGAGACCTCATTTTCGAGTGCTACCCACGGTGTATTGTACTTGCGTGCGAAAAGATTTCAAAGTGGTCGATGATGGATTCTTCTACGAGTTCATTTGCAGCTAGATAGGGATCTAAAGGCCGATAGGGTGAGCGAGGAAGCGTGGGAAGCTGTGTCCAAAATTGTGATCTCTTCATTCGGTTTGCAGATTTCACATACCTCGAGTCACCGGCTTTTCTGGAGAACCGATTAAGTTTCCCAGATATCAGAATGATAGATTGATCACCATGGAGCTAAGTAGACAACTTGTGGAGATGCACGACCTTCAGTCGAAATGGCACAAGTCTACGGGCTTCTTCCCGATCACTGTGGGTCATAGTTGTCAGAGCATTCATAGAGCTCGAGGAATGGAGGCGGAAATGTTCTCAGTACGAGCAAGAGTTCTTCCCAGTGCGGCTGAACTTCGATCCATTTGGAGTAGCCAGGAAGACGATCTCTCAGGAGTATGCACATGTGCCTTCATTAGAGGATTTCTGGATGAAGAGCAAAAGTGAGTCCGAGGTTAGAAAGAAAGATTTCAGTAGGCTATCAGCACGGCAAGTGTTCGATTTTGGGTTAGCACGGATACCTGCAGATCTTAAATATGATGGGACTGTGTTACTTGACACATACCATCAAATGGGAGGAGTTAGAGTTGTACTTCAAGAGAACGTAGGGGGCTTCCATACGATTGAGGAAAGGTCTGCCGCATTACAGTAAATACTTCAAGGCCCAGTTCTTGTGAAGGGATATTGCCTTGATGAAGCATTGATGAATCTAGATCACAGGAAACTTCGGCATAGGAGATTCCCTCAAAAGGAAGCATGAAGGAGAGAGCAGCAAAAGGCCTGTGAAGATTAAAGTGCATAGAAGGTCTCTTTCGAAGGAGAAGATCACTTCTACGGCTATGGTGTTAGTTTCGGCTTCTCCAGCGTCAAGTACTTCACCGACTGTTGCACCTCATGAGGATCTTGCCATTTCTCCGTTGAATCCGACAACATTCATCTTCTCTCTCTCACCACTCCATTCAACACCTGGTTCTGAAGAAAGCGTTAAAAGCTGCAGATGGCAAAGTTTGAAAGAGCTTTGTCTTTGGATGATTCAGAGGATGGCAGCCACAACACTGTAGCGGTTTCTGATGGAGAGGAATCAGAGCGGGAGATAGTAGTACACTCAGCAACTTCTCATTTTCGAGAAGTAATTTCTCGAGAATGGTTGACTTCGCTGTTGGTTCGAAGCTAGAGTGGAAATGAAATTGGAGGAACACGACTTGCGGTTGCTCTTGAGTCTAGGCGGAAAAGGCAGAAAACCTAAAGTTGCTAAGGTAACTTCAAGGTTGATCATTGAGGAGTCGGGGCAGAAGTTTGTTGAGATGTCAATTCCAGCAGAAGGAAAGAAGAAGGATAAGCTCATGACAGAAGATATAACAGTAACCAGAGTACCCATAGGTCAAGCCACCACAGAAGGATTAAAGCAGGAGATCAAACATTGATAGATGCTCTATTCCTTAGACTTGACAAAGAAAAGGCGAAGAAAGTTGAACTTCAAAAGCAGGTATCTCAGTTGTGCGAGATTATTGCCAAGGTTGCCAAATCTTCCATTCAGCCAATTTTAGCACAAAAGCAGGTGAGTGATCATTTGATGCAGGAAGTGGAAGATGCAAGTAACTAAGTTAAAGCTATCGACGAATGGAAGAGTCTAATTATTCGCCAAGCTTCTCTGACTCGGAGAGGTGCCCGGACCCGTCTACGAGGTTATGAAAGATGCATCAGATCAGCTAAAGTAACTGGTGACAAGCACGATAGATATGAACACGATTCTTTGAGAGTAACCTGAGTACTTTGGCCGAAATAAATAAGCTGCAAGAGAGGTGTTGATTGCGGGCAATTGTGCCGATGGATTAGTTGAGAAGGGAAGCGAGCTTGAGTTTGCGGTATCTTTCCATTTGGAGATGCAGAATTTTTCTTAGAAGGATGCGAGGCACTTGAGAGTATGGCGTCATCTTTACCATACAATGTCATTGCTTTCACCAATGAGGAAGTGGTCGGAAACGTTTCTTCATACACGAGGATCATTCCTAGCAAAGTGCCTGATTCCTTGGAGGGATCTCTTTTGATGGTGCAAGGGAGAATTGATGGAGCTGTTAGGCCTTTCATGATGGATTCCATCAATAAGCTGGTGACGCTGCAGTCAGATATTGAGAAGTTCGGGCCTAGCTTGGAGGATGTAGAAGCGTGCATTAGGGTATTGAACGAAGGCTTGCTGCAATTTAGGACAGAAAAGGAAGCTGTGGCTAAGATAGATGGGAAGTTGCTAAATTACATGTTCGACAAGTATATTCAGTATCAAAACAAAAAGAAGATGTAGATGTTACAGCTGGCGAATCTTTCTTCTTCTACTCTTTCTTCTTCTATTTTTCACGTTCTCGGATATAATTGTAAAGCTTTAAAGTTATTGGTTTTGAAACCATTACTTTAAATTATGTGGAACAATTCTATTAGTTAAGTGGTGATGTGTATAAGTTTGACTATGGATCCGGATGCATGTCACTTGAAGAGGAATTAGAGGAAGATGGTTGTCGAGATGTTATCTTTACCTCTTGTTTATGTTCTAGTTCAATTGAGTTTCCCATTTGTATTTTCCCTTCTACATTCTATAAGTAGAGGAAGAACTGCGAGTTAAAGGATCGAGAATGTGTAAGCAGCATTCTTGTATTTTAGATTTTGTGTTGAAATCCTAATAGCTATTTGAAGCAAAGGAATAGAAATGAGCAGATTTCCGGAGAACTTTGTGTCACAAGTGCATTTATTTCTAACTTTTTTATCTCATATCTACTTATAAACTTTGGGTTATTTTAGATCTAGATCTGAAGTTGCCTTTGCTTATAATTATGTGTGTTGATATCTATTGGTTCCGTCTATTTGCATGCAATCAACTCTGTTATCTATTGATTGGGTTGCACATCTTCCTGTGTTTTATTATTATTTTTTTCTTTAAATATTTCCTTTCTTTAATAGCTGCTTACTTAACTTGTGAAAACTATCTGATTATGGTTCATGAGCTACATGGTTAAAGTAAAACCCTAAATAGATACTAACATATTTTATTGACAAATCTTACATGGGAGCCTCACCGGTAAATGAGGAGATTTATCTCATGACTACCTAGGTTTTCAGCTATCTTGAAAATCTAGCCAACATTAGTGAAACTGCCCCAAATTCTCGGATCCTTCCTAAATCTTTCTATATCAATTCCATGATGTTCCTTGGCCTTTTATTCACCTCATTATCCGGTTCGGCTTTTCTTTTCCGCTCTATGGGGTTGCTCCAGTCCTAGGAAAGCTAGTGATAGCCCTTCCCACACTGCCCAAAGTTTGCATTTTTAATGAACTCCTAAAATCACCTAGGGGGTTGAATTGAATTTCCTAAATCACCTAGGGAATGAGTTAACATGAATTGGGAGGTCATCGGACTGACTGGGCAGACCTATGGTTTCTCAGAAGGATAGAACATGAAAATTTTGGTACAGGGGTATCGTTGTCATGTTGGAAAATTGCCAATTTCCTATTGCCTTTTGCATGACAACATGGCTTTGGCGCCAAAGAGAGGATATAAAGGAAGGTTAGAGAGCTCATTTGCATCATCTATCATTGGCGCATTTTCTCTATTTGGACTTGTGGGCTGGTTGCTCATTGTTCTTCCACTCTTGGGCGGAAATCCAAGTGTGTGGCATCTTCCTAGAAGGACAAAACCCCTTCTAGTGGTTGGTTGGGGGACGGAAACCCTCCTTCCATTGGCTTGAAGACATATTTTAGAGGAAAGAAGACAATCAAATTTTTATAGGCATTGTTGAGTCTCTCCCTTGTGGAGCGACTTGCATTGGTGAAGGGTTTGGTGCCATCTAGGGCATGACAATCTGATTTGAGTTCATATTTGTCTTCCTCATAATTTATAAAGCTGGAATCTACTATTTGTTGTTAAGTTTGGGGTTTCTAAACCCTCCTTTCATAATTATTTTGGAGTTGTACTTCTGCTGGTTATATTTAATTTTTCAGCTGAGCATTAGCATGTTTTTGGGGTTGAAAACAGTTCTAAAATATCTCTAAAAGGTTTATAAAAATTGTGGATGCATTGTTGAATGATATTTTGGTGAAATTGTGAGCTTTTCATATTGCTGTTCCTAAAATCAGTTTGCTGTCCAAAATCTGGGTTTATTTTCAGTTTCAGCCCATGAAAGGGATATTTCAGTTTTGGACCGCTTGGACATGTTTGCTGACCCTTGATTCCATCACCTACGACATTCTTATTTTTGTTGAAAAACTTGGACTTGTCTGTAGGTTTGGAGTCATGGTTATCTCTTTGGAAGGGTTTTAAGGTCCCTTTGGCAAGAAAAGCCTTTTCAATCTGGCTTCCTTTTTCAATAACTTCTTTGAATGTGCTTACACAATACATTTGCAAGTGAAAGGATATCTCAGGATGCAAATTAGGTACAAAGATACTGACAAGCTGTTTCTTTGGAATAGAGCAAGGGAAACAACTAGCTAACTGTTATTCATTTTTTGCACCCCTGCAAATTGGACAACTTATCAAGTCCGAATGTTGGCGGTTGATGGGTGCAACACTTCCGGCTCGTCACGATGAAGGTATGAGCGAAAAGGGGAAAAACGGCGTTAAAATGCTGCGGTAGCGAGGAATGGATGCTATCGGTCATCAGCACTTTTTGTCTTTGTTGGGACGGTAGCAAAATCAGCAGTGTCACGCATGTAAGCGATGTGGAAGCGCCGATAGCATATACGGATGCTACCGGCTATTAGTGTGAACAATGGCGTCCCGCATCGGTCAAGGAAGGTGCCGACCGGTGGCATTTTTAGTGCTACTAGCCGGTTGCACAAAGGAGATGATGGAGCGATTGATCAACAACATGGTCGCCATTTGTATTTGTATGGATGCTACCGACCAACAGTGGATTTTAAGCGACCGACCGGTAGCGGGGAAAACATGTTACCGACTATGCAACCAGTCGACACAAAGAAGAAAATGCTACCGTCCGGGAGCGTAAAATATGTGCAACCGGTCGAGCACAAAGCAACAAACTAGGCATTAATGGAAGCGACAAGGTTGTTCAACTACCAGCTTAATGAGGTATGGCGCCCATGACTACCCTGTGCAAGCAAAGTACCAAATTCGTATGGCCTCCCATACCTGTTTAATGAAAACTTGTTGGTTGGTGAGGCAATTTGAGGCTCTTCTATATATTGTAAAATCCACCTCATTTTGAGGGGGATTCATTCTGTTTTGCAAAGGAACTCTGTCAAAATTGTTCAGAGCTATTGTGAGCTAAAGGCCTTGAATTTGGGCTTATTGTAAAGGATTTTGCCTTGTACCTATATTGTAATGGATTGTGCATGTTTTGAGAAATAAAATTGGTGTTTTGTGGCTTTTCTTTCCCTAATTCGGCTTATATTGCATCTTTTCCTTCCATTACGTTTATAGGTATATTGTGCATGTTTATATCTCTTTGCAAGACCTTTAATTTGTTGTGCTTTATGAATCTAGGGAACTGAATATTGTTTTAGTTGTGGCGCTTCTACTCACCCTCCCTGACTTTGTTTACTCCCTATGTTCACTTGCTTAGAATGTCTCACTCTCTTTCTTGGTGCATCACCTTCGCTTAGAGTAGATTTATTTTATGCATTCTTCTATCCCTATCTCCTTGGAAAGCATTAGGATAAGATTAGATTAGTTTTCCATTCTCTGCACTTTGGAGAAGTTGGCACTAGGTTAGGAGAAGAAGAATTTTCTCGGAGGATTATCCTACTTGCAATGTCCCACACTATAGGATAATCCCATGTTATGTAGGTTACACTAATTGTCTCACACACAAATCATAAGCAATCAGGGGTGTTGTAATTTTGCACTAACAATTTTGGCATGCCGGTGGGACCAAAAGTCAATATTTCTATTTCGTCAAGATTGGGTGTGTCTTGGTGAATTTATAGCCTTTGAAGGCTTTTGCAACAACACATCGGGCGACTCCAAATATAAAATCAACTGATTTCAGCAGTTCTGGTGGTTCAAGTTCATGAAAAGGATTCAAACAAGGTATAGAGCAAGAGAAGAAGGTGTCTTTGAATACTTGCAGATTATCACTAGGAAGAGGAAGAGGAAGGAGAGTACAAAGGTCTCCATCTCTACTAAACAAAACATTATCCACCCCTCCACTGGTAGACCCTTCCTTCAATCGACCAGGGTTCTCAGGCCAATCATAGTGGCACATCTACAACAACCACCGCTGCCACCAGAAAACCCATTTATCAATTTCATAGGTGGGAGTCCACTCGCCCTCAATGCACATAATCTTGTTCCAGCAAAAGCGTTGAGGAGCATTCCTTACTTCACTAGGGAGAATCATACAACCCCCATTGATCATATTCAAGACATTGTGAATGTCTGCGTCATTCATGAGATCAACGAGATGGATGTTGTAGTTAGGCTCCTTGCTTCTTCTCTCAAAGGTAAGGCGTTGCAATGGTTTAGGATCCTAACAATAGGGTCGATTACAAATTGGGATGTGTTGTGTTCATCCCTATGCAACTAGTTCAGAGAGAAGGTAGATAATCTGTCTTTGTTGGAACAATTAACCACAATCAAGAGGGCCCCGAATGAGCTAGATGGTTGACTTCAACTTTAGGTTCCAATGGACGTGGGATCGGATTCGATTTCGTGAGGCCAACAGCGGAAGGTGCGTTCCTCTATTTTTGAGGGCTCTAAATTCCAACATAGCTATGATGATATAATCAATGGGGGAACAACACTTACTAGGGGCATATGATATAGCTATCAGAGTGGAGAACTGCTTAATTCAAGTAGGAAAGTGGCGCCTAGGCCACCTATGCCTCTATATCTGGAATTGGGGACCCCTTCTACCAATCAAACACCTGAAATAGCCCCCATTCCAGCCCCTAGAAATCAGAGCAATAGTGAGGCCTCCACTTCTTCTAGTACTTCCAAGGAACTCCAGGAAGTCATGAAGCAACTGCAGAATTTGGGGAATGAGTTGGTGACAATCAAAAGGCAACAAGCTCAGAGCTCCAGACCTTACCAGCCCCAAGCTCAAATGAATAGGCCTCCATATCAACCTAATAGGCCTCCCGCTCAGGCAAAAAAACAAAATCCAAACCAAGGGCAGTCTCAAATTGCTCAGGCCATTTTAGCCTTATAATCCAAATGCAATTTCAATGTCAAGGGCCATGGTTCCGATTAGAATAACATTGCACAAGAGTATGAATGGTGTTACCCTTGTAATCTACCTCATAATCAATCAATGTGCTTCAACGGTGTTATGAATCAATCCTTGATGGTGCAGACCATTAGGTGGCCCAAGAGCCAAGTGAGGAAGAAAATCAACAAACAACTCAGCAAGAGACTCCTCCAACTAAAACCACGTTGGTCAATTAGCGAGGAGAAGGACTTTTGTGGAGTTAATCAATCTCCTTTCCAAGGTGTGGCTGCCAATACACGGTCTAAGAAAAGGAACATAGAGGAGGGACAATCATCTAGTCCAATTTATTTCTCAGCCCACTCTCACTCAACAAGGAGTTGGCAGGCCAAATGCAGCTCCTAATGCACAAAGCCAACCCAAGGCAGTTATCTGTAGCAGCCCCCAATGTGTAGAATCAACCTAGGATACCAGTTGCGGTAGCTCATGGACCAACCCAGGTACCAGAAAAGATCACGCCCATCAAGGGACAACAAAAGGAAAACCCGCCTCCTTTTAATATCATTGATTAGATGAAGAAGACCAATGTCAAGCATTTCTATGTGGGAATCATTGGAAATTTCAGGGCATGAGATTTGATTGCAAGCAACTATGCCAAATTGGTCCCTTTGTAATGAGCCATCCAAAAATCAAGAGAGGGTTCTTACTAACACTGCAAGGAGAAGTTCATTCAGGTAAGAATCTGAAGCCTCCACCATTCTATGTCTCATTGATCGTTGGAGATAAGTTAGTGCACAATTGCATGATCGACTCGGGGGAGCAACTTAGTAATGCCGAAGCAAATCGCAGATAAATTGGGCTTAAAATATGAACTGATATTGAGGGGAGTAGTATAATTGGATGGGACAGCAGTAGGCACAGTTGGAGTGATCAAAGAACTAAGCCTTACGCTCCATGCTTGCCCGAATGTCACAGTTCTACAGGATGTATTGGTGATTGATTTGCCACCACTATTTTCTTGTGCCTTTCGAGGGATTTTACAACCAAGATTGGTGGGTACCTATCAACCTGATTGGTCCCACATGTTATTTAGGACAAGGTATGGAGCTAAGGCTACGATCAGTTAGAGCTAATTGCCAATTTTCACATTGAGCCTTATGTTCCCATCCCAATCAATGCAAATTGTACCATATTCGATCAAGAAGAATGCTTGGAGGCTCAAGAGGAAAACACAAAGGTTGGAAGTATTCGGACCTAATGCTTGATGATTGGGCTCATAGGAGACATGCTTTTGATCCATACAAGGAAATGGAAGAAGCTGAGTTGGGAGTTTATTGTCTACATGAGGAAAACTAGCCCATCCCCAACCTCACCAAGCTAGAAAAGAAAGATGAAAATGGCGTGTGGAAGCTTTTCTTTGATGGTTTGAGGAGTAGACAAGGTGTTGGAGGAGGTGCAATGCTTTTGTCACCACAAGGTATGAAGTACTACTCATCTTTTCTGTTTTCAGTTTTCTTGTTCAAACAATACAACTGAGTATGAAGCTTTGATACATGGATTGCATTGGACAAGGAAAAGGGGTATAAAAAACTTGCAAGTTTTTGGGGATAGTGAGTTGATTGTCAACTAGGTTAAAGGACAACATAAGAATGATCTGCTTAAAGCCTACAAGCATCGAGTATGGGACCTCATGGAATATTTCGATGCATTCAACATTCAGGCCATACCAAGGAAAAGGAATGAAGGTCAGATGGAAACTGGTCGCAGCAATTGGAGCAATATTTGACAGTGGTGGAAAGTATCAAGAGAGAAAGCGACCTACATATTCATGTAATTGTAAGGCCAATTGTGTTGGATAATAACACAAGTTGGCAGGTATTTGAGAATGATCAAAAGATCATTACTTTTTTACAGAGAGGAGGCTGAGTTCTTAGCTAAAAATCAGGAGAAGCTAGAGCAAGTAGTATGGGGATCAAGTGGTGTAACTGCGGACAAACAAATTTCCCAAAGGGGTTGGTGACTCTAGAGTCAATTTTCAACCCAAACGACCAATTCTAAAAGGAGAAGGCCAACATTCAAGTCAAAAGGAGGATTATGAGCCCATTTCGGTTGGAGAAGGTAAGACGCTCCAAATAGGCAAGATGAGCAACAAAAGGAAAAGTGCAACTTTGTTCAGCTTTTCAGGAGTTCTGTATGTCTTCGCTTGGAGCTATGAGGATTTGAATGGTTTTAACCAAAATTGCACAACACACCATTGAGTTGAATCCGAGGCTAAGCCCGTCAGGAAAAAGAAAAGGTCGGTCAACCCTCATATAGAGCCTCTCATGAAGGAGTTGAATAAGCTCATTGAGGTGAGTATCATTTTCCCGATCAAGCACTCAAGTTGGGTAGCAAATCTGGTGCCGGTTAGGAAAAGGAATGGGGAAATCAGGTTGTGCATGGATTTTGGGATTTAAACAGGGCCTCCCTCAAGGATCACTATCCGTTGCCCTCCATGGAGCAAATGCAGGTAGTGGCCGGTTTAGAAAGATTCTCCCTCTTGGATGGATATTCGGGCTATAATCAAATTATGGTGAAAGAGGAGGATCAGTTCAAAATAACCTTCACCACAAAATGGGGCACCTATGCCTACTGAAGATGCCATTCGGGCTATCAAACGCTGGAGCAACATTTCAACGAGCAATGGATATGGCATTTGAATAAAATAGTGCTTGTCTATCTGGATGACATCATTGTGTTTTCCAAAAATGTAGAAAGCCACCTCTTTCATCTCAGGCAGGTCTTCCAGAGGTGTAGGAGATTTGGGGTATCTTTGAATCCCAAAAATGCATATTTCTAGCTCATGAAGGCAAGCTCTTAGGCCACATTGTGTCTAAAGAGGGATTGACTATTGATCTAGAGAGGGTAGAAGCTATTCATGCATTACTTATTGCCAAGTCATAAGAAGGCTCTCCAAAGCTTCTTAGGGAGGATAAACTTTGTTCAAGGTTTGTACCAGATTTTGCCACTCTTGTGAAGCCTTTAACGATGATGTTGAAGAAGAATTTGGCTTTCAAATGGACATCGGAGGGAAAAGAGAGTTTGAAGCTATCAAGTAAGCCATATCTCAAGCTCCAACTCTCATTAATCCGAATTCTCCAAAGACTTCTTTCTCTACGCCTTTAGTGGTTCGGACACCATTTCCACAATCTTGGTGCAGCAAAACAAGGAAGAATTCAAACAACCTATTGTATTTTTCTATCAAGGCCTTGTGGACTATGAGGTAAGATATTCATTCATTGAGAAACATGTCCTTGTTGTGATTAGAAGTTTGAAGAAGTTCAAACATTTAGTGTCAAATAATAGGATTCATCTTCTAGTCACACATGCTGGTATAAAGGATTTTCTTTTAAACAAGGACCTCAATGAAAAAAGGGTTGGTTGGGTAACCAAGGTCATGGAATATGACATTGATATTAGAGTGACCAAGCTGGTTAGGGGCAAGGGATTATGTGAATAGTTAGCCTTAGGACAACATGTTGAATCAGGTGGTAGAGAAGAAGTTGTTTTGGTATTACAAGATAGTCAAGAACTGGCAAGCAGATGACGTGCCTACACCATGTTGGACTTAAGACATAGTCCATTTCCTTCAAATAGGTCAAAGTCCTCAAGGGTTGAGCAAGGCAAAAAGGAGGTATTTCAGGCTCCATTGTATCCCCTTTACATTGGTTGATGGTATCTTGTTCAAGAAAGATGTAAATGGTGTCCTCCTAAGGTGCCTCAAGGTAGATCAAATAGAGAAGGTGCTACATGAATTTCATGACGGAGAAACAGGTGGCCATTTTTCCCCAAGGGTGACAACTCTTAGAATTATGAAGGTAGGATATTATTGGCCTAACCTTTTTCATGATTGTTATGCATGGATTAGGAAGTGTAAAAAGTGTGCCTTCTTCATAGGTAAAGAGAAGTTAACAGCCCTTCCACTCCACCCCATTTCGTGAATGAACCATTCATGCAATGGGGCTAGATTTCATTGGGGTGATTAATCCAAATTCTAGCTTGGGTCATAAATGGATCCTTACAGCCATAGACTACTTCACAAAGTGGACAAAAGCAATTGCCCTCAAGGAGGCAAATGAGTCTAGTATCTTGGATTTTTATGAAGGGATAGCGACAAGATTTGGGTACTAACCACCATTATATCAGACAATGCTTTGGCATTTCTCGGTTCCAAGATCACATAATGGGTTGTTAGGAATGAAGTATACCTCAACACCTCATCAAATTATTACCCTTAGGGTAATGGCCAGGATGAGTCCACCAACAATTTTTTTGAAGAATATAAGGAGAACTCTAGACGAGAACCAAAGAACTTGGCACACCAAGTTGAAGTCAGCCTGTGGGCTAATAGAATTACTCCCAAGAGGTCAACAGGAAACTCTCCTTATAGGTTGGTTTATGACAAGGAAGCAAAGTTACCAATATCCCTAGAGCTACCAACATTGGAGCTCATGAAGCAGCTAGAGCTATTTGAGTTTGAACCCATGGAAGCTAGATATGCAGAGCTCATGGAGTTGGAGGAGCTGAGGAACCAAGCCATGCACATCATGGAGAAGGATTAAGTGTTGATCAAGAGGTGCTTTGACAAGAAGGCAAAGGCTAGAAACTTCAAGAGGGAGACTTGGTCCTAAAATGGGATACGAGAAGAAAAACTAGAGAAGAAACTCTAAGTTTGATGCAATATGGAGTGGCCCTTATATGGTTTCAGGCTACAAAGAAAATAATGCTTTCCAGCTATCAAGAATTGGCGGAGAAGAACTGCAGATTCCATTCAATGGAATCTATCTCAAACATTGTTATTAAGTGAAATATCCTTCTTGTACATATTATTTTAGATTTTCTATTCCTCCAAGTGCTTGTAGCACAGTGCTTTGTTTTAGTTTAGGCTTGCTTTGTAATAAGTGTTGGTGCACTCTTTGCATTTTCCACTTGGGAAGTGTATGAATTTGTTGTTTGTATATAGTTGTGCCTTTGTTGCTCTTGCACTTTTTAGTTTTAGGCAAGGTCTTGTGATGAGAGTAATCAGTCTCCAACCCAGGGTTTTGAGAAATGACAGGCCCCAACAAAGTGTTTCAAAAGTTTGAGGGGTGAATTTTCAGGTGTCAAATTAGTTTGAACTTCAGAACGACTCCATGCCCAATGGACACAACAAGGTCACTGGTCTTCAAATCTAGGAAGCATATCACTCCGCAAGTCGCCAATTGTTATCCATTTTTGCACCCCTATAAAATGGACAACTTATTAGGTCTGAATGTTGGTGGTTGATGGGTGCAACACTTTTAATTTCGCCACGGTGAAGTTAAGAGCCGAAAAGGGAAAACGGCGATAGAAAAGGGAAAAGAATGGATGCTAAAATAGGCGGTAGCAGAATGGATGATAGTGGCGGTAGCACTTTTCGTCTTCTGGTCGTATAAAATCGGCAGGGTAGCAAATTGGTAAGCGGTGAAGCGCCGGTAGCATGTATGGATGCTATCGACCAGTTGTAGCATATACAATGGCGGTCCCAACATCATTCAAAGAAGGTACGGTCGGTGGCATTTTTAGCACTACCGGCGGTTGCACAAAGGAGATGGAGTAGTTGATCAAAGCAGGTCGCTCGTAGTATTTGTATGGATGCTACTAGCCGACAGTGGATTTTAAGCTACCGATCGGTAGCGGGGAAAACATGTTACCGATTGGTTGCATTTATATGCACTGTCGACACCAAAGATGAAGAAAATGCTACCATTCGGGAGAAGAGAAAATATGTGCAATGTCTAAGCGCATAAACAAACCAGGCATTAATGGAAGCGGTACAAGGTTGTTCAACTACCAGCTTAATGAGGTATGGTGCCCATGATTGCTACCCCTGTGCAAGCAAAGTACCAAATTCATATGGCCTCCCATACCTGTTTAATGAAACTTGTTGGTTGGTGAGGCAATTTTGAGGCTCTTCTTCTATATATTGTAAAATCCGCCTCATTTGAGAGGGGATTCATTCTGTTTTGCAAAGGAACTCTATCAAAATTGTTCCAGAGCTATTGTGAGCTAAAGGCCTCGAATTTGGGCTTATTGTAAAGGATTTTGCCTTGTGCCTATATTGTAATGGATTGTGCATGTTTTAAGCAATAAAATTGGTGTTTTGTGGATTTTCTTACTCTAATTCGGCTTATATTGCATCTTTTTCTTTCCATTACGTTTACAGGTATATTGTGCATGTTTATCTCTTTGTAGGACCTTTAATTTGTTGTGCTTTATGAATCTAGGGAATTGAATATTGTTTTAGTTGTGGCGCTTCTACTCGCCCTCCCTCACTTTGTTTACTCCCTATTGTTCACTCACCCAAAATGTCTCACTCCCTTTCTTGGTGCATCACCTTCGCTTAGAGTAGGTTTATTTTATGCATTCTTTTATCCCTGTCTCCTTAGAAAGCATTAGGATAGGATTAGATTAGTTTTCCATTCTCTGCACTTTGGAGAAGTTGGCACTAGGTTAGGAGAAGAAGCCGACTTTCTTCGGAGGATTATCCTACTATAACGTCCCACACTGCAGGATAATCCCATGTTATGTAGGTTACATTGATTGTCTCACACAAAATCATAAGCAATCAGGGGTGCTGTAATTTTGCAATAACACTAACCTTCGCCATCATTGTAAGAAACCAACAAAGTTTTCGTTATGTTGTTTTGCATTACAAAGGTCTATCATAGTGATATCACTTTCCATGTTGAATGAAAAGTGGCGAACAAACTTCTTAGCCATGTCTGCTGATTGTGAAAACAGACCCTTTGGGGAGATTTAAGTGCATGGCCTTCAAGACTCCGTGGGACAACTTGAGTGCAATAAAAACACAAAAAGACCCGCTATTTTAAAAAGAACGAAGAATTTTTTAAACGGGTAGTCCCGGATTTTAGGGTGAAATCGGGGACACCACAACCTAGTGAATATAGGATGAAGGTAAAATAGAATTAGAAAAGAATAAATATGATTAGAAGAGATTAATTAGAGATTAACAACTCATGGGAGTTGGAGGTGATTTAATTAATCAACTAGGATTAATTAATAGGCCAAATTAAGCTTATAAAAGTTATTTGGAGATGATTTACAGGAAATGAGTAGAATTTCTAGGGTTTGAAAGGGAGATTTAACTAATAAGAAGGTTTATTGATTAAATAAAAGATTGAAAGACTTAATTAATTAATAATGGTTAATTAATTAATTAAAAGAGGATTATAACTAAGTGTCGTGAGTTGACATCCAGGATGGGGAAGACTAGTTAATTAACGAAGTGTCATTAATTGGCGGAGATAAAGGGGAATGTTAGCTAATTAGTGGAAAATCACTAATTATAATGAAATAACGAGGAGGATAATTAGTGTAATTTTAGTATTAAAACTGCGTAGTCAGATTTAGGTGTCTACATCCACCACCGAGGTTGAGTACATGGCAGCTACTCATGCAAGTAAGGAAATGGTTTGGCTTCAAAGACTGATTTCCACTATTGGATTCAATCAAAATATTGCAAGGATTGATTGTGATAGTCAAAGTGCAAATTGTCTAGCAAGGAAACACGAGTATTATTCTAGAATGAAACACATTGATGCTCAATACCATTGTGGAAGAGAAATGGAGGAGAAGAAGATATCTGCTAGAGAAATTGGACACACGAGATAATGTTGTTGATTCTTTGAAAAAAGTGTTAAATATTGAGAAATTTTATTGGTTAAAAAAATCAATGGGCATGACTTCCTTGAGCTGCTAACTATATGACCTTGGCACCCCTTGTGAAAAGTATTTAACAAGTGGGAGAATGTTGGAAATGTGTTGTATATTTTTGTTGGCTAGATTTTCTGCATAGCACAAAACCTAGGCGTCATGAGATAAATCTCCTAATTTAAGCGGTGAGGCTTCCGTGTCAGATCTATCAATAAAAATGTGTTATTATCTATCAGGGGTTTTACTTTAACCACTTAGTTCATGAACCATAACTAAGAAGTTCTGCAGCAAGTAAGTAACTGTTCAAGAAAGGAAGTATTTTATAGAAGAAGGAAGTAAAGGAAATACAAAGAAGAAATGGGGAAGATGTGCATCCCAATTAGTAGATAGCAGAGCTAATTGCATGCACATAGAAGAAACTTAATAGATATGAACACATAGAATTATAAAACAAAGGCAGCTCTAGATCCAGATCTAAAATAACACAAAGTTTATTAAGAGATCTAAGATTAAAAGCAAGAAACACAGTACACCGTGACACAAAGTTCTCCGGAAACCTGCTCCTTTGTATTCCTTTGCTCCAAGTTGCTCTCAGGGGTTCAACACAAAGTCTAGAACACAAGATTGCTGCTTACAAATTCTGATTGATCCTTAACCGGAGGTTCTTCTCCTACTTATAGAATGTAGGAGGGAAAGTACAAATGAAAACTCAAACTGAACTGAAACATAAACAACAAGTAAAGATGACATTTGGCAATCATCCTCCACTAACTTCTTCTTAAGTGACACATGTATCACTTAGCTAATTGAATGGTTCCGCAAGTCTTTAAGTAAAGGTTGCAAAACCAATAACTTAATGTTTTAAAATTTCATCCAGGAACATAGAAAGTAGAAGAAGAAAGAATAGAAGAAGTCATGCCAGCTGTAATGCTTATGTCTTCTTCTTGTTCTGATATTGGATATACTTGTCGAACATGTAATTCAACATCATTCCATCTGTTTTAGCCACTGCTTCCTTCTCTGTCCTGAATTGCAGCAACCCTTCATTCAACACTTTGATGCACGCTTCCACATCTTCCAAACTCAGCCCAAACCTCGCAATGTCTGCCTGTAGCGCCACCAGTCTACTGATAGAATTCATCGTGAAAGGCTTGGTAGCTTTATCAATTCTCTTTTGTACCATCAGAAGAGAACCTTCCAGGGAATTAGGCACCTTAGTTGAGACGATCCGCACGTATGAAGTGACATTCCCATCCATTAACTCTTCAGTGAAAGAAATAAAACTGTCTGGTAAGTCTGACGTCCTACTCTCAAGTGCCTGCATCCTCTTCAGCAAAACTCTGCAGATTTCCAAATGGAAAGATACTACAAACTCTAGCTGCTTCCCCTTCTCGACTGATCCGTCCGGTACAATCTGTTCCGCAATCAATACATCTCCAGCAACTTGTTGATCTCGGCCAAAATACTTAGGTTACTCTCTGCAACTGTATTCATGCCTTCTATGTTTGCCATCAGTTGCTTCAGTTGATTTGCTGCATCATCCATAACCTTTAGGCGGGCTGGCACTTCTCCAAGTTGTACAGAAGCTTGACGAATAATCAAATCCTTCCATTCGTCAATAGCCTTTACTTGATTGCTTGCGTCCTCCATTTCCTGCATAAGATGATCACTCACCTGCTCTGAAATGGGTTGAATGGAAGGTTTAGCAACCTTGGCTATGATCTCACATAATTGAGATACTTGCTTTTGCAGCTCTTCTTTCTCCGCCTTTTCACTGTCAAGCCTAAGGAATAAAGCATCCATCAATGTCTGCGTGTCCTGCTTCAATCCTTCAGTGGTGGCTTCGACCGAGGGTACTTTGGTTCTTCAATGTCACATCTTCTTCCGTGAGCTTCTCCTCTATCTTTCCTTCGTTGGAATTGATATCTCAAAGCAAACTTCTCTCTTGAATCCTCGATGATCAACCTAGAAGTTGTTTTGGCAACTTTAGGCCTTCTGTCTCTTGCGCCCAAACGGAGCAAGGCTGCAAGTCGTGCTCCTCAAGTTCATCTCCATTCTCGCTTCTGGAACCAATTGTGAAGCAACCATTACGAGAAGTTACTTCTCGAGAATGAAAATCTTGAAGTCACTGAGTGTACTACCATCTTCCGCTCTGCATCCTCTCCGTTAGAAAGTGCCATAGTGTTATGGCTGCCATCTTCTTAATCATCCAAGGACAAAGCCCTTTCGAATTCCGCCATTTGCAGCTTCAACGTATCCTCTGGAACAGGGGCTTTGAACAAAGTGGCTGAGGGGAGAAGATGAATGTCAATTTGGATTTGGTGGAGGCATGGAAGTGTCCTGCCGCGGTGCAATAGTTGGTGAATGTTTTAATGTTTTGGAGAAACCGGAGTTAAAGTCATGGTCGGAAAGTGATCCTATCCTTGGATTGAGATCTTTATGCACTTTCAACTTCTCGACTTTCCTCCAAGCTTGGGCGCACTTTTTAGAAGAATAGATTAATTAAAATAATCACTTCAAGGCTGCCATCATCTCACCAAAGGGGGCGCACTTTTTTGCACATATAATTCTATTTTTAAGAATTTTTCACAATGAGATTCTTTACCCTGCAAGGCAGGCACTAAAATCCCATGATCCACTTAAGTGATTTGACTTTGACAATGGGATTATTTACCCTGCAAGGCAGGCACTAAAATCCCATGATTTCACTTAAGTCACTTTCCTTTTATTTTATCATGGGATTTTCACCGCAAGGCAGTAATAAATTCCCGCCTGCTGCGGCCTCTAATTTTTCCCATTGTAGCTTAAGTGAATTTTATAACACGGGAAAAAGTACCCTGCTAGGTAGGTATAAAATTCCCACCTTGCTCTTGCTTCTATTTTTCCCATTGCAGCTTAAATCCTTTGTTTTCCAAAAATGCGTCCAACCCCGCAGGGGCTTTTCCGTGCACGACTTCGCTTTTTCCCAGTGATCTAGACCTCCGATGGCGACTTCCTCTAGGCATAACATGTGTATATGTTTTCCAGCTGCTCTAGGCCAAAAATCGGGCTTACCCGGCAAAGGAATTGTTCTAGAGAAATTTCACAGAAAACGAAACGGGACAACACAAAAACACGAAAAATTGCCAAAAGTTACAAATAAAGCCCAAAACTTATTCCAAGTTAAAACCCTTCTGGTACATAAGAGTAATGACATATTCGATCATAACAGAGTTAAAACGGAGCGCAAATAGCCTCATACGGGGCTCAAAATAATTAAATACAAATTTCCCGCAGACAAATCCCGACGACAGAATATAACAATTTTGGGCATCTGGGTATTTGGCGAAAAAGGCTAATATGGCTCTTTGGGAATATCTTGACACAATACAAGAACTTTCAGGCAATAAAAACACAAAACGACCCATTATTTTAAAAGTACGAAAAATTTTCAGATAGGGTAGTCGTAGATTTCAGGATGAAATCTGGGTGACACCAGTCGGCTCCGTCTGTGGACATCTTTTTTTTTGTTAGAATGACAAGGGAAAAGATGAGATCCTAGCATCTCTGGTTTCGTATCTTGTCCTTTGGGCACGGGGTCAGGCAAACAAACACAACACAACACAAAACAAAACAAAACAAGGAAAAACAAACAAAGATTTATTTATGTACATACAGGTTTTACCCTGCTTCTCATGTCCAGAACAGCTTCAAGTGTTGCCCATTGAAAGGCAACGGCAATTCAACTCCATCCTGATGAGCAAGAATGAAGCTATCCGCTCCGGCGATTCTCTTAATCACAAAAGGCCCTTTCCATAGTGAATCGAACTTTCCATGCATGCCTTTTGTTTCTCTTTTTTTGTCCCATAAAAGGACCCAGTCATTGACTTCAAACTTTCTTTCCTTGGTCTTTTTTTGTCGAAGATGACTTTCACCTTCCTTTCGATGCTCACAACCTATCTCCGCAACTTGAGTTTGTACTTCCCTCAATTCATCACGGTACATAATTCTTTTATCAATAAGATCCGTGAAAGTGGAATCCTCCGTGGCCTTAAAGTCAAGGGGGCAGTAGTTCCAAGGTAAGAGGCAGCTCCGTGTCTCTACCATATAACAACTGAAAAGGGGACATGCCTATCGCCCTCTTTGGTGTGATTCTATCGGCCCATAATGCATCAAACAACTTTTTATGCCAAGTCCTTTGATTTTCCGTTACTAGCTTACGCACGATAGTTACCAAGTTTTTATTACTAGATTCAGCTTGACCATTCCCTTGTGGATAGTAGTTTGAGGAATGAACCAGCTGATCCCATAAGTGTAGCAGAATTCCACCAGCTCCTCAGAAGAAAGATTCGGAGCGTTGTCTGCTACAATTTTGTTGGGCACGCCAAACCTGACAATAATATTTTCTTTTATAAAATTGCACACCTCGGCGGAAGTGGCATTCTTCACAGGAATAGCTTCTACCCACTTACTGAAATAATCAGTAGCTGTTAGAATGTAATGGTGACCGGCACTGGAAGCCGGGTTAAGCATACCAATAAAATCCATTCCCCACTGTTGGAAAGGTTCTTCAATCACAATGGGTTTTAGAGGTAATGCAGGCAATTTCACACGCCCAACAAAATGTTGGCATGCTTGACACTTAGCTACCCAATCTGCAAAGATTCAAAAAGGGTGGCCAAGAATACCTTGCTCGAGGATCTTGTGTGCAAAGTGACTGGCCGAGAAATGACCACCGCAAGCCATGTCATGAAACCTGCTGTTGAAGTAGCTGATCTCGTTGAGCTTTATCACGCATCGAGAAATACGCCATCAATTCCCTCTCAGACAAACCATTATCCCAAAGAACAAAATCTTTGGATTTAGTTTGATGGTTCGCTTTCTTTTCGGAAAGTTGATCTCGGCATTCTCCATATGTCGTAAAGTAAGCAATGTTATCTTGTACCACTCCTCTACCGATCTATAAAAAGTACTGCAGAAATCTCCATCTATCTCATCTTGATCCACTTCTGCACCGATGTTTTCATCTCCGTCATTAATTCACATGCACTTTCCTCAAACCAGTTTTGTTGGTTTAATATCTAGTGTCATATTCTCAACCTTTGTCACCCATGTGCCTCTCAACAATCCTAACTCTTGCTGAGTAAGGATAGATTTAACTGCAGTATCTGGAACCAAAACCACAGTGTGTGAGGAAAGAATATAATACCTAAATGCTTTGCACGCCTTCACCACTGCATATGCGTGCTTTTCCATGGGAGTGTATTTCAACTCATAGGCTTTAAGAGGCGTACTCATGAAAGCAATAGGAGCTTCTGCGTCCTCTTGATTTTTCTGCATCAGTATTGCTGACATGGTGTGTTCAGAGGAATAACAGTAAAGAATAAATTCTTTACTGAAGTCGGGTGAAACCAAGACTGGAGCTTTGACAGGGCCTCTTTAATTTTCTCGAAAGCTTCCTTCCCTTCGCTGCTCCATTTAAAATCTTGTGTCTTCTTCATCATATTCGAAATATGACGGGTTAGCTCAGCAAAGTCAGGAATGAATCTCCTGAGAAAATTAACTTTTCCAAAGAAAGAGTGAACTCCTTTTTTGGATGTGGGCAAAGGCAATGTCTGAATGGATTTGACACGCTCTGGATCTATCTTTGTTCCTTCTTTGGAAACAATGTGCCCTAGTAGTTTCCCTTCCGTTACAGCAAAGATGGATTTCTTGGGATTCAAAGAAATACCATGCTTGCGGCATTGTATGAAAACCTCTTCCAAGTTTGAAATGTGTGCACTTCTATCTTTGGAAAAGACTGTCAGATCATCCAGATACACCACTATGCTTATATCTTTGAGATGAGCAAAGGCTAGATCCATAGCTCTTTGAAATGTAGCACCAAAGCATTAATCAGGCCGAACGGCATTTTCTGGTATGCGAAGGTTCCCCAAGGTGTGATGAACGCCGTTTTGTATTGATCTTCCTCGCCACCTTGACTTGATTCAGAGCCTCGAGAAGCCATCAAGCATGGAGAGCATCTCAGATCCAGTGACCACCTGCAGAGTGTGATCCATGATGGGGATGGGGTAGTTATCTTTTAATGAAGCTTGATTAAGGTTGTGGAAATCCACGCACAACCTAATCTCGCCGCTCTTCTTTCTTACAGGGACTATGTTGGCCAACCATTCCGAATGATGTATGGGATAGATAATAATTTGATCTAACAACTTCCGGATTTTCGCAAAGATGGTTCCCAAATGGTAGGGTCAGGCCGCCGCATCTTCGCTGAAAGGCTTTCGCTCGTTTAAGTGGGATGTAGTGTTGAACTTCCGCAGGCTGATATGTTTTTAGATCCTGGTAAGACCAGGCAAAAACATCCATATATTTCTTAAGAAGCTCAGTAAAAGCTTCTCTTTCGGCCTCTGAGCAACACTTACCCAGATTTACTAATTGGGGGATCGCCGCGCTCCCAAATTTAATAATTGTGTGTCGGAGGAATAACCTTCCCCACTTTCTTCATTTTTCTTAAGCATCTTGATCATGCTTATCAAACATTTCCTCAAGAGATACCAAGCCTTTGGGAATTTTATTTCCTTTAAGCTGGATAATCTCCTGACTTCCTGAGACGTCCGCATCCATTTCTCCCAAGAGTCCGCCTAGAGGTGAATTGCTTCCTCATAGTAGATTTCTTCAAAGTTGTCCTTCATTGGAGAAACGCAACAATCTGCGTGTCATCGTTGAAAACTCGCCATGCTGACGCTGTTGTCAGAACTTTTGGGCGAAAGACCATCTCCACCTCAGTAGTCTCCCGCCTAAAGAATGCATGAGGCTGATCCGATTCAACAAGGCTGCAAGCATCGCAAGTTAATCAGCTCTTTGAATTTTGTTCTCTCGGAATGTAAGATACCGAGAAAGCTGAAAAATCCAGGATAGCAGAGTAGACCCGATCTCTATAGTGCCGCAGTTTGTCTTTTTTGACTTGGTAGAGGCCTCTTATCTGCTTCACAATCAGCTCAGCATCTCCCTTTGCGTGTAATAATTTGATTCCCATTGTTCTTGCCTGCTCCATGCCTAACAACAACGCTTCATACTCAGCTGTATTGTTAGTATTTTCGAACATCAATTTGAAGGAGTGTGCATGCACCTTCCCTTCAGGAGAGATAAGAACAATGCCTACGCCGGATCCAAATGAACAGCAGCTGCCATCAAATTCCAGAGTCCAAATCTTGTTGTTAAGTTGATGCGGTTCTTGAATCACCGGTTGAACATCTTCTTTATCCATTTCTAGATAATAGACTCCGTGATCCGATTCCTGAAACAAGATCTGAGATCTAGGATCCTCAGACTTTGATACTGTGTACTTAGATTTCTTCTCAGGTTCCAGCTTCTGATTTACTCCTTTGATTGGTATGTGCGCACAAGACCAATCCATCTTGACTTCTCCACCCAGCTCTTTGCAGAAATTTCTACTCAAAAACATGCCATAAGAGACTGGAATGTCTGCTACAAGGATAGTCATTTTCAGTCTTTTATCTGGAAAAGAAGCAAGTACTGCCTGCGCATCTTTGATTTGCCCCACAAGAGGGACTTGCCTTTCCATTGAATAACATCTTCCGATGGTTTTTGTCAATGTGAGACCCAAGGCATCAGCAACTTTTGCAGGCATGACGTTGTCAGAAGCTCCAGAGTCCAAGATGCAATTGCTAAGTTTGTGTCCGTTGATAAGCAATGACACATAAAATGGCTCAATCCTTTTTGATGTAGCAGAGAAGAAGTGGAAGGAGAAGAACTTGCAGCCGCATTATTTGAAGGGGGAGTATTCTTTGGGCTTGACAAGATACCCCGTGAAGTATTATTTGTTGGGTTGGGACCATTACTTTGCACATATTTGACCAATCTATTCAACTGATCAGGAAATGCTCTCAAATACTCAGCTTCTGACATTTGGACCTTGTTCCTCTTGATGTGATCAATTATGTCGAAAGCTTGACTTGCTTTAGCAGGATGTGCGTTGGCTCTTTGCTGCGAATTGAAAGAATTTGAATATTTATCCTTAGGCGCTAATGAAGAAGGAAGAGTGCTACCTCTTTTCAAGATAGTAACATCCGGCCAGGATCTTCTCTCTCTTCGGCCGCTTGTGGATGCTTCGGCATTTTGGCGCATGTCTGAGACCTTGTAAACACCGCAAAAGTGTGACCATCAGAATCTTCAAAAGATTCATAATAGCCATCATCAGATTCGTAGTCCAGGTAACCAATATCGAGTCGCCAAGGGATCTATAAAGTCTTCATCATCGAATGATTCATCAATGCCGAGATCCTCTTCATTAGTTTCCAAGTTATTCCTTGGAGTAGCTTCTATTGCAAACTGTTGTAGTGCAGCAACAAGTCTGTTTTGGTTTTGATTTTGATTTTGACCATTAAAGGTCCGGGTAGGAGCTATTCTTGAGGGGGTGCATTCCCTGCTTGAGAGATTTGCTTGATTTGCAGCATGTCATTAGCCAATTTCGCAACAAAGGATCGAAGTACTAGTAAGAAGAAGCACCATCACCTTTGTGAGATGGTTGTTTGAGTTTTCCAGCCATGATCAAGTCATCCTCAACCTCCACGACATCATTTTGTGCTTTAAGTAGATTTACTAGGTCTTGCCCTTCTTAGCTGATATCCAACTTCAGGCAATAGAGCGTTTATAAAAAACGTCTTTTGATTTTCGTCGCTCAATGCGCAGTATGGGGATTTTGTATAAAATCCTTTCTTTGGAACCTCGCAATAAAGTCCCGCATGTTCTCGCTTGGCTCTTTTCTTCAACTGCAGCGCTTTTGGGTGATCAACGTGCTAAGATCCTCTCGGGCTTCAATCTTTTCGTGAATTGCTCACGCATAGTTTTCCTGGGTTGGTTATGGTGCCAGGAGCTAGCCGATAGAACCATTCTCCCGCCAAGTCGTGTAGAGTCTCAATGAAGAGCCTGACTGAGACATCTTCATGCTCTACTGCAAGCACACCACAAGATATAAAGAAGGCCGCCAAATGATCATCCGGGTTTTGCTTTCCATCTCCAAAGAATTTTGGAAAATTCTTTCTGGATCCCTTTGGCAGCTCGTGCATAGGTGGAGCCAAGTTCAGAGGTCCAAAAGCTGCTCCCCATGGGACAGGTACAATCTGGTGCGCCATGTTGACTTGAGCACGCCTTCTCCTTGTGTAGACTTGATGAATAATTCCAGCAGCCGGATTATGCTGAAGTCGATCCGGATCTGGATGGGTGTGCACTCTCCTTCCTGGTGAGAGACTAGATCTGCGGCTTCTAACTTGATAAATCTCCTCATTTAACCGGTGAGGCTCCCGTGTCGATTTGTCAATAAAAATGTGTTATTATCGTGGGTTTTACTTTAACCACTTAGTTCATGAACCATAACTAAGAAGTTCTGTAGCAAGTAAGCAACTGTTCAAGAAAGGAAGTATTTTATAGAAGAAGGAAGTAAAGGAAATACAGAGAAGAAATGGGGAAGATGTGCATCCCAATTAGTAGATAGCAGAGCTAATTGCATGCACATAGAAGAAACTTAATAGATATGAACACACAAAATTATAAAACAAAGGCAGCTCTAGATCCAGATCTAAAATAACACAAAGTTTATTAAGAGATCTAAGATTAAAAGCAAGAAACACAATACACCGTGACACAAAGTTCTCCGAAAACTTGCTCCTTTGTATTCCTTTGCTCCAAGTTGCTCTCAAGGGTTCAGCACAAAGTCTAGAACACAAGATTGTTGCTTACAAATTTTGATCGATCATTAACCCGGAGGTTCTTCTCCTACTTATAGAATGTAGGAGGGAAAGTACAAATGGAAAACTCAAACTGAACTGAAACATAAACAACAAGTAAAGATGACATTTGGCAATCATCCTCAACTATCTTCTCCTTAAGTGACACATGTATCACTTAACTAATAGAATGGTTCCACATGACTTTAAGTAATGGTTGCAAAACCAATAACTTAGAAGTTTTACAATTTCATCTGGGAACATAAAAAATAGAAGAAGAAAGAAAGAAGAAGTCATGCCATGCCACAAATATTTATGTCTTTTCTTGTTCTCGATATCGGATATACTTGTTTAACATGTAATTCAACATCCTTCCATCTGTTTTAGCCATGCATCGCTTTTCTCTCTGTCCCGAATCCGCAAGAACCCTTCATTCAACACTTTGATGCACGCTTCCACATCTTCCAAACTCGGCCCAAACTCTCAATGCAATGTCTCGTCGCAGCCGCCACCAGCCTACCACCGATAGAATTCATCGTGAAAGGCTTGGTAGCTTTATCAATTCTTTTCAGATCATCGTAAGAGATCCTTCCAGGAATTAGGCACCTTAGTAGTTGAGACGATCCGCACGTATGAAGTAACATTCCCGCCCACTCTCTCCTCAAAGTGAAAGAAATGACACTGTCTCTGTAAGTCTGATGTCCTACTCTCAAGTGCCTCGCATCCTCTTTCAAGAAACTCGCAGATTTCCAAACGGAAAGATACCGCAAACTCTCTAACCGCTTCCTCTTCTCGACCGATCCATCCAGCACAACTGCTCCGCAATCAATACACATCTCCCTACAGCCTTGTTGATCTCGCCAAAATACTCAAAGTTACTCTCTCTCGCAATCGTATTCATGCCTTCTATGTTTCGCCATCAGCCTTTTCAGCTTGATTTGCTCGCATCATCCATAACCTTTAAAGGGATGGCACTTCTCCAAGTCAGTACATGCAGTTTCGATTTAATAATCAAATCCTTCCATTCATCAATAGCCTTTACTTGATTGTTCAGATCCTCCATTTCCCGCATAAGATGATCACTCACCGCTCGAAATGGGTGAATGGAAGGTTTAAGCAACCTTGGCTATGATCTCACATAATTGAGATACTTGCTTTCGCAGCTCTTCTTTCTCCGCCTTTTCACCGCTCAAGCCTAAGGAATAAAGCATCCATCAATGTCTCGCGTGTCCCGCTTCAATCCTTCAAAGTGGCTTCGACCGAGGGGTACTTTGTTACCGTCACATCCTCTCGCCGTGAGCTCCTCCTCTATCTTTCCTTCTGCCGGAATTGATATCTCAAAGCAAACTTCTCTCCCGAATCCTCGATGATCAACCTAGAAGTTGCTTTGGCAACTTTAGGCCTTCTGTCTCTTCCGCCAGATTCTAGAGTAGCTGCAAGTCGTGCTCCTCTAAGTTCATCTCCATTCTCGCTTCGGGAACCAACTTCGAAGCCAACCATTCCGAGAAGTTACTTCTGAGAATGAGAAGAAGTCGCCGAGTGTACTACCATCTTCCGCCCGCATCCTCTCCGTCAAAGTGCCACAAAGTTGTTATGGCTGCCATCTTCTCAATCATCCAAGGACAAAGCCCTTTCGAATTCCGCCATCCGCAGCCTTCAATATCCTCTCGGAACAAAGCGCCGAACGAAGTGGTCGAGGGAGAAGATGAATGTCGCCGGATTCAAGTGGAGGCATGGAAGCATCCCCGCCGCCGCGGTGCAATAGTTGGTGAAGTACTCGGGTAATCGGAGAAACCGGAGTTAAAGTCATGGTCGTAGAAGTGATCCTCTCCTTGGATTGAGATCTTCTATGCACTTTCAACTTCTCGACTTTCCTGCTGCTTTCTCCTCCGTGCTTTCGCTTGAGGGAATCTCCTGCGCCGAAGTTCCCGTGACTTGATTCATCAATGCTTCATCAAGGCAATATCCCTTCACAAGAACCTGGGTTTGAAGTATTCACCAACACAGCTCCCGACCTTTCTTCAATTGTGTTGCAGCCTCCTATGTTATTCTGTAATATGGCTTTATCTCCTCCCATTTGATGGTAAGTGTCAAGTACCACATTCCCATCATCTTTAAGATCCGCAGGTATCCGCGCTAGTCCAAAGTCGAACACTTGCTTTGCTGATAGCCTGCTGAAATCTCTCTTTCTAACCTCGTACTCACTTTTGCACTTCATCCATAAATCTTCTAATGAAGGCACATGTGCGTACTCTTGGGAGATTGTCTTCCTGGCTACTCCAAATGGATCAAGTTCAGCCTGCAGGAAGAACTTCGCTCATAATAACATTTCGCGCTCCATCCCCGAGCTCTATGAATGCTAATGCACTGTAATATCCCACAGTTGATCGGGAAGAAGCCCGTAGACTTGTGCCGCTGATCAAGGTCGTGTAACTCCACAAGTTGCCTCGCTTCAGCTCCATGGCGATCAATCTATCATTCGGATACCGGGCATCTTTATTGGTTCTCCGTAAAAGCCCGTAACCCCGAGGTATGTGAAATCTGCAAATGAATGAATAGATCGCCAATCTTGGACACAGCTTCCCACGCTTCCTTGCTTACCCTGTTGGCCTTCAAGTCTTTGTCTAGCCTGCAGATGAAATCATAGAAGAATTCATCGTTGATCACTTTGAAATCTTTCTCGCACGCAGCAGCAAGAAGTCATGGGTAGCACTCAAAATGGGGTCCTTAAAGAACACCACATCTATCCAAACTTGGAAAAGACGCCTGTGAAGCCGCAAAGATACACCAAGTATGAAGTCATCTTGAAGCTGAAAGTACGCTTCACGTTCCGGAGTTGCTCACCAATGTTGTTGCTAATAATTTCCGACCAATTGATTATAGAATCAACCTTGTTGATTTCAATGGTCCTGATGAAAGCATACATCCATGTACGGAAAGTGTAAGCATTCGCTTCGCCATTCATCCTGCATAGCAATTTGACGACATCATCTACCTCCTGCACCAAATTGGACCGTGGAAGAGTTCTCGGGAACTTTGAAGGAGATCTAGGCTTCTTCATGTATCGGCTATTCATTATGCTCACGCAATCAACTCTATGCTTCTCCCATCACCCCGCCGCCGCATCCTCAAGACTAATGGAAGTCACCACCTTTCGTGACGGAATCTTCAAACAATAATTGATGAACTCTGCGTCCAAACGAATTATTGTCTTTCCCGAAGCATCACGCACTGATCTGGATGAAGGATGGTAAGATCTAGCGCACTCCATAACAAATTCTGGCAACTGGGTTATACATGGAAAAGCTGCAGCTCGGATAATTCCACTGCTTTTAACCGCACGCATGAGTGAAGTCTTTCCCGCTCTGGATCTATCAATCAAATCGGAAAGAGGTTCCGGCCTAGATCTCGTGTCTCCTATGTCTCGCAAGTTCGGGAAGCGATGCATGACTCCATCGTGCTTTCTTTTTCATCTCTCTTCGCCATGGCTTTGTCTATCTTTGTCTGAATAATTCTTTTTCTTCTTACTTGGCCGGATTTCTTCAAAATTGGTGCAGATCTGGACAATTCTTCAGATTCGGAGGATATATGCAATGTATCGACATCGATAAAAGCTCATTTTCCTTTTCAGAAAGCACCTGTAATGAATTCCTGCAATTTATTCAGACAAAAATGGCCACCGGAGCATGAATAGTGAATTTTAATTGTAAAAATCTGCACTTTTCAAGCCCGCTGCCCCAAAAATTGGTGTTTAATTTGCACATAAAGAGAGCATGAATCCTTTCAACAACACCTGAGCACCTGTAACACCTATGCAAACAATTATGCAGATAAAGATCAACCTCCTTCAAAGCATGCGCCAAATCTGGAAGCTTTTAGCCTTGTTGCCACCTTGCCTGAGCAAAATCCTTCTTCAAATGGGGGCGCACTTTTCCTCTTGGCTGCAATTCTTTACCTGTGAATTAAATAATTCACCCATATGGCTGCCCATGCTTATATAACCTTCACAATTCTATAATTAATAATTGCCCTAACAATTAAAGGCAATTAATTAATTAAAAATCATGCTCTTCTCTTTTAAAAATAGCATGTTTAAGGACAGCCATCCAATAAATTAAATTAATCCAATTTAATCCTTCACACATCACTTCACTTAAGCTTCACAGTGTGCCTTGACCATAGCCACTGAAAATAGAAATTAATTTAATGATTTAATGCCTTAAAAATCATTAAATAACTCCCAAATGGGGCGCACTTTTTGAAAGGAAGGGGGCAGCCACTAAATAAATTAAATTTAATGCATTTAATCCATTTCTTTTATTCCAATTTTGACTTGTTGACTTCCTCCAAGCTTGGGCGCACTTTTTAGAAGAATAGATTAATTAAAATAATCATTTAAAGGCTGCCATCATCTCACCAAAGGGGGCGCACTTTTTTGCACATATAATTCTATTTTTAAGAATTTTTCACAATGGGATTCTTTACCCTGCAAGGCAGGCACCAAAATCCCATGATCCACTTAAGTGATTTGACTTTGACAATGGGATTATTTACCCTGCAAGGCAGGCACTAAAATCCCATGATTTCACTTAAGTCACTTTCCTTTTATTTTATCATGGGAATTTTTACCCTGCAAGGCAGGTAATAAATTCCCGCCTGCCTGCGGCCTCTAACTTTCCCACTGCAGCTTAAGTGAATTTTATAACACGGGAAAAGTACCGCAGCAGTGTATAAAATTCCCACCCTGCTTGCGCTTGTATTTTTCCCATTGCAGCTTAAATCCTTTGTTTTCCAAAAATGCGCCCAACCCCGCAGGGGCTTTTCCGTGCACGACTTCGCTTTTTCCCAGTGATCCAGACCTCCGATGGCGACTTCCTCCGGCATAATGTGCATATATGTTTTCCAGCTGCTCCAGGCCAAAAATCGGGCTTACCCAGCAAAGGAATTGTTCTAGAGAAATTTCACAGAAAACGAAACGGGACAACACAAAAACACGAAAAATTGCCAAAAGTTACAAATAAAGCCCAAAACTTATTCCAAGTTAAAACCCTTCTGGTACATAAGAGTAATGACATATTCGATCATAACAGAGTTAAAACGGAGCGCAAATAGCCTCATACGGGGCTCAAAATAATTAAATACAAATTTCCCGCAGACAAATCCCGACGACAGAATATAACAATTTTGGGCATCTGGGTATTTGGCGAAAAAGGCTAATATGGCTCTTTGGGAATATCTTGACGCAATACAAGAACTTTCAGGCAATAAAAACACAAAACGACTCCATTACACCAATTTTCCATGAGTTATACTCTTTAAGATCAGATGTACAAATTATCATTGGCATTTGGAGCATTGTCTCGGTTGGGGTTTTGGGTGTCAGTGGTCCCAATCGAGGGTTAGTCCCAAGAGAGATTATTTTGGGGTCCCCCTTATAGGATTTTGGGCTGTATATGCAATTTAACCTATGTTATAATGAATGGGTAGATAATTCATGTTTATGGGGACTTGTTATGTGTTGTATTCTTGGCCCATGGTTTTGGTACCCATTGTTTTGTAATACCATTGTGACGGTTACCTACTTATGTGCTTACATATAATTGGACATGCAGTAGGATAAAGTATAACTGAAAAGAACGTTATTGTATGATAAAATAGTTGATTTAATACAATAAGACAAGTTAATGCGCTGACTTTTTTTCTTGAAAGGGTTTCTCATGGTAAATCTTGTCTATTGTGTAATTTTGTGGATGTCGTTTCTCTCTTTTCTCTTTATCTCAAAGATTATGTAAGTATTTATTCTCTCGTATTTGTTTATCGGATCAAATTCACTTCAAATCCAAGATTACATTAATATCACGGGAATAAGTAGAAAATCAACAAAATTTGAATTGATTAAAATACGAGATACGAGAAACGATTCCAAACTAGAAATGAAAACATAAGATTAAAAACCAACCAGAAGTAATACCTTTCTACCATTACAACTCAAATATAAATGATATTTTCAAACTATTGCTAGACACAAATATTTAATTACCACCGCACAACATCGTAAGTGCAAAACTCCAATAACCGCCCTTTACAAAATGTAGCAAAAAATGAGGATAGAAATTAAGGACTAACAACATAAAGCTGATGCAGACAATAGATAAGCTTGAGGTTGTTATCATCCCTTAATCCATGGTGAAGAGATTACCCAAATGGGCCCAAAATCCTTGCATCCATGCTAGTGTTAGTTATCTCCCCATCATTGAACACATTTGAATTTGATCGGTTGTGATGCAGGAGCATCCAGTGCACGAGCAATTTTGCATCACCCAAAAACATAATGTGTTTATGTGTATGTTGTGGTGATGAGTTGTTTCCTTATCACTATTTGCACATGTTAGAGATGATCAATTAGGGCCAAAAGCACTGGAGAAGTCAATTACCTCAGAAAAGGCTTGAGGGAGTGGTTTTAGTCATTTTCCCATACCACAAGGACCTCTTGGGCAAAATTGGGTCCTCTTTGCCATCAATACAATCCCAACATAACGGTTGTGTGATGCCAAAGTATCTTGTAATGAATGTAATGGGAAATTTCAAAAATGCAAAAAAATGTAAGATATAATCAATACAGAAGAAACATGAAAGAAAAATGTAAACTTCAAAAATGAAATAAGGAATGTGATGAGGGTCATCAATCCCCACCATTAACAATGTCAATCCAGGCTGGTGTGCAAAGGCTATATGCAAAAGGAGAGAGAGATCTCGGTAAATGGTCTCTTCTACCCAAAATTCACACTTGCAAGGGAATTAAAAGCACTCTTACATGAAAGTAAATTCACACTTGCAGAAATTTAAACACACTTGCATGAAAAGAAAAGCACACTTTGCATGGAATAAAAACACACTTTGCAAAAAAGGAAAAAATACTTGCATGAAATTGAAAACAAACTTGCATAAAAGTGAACACACTTGCATAAAAGGAAATTGCTATATTGAAAATAAAGAAAATTTATTGTAGTAAAACACCCTCAAAGTTTACAACAAATGTACATCACAAAAAATAATTACATGACACAAATAAAAATACAATAAAAATATAATTACAAAATGGAAAATAAAAATAAATATATAGGTCCATCTTCCTTGGAATGAGTGGTCAGCTCATTCCTTAGAAGAGGATTTTAATCTACATTATTTACAGATGGACAAGATGGAATCTTAGAATGAATTAATTAGAAAAATGGAGATTACATTCAATGGTGTGGGAGGTTGCATTTATAATTCCATGCTTCCAACCACCTCCTTATTTTAAGGAATACATCTTTATCAACTAAGATTTCAATCTATCTAAAAAGCATCAATCTCCACAAAATATGGAGAGAGAGCTTATCTAACAATCGACTCTTTTATTGAGAATCAAAATGAATATTGATTCTTCTTTATTTTACAAATAATAAAATACTTATAGAAATATCTATTTTTAGAATGAATTCCAAAAATAGATAACAATGCCACCCTTGGAGTTATGCTCATCTTTGCAACTCTAGTATTCATCCTCGAGCTCTAATATCCAACTCCGAAGCTATAATAATAATCAACTTGAAGCAATCCCAAAGAGACTCCGAAGCATTCCAAAGAGACTCCGAAGCGAGTTGGAGGACTCTAAAGCGAGTTGGAGCATTTTAGGAAGACTCGAAGCATTCTTAAAACAGCTATAACTTTTGCATATGAACTCAAATCAAGATGGTTTGTTTTTGTAACTTGCATAATTTTTTGAGAGGAATCTGAATATGCAATCAGATTTGGGTTTGGGTATATTCTTGATGACTGTTTTTCACTGTTTCCCAAACATATGCTTAAGGAGCCACTCATAGAATTACTGAACATTTCGAAGCTAGTGAAAGAACCTTTGGAGCTAATGCAATGATGAAATAACAATCTCTGGAGATGATATGAGATATTTTGAAGATCTTCCAAGGCTGGTTGTAGCTGGTGCTTAGTGCTCAAAATGCCTTATTCAATGATGATAGCAAAGTATGAACTGCATATGCACAAATTGACATCTTTTTCCCAATAATCATTAGAAATAGCTAACAAAAAGATAACAATGAATTCTAAAGAAATAACCATGATATATACTTTCTATTTTATCCTAAATAAACCATAAGTTCAGAAATTACACTTAGATCCATTGTATATATGCAAGGAAAAAGAATGTCAAATCTTGTATAAAATGGGCCATTTTTGGGCTCATCATAATGTAACCTGAAATTGATGTTGTACTAGCCATTGTCAAAAAATATTTTCAAATAAAAATGAAGTAGCATTTAGTAGTAGATTACACTTTCTTGATCAAATTATTTACTATGATATGTACAGAGAAATTTTATCGGATGCTTTCTTGTGCAGGCATGGTATGATGCAAAAATCATCACTATTGACAGGAAACCACATCAAACTGGTTGTGATTGTAAGTTCTATGTGAAATTTTATTGGGCTAACAAGGAAGATGTGTTCGATATTGAGCATCGGCCACTATTTGGAAGCAGAAAAAGGAAAGTAGGGATTGAGCGCATTGCCATTCTGCAAGCACCTTGCCAGTTAAAAAAACAGCCCGCTGTAATCAACAAACCCATAGAGATATGTACTGAAGATTCTCCAACACTACGTATCCCAGCAGTTGCTAGTAAATCTACCAAATTACAGATTGAAGAGCTCATGTCATTTTCTGTGAAAGAAAGAGTTATTCGGAAATCAGTTTTAAACTGCTCAGGGAGGGTGATTTTCTTACTGATATCTGTGGAGATGATGCAATTAGCCTCAAGGACAAAGGCGACCATGTTAACTTGTTCCATTCCAAATTCCAAGGGGAAAAGTATGTTGACTGTTTTATGATCAAGGAACAAGAGAGAATGCCCATTATATGTCCCACTAAAGATATGGAATGTTTCATATTGTGTATAGACAATTGGATTTCGTGCCAGGTAAATTCACATTTGGATGACCAAGAAACTTTGGAGAAATTTACTGGGACGTCGGATTATAGTGATGAATGTCACAATTCATGGATTTTCAGACGGTCTGAACGTCTCACAAAACAAAGCAAACAGTTTGCAACTCAAATGCAAAATCGCAAGCCAACAAGTAATCATATTTCAAGAAAGGATTGTTTTACTGGAAAGTTGGAAAAACATAAACTTCCGGGAAATAAGGTTAATTCAACAGCAATATGTCCATCAAGACCCTCAAGGAAGAAGCGTAAAATAGTTGCTGTCTCTCGTCAGTCACGATATTTACAGGCACGAGCTCAAGAAATTGAGTATAGACGGGGAAACAAAAATTGGCATTACTAGGACAGTGCACCTCAAAGAGAATGAAAGAGCCAGGTTATGATGTTAGACTTCTGAGGCGCTCTAAGCGCTTGAAAGAACAGGCTGACCAAATTCAAAATAAACTTTCAAGGCTTAAGAAAGAAAAGGCGCTAATGAAATATGACGCACAAAATGAGAGTAATAAGAAGAGGAAAAAGATGGAAGTAGTGGGCAGCAACCCACCATTCAGAAATATAGAATTTACATACATAAATGGCAATATAAATTTGAATACGTGTTTGAGTTTTAACATGGAAGGAGTTGGAATTCCAACCCAAAGAATGATAGACAATATGCCTGCAAATGCATCAGACATAGACATGTATATGGAGACATGCGACACTGCAAATTTAGGGATGTGTATGACGTTAGAACATGTTGGATTGCTGAGTGACAAGTGTAAAACTACGGATGTAAAGAACAATGAACTCGTATCTGAGATGGAAACACTCACCATCACAAATACATCGGACATCAATGTATCCAAGGAGGAAATTGTCAATAGATATTCACTGATTCCTTTACAGGTTGGAAATGGATTCAGAGGAGAAATTTCTAAGGGTAAAGCTAGTGAAGGTATGGATAGTCAGTTTCCAATGTGTGAACTAAATGGGAGGATTGCATATTTTAATCTCTCCAGAACACCAATTGGCATTACAATTCCAGCAGATTCATTGGAGTTAGACAATTCAGACAGAGAGAATGAATGTCTACATAATCTGAATGATGGAGGAAATCATGCAGGAGAAATCTCAAAGAAGTCAATTTCTGGGGATATGCAGGACAATGAAACTTCTTTCAACAAAGAGCCGCTGCACAGAACTAACGAATCTATGTATTTGGAGGAAAAAAATTGAACAGTTTGAAATGGAGAATTCTAATGGCACTGCACCTCAAATTGAAGTTTACGAGCTAATACAGAAACATGATTCTGGATTCCTGATGCTTCCTGCTGTGGAAGACATTAACAAATGTATTCATGAATGTGACACCGTCTGTGGCAGAGAAGCTAACACTGAAAATCATATGGAGAAGGTAAGTGCAATGACACTGCAAATGGATGCATCTACAATGATGGCTAGAGATACAACTTCAGTGGTTTCTATACATTTGGATGAATCAAACAAAGAGACCAAATGCCTAAGGAGTCTAAAGGAAAACCTAAGCTCAAACAAGAGGCCCGAAATAAACAAAGGCTTCTTTCTGTTGGGCAGAAGAAAATCACCACTGAGGATAGGCTAGAAGAGGAAGGGTCTAGCTGCAAGAGTTTTTCAAAAGTTATGGAGCAGGACTCACAAGGAGATCAATCAACTTCCCATAGTGAGATACATGCTTTGAGGAACTTTAACTATTTACAGGAAGGCAAACAATCCAAAGCTAGCAGTGCCAATAATGTTGCCCTGCAAAGAGAAGGAAATGAGCCAATGGAGAAACACACCACAGGGACACAATGTGTGGTAATTTCAGATAGTAATGAAAGTGAGGAGATTAATACTAATAGTTGGATGGAGGAAGTAACTTCAAGCATACCACCTGCAAGTGCATCCAAAGGAACAGTTCACAAAACACATCCAGTGATATCTGTAAACTCATATAAGTCAAACACAGAGTTGCGATATCAGAACTACCCGAAGGACAGAAAGAAACTGTTGGGAGAGGTCCCACATCGAAAAATAAGTGCATGCATAAGGAAAGAAAATCTACATTCTAGTGCCGGAAGAGAAAATAATCATTTTGTGCCAATTGCAACAGGAGATGTAGTGTCCATGCGCAAAACATTGTCAGAGGACATAGAATCAAAGTTTCAACGTCTCTCTGCATCCATAGAAACTGAAATTCATAAACCTGTTCCTCCTGTTCGTGTTAGATGGTCAATGGTAGAGAAAAAAATGAGGTCCACGAGGATTTGATATCTGATCTAATTATTAATGAGGACGCTTTTAACTTCACCGGCACAATAGAAGAGCAAAGTTCAGACCTCAAGAATCTTTGGGAAGAAATGGAGAAGAGGTTGAGTGAGAATCTTGTTTCTTCAGTAAACATGGTAGCGATAAACTGCCTTGGGGAGGTTCCTCTCCTATCACATTTTCAGTAGGATATGAATATTCTGCAATTCAATAAACTCGCTGTTTGGGAAGCCACTAATTTTTCCAAGTAAAGTACTAATGTATTTCTGTGAAGTTGTATTAAATTGTCAAGTAATAGAATTGTTGAAATTCCACGCACAACACCCTCGTTTGAAATAACTTGTGAATGCATTTATAATTAGATTTCTACAAACAGTGGTAAAGTGCACTAAAAACTAGCTCCAGGCAATAAGTCTTTGTAACTTAAAAGTTTTCCTAATCAGCTGTTAAAACTACTCCTTGGAAAAGAGAATATCCTTAAGCTGGATTAGATGAAAATTTCAATGAACTAGGAGGGAGATTCGATGCTTGAGGTCTTCAATGTAACATAGCTAATTGCTCCTTCATTAAGCCCAAACCTGTCTGTTTCATTAGACTGGTTTTATGAATTATCACAAATTTTGTTGACATAAAAACTAATGTTTACATACAACAAAGTAGAATCAAAAGGCTTGCATTGCTTCAGAAGAAAGTGCAAATTGAATTATATAAACTGATTGTTTCAATTTCTGTTCATTATATTCATGTTGCTTTCATTGCTGCTTTGGTAGTTGATTAAATTAAGATAGCATAGCATTATTATATACAATGTCTCGTAATTTTGTAAATTTAACTCGTTCTATGTATTAGGATTTGGAATCTGTCTTGTTTAATCTTATTTGTGGGGTTGTCCACGATTCATTTTTCTATGGGAATGTCATAAAAACAGCACAGAAACAAGATTTCATGCACTTATGAAACAGTAACCTACACCTACGCCATAATCCTAGCATAGGAATCCTATAGATTCAATAATGCAGTTCTTCTCATATATCATTACAAATGCCTCACATAGTGGTTTGCAGAAATACAGCGTAATGAACATTTACCATTAACCTTTAACATGTTGTTGACTAGGATCCCACTTATTGCCCAAATGTTCCAACTATCCTTAAAGGCATCGGTAGAAATATTATATCTTCTCTGACATGTCGGAAAGATACAGATTAGGTGACTGGAGACTAGCATTGGGCACAACAGGCCTTAAATATAGGTTTTAAAGGGTATGTAACATTGCATGCTTAATTATGAGTAAAGATAATTCAAGGGACTGTATTTATGAGCAAAATGAACTGAACTCTTTATTGTGTAGATTAATATTTTTCATCATGAGCATTATCATTGTTCGTAACCATGGATAAAACAAGTAATTAATATATGAACGTTATGCATATATGCAATGTAATTATTGCCTTGATTTGATTTGAGTTCTTGTATGGAACAATGGGGGTCAAGTAGCATATGTATGGTCACGATTTCAAGATGTACGAGTTGGATAGTATTATTCAGAGTTCTCCACCCACGAGTCTATTAAATATTATGTGAGTCAGTCTGCAAAATAGTTGGAGACAATCTATGGTACTGAGAATATTAATAAAGACATTTTTACTTTTCTCATACTATGTTGTGTTCAGTCATGTATATGACTATTTGCTCACAGGTTTCCTGTACATATGCGGTGATTTTTCCAATTCGTTGTACTTATAAGATTTTTGTAAATACATTCTGGTTTCTTTGTCGGTTCATTCCATCACCACCCATGTGAAGCCTGTATGGTATTACTGTAACTCATCAGAATCATCATTACCCCATTGTCAGGTTACCAGGTATATCAAATTTGGAAAAAAAAAAATTCAACAGGTCATGAGGTCAATTAGGGAAAATTAAAAAAATTATAGCAGAGTAAAAATTGATAGAGGATATCACTTTCTCTAGAGGATTTCACTTTCTCTACAGGATAATGTTCAACTTCGTTGAACAAGAAGCAGAAAACACACAAGTTACCCCATAGGAAGTGGATTATAACCTTGTAGAATGAGTGCATTGAACATTTGGTGACTCACCAAAATTTCTGGTATGTCCATTTAATGATTTGTAAAATGTTAGTGAGGAATATGAGCAGGACGTTGAGGACAACTCACGAGACAGCAAAACAAAATTGATGATAAAGAGGAGCAGATCATAAGGCATTAATGAGTTTTGTCCTCAACATGCACAAGAACAAATTGTTCCTATTGTCAAAAAAACCAAGAGAATTCATTTGTTGAACGAAATCGTTAGTTAGAAGGCTAGAGAAATTCAGTGAGAAGAATGAAGAGAGTAGAGGTTGTCATGGATAACAAAGGGTTGGCAAGATAAAGTGCCTAGAAAATAAGTTCAGGAAAGTTTGTTGTGTGGTGAAGGTTTGGTAATTGAAGAAGCTTAAGGGGAGGAAGATGACAACATTGACAATGTCAAGGATCCAAGTGCTAACCCTAAAGAACACGATGTTTGTGACCATGTGGCAACTTAGAAGAGTACACTACAAGTATTGTTCAAAGACTAGTAGATAGAGTGGAGAAGACTTGGGTGAGGATTCTAAAGAGAATATTCAGACAGTTGTGAACTATCTTATTCTACTTGGTGTCACCCAGATTTCACCCTGAAATCTGCGACTACCCTATCCGAAAATTTTTCGTACTTTTAAAATAATGGGTCGTTTTGTGTTTTTATTGCCTGAAAGTTCTTGTATTGCGTCAAGATAATCCCAAAGAGCCATATTAGCCTTTTTTCGCCAAATACCCAGATGCTCAAAGTTATATTTTGTCGTCGGGATTTGTCTGGGAAATTTGTATTTAATTATTTTGAGCCCCGTATGAGGCTATTTGCGCTCCGTTTTAACTCTGTTATGATCGAATATGTCATTACTCTTATGTACCAGAAGGGTTTTAACTTGGAATAAGTTTTGGGCTTTATTTGTGACTTTTGGCAATTTTTCGTGTTTTTGTGTTGTCCGTTTCGTTTTCTGTGAAATTTCTCTAGAGCAATTCCTTTGCCGGGTAAGCCCGATTTTTGGTCTGGAGCAGCTGGAAAACATATACGCACATTATGCCCGGAGGAAGTCGCCATCGGAGGTCTGGATCACCGGGAAAAAGCGAAGTCGTGCACGGAAAAGCCCCTGCAGGATGGGCGCATTTTTGGAAAACAAAGGATTTAAGCTGCAATGGGAAAAATAGAAGCCGCAGGTAGGGTGGGAATTTTATACCTGCCTAGCAGGGTACTTTTTCCCGTGTTATAAAATTCACTTAAGCTGCAGTGGGAAAGTTAGAGGTCGGCTTTGGCGGTACAGGAATTTATTACCCGCCTTACAGGTGAAAATTCCCATGATAAAATAAAAGGAAAGTGACTTTAGTGAAATCATGGGATTTTAGTGCTCGCCTGCTGCAGGTAAATAATCCCATTGTCAAAGTCAAAACACTTAAGTGGATCATGGGATTTTGGTGCCTGCCTTGCAGGTAAAGAATCCCATTGTGGAAAAATTCCTAAAAATAGAATTACATGTGCAAAAAAGTCGCCCCTTTGGTGAGATGATGGAAGACTTAAATTGATTATTTTAATTAATCTTTCCTCTCAAAAAGTGCGCCCAAGCTTGGAGGAAGTCAACAAGTCAAAGAGGAAATAAAAGAAAGGATTAAAAAGCATTAAATTTAATTTATTTAGTGGCTGCCCCCTTCCTCTCAAAAAGTGCGCCCCATTTGGGAATTATTTAATGTTTTTTAAGGCATTAAAACATTAAATTAATTTCTATTTTCAGTGGCTATGGTCAAAGCACACTGTGAAGCTTAAGTGAAGTGATGTGTGAAGGATTAAATTGGATTAATTTAATTTATTGGATGGCTGTCCTTAAACATGCTATTTTTAAAAGAGAAAAACATGATTTTTAATTAATTAATTGCCTTTAATTGTTATGGCAATTATTAATTATAGAATTGTGAGGGTTATATAAGCATGGGCAGCTATATGGGTGAATTATTCAAATCACAGGTAAAGAATTGTAGCCAAGTGGAAAAGTGCACACCCATTAGAGGAAGGATTTTGCTCAGACAAGGTGACAACAAGGCTAAAAGCTTCCAGATTTGGCGCATGCTTTGAAGGAGGTTGATCTTTGTCTGCATAATTGTTTGCATATGTGTTACAGGTGCTCAGGTGTTGTTGAAAGGATTCATGCTCTCTTTATGTGCAAATTAAACACCAATTTTTGGGGCAGCAGGCTTGAAAAGTGCATATTTTTACAATTAAAATTCACTATTCATTCTCCGGTGGCCATTTTTGTCTGAATAAATTGCAGGAATTCAATACAGGTGCTTTACAAAGGAAAATGATCTTTTATCAATGTCCAATACATTGCATATATCCTCCAAATCTGAAGAATTGTCCAGATCTGCACCAATTTTGAAGAAATCGGCCAAGTAAGAAGAAAAAGAATTATTCAGACGAAGATAGACAAAGCCATGGCGAAGGGAGATGAAAAAGAAAGCACGATGGAGTCATGCATTGCTTCCAAACTTGCAGACATAGGAGACACAGATCTAGGCCCGGAACCTCTTGCCGATTTGATTGATAGATCTAGAGTGGGAAAGACTTCACTCATGCGTGCGGTTAAAAGCAGTGGAATTATCCGAGCTGCAGCTTTTCCATGTATAGCCCAATTGCCAGAGTTCGTGATGGAGTGTGCTAGATCTTATCATCCTTCATCCAGATCAGTGCGTGATGCTTCGGGAAAGACAATAATTCGTTTGGACGCAGAGTTCATCAATTATTGTTTGAAGATTCCAGTGCGAAAGGTGGTGACTTCCATTAGCATTCAGGATGCTGACAGTAGATGGGAGAAGCATAGAGCTGATTGCGTGAGCATCATGAATAGCCGATACATGAAGAAGCCTAGATCTCCTTCAAAGTTCCCGAGAACTCTTCCACGGTCCAATTTGGTGCAGGAGGTAGATGATGTCGTCAAATTGCTATGCAGGATGAATGGCGAAGCGAATGCCTACACTTTCCGTACATGGATGTATGCTTTCATCAGGACCATTGAAATCAACAAGGTTGATTCTATAATCAATTGGTCAGAAATTATTAGCAACAACATCGGTGAGCAACTCCGGAACGTGAAGCGTACTTTCAACTTCAAGATGACTTCATACTTGGTGTATGTTGCAGCTTCACAAGGCATTTTTTCCAAGTTGGATAGATGTGGTGTTCTTTCCAAGGACCCCATTTTCGAGTGCTACCCATAACTTATTGCACCTGCATGTGAGAAAGACTTCAAAGTGATCAACGATGACTTCTTCTATGATTTCATCTGCAGGCTAGACAAAGACTTGAAGGCCAACAGGGTAAGCAAGGAAGCGTGGGAAGCTGTGTCCAAGATTGGCAGTCTATTCATTTAATTTGCAGATTTCACATACCTCAAGGTTACAGGCTTTTTTGGAGAACCTATAAAGATGCCCAGGTATCCGAATGATAGATTGATCGTTATGGAGCCGAGCAGCAACTTGTGGAGTTACATGACCTTCAGTCAAAGCGGCACAAGTCTACGGGTTTCTTCCCAATGACTGTGGGATATTACAGCTGCATTAGCATTCATAGAGCTCGGGGGATGGAAGCGCAAATGTTATCCGAGTATGAGCAAGAGTTCTTCCCTGCACGGTTGAACTTCGATCCATTTGCAGTAGCGAGAAGACAATCTCCCAGGAGTACGCACATGTGCCTTCATTAGAAGATTTCTGGATGAAGTGCAAAAGTGAGTACGAGGTTAGAAAGAAAGATTTCAGCAGGCTATCAGCAAAGCAAGTGTTCGACTTTGGACTAGCGTGGATACCTGCGGATCTTAAAGATGATGGGAATGTGGTACTTGACACTTACCATCAAATGGGAGGAGATAAAGCCATACTGCAGAATAACATAGGAGGCTGCAACACAATTGAAGAAAGGTCGGGAGCTGTGTTGGTGAATACTTCAAACTGGTTGCTGACGAAGGGATATTGCCTTGATGAAGCATTGATGAATCAAGTCACGGGAAACTTCGGCGCAGGAGATTCCCTCAAGCGAAAGCACGGAGGAGAAAGCAACAGGAAAGTCGAGAAGTTGAAAGTGCATAGAAGATCTCAATTCAAGGAGAGGATCACTTCTATGACCATGACTTTAACTCTGGTTTCTCCAGTACCCAATGCTTCACCAACTATTGCACCGCAGCAGCAGGATGCTTCCATGCCTCCACTGAATCCAGCGACATTCATCTTCTCCCCTCAGCCACTTCGTTCAGCGCCTGTTCCAGAGGATACGTTGAAGCTGCAGATGGCGGAATTCGAAAGGGCTTTGTCCTTGGATGACTCAGAAGATGGCAGCCATAACACTGTGGCACTTTCTGATGGAGAGGATGCAGAGCGGAAGATGGTAGTACACTCAGCGACTTCTCATTCTCCGAGAAGTAACTTCTCGGAATGGTTGGCTTCGCAGTTGGTTCCAGAAGCGAGAATGGAGATGAACTTAGAGGAGCACGACTTGCAGCTACTCCAGAATCTGGGCGGAAGAGACAGAAGGCCTAAAGTTGCCAAAGCAACTTCTAGGTTGATCATCGAGGATTCGGGAGAGAAGTTTTCTGAGATATCAATTCTGGCAGAAGGAAAGATAGAGGAGGAGCTCATGGCGGAAGATGTGACAGTGACCAAAGTACCCCTCGGTCAAGCCACCACTGAAGGATTGAAGCAGGACACGCAGACATTGATGGATGCTTTATTCCTTAGGATTTCAATGAAAAGGCGAGAGAAAGAAGAGCTGCAGAAGCAAGTATCTCAATTATGTGAGATCATAGCCAAGGTTGCTAAACCTTCCATTCACCCATTTCGAGTAGTAGCGAGTGATCATCTTATGCAGGAAATGGAGGACGTGAAGCAATCAAGTAAAGGCTATTATTGACGAATGGAAGGATTTGATTATTCGTCAAGCTTCTGTACAACTTGGAGAAGTGCCAGCCCGCCTAAAGGTTATGGATGATGCAGCAAATCAAGCTAAAAATTTATTGATGGCAAACATAGAAGGCATGAATACAATTGCGGAGAGTAACCTGAGTATTTTGCCCGAGATCAACAAGCTGTGGGAGATGTATTGATTGCGGAGCAGTTATGCAGACGGATCGATCGGCGAAGGTAAGCGGCTAGAGTTTGCAGTATCTTTCCGTTTGGAAATCTGCAGAGTTTTGCTGAAGAGGATGCAGGCACTTGAGAGTAGAACATCAGATTTACCAGACAGTGTCATTTCTTTCACTGAAGAGATAATGGACGGGAATGTCACTTCATACGTGCGGATCGTCTCAACTAAGGTGCCTAATTCCCTGGAAGGTTCTCTTCTGATGGTACAAAAGAGAATTGATAAAGCTACCAAGCCTTTTACAATGAATTCTATCAGTAGACTGGTGGCGCTGCAGGCGGACATTGCAAGGTTTGGGCCGAGCTTGGAAGATGTGGAATCGTGCATCAAAGTGTTGAATGAAGGGTTGCTGCAATTCAGGACAGAGAAAGAAGCAGTGGCTAAAACAGATGGAGGGATGCTGAATTACATGTTCGACAAGTATATCCGATATCAAAACAAGAAGAAGACATAAATGTTACAGCTGGCATGACTTCTTCTATTTCTTTCTTCTTCTATTTTCTATGTTCCCGGATGAAATTGTAAAACTTCTAAGTTATTGGTTTTGCAACCATTACTTAAAGTCATGTGGAACCATTCTATTAGTTAAGTGATACATGTGTCACTTAAGGAGAAGATAGTTGAGGATGATTGCCAAATGTCATTGTTACTTGTTTTTTATGTTTCAGTTCAGTTTGAGTTTTCCATTTGTACTTTCCCTCCTACATTCTATAAGTAGGAGAAGAACCTTTGGGTTAATGATCGATCAGAATTTGTAAGCAACAATCCTGTGTTCTAGACTTTGTGTTGAACCCTTGAGAGCAACTTGGAGCAAAGGAATACAAAGGAGCAGGTTTCCGGAGAACTTTGTGTCACGGTGTACTGTGTTTCTTGCTTTTAAATCTTAGATCTCTTAAGTAAACTTTGTGTTATTATAGATCTAGATCTAGAGCTGCCTTTGTTTTATAATTCTGTGTGTTCATATCTATTAAGTTTCTTCTATGTGCATGCAATTAACTCTGTTATCTACTAATTGGGATGCACATCTTCCCCATTTCTTCTCTGTATTTCCTTTACTTCCTTCTTCTATAACTTTCCTTTCTTAAACAACTGCTTACTTGCTGTAGAACTTCTTAGTTATGGTTCATGAAGTAAGTGGTTAAAGTAAAACCCCTAATAGATAATAACACATTTTTATTGACAAATCTGACACGGGAGCCTCACCGGTTAAATGATGGAGATTTATCTCATGACTGCCTAGGTTTGATGCTATGTAGAAAATCTAGCCAACACTACGAGAGGAGGATATTGTAGGACAACAAACAAAACAAGGTAAACCAAACTGGATTGAGTGAATATGCCTTGAGAAATTCCTAGAGGAAAACCAATTCACATCATGGTATTATTGATGCCACACAGAGACAGAAAAACATAACCAAAATTTGCAGCCAACGATAACCAAGAGTAGTTTGTCATTGCAAACTTGTCAAAAGATACAAGCCACTAATTTGAATTCTATAAAGCACATTGGATGAGGGCCTTTCCGGTGCATTGCGAGGTGCTGCCATCAAATGGTATATGAAACTCAAAATAGGATATTTCAAGGATTGGGGAAAATGCAAGAATGCTTTGAAAAGGAATTGAAATAATTAAGGGACCATAGCAAAATGGTTGCAGACATTTATCATACAAAGCAACGAAAGTATGATTTGGTCAAGAAATAAAACAAAGATTTGAAGGAACTTCTCGGTAAGTTCGATAAGGCCCCAACTACATGACTGAAAGAGAGGTGGTATATTGAAGGCTTGACACACAAGTATAGATCTAAACTAAGGTCATGTCATATGAAGTAAAAACCTGCACTAGGGATGTAAACCTAAAGAGAGAAGACAGAACTTATGCTTGGACCAAGGCGGTTCAATACTCCAATGATAGGAGAGACTCCATTATGGTTGTTGACCTGGGAAAATTTCCCCTTCATGTGGCTAAGGATCCTAACCACATGAGTGAGACATGTGTGACCACATGCAACTTAACCTTATGAAAGGAAGCTTGAAGGAAGACCACACAAGAATATTTTGAGAATATACCCTGCACATGGAAGGAAGAAGTTAGTGACAAGAGGACATGTGGAGCATAGGGGAGAATGAGGACACATGGAGCATAGGGGAGAATGAGGCCATGGATGATACAGGATTGAGTGGGCTGAAAAGGGAGCAAGGGGAAGGTTCTGGAGATTGAAGAGTATGTGCCAAAGAAGCAACAACCAGCAAACGCACATTCATATGACATTTGGGAGGTCCAGCTTGTCTGCAAATCCTATTGGGAAGGAATCATAGGGAGGTATGGGGTTTTAGCCTTTGCAGGTTGAGAAAAGAGTAGAGCCCTTAGGGTTCATGGAGGTCCAAGCTATTGTGATGATTGCAGATGCATAATGCGTTGATGTTGCATTCGTTGTAATCCTAAGATATTGTAGGGAAAGGTGCACAAACTGATGTATTTGCATCTTATTTTCTGTGACTAATGAAAGACATGAGTTATGCATAGATTACGATGTATATGATGAGTGTATAGAGAAAGATTTGTGTGTGTGTATACATTTAGTGAGTTAGGGTTCCACTTTGGTTGATTTCATGTATAAATGTGAATGTACTTGTTAGATCCTTGCGATACTCTCTTATAATGAGTATTTTGGCATGGTAAACTGCAATTCGGGTGAGATGCTCATGCACAAAGTTGAGTGAAAATACTTTGATGTGTCTTTGTTGTATTAAGGTCTATCCCACACAAAATCTGGAGTGTGTTTAAAATTAGCAACAAAATGATTCCATTGTCGGGATCATGTTCCCTTGTGTCACGAGGACTGAACAAGTGTATGGCATGTGGTGATATAGATTGGATCATTCTAAAGAGAATTGAGACGCGGTTCTAGGGAAAGCTTTTGGAATTCGTTGTTAGGGTTGAAGGACGATGTGATAAAAGGCCTTTGGTATGGCTAGAGGATGAAGTGAACAACAATCTATATGAAGTTTTTGTTATAGAGTTTCTTGAGCATATCCATGTGTGGAGTGCTCGTTACATCACTAGGAACATACAAATTCTTGGACAATGACGTGTTGGATGGATGCAAGTTTAGAGAAATTAAAGCGGAGACATATGTGGTCTGGACTCAAGTTGTGGATGTGTGGTTGAAAGGTGCATTCAAGAGTTATGTTTTCGAGTTTTCGTTGCTAACCTATTCTTTCCCGAGAAAATGGAATTTGAGTTTATAGAGAACCTAAGGGATTGTTTATTTCTGAGATACTTATGTGGATAAAGATGTTCCTTGTTGATTTAGGGTTTGAGTTGGTGAACATGGAGAGCTAAGTTGGTTTTGCGGTGGCTAGGCGGTTGAAGGTGAAGGTTAGCGTTTGGAATGTGGATAAGTGAAGAAGTGATAAGAATGGATATAAGTGTGAATGGAAGAGAAATGAGGTTGTGAAGGTATGCAAGAAGCCAACATAGAGAGGTCAATCTTAAGGACTCTAGAAGTGTGGGGAAATCTGATTGGAGGAATTTTGTGGGACCTACACAGAGAAATAAGGTCACTCGGTTGATTTGCATATTAGAGAGTGGTCCATTAATATGGAAGAACTTCACAACAAGGATCTCTTAGAGTATGAATATCCGTAAAACCGAGGTGAGGATGTGATTTTAGAAGATGAAGAATATTTGAATATGAAAGATAACCCTATCTTGAGTTGAAAACAAGATAATTCATGCACGCAACCATAGTCTTTGGAGGAATGAAAGTTTGAGAGTGTTGATGCAAGTGGAATTTAAAAGTTTATAGATAGTCAAACAAATTTTGTGTTGGAATAGATATCAATTTTTAAACCCGCAAAGGAAGTTTGTGCATTGGAGGCGAGGAGAGGTCATGCACCGGTTGGAGGAGTGTTGAATATGCAAAAGGCATCGATGGTGCCTTCTAGTGTCGTTGGATTGGGGACATCTAGGATTGTGTAAAGTAGTAGCTCGACACTAGTTGCAATTATACCTCGGATGACGGGTCTTACATGGGTCATGACAGAGAGTTCTTGTTTACATGCAACAACATGTACCGACTATGAGTAGTACAATTACTACTGAGGGATTGAGTGTTGGGGTTGCATCAAGAAGTGGTATGCAGATCGCATTTAAATATTTCATCCATGATGTCTTGGTGGCCTATCTCGACGATTGGGTTGTCTTTTCCTTATTCACTTCATTAGGTTCGATGTGCTCTTTGTGAAGATTTCAGCCTATAGAGGCACTTTCAAGCACATCTAGCGACTCCATCCGGTCAAACAACCCACCTTCTTTGAGTTGTAGACTTTCCCTTACCCTATCTATTCTGTTTCCATCCATATCATTTTCTTCCGTTCCATGAAGTTGTGCAATCATGAATTCATTCCCGCATGGAATTCACACTTGCAGCAACAACAATGCAATCCACCTCCAATGTATTTCTCAACTCCTCCAGATCAATTTTATGAGCAAATCCAAAATCACTATGCCTACCCCTATGAGCAGTACCAGGATCAGTCCGGCTATGGAACCTTTCAAGAGGGATATGCATGCAGTGAAATCAATTACATGGATAATGCTGATTTGCAGCTTAAAAAGATGGAGGCGGGTATGGTGCAATCAAGGGCCACAGCTCAAATGAAGGCATTCAGGATCGACTTCATGGCACCTTGTCCATGGGTTGGCCCTATGCCAAGACATTTCAGCCCTCAGTAGAAGCTTGACTTCATGATTGAGATGCTTCCACAACTTGCACAGTGGACCGAGGAGATAGAGGTCTACGAACTTGGTGACGAGAAACCTCACAAAGGGTAAGTCCTACATGATCATCTATTAATTTTGTCTCTATTTCCCCAAACAACGCCATCACACCCTGAGCTTCAATTTCCAAGCTTCCCATCTGTTGCTTCCATTGTGGAACCCCTTTCTCCATCTTCTAGTCTCCCACCCCATCTCAAATTTTCTTCCCTTTTCCCTTCCAAACCCATGTCCCCTCCACAAGAGTAGAATGAAATACCTTCCCTTCCACCACCTCAAGTAATGTAAACACCAATTGTGATCCAAACCACCCTCATGCATTCCCAAGCCCATGTTGGGAAGCGACCCAAAAGACCAGTCAAAAGGAGCAATAAAGAAAAGAGAAACCCAATAGAGAAGAAATGACATAAATTTTGAAGAGTTGGGCTGCTAGGTTCAGAATAGAGAAGATCCCCTTGATGGTCAAGCCTTCGAAGGAGGTCAGGGTTGAAGAACCAGCGGTGGAAGCCGATGCTTCACAGTAAGAAGAGCAAGAGCAAGAAGAAGATGATCAACAATCCGTGTGCTCCGGGTTTAGTGTCCGCGTTGGCACTATTATTGCAGATATTGTCGACTCATTACCAGTTGAAGAATCAACAAGGGAAGAAGTAACAGCTCCAAATCCAAAAGAAGAGGAGCATGTTCAAGCTATGGAGGAGAACGAAATAGTTCCGGAAGTCTCGAATGCAAAGCAAGCCATACAAGAAACTTTAGGCACTCCTCCTACTTCATCCTCTCCAAATTCAGATTTTGGGGATAAGTTTGAGCTCTCAAACTTCATGTTCGAAGATGAAGAGGACCACGATGAACAAGTTGCAGACCTGGAGGACACCGTGAGGGAGGCTAAGTCGGCACAACAGATAACGAGAAGGCAGATTATCTCTGTTAGACTTGGAGGATTGCCTTGATGGAGAAGAGCCTATGGAGATCACAACCTTTGTTGCTCCATCATTCATTTCTCAACATCAAGTGCCTACTGCCATGGAGGAGAACATGCAAGAACAACCTGCACCTTCAAGTATTCCTTTGGGACCAAAGTTGGAGGATTCAAATCTTCCAAGTTTTTCATTGGACGAGGAAAGGAAGAGAATGAAGATGACATCATTTCCAGATCAGTCATTAAGGCAGAGAACCAACTGTTTGCAAATGTCCCACAAGGTCAAAATGAGCATGCGAACAGTTACCTTTTAACGGAAGGTTTTCTCAAGGACATGATTATTGAAGTCGAGCTCAAAGCATTGGGCAAATGCAGCGGATCAGACCTTACCCCATCAGGTATTTGGCTTCATTAGAGCTAAAGGAGAAGCCACACCGGTCATGTTCACTTTTGAACATGAGGATGATATTCAGAGCACTAAAGGTCAGCACCAAAGCCTCCAAAACCCAAACGACATGCAGCTTGAGGAGGTATTCCTTTTATTTGATGTTGATACTTTGGTTATTTGGGTGGAAGATTGGCCTCTTTTTAATTTTTCACTCGTATGCATGGCCATGCCTTTTGCAAGATTAGTTGCATGGTCTAAAATTTTGAGTAAGGGGAGTTACTTCGCCCTACCAATATTAAGGTTCATTTGAAGTCTTCCTTTTCTCCAGTTAACGTAGGGTAGGTAGGTTTTTTTCAGCAGAAGAAGTGCTTGTGCACACTCTGCATACTTCCACTTGGACCATATATGATTTTCCCTTTTTGTAAATAGTTTTTGCGTGGTAGTTGCTCTTGCATAGTGCTTCATGTCACCGAGAGGAAATGTTGTAGTAAGGGGTTCAATGTTGCAAGAAATAGTTGTTATCTTCAAGTAAATCCAAATGTAGAGCAACTAAATCAGATTGAGGGACAGTTTTCAATGTTTTCATCTCTCATGTCTCTCTAGATCAGTCACAGTTGAGCTCCTATACCTCTTCTTGCATTAGGAAATCAATCGCAGGGGCATTTCTATCTTCGGCATTTTAGCCAAGGCATGTTCATGAGGAAGAATCAGGTTCTAACAACAGTTTCAAAGCCTCTCCCAATCAACTTGTGTTCCTAGAACTTTTGCAGTGTTATGCTTGTCAAAAATCATCAGTTAGTTGTGCTTCACACTTGGAAAGAAATCAGGTTTGGGACAGTTTCAGAGAGCTTCATCCTTCATCCCATAGATCAGATTTGCAGAGGAGGAGAATCCTAGGTTCAAAACAATTTTCCACTCTCACAAAACCTTAATTCAGAGAATCTTGTGAATGAGATGGAAGATCCGAGCAAACAAGCGATTGGTGGTTCCAAGTTCAAGCAAATGTTTCAATGGCTCGGGGGTGGGTTTTCAAGGTTCGAGATCAGTTTGAGTTTGGGATGACTCCATGCCCAATGGATGATTCAAGGAAATTGGTCACACATCTAGCAGGCAGATATCCTCGAGAGGTCGCCAAATTGTTATCCCAAATTCACCCCCCGGGTTAATAACTCATTATTAATGGACTTAGCCATTCAAATTATGAGACATGCAGATGGCCGTCAAATTCAGCCCTAGGATCGAAGAGAAAGGTAGCTCGGGATGGCTTGCGGAGTCGAATTGAGATAATACAAGTTGTCTCAGAAGAGCTCGCCGCGCGAAGGTTCACCGCCATCTTCTGTCATGTGTCAACCGCCTCGCGGATGCACATTGCTTCCCATCTTCTGCCGCACGTCAGCGATTTACGCATTAACGGCGTCACCGCCTCTCCTGCATTGCGTGTCAACGCCGCCTCACTGCCGCGTCGGCCAATCTGATCTGGCCGACGCGCACATCGCTTCTCATTGCCGCGCATCAACCGCTCCTGCTAACGTGTGTGTCGCCCGCCTTCCCCTTGTCGCGTGATAACATTCCATATTGACCTTGCGTCAAACTTCTCTTCTTTGTTGTGCGGCAACATTTCTTCTTGTTGTCAGGCGACAACTCCTTCCTGTCGGATTGCTACTTCTATTCTTTCCAGTGTCAATTGGTGGTTTCGTCGGGCATCAAAGAAGGAATTTCAGTTACGGACTGGCACTAATGGCATCGCATAAGATAGCTCAACAACCGGTTTAATGAGGTATGGCACCCTGTTTATCGCACAATAAAAGTACCATTGGAAAGTAAATTAGTATGGTCGCTATACCTCCGTGTAGACAATTAATGAAGGTTGTCGGTTGGTAGGTCATTTTCTCTATATATATGTAATTTCGCCTCATGTATAAGGAAGACACTCTGGGAGTGGGAAATTCTTGCAAGTTTGTTCCTCAACTCCATTGAGCTGCGAGCCTTCTCTTGGGCTTGAAAGTGTTCTTATGCCTTTATTTCATCATGTAATGGATTGTGCATACTTTAAGAGCAATAAAATCTCTGTTTGTGGCGTTTTTCAACCCTTTCATTGTTTTATTGTATCTCCTTGCCTCTCTATTTCGTGTTTGTCTTTTTGTGCATGTATTTCTCACTTGCAGGTACAAGATGTTGTGTTTCATGGAGATTTGATGGCGGATGGAGATTAGGGTCTGTGTCACATTGGTCTGGCCTCTCCCTACTACATTTCCTTCCATTCTCCCTCAAGCAGAGTATCTCACCCCTTTCTTGGTGCTATCACCACCCTTAGCTTAGGATTTCCCTTTTTGCATCTTTCTAACCTTCCCTCTCTCTCTCCCTGGTCCCTTGGAATGGTTAGTTTAGGATTAGTTAGCTGCATTTTCCCTTCTAGGAGTAGTGTTAGCAGTAGGATTAGGTAGAGGAGCCGGCCTTCTCCAAAGGTCCATCTCAAGTCACAAGTCCCACAACTTGAGAGGTGGACCCATGTTAGTAAAATTACACCGATTGTCCCACACACATCACGAGCGATCAGGGGGTGCTGTAATTTTGACATAACGAGGTTCCTGACAATGTTTGAAATCTCAAAAATTTTCCGAGCTTACAAAGGCCTTTGCTAAACAAGTTCTGATAAACAAGGTGTCATTCTTAACCCGTAGGCTCTTCCTCTATTTATAGTGCATAGAGGGAAAATACAAATAGGAAACTTTCAATGAACTCCCGCATGTGGAAGCTATAAAAAGGGAACAATTGGCAATCTTTCTCCTAGAATTCCTCTTTGCATGACATGCATGATTTACAACTGAAGACTAAATCAATGCCTTGCATGTCTGCCACCTATTTCCAAGTAATTGAATTTTTCTAGTAACTTGAAATAACGGATTTTAAACCAATTACTTAAGTTTTACAATTTAATTGATTACTCAATTACTTTGTCGGAGAAAATAAGAGAAAGAAGAAGAAAGAGGAGAGAGAAAAGAAGAAATTAGTTTGCAACACTCTCAGTCTTGTTCTTCTTTTATACTTTGTATGTTGATCCAACATGCATTGTACTTCCACCTCGTGAATGATATGAATGATATCTCTATCTTGAATCGAGAAGTTCTTTCTCCCATATGCGGTTGACTCCTTTCCTTTGACTCTCATCAAACTGGGTTTGGGATCTTTGGTATCACTGTAGATTTTATATACTTCTCAATTGGATTACCCGTGAGAGGAGTAATGATTCCATCTATTTCCCCCTGAGCAAGCTGACTGTGATTTGCTTGCGGATGTTGCCTTTGTCATGTCTTCACCTCTTGTCCTTGAAGCTTTTGCAGTTCTTCTCAAGTATGTGCACAAGTGAAATGTCCGTGTAAACAATTCAGACAAACATTCAACTCATCACCCTTTTATTTATGCATATGGGCAGCCTTGAATTCTGGGAATTACTTTGGGTGCAAGCAAAGAGAAGTAGGCTCAACGTGGGCTCAACTGGGAGATTGGGAACAACATGCATGGGCTTTAGAAGGCTTAACTGGGAGACTTTGCATGCTTGGAGAAGGAAATAGCTGTGTTGAATTTGGAAGACAAAGCCTCAGACATCCTCGCTTTGGCTTTTCAATGCTTTTCTTCTTGCAAATCTGCGTGAATGCTAGGATGAGTGGATGGTGTGAATTTTAGAAGGGAAGTCTGCTTTCAATTTAGAAGACAATAGCCTAAATATCCACGCAATTCCTTGATTTGGCTTTGCTTTTCTTTGCAAAGGCTGCGTTGATTCCATAAAGCTTCGTGAATGCTGAGGAGGGAGGATGCTTTGCAAAAGGAAGACTCAGCCTTGAATATTCACAATTTCACTTAAGTGACTTTATAGACCTGTGTGGATTTCCAAGTGGATGGATGATTTGCAAACTAGAAGACAAGACTATGAAAATTCACGATTTCACTTAAGTGAGCTTTATAGACCTGTGTGGATTTTCAAGTGGATGGATGATTTGCAAATTAGAAGACAAGACTATGAAAATTCACGATTTTCACTTAAGTGAGCTTTAAAAACCTGTGTGGATTTTCAAGTGGATGGATGATTTGCAAATTAGAAGACAAGACTATGAAAATCCACGATTTCACTTAAGTGAGCTTTATAGACCTGTGGATGGATGATTTGCAAATTAGAAGACAAGACTATGAAAATCCACGATTTTCACTTAAGTGAGCTTTAAAGACCTGTGTGGATTTTCAAGTGGATGGCTGCGTGGAAAATAGAAGACAAGGCTGCTAATATCCACGATTTCTCTCTTCTAAAAATCTGCGTTGGAATTAGAAGCCTAGACCATGAATATTCACAACACCACTTAAGTGATTTGGCTTTTGCTTTAAAAGGCTACGTTAAAACAAGGAAGACAAGCTTCCAAACTTTCACGACAAAACTTAAGTGATTTCCTTCTTTTGAAATTGCGTGGATTTTGGGATGAAGTGGATGCTTTTTGAAATAAGACAAGCTCATAGAAATCCACGATTTCACTTAAATGTTCTTTCCTTCCAAAAGATAGCATGGATTTGCATGAAGGATGGCTGCTTTTGCAAAGGAAGACAAGACTTTGAAAAACCACAATTTTCCTTAGAAGAATTGCGTGGATGCTTTGAAAGAACAACTGAGTGACTTTTCCCCTTTAATGATCTTCCAGAATGCTGCGTTTTCTTCCTTGGCCATGGCCTCTATGCAAAAGGAAGACAAACTTTTCCAAATCCATCTCCTTAATCATTTAACTTGGATTTGACCTCAGACAAGGAAAAAACCCCGAGCTTTCCTCTTGGCTGATCTCGTCACCTTCAAAAACAAGCTATGGCAAACAAATTGGTTTGCAATTAAAAATAATGGATAGCTTTTCAAAACCCCAGTCCCAAGAAAAGATGTAGCACGAAGAACCTTGGAGAAATTGCGAGAGAACCTTGGAGAAATTGTGCATTTCTTGCAATATGGAGTGTTGCACAAAGTCATTACTTGGAGGTAGAATTTCAAGATGGTTAATGTTATTTTAGAAGTGCAAGTTCAAAATTAATGTGAAGCCGGGAAGGGAACAATTGGGATCAGATCATTTAAGCATAATCAATACAAGGAAGAAGCGAGAAGAATTGAATGAGGATATTCATGACACACACTTATTTAAGATTACCACGGTGCGAGAGAACCTTGGAGAAATTGCGCATTTCTTGCAATATGGAGTGTTTCAGGCACCATTAGATAGAGAAGGGAAAAAACAATTAGTTCTCGAGCATTGCCATTTACAGTCATCAATGGATTCTTGTACGAGATGGGTAAGGATGAAGTATTGTGTAGAGTAGCATTGAAACATGAAATTGCAATCATACTAAGAGAAGCACATCAAGGGGTAGCAGGAGGTCATTTTGGTGGGGAATTGGTGTCCCTAGAGATTTCACCCGAAATCTGGACTACCCCTTTTAAAAAATTTCGTTCTTTATAAAGTAACGGGTCGTTTTATGTTTGTTTTACTTGCATAGTTTTTGTATTGCTCTAAGATATCCCTAGAGAGTTATAAAAGCCAAATCCGACAAATACCCACATGCCAAAGCTCACTCAATCCCTTCGCTGCGGACCTTGTCTACAAGTGTTTTATTTATTAAATAAATTAATTTTTTTAAAAATAGATTGAGCTAAAATTGGAGGATTTAGGTTATATAAATCACTTCACCCCATCATTATTACCACAGAACATTCACCCGAGGGGGAAGAATTTTTGCAGATCAACTAAATGGAGAAATTTTTCTAGCAATTGCCCGCAATTGTTTTTGTTTTGTTTTATTTCTTTTTGTCTGTGTTTTGGTTTGTTTTCTCTGGCAATTCCCGTAGCCTATTCATTCTTCTTGCCAGATCTTTCCCCAGGCTTAGGGTTTTGAAGAAGCTATCCAGTTTTTTTTAATTACTAATCTGTCTACAGGCGATCAGAGCTCAGAATTCTTTCAGAAGATTGCAAGAAGTTGCTTGGTCCAAAAGGGTGCAAAAATGGATTCTATGAAAATAAGAAAAATATTGCCATCAATGCGTAGAGCTTAAGAAAATATGCACTTTTAGAGAAAACGACACCTAAAACGGAGCCACAGAATGAAAGTTATGGCACATGCAAGTTTTTGCTACTACATCTTCCTGGACCCTTTCCAAAAATGGAAAATTTTTATTCTTCACTTGTGTTTTCTTCACCAAAAATCAAAAAAGGAAAGAAATGTTGTCTTCATGCCAGTCGCAATTTTCAAGGCTTCCTTCCGCGTCCAATTTTCACACTGCCTTCAGTGACGAATTTTCACGCAATTTTTAATGCAGAAGTCACAATGCAAGTCACACTTTTTGGAAGGAAGGGTTTAAGCTGCCAGTGGGAATTTTGGTAGTGGTAGGCAGGAAAAAATTTCTTTTCTGCATAGCAGGTTATTTTTTCCCATCAAGTCAAAGTCACTTAAGCTGCAATGGGAATTTTAGAGGTGGCAGGCAGGCGAGAATTTCTTACCTGCAATGCAGGATGAAAATTCCTATTATAAAATAAAATCACTTAAAGCACCGGCGGGAATTTTTATCTCGCGAATTTGGCAGGTGAAAATTCCCATTAGGAAAGTCAAGCCACTTAAGTAAAAAGCGGAATTTCGCCGCCTTGCAGGTAAAATTCCCATTGCTTTGACTTCTTATTTTTAACTTGACTTTTACCCAAAAAGTGCGACTTGCAGGGCAAATCACAATCACTGCTTCCAAATCGGTTTGGTGAGAATCAAAGGCAAAAGAGTCAACCGTATGCAGAATATGGAAAAAGAACAAGACTGGGAGTGTTGCAACAACTTTCTTCTAATTTCTTCTCCTCTTTCTTCTTCTTTCTCTTATTTTCTCTCGATAAAGTAATTGAATAATCAATTAAATTGTAAAACTTAAGTGATTGGTTTAAAATTTGTTACTTCAAGTTACTGGAAGAAGTCAATTACTTGGAAATAGGTGGCAGACATGCAAAATAGAAGGTTCTATTTTCAGTTATAAATCATGCATGTCATGCAAAGAGGAATTCCAGGAGGAAGATTGTTAGCTGCTTCCCTTTTTCATAGCTTCCACATGTGGCAATTCACTAAAAGCTTCCTATTTGTAATTGCCCTCTATACACTATAAATAGAGGAAGAACCTACGGGTTAAAAGATCAGAATTTGTAATCAACATTCTTGTGTTCCAGACTTTGAGTTGAAACCCTTGATAGCTTTTTGAAAATTGAGGAATAGAGAGGAGAAAAATTTTCGGAGAACTTTATGTCAACAAAGTGCATTTGTTTCTTATTTCTTTTTAGATATTTGCATAAACTGTGTTATCTTAGATCTGAATCTGAAACTTTCTTTTGCTTTAAATTCTGCATTTCAAGATCTATTTGTTTCATCTATGTGCATGTGACCAACTCTGTCAACTATTGGTTAGGTTGCACATCTCCTTCTCGTATTTAATTAGTTCCCTTTCCTGCACATATTGCTTACAACTGCTTGTTGCAAAACTGCCTAGCTATGGTGTATGAGCTACATGGTTAAAGTAAAACCAACAGATAGGTATTAGAAAATATAATTGACAAAATCTTACACGGAGCCTCACCGGTAAATGAGGGAGATTTATCTCATGACTGCCTAGGTTTTCAGCTGTGTAGAAAATCTAGCCAACAAGATTAACTATGCAAAATATACTGTTGAGTGGTAAATGGTGGCCAACGGTGTTCCAGGATGCACACCACATTGTGAAACATTGTGATGTATGTCAAAAAGCAGGGAAGCCGAACTAGAGAAATGAGGTGGCTTTATATCCGATTTTAGTTTTACATCCTTTTGAACAATGGAGAATTGATTTTGTAGGGCCTATCCATCCACCCTCAAAAAGTCAAAGGCCGGGTACATCATCATTGTGATTGATTATTTTACTAAATGGCAGAGGTCGCAACAACTAGTTACCCAACTAGAGATATTGTAAAGTTTTATATGAAAACATCATTATAAGATACAAGTATTTGTAGGAGCTTGTCGGTGGTAGAGGCACACATTTCATCAACAACACAATTAAGGTGCCAATAGAATAATTTATGATCGTGAAATGTCCCTCTTTCTAAAATAGCCATGGCGAAGACCCTTGGCCTATTTTGTCTACCCGACGGCCAAAGGGGAACATAAGGGTGACTTAAGTTATCTATAATTATTATAAAGTGCCATTAGCAAAAGAAAATTATGTAAGCACTTATAATTTTAGTAACTTAATATTATGTCTAGACTAAGTCATAAAGGGGTGCAAACACATGTTATAATGTTCTTAGGGAGAAATACGACTTGGGTCACCTTGTAGGGGGACTTTGAATTATTAAAAGACCTTTTATATTTTTAATATGCCCCCATGAGAAATTGCGACTTGGTCTAGGAGGACTTTGGGGGGTAAATGATGTTTAAAAATTGCTGCATGGTGATTGGGTGCCTTGGGAGGTGTTCTTAGGGTCTCATCTTTCCCTTAAGGAGAAAATCGATTTGTTTTGGGGCTCATTCTATGACTTCATATTTTCCTATTTTGAGCTGTGAGCTTGGAGCTGCTGCTGCAATTTTCTGAGGACGAAAACCCTCAGAAAATAAGGTGTAGGGAGAACGAAAACTCTTCTTAAATTTGCTATTTTTTCTGGAGAAGATTCAGAGATAAAAATCAGGTTTTTAGAGCCATTTATCCTCAGCTGGAGCGACTCAGTTTGGGGCTGTTTGCAGGGTTTTGAGGAGCCAAAAATATTATATTTTATATCAGTTTTGTAAGGAGCATTTCCAGAAATTTATTCAGTACTTTTGGAGTATTTTTGTGGGGTTTCAAACCCTTTTTCTTCTGCTGCAATACTCAGGTCAGATCTGCAATATTTTATGATTGTAATCAACTACTGGAGCTCCCATTTTGGTATCTATTCATGCCATTATTCTCTATAAATATATTTCTATTGAAAATACAAAAAAAAAGAAGTGTTTTGCTTTGTTTATGGTGTATTTCACTCCCTGTGCAAATCGCATTTTCTGGGTGATTTATTTCTGCAGCATACATTTCAGATTTTTGGTTCACATTTTCAGCTGGGTTATTAGCATTTTCCATGGGGTCCACTTTGGGGACATTACAGATTGTGCACCATCAGAGTACTACATATCACCCCTAGGCAAATGGACAGGTAGAAGAAACCGACAAGATATTAGAATGCATGCTTACCAAAATTTGCAATGTTCAGCGAGATGATTGGGAACACAAATCCACATTACTTTGGGTATATAGGACAAACTAGAAGAACATTACATGACATGCATCATTCAACTAGTTAATGAAATAAATGTAGTAATGCCAATGGAATACATAGTCACAAGTTTGCGCATTGTTATGATAACTAGGTTAGGAGATAAGGAGTCAATTGAAAACAAGTTTCTCGACTGGACAAAAATGTAGGAAAATTCTAGAACATCAAAATGGAATCAAAAAGCACATAAGTGTAGCCAGAAATCTTGACATGACATAAATTTGCGCACCAAAGAGTTAAAGCCAAAATAGATGGTCTTGGTATACGAGACCATGTTTAGAGAACACCTAGGAAAATTTCACCTTAGATGGAAAGGTCCATACATTATACATTGCATGACCCCTCAAGGAAGAGGGGAATGTTCTACCCTGGGAGAATAAATAGAAGTAGGTTCAAAGCCTACAATCCTTGATTACGAAGGAAAACGAAGAAATAAGTGCCTTGTGCACATTGATAGAGTAGCAATTTCAATTTCAAGCATGGTGGGGTAGACATGTTTTTTTGTAAATTTGATAGTTTTGTGGTTAATTGTGCATAGGAGTAGGCTGGAGCAACCAAACCAACAAATTTCTCGGATATGCAATTCAATGGACAACTTGATTGGATCTCTAAGAAGGGTTTGGGGATCTTGCCAAATCTATTAAGTCCGGGAAAATTGGGCTATGAAAGAAGACTCGAAGGCACGTGAAAGTCAAAATAATTCAAAAATGTCATTTTGCATGAGCTAGAAGATTGTAAAAAGGGAAAAAGGTTAGATGTTGAGCCCCAATTTTGTCGAAGCAATATGGGTTTCGACTAATTATTCCTTTCTTCAATGTATAAGGCACTTTTATACTTGGGTTGCATACCTTTTGTTCTAGACAATTGTTTAAATTGGTGCGCGTCTTCACCATCACTAAGGGACCCTAGCCCATGCTCACTTTGAAGTTGCAAGAGAAGACCAAGTTTGGCACATAGGGTTTTGCAAGGACTCTTATATTCTTGCGCAAAAGGAAACAAGGTTACATTATCAAGGTCTCTGTGTGCAAGAGTTTATGAGGAACATTAGTCAACGAAAAGAAAGAAAAACTCAACTATCTCGTAATGGACCTCTTGCATGTAAAGCAATAATCGGTGGCGCGCCACAAGGAAACTATAGCTCACTAGTGGAGCGGAGTCTCCAAGAAACTAAGGCCACATGCATGCATTTGTTGGCTAGATTTTCTGCATAGCTGAAAACCTAGGCAGTCATGAGATAAATCTCCCTCATTTACCGGTGAGGCTCCCATGTAAGATTTGTCAGTTAAATTTGCTAGTATCTATTTGTTGGTATTACTTTAACCATATAGCTCATGAACCATAGCTAAATAGTTTTGCAGCAAGTAAGCAGCTGTAAAAGAAAGGAAATATCTGAAGAAGAGGAAAATAATAGAAACACAGAATGAAAGGGGAAGATGTGCAACCCAATCAATAGATTACAGAGTTGATCGCATGCACATAGGTAAAACAGATAGATATTAACATACAAAATTATAAGCAAAGGAAACTTTCAGATCTAGATCTAGAATAACACAAAGTTTATGAATAGATCTAAGACAGAAAGTTAGAAACAAAGTGCACCGTTGACACAAAGTTCTTCGGAAATATGATCCTTTCTATTCCTCTGCTTTCAAATAGCTATCAGGGGTTTCAACACAAAGTCTGGAACACAAGAATGCCACTTACAAATTCTGATGATTAGCCCAAAGGTTCTTCCTCTACTTATAAAATGTAGAAGGCAAATTACCAATGGGAAACTTAACTGAACTAGAACATAAACAAGAAGTAAAGATAACATCTGGAAATCATCTTCCTTTAATTCCTCTCTAAGTGACATGCATCGGGAGTTCTAGTCAAAATTATGCACATCTGTCACTTAACTTATAGAATCGTTCCACACAACTTAAAGTAATGGTTTTCAAACCAATAACTTTTAAGTTTTACAATTACATCCGGGAACGTAGAAAAAGAAGAAGAAAGAGAAGAAGAAGAAAGATCTGCCAGTTGTAACCCCTACATCTTCTTTTTGCTTTGATACTGAATATACTTGTCGAACATGTAATTCAAGCAACTTCCCATCTGTTTTAGCCACATGTATTTTTCTGTCCTGAATTGCAGTAATCCTTCTTTCAGAACCTCGATGCACGCTTCCACATCCTTCAAGCTAGGCCCGAACTTCTTAATGTCTGACTATAGTGTTACCAACTTGCTGATGGAATCCATCGTGAAAGGCCTAACAGCTCCATCAATCCTCTCTTGCACCATTAGAAGAGATCCTTCTAGGGAATCAGACACTTTGTTAGGAATGGTCCTTTTGTATGAAGAAACGTTCCCGACCACTTCCTCATTGGTGAAAGCAATGACATTGTCTGATAGTGATGATGCCATACTCTCGAGCGCCCGCATTCTTTTCAGCATGATTTTGAAGATCTCCAAGCGAAAAGAAACCGCAAACTCAAGTTGCTTCCCCTTTTCAACCGATTCATCGGGCACAATTCGTTCTCAAAGTCAAAACCTCCCTCGGCAACTTATTTATCTCGACCAAAGTACTCAGGTTACTTTCAACTACTATGTTCATGTCCATTGTGCTTGTCACTAGTTGTTTCAGCTGAACCAATGCATCCTTCATAACCTTTAGACGGGTTGGCACCTCCCTGAGTTGTATAGAAGCTTGGCGAATGATTAGATTCTTCCATTCGTCGATAGCTTTGACTTGGTTACTTGCATCTTCCACTTCCTGCATCAGATGATCACTCACCTACTCATGTGTTGAAATTGGCTGAGTGGAAGATTTGGCAACTTTGGCAATAATCTCGCACAACTAAGACACCTACTTTTGAAGTTCAACTTTTTCCGCCTTTTCTTTGTCAAGCCTAAGGAATAAAGCATTTATCAATGTCTGTGTGTCTTGCTTTAAACCCTCAGTAGTGGTTTGACCTATCGGCACTTTGGTCATTGTTATATCCACTTTCGTAAGCTCGCCCTTCTTCTTTCCTTCTGTTGGAACTGATACCTCAGCGAACTTCTTCCCTGATTCTTCAATAATCAACCTCGAAGTCACCTTAGCAACTTTAGGTCTTCTGTCTTTTCCGCCCAAACTCAGGAGAAGCTGCAAGTCATGTTCCTCCAAGTTGATCTCCTCTCTAGCTTCTGGAACTGACTATGAAGCCAACCATTTTGAGAAATTACTTCTCGGAGAGTGAGAAATCGTTGAATGCACCACCATCTCGTGCTCTGGTTCCTCTCCATCCGAAATTGCTACAGTGTTGTGGCTGCCATCTTCTGAATTGTCCAAGGACAATGCTCTTTCAAATTCTGCCATCTATAACTTTAGCGTTTCTTCAGGAAGAGGTGAAAATCGGAGTGATTGAGGAGAAAACACAGACGTATCCGGTTTCAACGAAGGTACGGCGACATCTTGTTGAGGTTCCAAAGCTAGTGAAGTGTGGTGAGTTGACGATGGAGAAGTCGGAACTAGCACCATAGCCGTAGAAGTGACCTTTTCTGTGTGGTGTCACTCGATTTCACCCGAAATCAGAACTACCCTATCCGAAAATTTTTCGTACTTTTAAAATAATGGGTCGTTTGTTGTTTTTATTGCCTGAAAGTTCTTGTATTGCGTCAAGATAATCCCAAAGAGCCATATTAGCCCTTTTCGCCAAATACCCAGATGCCCAAAATTGTTTTATTCTGTCGTCGGGATTTGTCTGCGGGAAATTTGTATTTAATTATTTTGAGCCCCATATGAGGCTATTTGCGCTCTGTTTTAACTCTATTATGAGCGAATATGTTATTATTCCTATGTGCCAGAAGGATTTTAACTTATTTTAAGTTTTGGGCTTTATTTGTAACTTTTGGCAATTTTTCGTGTTTTTGTGGTGTCCCGTTTTGTTTTCTGTGAAATTTCTCTGGAGCAATTCCCTCGCCGGGTAAGCCCGATTTTTGGCCTGGAGCAGCTGGAAAACATATACGCACATTATGCCCGGAGGAAGTCGTCATCGGAGGTCTGGATCACTGGGAAAAAGCGAAGTCGTGCACAGAAAAGCCCCTGCGGGGATGGGCGCATTTTTGGAAAACAAAGGATTTAAGCTGCGATGGGAAAAATAGAAGCCGCAGGCATGATGGGAATTTATTGCCTGCCTTGCAGGGTACTTTTTCCCGTGATATAAAATTCACTTAAGCTGCAGTGGGAAAGTTAGAGGTCAGGCAAAGGGAATTTATCACTCGCCTTGCAGGTAAAAATCCCATTGTCAGAAATTCTTAAAAATAGAATTCTATTATGCAAAAAAGTGCGACCCACCTTGGGTGAATAATAATGCATTAAATAAATATTTGTTAATATTTATTCACCCAATTTTGGCACCCAGGCTTGTGGAAAAGTCAACAAAAGCAAAGGGGAATAAATCAATTGGAAATAGAATTCCAAAATTAAATAAATTTAATTTATTTAATGCAGCCCCTTTTGAGAAGGAATTAATACTTTTTAAAGTATTAAATGATTATATTAATTCCTATTTTCAGTGGCTATGGTCAAAGCACACTGTGAAGCTTAAGTGAAGTGAAGTGTGGATGATTAAATTGGATTAATTTAATTTATTGGATGGCTGTCCTTAAACATGCTATTTTTAAAAGAGAAGAGCATGATTTTTAATTAATTAATTGCCTTTAATTGTTAGGGCAATTATTAATTATAGAATTGTGAAGGTTATATAAGCATGGGCAGCCATATGGGTGAATTATTTAATTCACAGGTCAAGAATAACAGCCAAGAGGAAAAGTGCGCCCCCATTTGAAGGAGTTTGCTCAGGCAAGGTGGAAATAAGGCTAAAAGCTTCCAAATTTGGCGCATGCTTTGAAGGAGGTTGATCTTTGTCTGCATAATTGTTTGCACAGGTGTTACAGGAGCTCAGGTGTTGTTGAAAGGATTCATGCTCTCTTTATGTGCAAATTAAACACCATTTTTTGGGGCAGCAGGCTTGAAAAGTGCAGATTTTTACAATTAAAATTCACTATTCATGCTCCGGTGGCCATTTTTGTCTGAATAAATTGCAGGAATTCATTACAGGTGCTTTACAAAGGAAAAAGAGTTTTTATCAATGTCCAATACATTGCATATATCCTCCAAATCTGAAGAATTGTCCAGATCTGCACCAGTATTGAAGAATTCCAGTCAAATAAGAAGAAAAAGACATTCAGACAAAGATAGACAAAGCTATGGCGAAGAAAGATGAAAAAGAAAGCACAACGGAGTCATGCATCACTTCTAAATTTGCAGATATTGGAAACACGGATCTAGGCTCGGAACCTCTTGCTAAATTGATAGACAGATCCAGAGCAGGAAAGACTTCACTCATGCGTGCAGGAGAAACTTCACTCATGCGTGCAGATTAAAAGCAGTGGAATTATTCGAGCTGCAGCTTTTCCATCCATAGCCCAGTTGCCAGAATTTGTTATGCAGGTGCAGATCCATATCTAGATGCAGATGCAGATGCAAATCCATATGCAGATCCAGATCTAGATCTCATAGTTGCAAAAGCTTCTGGCACAAAGGCTTCATCCTCTTGTTTCGAATGCAGCCCATGAAGAAGACAGTGCGTGGAAAATTCCTTCCAAGACCTTGTGCATGTGCTCTCATCTTCCAGTTGAAGCCTTCATTGAATTTTCATTCACCCTGAGTGCTTTCTAGAATTTTTAATTGCTCATATGCAATTAAAAATAAAGATGATGAGTTATCTACGGCCAACCTTGCATTGATGCATGTACAAAAGAAGAACTGCAAAAGCTTCAAGGATAAAAGAGAAGACAATGTGAAGGCAAAATTCCATCTTGCTTCCAATTCCAACTGCTTGCAATTCCAGCTTGTTTCAGATCCAATTTGCTTCCGAGATCCGAATGAATGAATGTGCGTACGAGACATGAAAAAGGATAAAGTCAGCTTTCCTCTTCCTTCTTCTTTCATCCGACAAAGTCAGCTTTCCTCTTCCTTCTTCTTTCCTACGACAAAGTAATTGAGCGATCAATTCAATTATACAACTTAAGTGATTGGTTTAAAAGCCATTACTTGAAGAAGTCAATTACTTGGAGATAGGTGGCGGACATGCAAAATAGAAGCTTCTATTTTCAGTTGCAAATCATACATGTCACGCAAAGAGGAATTCCAGGAGGAAGATTGCCAGTTGTTTCTTTCCGACTTCCACATGTGCCAGTTCAACTAAAGCTTCCAATTTGTACTTTCCCTCCTGCATTCTATAAGTAGGAGAAGAACCTCCGGGTTAATGATCAATCAGAATTTGTAAGCAGCAATCCTGAGTTCTAGACTTTGTGCTGAACCCTTGAGAGCAACTTGGAGCAAAGGAATACAAAGGAGCAGGTTTCCGGAGAACTTTGTGTCACGGTGTACTTTGTTTCTTGCTTTTAAATCTTAGATCTCTTAAGTAAACTTTGTGTTAGTTAGATCTCGAATCTAGAGTGCCTTTGTTTTATTATTCGTGTGTTCATATCTATTAAGTTTCTTCTATGTGCATGCAATTAGCTCTGCTATCTACTAATTGGGATGCACATCTTCCCCATTTCTTCTCTCGTATTTCCTTTACTTCCTTCTATAAAATACTTCATTTCTTAAACAAGCTACTTGCTCAGAGAACTTCTTAGTTATGGTTCATGAACTAAGTGGTTAAAGTAAAACCCCTGATAGATAATAACACATTTTTATTGACAAATCTGACACGGGAGCCTCACCGGTTAAATGAGGGAGATTTATCTCATGATTGCCTAGGTTTGATGCTATGCAGAAAATCTAGCCAACACCTGTGTATGAGACTTTTTGTGCAATTTAAGATTTTTAGGCCTTGTGCTGCTTTCTCCCTCGTGCTTCCTTTTGATGGAATCTCCTACACTTAGGCTCCCTATGATCTAATTCATCAAGGCAATATCCCTTTGTCAAGCAACTAGTTCGAGGTGTTGACCAGAACCGCAACAAATCTTTCCTTGATCGTGTGGCAGCCACCAATGTTCTCCTGAAGAGCAACTCTATCCCCTCCCATTTGGTGGTATGAGTCAAGTAACACAGGCCCATCGTCTATGAGATCTGCAGGTATCCGTGCTAATCCATAATCAAACACTTGTCGCGCCGATAACCTGTTGAAGTCTTTCTTTCTGACTTCGTACTCGCTTCTGCACTTCATCCAGAAGTCTTCTAACGAAGGCACATGCGAGTATTCCTAGAGATTGTCTTCCTTGCTACCCCATATGGATCGAAGTTCAGCCGTGCTGGGAAGAACTCATGCTCACACTCAGAGAACATCTCAACTTCAATTCCTCTGGCTTTGTGAATGCTCTGACAGCTGTAATAGCCCACTGTGATCGGAAAGAAGCTTGTAGACTTGTGCCGCTTTGATTGTAGGTCATGCATCTCCACGAGCTTTGCACAACTCCATGATGACCAATTTGTCGCTTGGATATCTGGGCAACTTGACTGGTTCTCCTGAAAAGCCGGTTACCTTGAGGTATGTGAAGTCTGCAAACTAGATGAAGATACAACCATGCTGGGATACAGCTTCCCAAGCTTCCTTGCTCACCCTGTTGGTCTTCAGATCACTGTTCAACTTGCAAATGAATTTGTAGAAGAATCCATCGTTGACCACCTTGTAATCTTTATTGCATTCAGGCACAGTCAGTTGTGGGTAGCACTCAAAAATAGGATCCTTCGAGAGTACGCCCCGTCTATCCAACTTGGAAAAGATACCCTGCGAGGTTGTTGCATATACCAGGTAGGAAGTCATCTTGAAGCTGTATGTCCGCCTCACACTTCGGAGCTGCTCACCGATGTTGTCACTGATGATCTCCGCCCAATTGATTATTGAATCTACTTTGTTGATCTCAATGGTCCTGATGAAGGCATACATCCATGAGCGGAAGTTGTGAGTGTTAGCTTCTCCATTTATCCTGCATAGCAATTTGGTAATATCATCCACTTCCTGCACCAGATTGGATCGTGGAAGAGTCCTCGGGAACTTCGATGGAGATCTGGGCTTCTTCATATACCTGTTGTTCATTATGCCCACACAGTCTACTTTGTGCTTCTCCCATCTGTTGTCGGCGTCCAGCATGCTGATTGTAGTCACCACCGGTCGTGTTGGAATCTTCAGACAATAATTGATAAATTGTGCGTCCAGCCGGATTATTGTCTTTCCTGCAGCATCCCGGATTGATCTGGATAGTGGATGGTATGACCTTGCACACTCCATGACGAATTCTGGCAACTGAGTTGTGAATGGGAATGCTGAAGCTCAAATGATTCTCGCTTTACTCTTAATCGCCAACATGAGAGATGTCTTTCCAGCTGTGGATCTTTCAATCAACTCGAAAGAGGTTTTGGGCCTAGATCCGTATCACCGATATCGGAAAATCTAGAAGTAATGCATGATTCCGTTGAGCCTTCTCGTTCATCCCGCTTTGCCATAGTTGGAGCAATCTTTGTCTGAGCAATTCTTTTTCTTTTTATTCTTCCAAAATTCTTTACAATGGTGCAGATCTGAGAATTTCATCAAATTCGGAGGATAAATTCAATGTATTTGACATTGATTTAAACTCCCTTTCAATTATATAGGCACCTGTAATGAATACCTGCAATTAATTGCACAAAGACAATGACCGGAACATGAACACTTGATTTTTATCATAAAAATCTGCATATAAAGCCCGCTGCCCTAAAATTTGAGGTTTTGCTTGCATGCAAAGCAAACATAAATATTTTCAACTTCACCTGGGCACCTGTACCAATATGCAGATAATTACACAGGCATAAAACAAGCTCCTCCAATCCTAGGCGCCAAACTTTGAAGCTTTCCGGCAATGAAAAACACTTTTTTATGCAAAAATCCTTCTCCTTTGGGCGCCAAAACTGTCCGGGCTGCACTCCTTTGCTAAAAGAATTAATTAATCCATCATTATGGCAGCCCCTGCTTATATAACCTTCAGCATTCTATTTTTAATAATTGCCCCTCCTATTCCTGGCAATTAATTAATAAATAAACATGCTTTTTCTTTCAACTTGGGCGCCTAAACTTGCATGCTCATGACAGCCTTTAAATAAATTAATTTAATTTATTTTTAGCCTCCTTCCTTCAGTTCTCTTTGACTTCACATCATGCATTGACCTTCTATTTCTCCATGGCGCCAAAATTAGGAATAAAAACTATTAATAAATGCTTCAAAAAGCATTATTTATTCACCAAATGGGTCACACTTTTTAGCATGCTTCAAGGCTGCATTAAATAAATAAATTTAATTTATTTTTAGCCTTCTTCCTTCAGTCTTCTTTGACCTCTTATCATGCATTGACTTTCCATCATCCCTGGGCGCCAAAATTAGGAAGGAAGACTATTAATAAATGCAATTAAAGTTATTCTTTAATTCCAAAAGGGGTCGCACTTTTTGAATAAGGCTGATTTCTATATTTAAAAGTCATCTTTGATGGGATTATTCACCCTGCATGGTAGCTCCAAAAATCCCTTCATCCACTTAAGTTGTTTGACTTCCATAATGAGAATTTTTACCCTGCAAGGCAGGTAAGAAATTCTCATCAATGCCTTAAGTGATTTTTCTTTATTTTATAATGGGAATTTTCACCCTGCAAGGTAGGTAAGAAATTCCCTGCCTGCTGCCTCTAATTTTCCCATCGTAACTTAAGTGACTTTGCCTTCATGGGAAAAAGTACCTTGCAAGGCAAGTACAAAAATCCCACCTGCCTGCTGCGACCAAAAATCCACTGCAGCTTAAATCCATCCATTCCCAAAAATGCGCAGAAGAGGCTTTTTTGTGCATGACTTTGTCTTTTTAAAGAGAAGCTGACTTCTTGAAGCTGATTCCTTCTGGCATGGCGGCTGTAGATGCTCTCTAGATACTCCGTGCAATAAAGCAGATCATCTTGGCGAAGGAATTGACCTAGGGAATTTTACAGAGAAGAATACGAGAAAAATAAAAAAGTGAAAAAACGTTGCCGAAATCATAGACAAAGCCCAGGATCCATCCCTAGTGAAAACCCTACTGGTATATGTGAATATTGACATGCAAAACTTCAATAGGGCTAAACCGGAGCACAATTTACTTCAAACGGGGCTCTAAATAATTAAATAAAATTTTCCCAAACAAAACTTGACGAAGGGATAAAACGATTTTCGGCATCTGGGTATTTGTCGAAATTGGCTCATATGATTCACTGGGAATATCTAAACGCAATACAAGCATCTTCTGGCAATAAAAACACAAAATGACCCGTTATTTTAAAAGTACGAAATTTTTAACATGGGGTAGTCTCAGATTTCAGGGTGAAATCTGGGGACACCAAGAGCCTATGAACAAGGAATGACGACATCGACACGCGCTCCATCGACTTAGCTATTAGTTAACTCTTTGTAAACAAGGCTTTAGGGCTAATAAAACTTGTTAAACTGATGAATGGAAAGACCCCATCAATATATACACCCCTTGAGGGATTAGTATAGGGGTCTGTTGGTTTTAGAGTTGGAGAGTTCTTGATTTCAGTATGTATGATTGATCAAAGGGGAAATTCATTGTTGAGAGTTGATTGTAATTGAGAACATTGTGACACTATGGTTGAATAAATACAAGAATCTTATAGTTATTATGTGCTTCTATGGTATGAGTATGCTAGTGATGATTGTACGTGTTTTCACGCACCGATGGTATTAAATGCATAAAACTCAATCGCAAACCAAAGTTGAAGCCCTTAACAAACTTCATGATGCAGCCAAACTCGATGAGGACTTGTCTACTCTCGCGCCTTAAGTGAGTACACTAGGTTATGTCTTGTGTGATATGTCGGTGCGGGACGTTGTTTCAACTCGCAACACGTTGTTTCAACTCGCAACACACAATGATAGTGAAGACTCGCGCGCATGGAACTAAGCTTATAGGGTAGGAACTTATCCGCAACATCAGATCTAAGGGATTTCACAAGTGAAGTAATTAGGAGCGTTGGCGGAGCACAAAGCAAACAGATCTAATGGATAAGTACATTTAAGGAGGTTAATCAAATCACAAATGGAAGGAAAAGGACCAAGAAAGAGCGAAGAGATCGAGGTTCGTAAGCTATATAAAGGAGAGAATCATGAGGTGAAAATACCATTTTATGACTAACGATACAAGCATAAGAACTAGAACAAGGAAGAGATCAACAACAGAGCATTCAAAAGTGGAACTAAATACTTGGGAGGAAAGGCATTCAAACTGCACAATCAAAGATGACAGATCCGTTCACTCGACCAATTTGACCTACAATTCCGTGCACGATGGAAGAATGATGGATCACGTTTTTGGAATGAACGACGTTGAGAAGTAGGATATGGGCATTAGTGTTAAGATCAAACAAACCGACCTGGAGAGACCCACAACACCATGGCCTACAAGCGCGTGTCAAACCATATTATGCATACTTGGCGAGTACTCGCCATTTTTTCCCCTGGTCAAGTATTTGCACGAAAAACTCACCAAAACCTACACAACGGAATTTTTAGCCAATACTCGCAAGTCTTTGGCAAATATTTGTGAATATTTGCAAGTTTTTGTCGAATATTCGCGAGTTTTTAGTGAATATTCACAAACACTCACGAGTTTTTGGAGAGACGTTTTTTAATATTTTCTTAAAATTTATGTTCTTAAAGAAATTTGTGTATTTTTTAAGTTGCAAGTATTGTTGAATATTCATTGAGTCTTGGCGAGTCAATTTGTTTTGGGTTTGCGAGTACTTGCTGAATACGAGTATGCGAACTATGTGTCAAACAATTATGGCAAGTAGAGAGACAAACACTAAACATAGAGGCAATGGGAGGAGAAATCGTCACGATGGACCCACTGTAAGGTAGTGACATGGAAAGGGTCACGAAGCTGCCATACTCGGGTGACCATCCATAGGTCATGCAAATCATTATGAGTCGGTGCAACAACGATGCAATTTCGTTTAGTGCACAGGACGTAGTACCCATTAATGCTGCCACAATAGCTGAGGCTACTGGATTACCAAACAGGGGCACCTCCATGCTTGCATATAAGTCTGCCAATTCACCAGTTTAATAAGAAACAACAAATGCATTTGGCCCATTGCGCAAAGGAAGAGGGATCCCAATCAATGCGATTGAGGAATAGTCCATAAGGATTTGGCTAAACTTATATCTTAAAGCTATTGGCATGCATTGTGAGGAAGTAAACATGCCTTGCTTGGAGATGTTGACATTGCGATCTGTAAGTGGGCACAAAGTGAGGACTTTAACTAGCTGGAGTTCTTGGCATATGATGTAATGTCCCTTTCCGAGATGAAATTGAAAAAGAAGGGAAATGGCACAAACCCAACTCAAAGCAAACTGAAATTTATAACAGTCAATTGAATTTTTGGACAGCAAGGTACAACAGTCTGAAATCTTATGACAACAAGAGGAAAATTGCAATAATTCACCACCAAAACCACTTTTACAACATCCAAAGCATGTAGGAAACTTTATAAATATTTTAGAACAAGTACAAGCCAAGAAATGAGCTTTAAAACCTTCAGTTGGAGTATATTTAATTAAATTTGCAACAACAGTGAATCCACTTACAAAAATGGCCAGAAGTTGAGATTCCAAGGCCCAAAATTCAATCCGACAAATGCAACCAGCCTTAGAAATTATGAACAATCCAAATATCAACAAGAAATGAAGTGTTGTGCACTAGATATCACCAAACTCCACCACTATGCAAGTCACTACCCTAGGAGAGGGTTTACAATAGGCTGAAAAATGGCACAAATTGATCAACAAACCCTTGCAAAACACAAATACTGAAATGTGTGGTTATTCCACACTCAAAAACTCTTCAAATCTGATCTCTTCTTGAAGCCCTTGCTGAAATGGTGCCCTAGCACTGAAAATTCTGAATGCAACCCTGAAATACTGAAGTGAAGCCCAATTGTGACCTCGGATGAAGCCACCAATGCAGAAATTGAGGGTTTTTATCCTCAATTGTTGTAATCTATTGAGGGTTTTGTCCCCAATAGGATACCAAGGAGGGTTTCCATCCTCAATGGCTGAAAGTAGAAGCACAAGTGCTCAACTCATAAAATCAAGATGATAGATCCCAAATGAACCCCTTCATCCTCCTTGCTGTCCCAAGATTTCACCGAAATCTAGGACTACCCATTTAAAAAAAAATCGTTTTTTTTTTAAAATAACAGTCTTTTTTTTATTGATTGAAGATGTCTGTATTATGTTAAGATATTCCCAGTGTATCATATGAGCCAATTTTGACAAATACTCATATGCCCAAACTCATTTTATCCCTCTCGCCAAGTTTTGTCTGTGGGAAATTTTTATTTAATTATTTATTAAATAAATAGTGCCCCGTTTGAAGTAAATTGTGCTCCGGTTGAGTCCTGTTGCGATTTTGCATGCCAAGTATTCACTCATCTCATTAGGGTTTTCACCAAGAATGAATTCAGGGCATTGTCTACAACTTCTGGCAACATTTTTCGCTTTTATTTATTTCTTTTGCATTTTTCTTCGGTTTTCTCCTCGGTTTCTCTGTGAAATTCCCCTAGGTCAATTCTTTCGACAAGTATAGTCTGTTTAATTGCCCGAAGCATTTGGAGATCATCTACCAACACAACGCCAGAAGGAATTAGCCTCAAAATGCAAGCTTCTAACCAAAAATGATGAAGTCATGCACGAAAAGCCTCTCCCAGGCAAGTCACACTCTTTGGGAATAAACAGGTTTAAGTTGTAGTGGGATTTTTGGTAGCGGCAGTAGGTAGAAATTTATTACCCGCCTGCATGCAGGGTGAAAATTCCCATGAATTCAAAGTCACTTAAGTTGCGATGGGAAAATTAGAGGCAACAGGCAGGCGGAAATTTCTTACCTGCCTTGCAGGGTAAAAATTCTCATTATAAAATAAAGAAAAAATCACTTAAAGCACCGAGGGAATTTTCCACCTGCCTAGCAGGCTAACTTTTCCCATCAGAAGGTTTTATTCACCCAAACAAGTCGTACTTTTTCAAAGAGGGCTAATTTGAATGCAAGTCGCACTTTTTGAAAAGTCACTTAAGCTGTAGTGGGAAAATTAGAAGCAGCAGGCAGGTGGGAATTTATTACCTGCCTTGCAGGGTAAAAATTTCCATTATGGAAGTCAAACAGCTTAAGTGAATGAAGGGATTTTTAGAGCTGCAGTGCAGGGTGAATAATCCCATCAAAGTTGACTTCTTAAATTTAGAAATCACCCATGCTAAAAAGTGCGACCCCTTTGGGCATTAAATAATGCTTTTAATGACATTTATTAATTGCTTTTATTCCTAATTTTGGCGCCATGGATAAATAGAAGGTCAATGCATGATGTTAAGTCAAAGAGAACTGAAGGAAGCATGCTTTAAATAAATAAAATAAATTTATTTAATGGCAGCCAACAACATGCAAAATTAGGCGCCCAAGTTGGATGAATAAACATGTTTGTTTATTAATTAATTGCCAAGAATAGGAGGGGAAATTATTAAAAATAGAATGCTGAGGGTTATATAAGCATGGGCTACCATAGTGAAGATGTAATTAATTCTTTTAGCAAAGGATTGCAGCCCGGACAGTTTTGGCGCCCAAGGAAGGAGGATTTTTGCATCAAAAAGTGTTTTTCATTGTCGGAAAGCTTCAAAGTTTGGCACCTAGGGTTGGAGGAGCTTGATTTAAGCCTTGTTAATTATCTGCATGTTGGTATAAGTGCCTAGATGAAGTTAAAAATATTGATGCTTGCTTTTCATGCAAACAAAGTCTCAAATTTTAGGGCAGTGGACTTTTTATGCATATTTTTGTGATGAAAATCAAGTGTTCATGCTCTGGATTCTGTCTTTGTCTGAATTAATTGTAGGTATTCATTACAGGTGCTTATATAAGTGAAAGGGAGCTCAAATCAATGTCAGATACATTGAATATATCTTCGAATCTGAAGAAATTCCCAGATCTGCACCAATTGCAAAGAATTCTGGCAGAATAAAAAGAAAAAGAGTTACTCAGATAAAGATTGCTTCGCCATGATGAAGCGGGATGAAAGAGAAGGATCAACGGAATCATGCATTGCTTCCAGATTTGCTGATATCGGTGATACGGATCTAGGCCCCGAACCCCTCTCCGAATTGATTGACAGATCCAGGGCTAGAAAGACATCTCTCATGCGGGCAGTAAAGAGCAGTGGAATCATTCGAGCTTCAACATTCCCAGTCACAGCTCAGTTGCCTGAATTCGTCATGGAGTGTGCAAGGTCGTACCATCCACTATCCAGATCAATCCAGGATGCTACGGGAAAGACAATAATCTGGCTGGACGCACAATTTATCAATTATTGTCTGAAGATTCCAACACGACCGGTGGTGACTACAATCAGCATGTTGGATGCCGAACAGATGGGAGAAGCACAAAGTAGACTGTGTGGGCATAATGAACAACAGGTATATGAAGAAGCCCAGATCTCCATCGAAGTTCCCGAGGACTCTTCCATGATCCAATCTGGTGTAGGAAGTGGATGATATTACCAAATTGCTATGCAGGATAAATGGAGAAGCTAACACTCACAACTTCCGCTCATGGATGTATGCCTTCATCAGGACCATTGAGATCAACAAAGCAGATTCAATAATCAATTGGGCGGAGATCATCAGTGACAACATCGGTGAGCAGCTCCAAAGTGTGAGGCGGACATACAGCTTCAAGATGACTTCCTACCTGGTATATGCAACAACCTCGTAAGGTATCTTTTCCAAGCTGGATAAATGGGGCGTACTCTCGAAGGATCCTATTTTTGAGTGCTACCCATAGCTGATTGTGCTTGAATGCAATAAAGATTACAAGGTGGTCAACGATGGATTCTTCTATGAATTCATTTGTAAGTTAGAGCTATCGACGAATGGAAGAGCCTAATCATTCGCCAAGCTTCTGTACAACTCAGGGAGGTGCCAACTCGTCTAAAGGTTATGAAGGATGCATTAGTTCAGCTGAAGCAACTAATGACAAGCACGGTAGATATGAATACAGTGGCTGAAAGTAACCTGGGCACTTTGGTCGAGATAAATAAGCTGTCGAAGGAGGTTTTGATTGCAGAACGAATTGTGCCTGATGGATCGGTTGAAAAGGGGAAGCAACTTGAATTCACAGTCTCTTTCCGCTTGGAGATCTTCAGAATTATGCTGAAAAGAATGCGGGTGCTCGAGGATATGGTATCGTCACTGTCAAGCAATGTAATTGCTTTCACCAATGAGGAAGTGGTTGGGAACGTTTCTTCATACAAAAGGACCATTCCCAACAAAGTGTCCGGTTCCCTCAAGGATCTTTTCGATGATTCAAGAAAGGATTGATGAAGCTGTTAGGCCTTTCACGATGAATTCAATCAGTAAGCTGGTAACACTGCAATCAGACATTAAGAAGTTCGGGCCTAGTTTGAAGGAGGTGGAAGCGAGCATTGAAGTTTTGAACGAAGGATTGCTGCAATTCAAGACAGAGAAAGAAGTTGTAGCTAAAATGGATGGAAAATTGCTGAACTATATTTTTGAAAAGTATATTCAGTATCAAAACAAAAAGAAAGTGTAGGACTTACAGTGTGAGATCTTCCTTCTTCTCTTATTTCTTATGTCCCCGGATGTAATTGTAAACTTAAAAGTTATTGGTTTAAAAACCATTACTTTAAGTTATTTGGAATGACTCTTTGAGTTAAGTGACAGATGTGCACAATTTTGGCTTGAACTCCTGATGCATGTCACTAAAAGAGGAATTAAAGGAAGATGATTGCCAGATGTTCTCTTTACTTCTTGTTTATGATCTAGTTCAGTTATAGTCTCCCATTTGTAATTTCCCCTCTACGTGCTATAAGTAGAGGAAGAACCTACGGGTTAAAGAATCGGAATTTGTAATCAACATTCTTGTGTTCCAGACTTTGAGCTAAAACCCCTGATTTCTGCAAGCAGAGGAATAGAGAAGAGATTTCCAGAGAACTTTGTGTCAACGGTGCATTTTGTTTCTTACTTTCTTTCTAGATCTGTTCATAAACTGTGTTATTATAGATCTAGATCTAAAAGTTTCCTTTGCTTTGAATTTTGTGCTTAATGATCTATTTGTTTTAATCTATGTGCATGCAATCAACTCTGTAAACTATTGCTTGGGTTGCACATCCTCTCTACTTTCTTCTGTTTCCTATTATTTTCTTCTTATGCATATTTTTCCTTTCTTTTACAACTACTTACTTGCTGCAGAACCGTATAGCTATGGTTCATGAGCTACATGGTTAAAGTAATACCCACAAATAGATATTAGGATATATAACTGACAAAATCTTACACGGGAGCCTCACCGGTAAATGAGGGAGATTTATCTCATGACTGCCTAGGTTTTCAGCTATGCAGAAAATCTAGCCAACACTCCTTTTATAACTTCTTTTTCTTCTTTCGTTCAATTTTGGTGGCCAACTTACTTTATAAGTCACTTTTATAAACATAAGTTGCCTTATAATATAATATAAAGTTACATTTGGCCGACTTAGTTAAATCATCCATTTTATGTTAAGTATTTAAGAATACTTTTATTTTAATAATAATAATATTATCAAGTTGTCCAAAGATTAGAAATGACCAGGCCTAACTTAAATAATATTTTTAATTATTTTAAGCTAGAAAAGGGGACATTATAGTCCACCCTTCCCAAATTTGCTTGCCCTCAAGCAATTGCAAGCTTCACCGCTCCATCTCTGTAATACCTGGATCCCAATTCAACCTTGGGAGCTTGCAATCCCATGTTGTAGCTGCCCTTGAAGTCTTCTTCATACATCCCTCATGCTTGCGCTATGCTACTTTGATTCCTGCTCCTTGAGGTTTCCATGATAAAAGCCTCATAAAATGTGTATTCTTGCAGCTGTGCATGACTGATAACAGTTGTTCCAGCTCTGATGTTTTCAAGAACAACAATATGTCAATGGTATAACCGCTGCATAGTTGGGACTTCCTTGCAAAAAACAAAATTGTGAGCCATATAGAGGTTGTGAAACACCATATAAGCACTGAAAATACTCCATCAATAGTCATAAAATGAAACCCGTGTGGATGCAAATGATGTACTGCAATAGTGGGGAATGATGATGACAATAATCCCAATGATTCTTACCATGACACCTAGTGCTGTACCTGCAAATCTGTAACTTTCTATGACAAATGTTGTAATGTCCCTTTTTTCGAATTGAGGCCTAACAAAGACTTCTTGTCATTCTTTTTCCATGGCAAAGAAGAATAAGTGAACAAAGAAAGGAATTGCACTTTGTTTCAGTTTTTTTAATGAGATTTAATGTTTTCTTTTAGTGTTTTTCCTTTAGGAGGTAGATTGACTGGGTTTGGAGGAATTAAAGAGGCAAATTAAAAGATAAAGTGAAGCTTAAGAGGTCGGTCTTCATCTAATTGGCCTTTGGTGCCAAGCAAGGAGTATAAAAGGGATTGTATGACTTCATTTGAAGATCATCTTCAACGCATTTTACATATACAATTGGTTTGTTGAGCTAGTTGCTCACCACCTTTCCACTTGAGGATGAAAACCCTCTTGTGTGGCATCCAAGGAAGATGGAAACCTTCCTTGTGGCTTGGTGGAGGACGGAAACCCTCCATTTTGGGTGATTTGAAGACATCTCTTGAAGATTACTTGCTGATTTGGAACTAGGGCATCAAGGAGAACACCTACAAAGGCTTTGCATAATTTTTGGAGCTCTTCCCAAGGGGAGCGACTAGGGTTTGGTGATGGTTGGGTGCCTTCTAGGGCACATAATTCATATTTTATTTGATATTCAGATTTGGCATAATTTCTAAGGCTGGAATCTATCATATTTTGTGGTCATCGGGGTTTGGAAACCTCCCTTTTCATTATTTTTATGGGTTGTACTTCTGTTGTTCATAATTAATTTTCCGCTGAGTGTTTGATCAAGTTTGATGGTGAAAAGTGGCTTAAATTCTTCCTAAAGTGTTTACCTATATTGTTGATGAGTTATTTGATGATATTTGAGTGATTTTCCTCTCATTTCGGACTGCTGTTATAAAAATCAGACTGCTGATTTCCAGCTGTCATAAAAACCAGTTCACTGATTTAAAAATCTGAATTTAATCATTTGGGGTTTGTGTGGTTTCATTATTTTTCAGTTTCAGACCTTGAAAGGGATATTATAGATGTCATTATCCCAAAACATGAATTTGTCAAAGTGACCATACAGAATATAGAACCATGGCTGTCAAACTGGTTTCCCTTACTCAAAATCAAGAATGTAAAGGTTGGGAACCATTTTGTATCAGCTGCAAATACCTTAATAATGACAATGGGTGGGAAATACATCTCCAAGTGACAAAATTTGCCTTTATGACTTTAAATAGAGGATGGGACAAGCTGGTAGTGTGAGTAACAACAGTTCTAAAATTGTAGACAACTCCCATAATGATCCATGGGTCATGGTTCTTGTTACCCATAACCATTTTTATGATTTCCCAAGTTGTACCTTTTGACAAACAACATGGATCATATTGTATGTGGGCTGTAAAATGGCTGTAACAGTCATAAGTTGCTCGGAATTTCCCTCTAAACAACAATGTGTAGGCTGGAAAACTTGTACTTAGTGACCCCACAAGGTGAAACCTCCTACACACAACATCAAGCAAAGAGTCCTTTTCCATACCATGGCTGTTACACTGTATTTTCCCGCTTGAAATTTGATTTGTAATGGCTGGAAACGACCCTGCATTAGCTGTACATACCTCAACATTGATGACAGGTTGAAAATCCTTCCACCATGTGGCTGGAAACTCTTTTATGACTGTAATGACAGAATGGAAGAGGCTGGAAATATTGAGAACAACAGATCTAAGATTGGAAACCACTTTCATAGTGGCCCTTGGTTCATGTATCTCGCTGCCCATACTTATCCCTACCGTGCATAGTTGGTGACTTCCAACAAGAGAGCTCCATTTTGCAAATATCACATTTGATGACCACCTTAGGGAAGTGATATTGGGTATGACCTCATGATATGACTGTTGTTCGGAAAAAAGGTTGTAGATCTTACCAAACATTGTGCTGCCCATTCTTGACTGTTGACCACAACTGGCGGATCATGAGGATGCAAACAAAACAAATCACTATTACCCTTTTTATCATGCCCACAATTTTACCACCAAAAATTAACTGAAAAGCAGGCAATTTTTTTGTTGTTGTTGCTAGTATACGACACATTACTTAAGAATAGTTGCACTAATCACATGACACATAAACACTATCACTTGTGTTTGCAAAAAAATCCAGTGAACATATGGTTTTCAGTTTTATTTTTGCATGCATTATATTTTGTTACTTAGGCATATTACTTATGCGGAAGTACGGAGGATAAATCTTGATGGCAAATCATTCCATATTTCAGACTAGGTTCATTTCATTCTAGGATCGATTCCGATGATAGAATTTCCATATTTTTCTCTTGCTACTTATTTCAGAACAAACAAGTCCACTTCAGTTCTTAGGCACTAAAAGGTTAGGTCCAAGAGTACGCCGCTTTGGCGATACCCACAATGAACACTAGCCATCCTTCAGGAAGTGAGGTGTGCATGAATAAGTTGCTTAACCATTTAAATGTTTTCCTAATCATCATTCATCTACGGAGTCTAGGTCACACGTAGTCGACCTATACAAAGGGAGAAGAGTATAACTCGGAACACCTTTCACGAGGCCCATGCATTCTTCACAAGGTGTTTATAGGTACATTAAGTGGGTCAAACACCATTTATCCTCTTAATTTGGTAAGACAAATATGCTCGGGCTAGCGCACGAGTGTGACTAAGAAACGACACAATGTATTCCATTCTGCTACATCCAAAAGCTATCCACCTGGACAGGGTGCTATCTCAAACGAAATTACCTCCAAGAAACCATACTACCCAGGGGTATAAGGCCCTCATTCAAGACTAACCCACGAATATGGATTATTAAGAGGATCACTTACTGAACCACTTAGATTCCTATCATATTTCCTTCCATGGAAAAAGCTAAGCTTGGCTCAAATATATCTTCATGCATAACTCTAAGCCCTCTAAAGGCGCAATAAAGAAGTCAAATATCTTGTATTAATGTATAATCATGATTTCATTTGCTTGATGGGTACGACTACACCATCCTCAAGATAATTAGAGGGAGGTTAACCCATAAGCTACTGAAAAGAGTGAATAACTCCCTTCTTAAGATCATGAAAGTACTTTCCCTTATTTCTTATAGCAGCCTCATCCTTAAAGGAGACGCAACATTATAACACCGACATTTGATCCTTTCCTACCAGTAGTGACGTAAAGGACTTGAAAGAAACTTACATCAGTTACCTTATGATAAATAGCACAATAATCAATTCCTTCCACATCGTACACTTGGGGTTATAACTAGATCCAAGAGAAAAGGTCCTTTTCAACACGGCGGAAGGGTTCCACCCTACTTCCACTTATTGCTAAGACCAATCCACGACAGTGCCATAATTGTATATTACTAAAAGTTTCTCCATGAACATAATAAAATTTTATCCCTTTACCACACCTAGTCATTTTTGAATGGGACTCTACCCCATAATTATCTCGTAAGGTGTACTTAAAAGCACACAAACACATACCTTGGTATCAAACAATTAATACATAACATAAGATTGGTTCGTTTAATCAAGGTATGCATTGTTCGTTGTCCTTCCTACTTGGGTCTATTTTGGTTAGTCACTTCTCTCGTAGATTCTACTTCACAAGGAAGTTCTATTTTTACATCCTTTATAATAATACCCTCTGTATGTGGGGGTGCGAGTTATTTCCACTACGGTGGTTGCAGATGTCCCCTTTTTTTCAATTGAGGGCCTAAAAATGGACTTCTTGTGATTCCCTTTTCGTTATATACATACGGGGAAAAACAAACAGGTTTTAATTTGCCCTCATGAGATAAAGGGAAAAACAAAAGGCATAAATAGATTTACGTATAGCATAAAACCTAGGCGGTCAAGAGATAAATCTCCGTCATTTACCGGTGAGGCTCAGTGTCGATTTGTCAATTAAAATATGCTAGTATCTATATGGGGTTTTACTTTAACTGTTCAGCTCATGAACCATAGTTGCTATGTTCTGCAACAAGTAATTTGTTTAAAAAAGGAAAAATTTATAGAAGAAGGGAATTATAAAAACACGGGGAAGAAACGGGGAAGATGTGTATCCCAATCAATAGATAACAGATTTGATTGCATGCACATAGAAGAAACCAATAGATATAAACACAGAATTATAAGCAAAGGTAGCTCTAGATCTAGATCTAAAATAACACAAAGTTTATTCAAATATCTAAGATGGAAAGTTAGAAACAAAATACACCGTGACACAAAGTTCTTCGGAAATCTGCTCCTATATATTCCTTTGCTTCAAGTGGCTCTCAAGAGTTCCAGCACAAAGTCTGGAACACAAGGAAGTCGGAAAAGAAACAATGGGATCTCCTCTCTTGGAATTCCTCTTTGCATGACATGTATGATTTGCAACTGAAAAAGAGAACCTTCTATTTTACACGTTTACCACTTATCTCCAAGTAGTTGACTTCTTGAAGTAATGGCTTTTAAACCGATCACTTAAGTTGTATAATTTAATTGATCGCTCAATTACTTTGTCGGAGGAAAGAAGAAGTAAGAGGAAAGCTGCAGTCTTGTCCTTTTTCATGTCTGCATATGTTAATTCTTTTGCCTTGATTCTCACCAAAGCTGGATCACGGGAGTACCATTTGGATTTGGAAGCAATTTGGATCTGGATGCGAGCTAGATATGGAAGCGGCAGTGGAATTTTGCCTTCGCCTTGTCTTCTCTTTTATCCTTGAAGTTTTTGCAGTTCTTCTCTTGTACATGTATCAGTGTAATGTCTGCCGTAAATAACTCATCATTTTTATTTTTAATTGCATATGAGCAATTAAAAATTTTGGAAAGCACTCCGGGTGAATGCAACTTCAATGAAGGCTTCAACTGGAAGATTGAAAGCACATGCACAAGATCTGGAAGAAATTTTTTCACCCATGAACTTCTACACGGGCTGCATCGAAACAATAGGATGAAGCCTTTTTGAAACTTTTGCAATTATGAGATCTAGATCTAGATCTAGGCCTATTGACTGGAAACAAATCTAGAAGCTCATGATGATTCGCTGAACTTTCTCTTTCATCCCGCTTTGCCATGGCAATTTGGAGCAATCTTTGTTTGAACAATTCTTTTTCTTCTTTCTCGGCGGAATTCTTCAAAACTGGTGCAGATCTAGATAATTCTTCAGATTCGGAGGATATATTCAATGTATTGGACATTGATTAAAACTCCTTTTCTTTTGTAAAGCACCTGTAACGAATTCTTGCAATTATTTCATACAAAGATGGCAACCGGAACATGAACAGTGAATTTTAATCATAAAAATCTGCATAATTCAAGCTGCCCCAAAAATTGATGTTTTGTTTGCATGCAAAGTGAGCATGAATTTTTCCAACTCACTGAGCACTGTATCACTTATGCAAACAATTATCCAGACACAAATCAACACTCCTTGACAATGCATGCGCCAAAATTGGAAGCTTTTAGCATTGATTTCACCTTCTTTTGAGCAAAAATCCTCTCAAATGGGGTGCACTTTTCCTCAGGCTACACTTCTTTACTGTGATTAATTAATTCATCCTTTATGGAAGCCCATGCTTATATAACCCTCATAATTCTATAATTAATAATTCCCCTCCTATTCTGGCAATTAATTAATTAAAAATCATGTTTTCTCTTTTTAAATGATGTGCTAAAATTGCATGTTTAAGGACAACCATCAAATAAATTAAATTTATTCAATTTAACATCACTCTTCTTCACTCACTTAAGCTTCACGGTGTGCTTTAACCTTAGCCACTTGAAAATATGAATTAATTTAATCATTTAATACTTTAAAAGTATTATCTCTCTCCCAAAAAGGCGCACTTTTTGACATGAAGGGGCTGCCATTAAATAAATTAATTTATTTAATTTTAGAATAATCTATTTTCAACCACCTTTTGTCCTTTGCTTTTGTTGACTTTTCTACAAGCACAGGGCCCAATTTTGGGTGAATAATTAATTAAATTAATCAATTTAAAGGCTGCCTTTACTTCTTCAAAGGTGGCGCACTTTTTGACATATAAAATTCTATTTTTAAAAACACATGATAATGGGATTTTTTACCTACCTAGAGCAGCCCCGAAAAATCTCATTGATTCACTTAAGTCATTTGACTTTCATAATGGGATTATTCACCTGCAGGCGGTAATAAAATCCATGATTCACTTAAGTGACTTTTCTTTTATTCCTGATGGGAATTTTTACCTGCAGCATGTAATAAATTTCGCTTGCCTGCTTGCCTCTAATTTTCCCATTGTGACTTAAGTGACGTTTTTCTATCATGGAAAAAGTACCTGCAAGTGTAGGTACAAAATTCCCCACACTCTGTTGCTTCTAATTTTCCCATTGTCCACTCTAATTCTTTGTTTTCCAAAATGCGGCCAGCCCGAGAAGAAGCTTTTGGTGAGCGACTTCATCTTTTCCGAGAGAACCGGACCTCGATGGCGACTTCCACGGCATAGCGTGCGTAGGTGATCCCAGATTACTCCAGGCCAAGAATCAGGCCAAACCGGCAAAGGAATTGATCTAGAGAAATTTCACAGAAAACGAAACGGGAAAACACAAAAACACAAAAAGTTGCCAAAAGTCACAAATAAAGTGCAGAACTCATTCCTAGTTAAAACCCTACTGGTATATAGGAATAATGATATGTTCGATCACAACAGGGTTAAATCGGAGCGCAAATTGCCTCAAACGGGGCTCAAAATAATTAAATACAAATTTCCTGTAGACAAATCCGATGACAGAATATAACAATTTTGGGCATCTGGGTATTTGGCGAAAATGGCTAATATGGCTCTTTTGGAATATCTTGACACAATCTGAGAACTTTTAGCAATAAAAACACAAAGCGACCCATTATTTTAAAAGTACAAAAATTTTTTCGGATAGGGTAATCTGAGATTTCGGGATGAAATCTGGGGATACCGATCGGCTCCGTCTGTGGACATCTTTTTTCTGTCGAGAATGTGAGGAAAGATGAGATCCCAGCATCTCTGGTTTCGTATCTTGTCTTTTTTCACGGGGTCGGCAAACAAACAAAACACAAAAACAAAAACAAAACAAAAAAAAAGGAAAAACAAAGTTTTATTTATATACATACAAGTTTTATCCTATTTTTTTATGTCTGGAAAAGCTTCAGATGTTCCCGTTGAAAGGCAGTGGTAACTCAATTCCATCCTGATAGGCAAGGAAGAAAGTGTCCATTCCGGCATCTCTTTTGATCATGAAGGGCCCTTTCCAGAGTGAATCAAATTTTTGTGCATGCCCTTCGGTTCATATCTCTTGTCCCACCAGAGTACCCAATCTCGATCTCGAACTTTCTTTCTCTAGCCTTCTTGTCAAATACTGGGCAAGTCCTTATCAACTTCATCTGGTGGTGGCTCATCCTTTCTTCTCTCTGTGGCGGGTAAGTCTGCATCAACTTGCTCCGTTCCCAGATTTATTTGTTGCATTTCTGAGGAAGAACTATCACCATATTCATTGTTCTTCTTTAGGTACTGATCACGCTTGTTGAAAGTCTTTGCTAAGGAAACTAAACCCGTGGGGATTTTGTTACCTTTTGGTTGGACTATTCCACTATGGTCATCATAACCTGGATCAGCTTTTCCTGTGACTGTTTGTCGTGGTGGTGATTTACTCCCTTCAACATGCAGACATGTTTGTTCAGGGACTTTGGGGTGGTAGACCATCTCCACTTTATAGTTTCTTGTTGTCGAATATGGATGGTGGTCTATCGGATTTAATAGTGCAGTTCGTATTTTGCGAAAAGAATCCGCCTTAGAATTCTGATTCATTGGAATGAAGTCAATAGAGAAAGCTGCAAAATCAAATGTGGCAGAAAGTACTCTATCTCTTTAATGCTTGACTTATCTCTTTTGACTTGATTTTGCCCTCGAACTTGCTTTACTAGAAGTTCAGCATCTCCTTGGGCTTTGAGGAGTTTACTCCTTTCTTTTTAGCTTGCTCCATTCCTAGAAGCAATGCTTCATACTCCGCCGTATGATTGGTGTTCTCGAACATCAACTTGTGGGAGTATGGGAATATCTCATGATCTGGAGATATTAGTAGAGAATGCCGACTCCTGATCCAAAAGAACAACATGTGCCTTTAAACTCCAGAGTCCAAACTTTTTCTTCTTCTTTTGTTGGCTCTGGGCTCTGGTCGAAGTTCTAGCTCTAGAACGTCTTTATCCATTTCCAAGAAATAGACCCCACGGTTAGATTCCTGAAAAATAATCTGAGATCTAGGATCCTCAGATTTTGTAACCGTGTACTTAGACTTCTTTTCCGGCTCCAGCTTATGGTTAAGCCCTTTGATAGGAATATGCGCATAGGACCAATCCATCTTTACTTCTCCTCAGCTCTTTGCAGAAGTTTACGTCAACAACATCCGTAGGAGACAGGAATATCTGCAACTAGAATTGTCATCTTTAATCTTTTGTCAGGAAAAGCTGCCAGAACAACTTGTGCATCTTTGATTTGTCGATTAAAGGGACTTGTCTCTCCATGGAGTAGCACCTTTTTATGGTCTTTGTCAGGGTAAGCCCAAGAGCATCTGCAACTTTAGCTGGCATGACATTGTCAGAAGCACCCGAATCTAGAATGCAATTGCTTAACTTGAAACCATTAAGCAATAAGGAGACATAGAAAGGTTCCACCCTTTCAGAAGATGGTGAGGGTTTAACAACTGCAGTGTTGTTTTGTGGAGGAGTATCTTTGGGCTTAGGCAAAAGGCCTTTTGATGTATTGGATTGTCCTGGTGATTGTACATATTTGACTAGCCTATTTAACTGCTCAGGAAAAGCTCTCAGGTATTCGGCTTCTGACATTTGAACTTTAGTTTTCTTGGCATGATCAATAATGTCAAAAGAAGAAATAGATTCAGATACCTTAGCCGCTTTCTGTGGTTGAGATGAAGAACTCGCATGCTTACTTCCAAGAGCTAAGGAAGAAGGCAAAGGGATGCCCCTTCTTTACTCGTCTGCTAATGCTTCAGCTTGGCGAGTTTGTGATCTTGTAAGTACTGCATATGTATGACCATGATCATCTTCATGAAGTTTCTCATTGTCATGTTCAAATTTGTAGTTCAGGTAATTAATGTTGGAGTCGCCAGTAGGTCCTATAAAATCATCATCCTCGAGCTGATCAGCGTTAGCTTCCTGGTCTTCTTCATTCATCTCCACGTTGTTTCTGGGAGTAGCTTCAATTGCTAATCTTTGGGAACCAGCAATGCGGTTCGGTTGTTGTTGAAATTCGAGCGGGGCAGTGTTGTTGCCTTGAGCCATTTGAGCCATTTGTTTCTTCATCTGCATCATCTCATTTGCTAACTTTTGCAATAGTGAATCGGATGTAGTAGCAGAGGATGAACTTTCAGCTCTAGAAGTGTTGCTCTTTATCTTTCCAGCCATGATGAGGTCGTCTTCAATTTCAACCGCCATGTTTGAGCTGCTAACAAGTCAGCAGGACGTGCTCTTCGCAGTTGATAGCTTACTTCAGGAAGTAAAGCATTGATGAAGAACACCTTTTGATTCTCATCATTCAGAGAAGCAGAAGCTGGAATTTTGTACAATAATCTTTGGAATTTTGCAATAAAATCCGCATGTGCTCATGTGGCTCCTTCAACTGAGTGAGATGAGTAATCAATGTACTAGAATCTTCAGCTGGTTTGAATCTTTTTAGGAACGCATCGCATAGTAGCCTAGTTGGTTATGGTGCTAGGAGTTGGTTGGTAGAACCATTCTCCAGCCAAGTCATGTAGAGTCTCTATGAAGAGTCTAACAGATACATCTTCATGTTCGATTGCAAGCACTCCACAGGATATGAAAAACGCAACCAAGTGGTCATTTGGATTCTGCTTTCCATCTCCAAAGAATTTTGGAAAATTCTTTCTCGTCCCTTTAGGTAGATCATGCATAGGAGGAGTCAGATTCAGAGGTCCAAAGGCACCCATGGGCAGTGTACAACTATGGTTACGATTTGCCATGATGAATGGGGCACGTCTTCTCCTTGTGTAGACTTGGTGAATAATTCTAGCCATCGGATTATGTTGAAGATGATCTGGATCTGGATGCACGTGCACTCTCCTTCCTAGTGAGAGACTAGATCTGCGGCTTCTAACTTGAGGAGGATGATTGAAATTGAATTGCTCCTGTAGTCTGAAGAAATGATCAGTCCTTCCTTGTGCCTTCACGGATCAGGTGAATGGACGTTCAACCAGGTTGAGATTTGTATGGAAAACACTCTGATCTTCAAGAGAAGCTTTGATCTGCAAAGATAGTTGTTCCCAGTGGAGTCGCCAAAAACTGTTGGCTAGATTTTCTGCATAGCTGAAAACCTAGGTAGTCATGAGATAAATCTCCCTCATTTACCGGTGAGGCTCCGTGTGTCGATTTGTCAATCAAAATATGCTAGTATCTATATGGGGTTTTACTTTAACTACTTCAGTTCATGAACCATAAGCAGAGCAGATTCTGCAATAAGTGCAAGTAAGCAAATTTGTTTAAGAAAGAAAAAATATTTATAGAAGAAAGGAATTATAAAACACAGAGGAAGAAATGGGGAAGATGTGCATCCCGATCAATAGATAATTGCCCAATCAACGAGATGTTAATTGCATGCACATAGAAGAAACCAATAGATATAAACACAGAATTATAAGCAAACGTAGCTCTAGATCTAGATCTAAAATAACATAGTTTATTCAAATATCTAAGATGGAAAGCTAGAAACAAAATACACCGTGACACAAAGTTCTCCGGAAATCTGCTCTTGTATATTCCTTTGCTTGAAGTGGCTCTCAAGGGTTTTGGCACAAAATCACGGAACACAAGGATGGTGTTTACACGAATTCTCATCATTAACCGAAGGTTCTTCCTCTACTTATAGAATGTAAGAGGGGCAATTACAAATCGAAGCTTTTAGTTGAAGCTGGCACATGTGGAAGTCGGAAAAGAAACAAGCTGCAATCTCCCTCATGAATTCCTCTTTGCATGACATGTATGATTTCTGTTGAAAATAGAACCTTCTATTTTGCACGTCTACCACCTATCTCAGTAGTTGACTTCTTGAGTAATGGCTTTTAAACCGATCACTTAAGTTGTATAATTTAATTGATCGCTCAATTACTTTGTCGGAGGAAAGAAGAAGTAAGAGGAAAGCTGCAGTCTTGTCCTTTTTCATGTCTGCATGTAGCTGATTCGTTTGCCTTTGATTCTCACCAAACTAGATCGAGAGCAGAGAAGATTTGGATCGGAAGCAATTTGGATTTGGAAGCAAATTTGGATCTGGAAAGCATTTGGATCTGAAAGTGGCTGAAATTTTGCCTTCGCCTTGTCTTCTCTTTTATCCTTGAAGCTTTTGCAGTTCTTCTCGTACATGTGCATCGGTCTGATCTCTATCGTAAATAACTCATCATTTTTATTTTTAATTGCATATATAAGCAATTAAAAATTCTGAAAACACTCGGGTGAATGCAACTTCAATGAAGGCTTCGATTGGAAGATTGGAAGCACATGCACAAGATCTGGAAGAAATTTTCCAAGCATGAACTTCTACACAGTGCATCAAAAACAAGAGGATAAAGCCTTTGTCTGCAGGAAGCTTTTGCAATTATGAGATCACGGATCTGGGCCTATTGACTTGGAAAAAGCAAATCTAGAAGAATACGCATAATTCCGCTAAGCTTTCTCTTTCATCCGCTTTGCCATGGCTGGAGCAATTTTTGTACGAACAATTTTTTTTTTTTCGGCGGAATTCTTCAAAAGCTGCAGTGCGAGATCTGGATAATTCTTGATTCGGAGGATATATTCAATGTATTGGACATTGATTAAAACTCCTTTTCTTTTGTAAAGCACCATAATGAATTCTGCAATTATTTCAGACAAAGATGGCAACCGGAACATGAGCAGTGAATTTTAATCATAAAAATCTGCATAATTCAAACTGCTTTGCCCCAAAAATTGATGTTTTGTTTGCATGCAAAGTGAGCATGAATTTTCCAACCCCACTGAGCACTGTATCACTTATGCAAACAATTATCCAGACACAAATCAACACCCTTGACACATGCGCCAAAATTGGAAGCTTTTAGCATTGATTTCACCTTACTTTTGAGCAAAAATCCTCTTGAATGGGGCGCACTTTTCCTCTGGGCTGCACTTCTTTACCTGTGAATTAATTAATTCATCCTTATGGCAGCCCATGCTTATATAACCCTCATAATTCTATAATTAATAATTGCCCCTCCTATTCCTGGCAATTAATTAATTAAAAATCATGTTTTTCTTTTTAACTGATGTGCTAAAATTGCATGTTTAAGGACAACCATCAAATAAATTAAATTTATTCAATTTAATCATCCACTCTTCACTCCACTTAAGCTTCACAGTGTGTTTTAACCTTAGCCACTGAAAATAGGAATTAATTTAATCATTTAATACTTTAAAAAGTATTATCTCTCTCCCAAAACGGGCGCACTTTTTGACATGAAGGGGCTGCCATTAAATAAATTAATTTATTTAGTTTTAGATTAATCTATTTTCAACCACCTTTTTTCCTTTGCTTTTGTTGACTTTTCCAAGCTTTGGGCACCAATTTTGGGTGAATAATTAATTAAATTAATCAATTTAAAGGTTGCCTTTACTTCTCAAAAGGGGCGCACTTTTTGACATATAGAATTCTATTTTTAAAAACACATGACAATGAGAATTTTTACCCTGCAAGGCAGCCCGAAAAATCCCATTGTCACTTAAGTCATTTGACTTTCATAATGGGATTATTCACCCTGCAAGGCAGGTAATAAAATCCCATGATTCACTTAAGTGACTTTTCTTTTATTCCACAATGGGAATTTTTACCCTGCAAGGCATGCAATAAATTCTCGCTTGCCTGTTGCCTTTAATTTTCCCACCGCAACTTAAGTGACTTTTCTATCATGGAAAAAAGTACCCTGCAAGGTAGGTACAAAATTCCCACCTGCCTGTTGCTTCTAATTTTCCCATTGTCCACTCTAATTCTTTGTTTTCCAAAAATGCGGCCAGCCCAGAAGAGGCTTTTTGGTGCACGACTTCATCTTTTTTTGAGAGAACCGGACCTCGATGGCTACTTCCTTCCGGCACAACGTGCGTGCGGTGATCCCAGTTACTCGGGCCAAGAATCGGGCAAATCGGCAAAAGAATTGATCTAGAGAAATTTCACGAGAAAAGCGAAAGCGGGAAAACACAAAAAAACACAAAGTTGCCAAAAATCACAAATAAAGTGCAGAACTCATTCCTAGTTAAAACCTTTCTGGTACATAGGAATAATGATATGTTCGATCACAATAGGGTTAAATCGGAGCGCAAATTGCCTCAAACGGGGCTCAAAATAATTAAATACAAATTTCCCGCAGACAAATCCCGATGACAAAATATAACAATTTTTGGCATCTGGTTATTTGGCGAAAATGGCTCTGTGGGAATATCTTGACACAATACAAGAACTTTCACGCAAGAAAAACACAAAACGACGCATTATTATTTTAAAAGTACGAATTTTTTCGGATAGTGTAGTCACAGATTTCGGGATGAAATTTGGGGACACCAATACTTTTCTATTTCCATCCTAATTACACATTTTTAGTAATAGATATTAAACTTAGATTACCATCATCCATTCTAATCCTTCTTACATTTCCCGCAACCTTTATCTCGTAATGTTCCTTTTTGTGACTCACATGAAACTATGCAAAGCTGAAGATAAACAACACTTTTCAGATCTTTAGTAGGCTATTAGTGACTGAAATAAATAGATAAAAACCCCTAACTGCTTCCAGCAAATACCCCTCTAGGGAAGCCCCTCTTTTTGGGGTTTCAAACCCTCTTTTGTGCCCTCAAAACCTTTCGAATCAACTAACTATTAAGTCTCTAAAATCATTATATATGACCAACAAACATATAATGCAAGGAAACTGATTTTTATAAGCTTGGAAGTGAGATTTGATTTTTATGATAAAACCTTCAATTGTAGAAATTAATTAAATAGTCCAAAATTGCAACTAACTTCCATGAGCTTGGAAAAATAGCAAATCATGAAACTTCATAATTTGGCTCTTAAAAATATAGAGACTATTATTCCAACCTCAAAATGCTATGTACCTTGGGATATGATAGTATAATATATATGGGTTGATGGAGATGACGACATGTGGCACACATCTCCTTAGTTATATGTATGGGTTCACATGGGATATGATAATATAATGTATATGGGTCGATGGAGATGCCGACATGTGGCACACATCCCCTTAGTTATATGGGCTCACATAGGAATTAATTATATTGGGTAATGGGTCGGCCTACATTGGGATTAGGTGTTACCCATCCTATTTAAAGGATGTGAGTATCATTATGAGGAGGTAATGTATGTATGAGTTGATTCTTCTACTTGGTAGAGGTATATTGGAGGTGTCCCCCTCGAAGTGGATTCCCATCTTGGGAGATTGTGGAGTTACTCCTTCCTTAAGGAGCATTGTATGGTGTTGCCCTACCTTAAGGGTATTATTCTACATATATTGATATTAGGGCATCTTGGCCCCCATATCTCTTGTGTTTTATTATCTTCTGCAATTTATTGATTTATTATATGCAAGGTTTTTATCAAGTGGTATCAGAGCAGTGATCCGGGCAATTTGTGGGATGAAACCCTAATGTTGGTGATTCGTCTATATCTTGAGATTGGTATGGAATTTTTCAAATATTTTTGTGGGGAGTGGATACATAGTTCAAGTGATCTTCCCTCCAAATTTCATATTTTTTGGAGCTGTTTTGCAAAAGTTGTGTCCGTTTTAGGGTTGAAACCCTAATTCTACGGTTTCGTCTATATCTTCTGAATAATGACGAATTAGGAAATAATTTTTTTGAGTTGATGGTAATATATTAAAAGGTGATACCACTGAAATTTCAGAATTTTGGATATATTTTGTCAGAGTTATTTCAGTTTTATTGTTTTTCACTATTTTTCTCCATAGGCCGCAATTTGAGGAATTTTCCTGAATTTCTTACATTTTCGGAAATCTCTCAAAATTTTAGTAGGGGTTACTTCTTTGTGGTTTCAGATTTGAGGCTGAATGATTGACGAAATCATCAGGTAAAATATTTGTCAAAGGAGTAAGTTTGTGAAACCCTAATTTTTATGCATCATGGATATACCAATTTTCTATGGTAATGGGGAAATTGATGCAAAAAAATGGTGGATACAATTTAAACAAATGTATTTTGAAGAATGTTTAGTATGGGTTAGTTTTTATCTTCATCTTGGTGGGAAAGCACAACATTGGTATTCTTATTTGGATATAGATCTATTGGATTGGGATTGGGAGGAAATGGAGGATATTTTCTTAGTTAGATGGGAAACAAAAAAGAAACACAATTTTGTTAAAAAAAAAAAAAAGAAGAAGAAGCAGCAGCAACATCCGAAGAAGAAGAAGAAGAAGAAAATGTTGATGGTGCAGAAAAAGAAAATGTTGATGATGAAGCTGCTACATAGGATAGTGCATCTCGAGGAAGGAAGCTTCAATATTTCAGTTTGAAGGGTGCATTCAAAGAAAAAGGTAATTGTTTCCATAAACTCTAGCAGCAAATATAAATTCATCAATATAGATGTAGCTCAAAATCTACATGTGCAAACAAAGCATATCAAGGAATCTCAAATGGATGGTAAGCATATTCAAGTATATTTTTCTGCTTTAGATATGGATGGTATGGATATTGTTCTCGGATATCCTTGGTTAGAGACATTGGGAACGATTCTTATTAATGTGCAAAAGAAATTCATGAAATTATGGTACAAGAGAAAGAAAATTACATTGCATAAGATATCACACTTAGCAAGCAAAAAAATAATGTAAAATTGGATCATGAAGATGAATTTGAAGATGGTGAAGAAGGGAATAAGGATGAATCGGAAGGAGAGGATGAAGAACATGATGAAAAAGTAAAAAATAGTGTTGGCTAGATTTTACGCATAGCATCAAACCTAGGCGGTCATGAGATAAATCTCCCTCATTTAACCGGTGAGGCTCCGTGTCGATTTGTCAATATAAATGTGTTTTTATCTATCGGGGGTTTTACTTTAACCACTTAGTTCATGAACCATAACTAAGAAGTTACGCGCAAAAGCAAAGTAGCATTGTTTAAGAAAGGAAAAATTATAGAAGAAGAAAGTCAAGGTATTACGAGAGAAGAAGTAAGGAAGATGTGCATCCCGATTAGTAGATAGCAGAGCTAATTGCATGCACATAGAAGAAACTTAATAGATTTGAACACACAGAATTATAAAGCAAAGGCAGTTCTAGATCCAGATCTAAAATAACACAAAGTTTACTTTAAAGATCTAAGATTTAAAAGCAAGAAACACAGTACGCCGTGACACAAAGTTCTCCGGAAACCTGCTTCTTTGTATTCCTCTGCAACAAGTGGCTCTCAGGGGTTCAGCACAAAGTCTAGAACACAAGATTGCTTCTTACAAATTTTGATCGATCATTAACCTGGAGGTTCTTCTCCTACTTATAGAATGTAGGAGGGAAAGTACAAATAGAAGACTCAAACTGAACTAAAGCATGAACAACAAGTAAAGATGACATTTGGCAATCATCCTCAACTAACTTCTTCTTAAGTGACACATGTATCACTTAACTAATAGAAAGGTTCCACATGACTTCAAGTAATGGTTGCAAAACCAATAACTTAGAAGTTTACAATTTCATCCGGGAACATAGAAAGTAGAAGAAGAAAGAATAGAAGAAGTTATGCCAGCTGTAACATCTACATCTTCTTCTTGTTCTGATATCTGATATACTTGTCGAACATATAATTCAGCATCCTTCCATCTGTTTTAGCCTACTTTGCTTCCTTTTACGTCATCTGAATTGCGTGACCCTTCATTGACACTTTCTTTGCATGCTTCCACTTCTTCCAAACTTGGCCCAAATCTCATGATATGCACTGATGATGTCACCGACCCTGCGATAGAGTTCATCGTGAAAGGCTTGGTAGCTTTATCAATTCTCTTTTGTACCATCAGAAGAGAACTTTCCAGGGAATCATGCACCTCGTTAGAAATAATCCGCACGTATGAAGTAACACCTCCATCCACTCTTTCCTCGGTGAAAGAAATAATCTTGTCAGCAAATCGATGTTCTACTCTCAGCGCTGCATCCTTTTCAGCAAAACTCTGCGAGATCTCAAAGCGGAAGATCTGCAAACTCTAGCTGCTTCCCCTTCTCGGTGATCCATCAAGCACAATTTGTTCTGCAACCTGATACATCTCCGTGACTTGTTGATCTCGGCCAAAATACTCAAGTTACTCTCTGCTGTTGTATTCATTCCTTATGCTTTCTATCGAGTTGCTTTAGTTGATTTTTGCATCGTTCATAACCTTTAGGTGGTGGCACTTCCCAAAGTTGCACGAAGCTTGCGAATAATCGAGATCCTTCCATTCGTCGATAGCCTTTACTTGATTGCTTGCATCTTCCATTTCTGCATAAGATGATCACTCACTGCTTTGAAATGGGGTGATTTGAACGGAAGATTTAGCAACCTTGGCTATGATCTCACATAATTGAGATATTTGCTTACGTAGCTCTTCTTTCTCCGCCTTTTCCTTTGTCAAGCCTAAGGAGCAAGCATCCGGCCAACGTCTGCGTGTCTGCTTGATCCTTCGGTGGTAGCTTCACCGAGTGGTATTTTGGTCACCGTCACATCTTCTGCCGTGAGCTCCTCTTCTACCTTTCCTTCCGCCGGAATTGATATCTCAGCAAACTTCTCTCCCGAATCCGTGATGATCAACCTAGAAGTTGCTTTAGCAACTTTAGGCCTCAATGTCTCTTACTCTCGGATCTGAAGTAGGCTGCAAGTCATGTTCCTCTAAGTTCATCTCTACTCTTGCTTAGGAACCGGAACCAGCTGCATAGCTAACCATTCCGAGAAATTACTTCTCGGAGAGTGAGAAGTCGTTGAGTGCACTACCATCTCCCGCTCTGCATCCTCTCCATCAGAAAGTGCCACAGTATCATGGCTGCCATCTTCTGAAACATCCAAGGACAAAGCTCTTTCGAACTCCGTCATCTGCGGCTTTAACATCTCCTCTTGGAGCGGGTCTTTGAGCGAAGTGGCTGCGGAGAGAAGGCGACGTCGCATTTGGTTTGATGAAGGCATGGAAACATCCTGCTGGCTTTGTGGTGCGATAGTTGGTGATCCTCTGCAGAGTCTTGGAGAAGTCGAGTCAAAGCTATGGTCGTAGAAGTGGTCTTCTCTTTCTCTTGAGATCTTACGTGTACTTTGACTTCTCGGACCTTCTGCTGCTTTCTCCTTCATGCTTTCGTTTGAGGAATCTCTGCGCGAAGTTGCCCGTGATTTGATTCATCGATACTTCATCGAGGCGGTATCCCTTCGTTAGCGTAACATTTCAAAGTACTCACCAACATAGCTCGGATCTCTCTTTATTGTTGTGCTGCGGCCATCGCCATTGCTATCTGCGGTATAGCTTTATCTCCTCCCATTTGATGGTAAGTGTCAAGTACCACGTTCCCATCATCTTTAAGATCGCGAGTATCGCGCTAGTCAAAGTCAAATACTTGCTTTGCTTAGATAGCTGCTGAAATCTTTCTTTCTAACCTCGTACTCACTTCTGCACTTCATCCAGAAATCTTCTAACGAAGGCACATGTGCGTACTCCTGGGAGATTGTCTTCCTGGCTATTCCAAATGGATCGAAATTAAGCCGCGCAGGGAAGAACTCTTGCTCATACTCGGACAACATTTGTGCTTCCATCCCTCGAGCTCTGTGAATGCTGATGCTGTTGTAATATCCCACAGTGAGTGGGAAGAAGCCCGTAGACTTGTGCCGCTTTGACTGAAGGTCGTGTAACTCCACAAGTTACTGCTTTCGGCTCCATGGCGATCAATCATCACTCGGGTACCTTGGCATCTTTATTGGTTCACCTGAAAAGCTCGTAACCCTGAGGTATGTGAAATCTGCAAACTGGATGAATACACTGCCAATCTTGGACACTGCTTCCCATGCTTCCTTGCTTACCCTGTGAGTCTTCAAGTCTTTGTCTAACCTGCAGATGAAATCGTAGAAGAAGTCATCGTTGATCACTTTGAAGTCCTTCTCGCACGCAGGTACGATAAGCTGTGGGTAGCACTCGAAAATGGGATCCTTGGAAAGAATACCACATCTATCCAGCTTGGAAAAGACACCCTGTGAAGCTGCAGCATACACCAAGTATGAAGTCATCTTGAAGCTGAAGGTACGCTTCACGTTCCGCAGTTGCTCACCGATGTTCTTTGCTTTAATAATTTCGACCGATTGATTATAGAATCAACCTTGTTGATTTGATGGTCTGATGAAAGCATACATCCATGTCCAGGAAAGTGTAGGCATTCGCTTCACCATTAACTGCATGCATGATTTGGCGATATCATCCGCCTCCTGCACCAAATTGGATCGTGGAAGAGTTCTCGGGAACTTGGAAGGGGATCTAGGCTTCTTCATGAACCATTTATTCATGATGCTCACACGATCGGCTCTATGCTTTTCCCCCTCTTTGTCGGCATCACGAATGCTAATAGAAGTCACCACCTTTAAATGCTGGAATCTTGAGACAATAATTGAAGAATTTACGCATCAAGCGAATTATTGTCTTTCCCATGACATCACGCAGCGATCTGGATGAAGGATGATAAGATCTAGCACACTCCATCACAAACTCTGGCAATTGGGCTGTACACGGGAAAGCTGCAGCTCGAATAATTCCACTACTTTTGACCGCACGCATGAGTGAAGTCTTTCCAGCTCTGGATCTATCAATCAAATCAGAAAGAGGTTACGGGCCTAGATCGTGTCTCCTATATGCGAAAGTTTGGAAGCAATGCATGAATCCATCGTGCTCTCTTTTTCATCTCCTTTCGCCATGGCTTTATCAATCTTTGTCTGAATAATTCTTTTTCTTCTAACTTGGCCGGATTTCTTCAATACTGGTGCAGATCTGGACAATTCTTCAGATTCGGAGGATATTTGCAATGTATTGGACATTGATAAAAACTCCTTTTCTTTTATAAAGCACTGTAATGAGTTTCTGCAATTTATTCGGACAAAAATGGCCACCGGAGCATGAATAGTGAATTTAAATTATAAAAATCTGCACTTTTCAAACTGCTGCCCCAAAAATTGGTGTTTAATTTGCACATAAAGAGAGCATGAATCCTTTGATCAACACACGAGCTCTGTAACACTGTGAAAACAACTATGCAGACGAAGATCAACCTTCTCCAAAGCATGCGCCAAATCTGGAAGCTTTTAGCCTTGTTAGCACTTTGTCTGAACAAAATCCTTCCTCTAATGGGGGCGCACTTTTCCTCCTTGCTGCAATTCTTAACCTGTGAATTAAATAATTCATCCATATGGCTGCCCATGCTTATATAACCTTCACAATTCTATAATTAATAATTGCCCTAACAATTAAAGGCAATTAATTAATTAAAAATCATGCTTTTCTCTTTTAAAAATAGCATGTTTAAGGACAGCCATCCAATAAATTAAATTAATCCAATTTAATCCTTCACACAGCACTTCACTCAAGCCCCACAGTGTGCTTTGACCATAGCCACTGAAAATAGAAATTAATTTAATGTTTTAATGCTTCAAAAAACATTAAATAATGCCCAAATGGGGCGCACTTTTTGAGAGGAAGGGGGCAGCCACTAAATAAATTAAATTTAATTAATTTAATTCCTTTCTTTTATTCCTTCTTTGACTTTTTGACCTCCTCAAGCTTGGGCGCACTTTTTTAAGAAGAAAGATTATTAAAAATAATCAATTTAATCTTTTTAATCAATCACCAAAGGGGGCGCACTTTTTTGCACATGTAATTCTATTTTTAAGAATTTTTTCCATAATGGGATTCTTTACCCTGCCAGGCAGGCACCAAAATCCCGTGATCCACTTAAGTGATTTGACTTTGACAATGGGATTCTTTACCCTGCAAGGCAGGCACTAAAATCCCATGATTTCACTTAAGTCACTTTCCTTTTATTATATCATGGGAATTTTTACCCTGCAAGGCAGGCAATAAATTCCCACCTGCCTGCAGCCTCTATTTTTCCCACTGCAGCTTAAGTGACTTTTATAACACGGGAAAAAGTACCTGCCAGGCAGGTATACAATTCCCACCCTGCCTGCGGCTTATATTTTTCCCATCGCAGCTTAAATCCTTTGTTTTCCAAAAATGCGCCCATCCCCGCGAGGGCACACATGCTGCGACTTCGCTTTTTCCCAGTGATCCAGACCTCCGATGACGACTTCCTCCGGGCAAAATGTGCGTGTATGTTTTCCAGCTGCTCCAGGCCAAAAATCGGGCTTACCCGGCGAAGGAGTTGTTCCAGAGAAATTTTACAGAAAACAGAACGGGACACCACAAAAACACGAAAAATTGCCAAAAGTTACAAATAAAGCCCAAAACTTAAAATAAGTTAAAATCCTTCTGGTACATAGGAATAATAACATATCCGCTTATAAGGGAGTTAAAACAGAGCGCAAATAGCCTCATACGGGGCTCAAAATAATTAAATACAAATTTCCCGCAGACAAATCCCGACGACAGAATAAAACAATTTTGGGCATCTGGGTATTTGGCGAAAAAAGCTAATATGGCACTTTAGGATTATTTTGACGCAATACAGGAACTTTCAGGCAATAAAAACAACAAACGACCCACTATTTTAAAAGTACGAAATTTTTTCGGATTGGGTTGTCGCAGATTTCAGGGTGAAATCTGAGTGACACGAAATAGTTTCTCTACTCGAGAGGAAAAGAAATAGCAAACAAGTTGGAAGAGGAAAAGAAAGTGGAGGAAAAGATTGATAAGGTTGAGTATACGAAGGTGGCACCATATCAACACCCACACCATCATGAGAAGAAAAAATCATGGAGACATGTTAGGACACATGAGGATAAAAATCCATATGGATATACAGGGAATCACAGGAATACTTTTTGCTATACATGGAATCAATGGAACAATAATTATATGACATGGAATCACAGGAATAATAATTATGGATATACATGGATGCTGGGGAGGAACACATATGGACTGGATGGAATCAGATGAGCACAAGGGAATATGGAATCAGGTTTGGAGCAACATCACCCCCTAGGATTTCATATGGGTGGTTGGATGATCGAGCATGGCGACAAGTGTGTAATAATTTAAAGCGCACTCATTATATGGCTTCTTTTTATGTTTCAAGGATGAAACATGTCGAAGAGAGGGAGGCAATGCTATGTACTTGGGATATGATAATATAATATATATGGGTTGATGGAGATGCCGACATGTGGCACACATCCCCTTAGTTATATGTATGGGCTCACATGGGATATGATAATATAATGTATATGGGTTGATGGAGATGCGGACATGTGGCACACATCCTCTTAGTTATATGGGCTCACATAAGAATTAATTATATTGGGTAATGGGTCGGCCTACATTGGGATTAGGTGTTACCCATCTTATTTAAAGGATGTGAGTATCATTATGAGGAGGTAATGTATGTATGAGTTGATTCTTCTACTTGATAGAGGTATATTGAAGGTGTCCCCCTCGAAGTGGATACCTATCTTGGGAGATTTTGGAATTACTCCTTCCTTAAGGAGCATTGTATGGTGTTGCCCTACCTTAGGGTATTATTCTACATATATTGATATTAGGGCATCTTGGCCCCCATATCTCGTGTTTTATTATCTTCTACAATTTATTGATTTATTATATGCAAGGTTCTTATCACAAAACCATGAAGTTATTGCATGAAAGTACCAAAATGCTCACTTAGGTGGGTTGCTGCATAGAACAACCAATAAATATGCCAAAACACACCATAAAAGGGGTCGCTCCACCTCAAAAGGGCCAAATATGCATTAACAATAAGAAGTAACACACATATCTTCAATTATTGATCAAATGGCACCTTAGAGAAATTTGTTTAGGGCTGAAGTGAAAGATAATAGCGATAAAAGATCCCTTAAGGGAGTGGAGACTCCTATGTTGAAGTCTTCCCTACATTTGGTGAAGGGTTTCGTTCTCACACAAGACTCTTCAAGGGTTTTCGTCCTTAGGAGAGGAAGAGAGATGCTTCACAAACAATCTTTCAAGAGATAATAAATTCGCATAATGACATAATGGCCAAACATCCTCCTTTTATAACATAAGGGGTGCTACATCATAACTTATGGCCAACCTTATAATATTAAAGTTTATTTCTAATTTGAGCATATATGCTCACCAAACAACTAAGTAATTTATTTCATCTATTGGAGCGCTAGGCATCCAATAGGAATACAACATAAAAAGTGCAATATTTCCTAAAACTAATCCAAATATCTTTAGACAACTTTCCTCTAGCTCCAAACCCTTAGTCCCACAAGGAAGGAATGGGATAAGGTCTTCCGTTTCCACTTGTCGCCAAAAAGGGACATGACATCCCCCCTTCCCAGATTGCTTGTCCCAAGAAAAAGTGAGCTCTCGTGCTTCAATTTGATCCAAGCGAGCAATCTAGATCCCGTACCGGTCAAGTGGAGAAGCTTTTGCAAGAACATGCCTTGGTTATCCTCCTTCTTCACTCTAGAAATAAGGGATGTCTTTAGCTGCAACCTTCTTTTTATTTTCAGATCTGCACATGGAACAAACTTATTCAAGAAGAAATGATCTTCTGTCCATCTTCCCTCATGCTTAGTAACCATGATGATCAGTTACCTCTTGTGCCTATCAAACCTCATGTTCTCTCTATTTGGCTGATATGCATACATATGATCAATGACACAGTTGTAACTAATAAATTTCCGTTTAGGAAGGGAATACATGATGACTAAAATAAAATATAGGAGAGCTGGTAAAGAAAAATCAGTCTTGCATCTTTTGACTTTCTCTGCACACATTCCCATTATGTTTCTCGCCAAACTTGAGTTTGTAAACTCCGCCATGAACTGCCTTTCCTCGACTGTTGGTAAGGGGTAGAGTTCAATTCCCCTTTGCTTAACCTTGTCAACTTCCACCATCATGATCAACAACTTAAATTCTTCCTTTATAAATTTATTTGGTGGCTGAATTTGTGCATGCCCAACTGTAATTATGTTCTTCCCATGAGCTGATATATGAAAAGTTGAACAATAATGAAATTCCCCTTGCTTGCTGCTACCATGAATTCCTCCAAAACTGAATCCATTGAATCCCAAGAACCAATTATATCCCAATTGAAACAAATAATTCAATGCAAAGTTCGTACCTATCCATGGAAATAGTGATACCTATCCCCTTGGTTATGGTGTCATAAAGTCTCTGTAACCAACTTTACTCAGCCCACTCTCCTTGCGAATTCCCTTCAATGAAATTATGTAGGGTATCATGAGCTGCAAGCATGGTGGCTTCTTGGTCACCAAGAAGTCTCTTCACCCGGAATGGTTGGTAAGTATGTATGTCATGTACCCAAACAAGAATGCCACCCTTTCTCCTTATCCTCACCTTTTTCTCATATATGGAACCATGGGTCAGCTCCTTATCGATAGAAATATCATAACTGTGATCCTTCTTTTGATGGTCCCAATGTAACAATGTCGTAGAAAAAGAGGGCTGCAAGGAGTATCCATTAGGAATAGAATCACTAGGCTTGCCTTCCCCAAGAATGATTTTTGACATTTTCCTTACACCGCACAAACCAAGATGAATTTACCCCAAGTACTAAATTTGAAATGGGTGATTCTTCCTTTCTCAAGTCTCATATCAACACCCATACCTCTATCATGATGATATCTCACTAACAAGCATGAGACATCCTTCCTAATGAGTCATGCGTGATGGCAACATACCTGAAATGACAAAATGGCCAGCAAGAGAAATGAAATATTCACATACCATGGACTGCCTGAGTTTGGATCAGCACTCTTCATTTGCTTGATATCTTCACCGAATGGGATCTTTTATTTCTTGCATTCTTTCCAAATTTGTTGGTGCTTGTCTTCGGTAACCTTTGGCTTCTTGTTAAGGCTATGAACTCCATCCAATGAACTCCTTTTGACTGCTGTTTGGAGCAGTCCAGCCACCTCATCAAGTGCTTTCCCAGAATCTCGTCCTTCATGGAGAGTTTCTTCCAATCTTCTTGACCTTATAGGACTTGTTGAGATACCATCAACACAACCATCATTGTGACCCCAAATTCTTCCCTCAAACACATGTATATCAGATGGATTACAAACCAAATAGAAAGAGGAAGTAATTACCTTTGCATGCATACCGTGGGCCTTGGGAAGAGGGTTACCTCTTATCAATCCAATTTCAGTCCTTGTGCATAAAGCGACCTTTGTCTTGATGCATGCATAACTCGGAGGTTGTCTAAAAGGGTGTAAGTACCCCTTGCTACTCAATGTGCTCTCCATTCCACCCACATTTGTGTCAAACTGTTTATGATGATTAGCCCCATGTAATGACAAACTAGGGAACAATAAATCTGAGATATGTTTGTTCCTTGGATTGTCATCAAGACATTCATTTCCTTTTGCCTTTGCCCCTTCTACAATTGGTGCTTTCCCCTTTTGCACTACTTCCATACCTTGTTCACATGTGTTTGGGATGTCTTTGTGGCTCTTACCAAAGCCTAATTCTTCATCAGTATGTTCTCCATGACTGTTGTTATAGACAGTCCAACAAGCTTACTGTTATCATGTCTATTTGGGAAATGGGTTCCAACCATCCCTTTCTCTTCACCCTCTTGCTCATCATGCATCCTTTCAACCCTGAACTCATCACATGCTAGAATTACATTAGTTTTAACCAAACAAGGATCATTAATTACCTCATAATGTTGACTTCTGGAACAACAATTGGTGTTAGCGCCACAGCCTTAGATCTCTTGACCATTGAATCTTCTTTCTCAACTACTCCATCTCCTTACATTTTCTTGGTTCTCCATCCTCTTGTGCTTTCATAGGGCTGTAAGGAAAATCAGTCAAGGGATCACTTTTGACAATGGCGGTGGGTGCTTCTAGGGCTCCCAAAGGCTGATCCATCACCATAAGCAGTTGCTGTGATGGTTCTTCCTCCTTAGCATGGTGGATATCTTCCTCTTTTGTCACCTCGGAAGGGTTGCTATAAAGGGAAGTTGTATCTTCAATCTTCATCATGACTTCTCTACCTTGTAGTTGATCCGCCACATGCTCTTCGGCTTGCTTCTTCAAAATGGAGGGTTTTCTTCCCTCTATGGATGATACATTTCTGCCAGGTCCTTTGATGAGGTTCAAACATTATGCTTTGTGCCAATTCCCACTCTATAATTTTCTATTTCCATGAAATCCTCAAAGGAAAGGGCATCACGCATCTCTTTTGAAAGAGCTTGATATTCTTGTCAATTTGTCAATCCTTGAAACCCTTTTCTCCTTGAGTGAACCACCACCCTGCATATTTTGGATGGCTAGGGTAAGCCTAACTACAGTGTGTCCGTTATCCTTCCTTGTGACTTGTTTTCCATGCTTCACAGGCTGGGAGGATGATGCTTTGATACCATTGTAATGTCCCTTTTCGGGACTCACAAGAAACTATCTAAAGCTGAAGATAAACAACACTTTTCAGATCTTTAGTAGTCTGTTAATGACTGAACTAAGTAGATGAAAACCCAGCTGCTGCCAGCAAATACCCCTCTAGGGCAGTGACCCTTTTTGGGGTTTCAAACCCTCTTTTGTGCCCTCAAAACCCTTGAAATCAGATACCTCGAAGTCTTTAAAATCATTATATATGACCAACAATCATATCATGCAAGGAAACTAATTTTTATAAGCTTGGAAGTGAGAGATCTGATTTTTATGATAAAACCCTCAACTGCAAAAATTAATTAAATAGTCTAGAACTGCAACTAACTTCCACGAGCTTGGAAAAATAGCAAATCACCACCAAAATTCATGAAACTTCATAACTTGGCTCTTAAAAATATAGAGAATATTATTCCAACCTCAAAACCATGAAATTATTGCAAGAAAGTACCGAAATGCTCCCCTAGGTGGGTCACTCCACATAGAACAACCAATAAACATGCCAAAACACACCATAAAGCAGGTTGCTCCACCTCAAAAGGGCCAAATATGCATTAACAACAAGAAGTAACACAAAGATCTTCAATTATTGATCAAATGGCACCTTAGGGCAATTTTCCTAGGGCAGAAATGAAAGATAATAGTAGCAAAAGATCCCTCAAGGCGTAGAGACTCCCGTGTTGAAGTCTTCCCTAGACTTGGTGAAGGTTCTCACACAAGACTTTTTGAGGGTTTTTCGTCCTTAGGAGAGGAAAAGAGATGCTTTACAAACAATCTTTCCAAGAGATAATAAATTCGCATGATATAATGGCCAAACATCTTTTTATAACATAAAGAGTGCTACATCATAACTTATGGCTAACGTTATAATATTAAAGTCTATTTCTAATTTGAACATATATGCTCACCAAATATCTAAGTAACTTATTTCATCTATTGGAGCACTAGGCATCCGATAGTTATACAACATAAAAAGTGCAATATTTCCTAAAAGTAATCTAAATATCTTTAGACAACTTTCCTCTAGCTCGAAAATCTTAGTCCCACGAGGAAGGAATGGGATAAAGTCTCATGTTTCCACTTGTTGCCAAAAAGGGACATGACACTATCAAATTAGTGTAAACATGGTCAACTAAATAAATGTTGGCATGGCTTTCCCTATGACTAACATTTTTCACATATATATAATTTTTCATTACAAAGAAAATCAAACACTTGTATGAAACAATAGAGAGTAATAATTACTAATGCAGTTTTCTTTCGCTTTCAAACTAGAGTGAGATAAAGAGAGAAGAGAGAGAAACGCCACATTTCCCACAAGCTATTTTGAAAAAACAAGTGATATGAAGGAGTTCTAAAGAGTCGTGTGATAGTGTTGATAGACTTTCGAATAGTTATTCAACTAGGAGAAGTTTCACGATAGATTTCTCCTATTTTCTACAAGTTTATAGAACATCCAAATTGAGCCAATGCGTGCCTAGAAATTGAGTTCGAAAAAATATTTTTCCGAACTCAAACACACCAAGTGTAAAGTTCCATCTACTCTCCTATCTACAAGGAGACCCAAGAAGTTGACGGGACAAAGATCTGGCGACCAGAGTTCAAATGGTGGCAACTTTTCCGGAGCTACTCATTGTAAATGCGCGAGTTCAACTTGTCGCCGAACGACCGGAGGCATACAAAACCCCTTTGCAAAACAAGTTTCCAAGGTGATTTTTTTGAAACTAATGTTTGACTATGAGTGTCCTGAAGAAATACTAGAGGTATGTGGTGACGGAATTTTGTTTCTCGATGCGGAGCATAAACTGTGAGCCAAAATCAAATCGAATTCTTAACTTTTAGCAATTGTCCAACGCTGCGATATTGACTTGTGGGCTCTTAGATGCGTGACGAAAATTTGTCAAACTGCAATGTCCTCTTTCTCAAATTGATCTAGTTGAAGGCTTCTTGCTCGTTCTTCTTCTCATGGGCAAGAAGAAGATGAACAAGGGAAGCCCTTGGATTATATTTTAGATTCTCTTTAATTAATAATTATATTTTTCCAATAAAGCAGGTCGACTGTGTTGGAGAGCTTGGGAGACAAGTTAAAAGATGAAATAACTTTCTTATTGAGGTGGGAAAATATTTCCTTAAGGTCTCTTGGCGCCACCATAAGGTAATATAAGGGATCGCATAGGCTCATTTTGGGCATCTTTTGGCATATATACTTGGTTCTAGAGCTGGTTGCTCTAATCCAAATCCACTAAGGGGCGACAATCCATTAGTGTGGCATCCAAGGAGGACGAAACCCTTCCTTGTGGAATATTGGAGAACGAAACTCTCCAATTTGGTGGTGATTGAGGACATCTTTGAAGACTATCTTGTTGGTTTGCAACTAGGGCTTGGAGAAGAAGGAATACCAAGGGTTTTGGTATTATTTTATGCCCCTCTCCTAGGGAGCGACTTGCATAGGAGTGTGATTGGGTCCTTTCTAGGGCACAAATTTACATTCCAAGTTGATATTTGGACTTCTCATATTTTATAAGGCTGATATATTGCATATTTGTTATTTATTGGGGTTTGGTGACCTTATTTTCAGTCACTTCTGTTGGCCGTACTTTTTCTGTTGCTAAATTAATTTCCAGCTGTGCATGTGATTGAATTTCATGGTGTAAATTGACCTACATTGTTCCTAGAAGGCTTATATATGTTGTGGATGAGTTTCATAGTGATATTTGGGTGAATTATTGTACTTTGCAAGCTGCTGTCCTAGAAAATCAGACTGTTGTACATCGTTGTTCTAATTTTCAGTCTGCTGTTATAAAAATCAGATTGTATTCGTTTGGGGTTTATGTGATTTTCCTTGTTTGTGTGGTTGAGACCTAGAAAGGGATATTACACAAATGGTTGTATGTAATCATTCTAGACGTTGATGGGGCATCCCACATCACTAGAGAATATATTCAAATCATCATTTTCTTGCCACGGGGTTTGGAGGGGTGTTTTGTGCATCTAAGAAAATTTGTGTTTTATTAACTTTTGCAAGTGTACAAGTGGCAAGTTATCATGAAATCTCAAATTCAATCTTGTCATTCTAGAGGTCTCCGTTATCCTAACCCATCGTCTAAGTTTTATATTATTACAGGAAGTGATTCCAAGCAAGATTAACACTCAAGATAATTCTATCAAATGTGCAACAATAAGGTAGATTTAACATTTTCGAGCTACAACACAATTCCAAAATTTATACCAAAGCTATACTTTTTCTTCGTTTTAATTTTCCAACTACAAAAAGGGCAAACTATCAAAGTGAAAACATGTTAGAAATCGTGAGAAAACCATGCCTACCATAACTGAAGCGAGGGTACAAGAGGTGCTCCAAGAAGCTCAACATGCATTCCAAGGGACCACGTTTCGCTGCGGCCTATTGTCCAATAGTTCTTGTGCCTTAGGTATGTTTTCGCTTTTTAGCAACTAACAAAAACTGCTTTCACTCATTGTTTGATGGCTTTCCGTAACTGTTTCAGCGTTCCCGTTTTGGCATGAGTTCATAAGTGCTCGCAAAGGCTGTGGAACTTGGTTTTAAATCTGCCCATGACATCTGATTAAATGCCTTCAAGACCTTTCCAAAGAACCCATTTTGTGCATATTCTGAAATCATTGCTCCTCCTTGAGAACACATTATTTTCTCCTTTATTTTGTTTTCAATGAAACTATATGTCCTTGAGACATTTTAAGGATTTCTGGTTTTACATCTGCCACTCTTATTTTGCTTGAAAGTTTCCAAGGCCTTCTCAACAAGCCCATTTTGTGTAGATCTTCCATATTCCTAAGTGCTCTTAAAGCACCAAGCAAACACATCCTACCACCACAGATTTATTTGGTGTGTTGAAGATAAAGGTTTGGAGATTCCTCAACATAGCAGCAGGGGTTGTGGAGCTTATCTTCACACCTGAGAATGGTGTCCATATTCCATTCTGCACAGGCTGGGCGCATGCTGACAAGGGTTGTGGAGAATATGTGTGGATTTGCTCATGCCTTGTCCATCAATTTCCTCTCATGCGCCATACACATGAAGCTCCAAATCAAGACAAAAATGCCCTTTCCGCATGCTCTGACAAGTGTCCATTTACTGCTCCCAAAACCCCATTTGGACACGAACAGGAAGATGCTAAAAAAACAATGTGGGCTTGGCTTTATTCCCGCTAATCACATTTCTTGAAAGGTTGTAAAGCCTTTTCAGAGAACCTAAATTGTGCATAGCCTGCAATCTTTGTTGCCATGAGAAGACGTCTCTCCGAGGCATTTTGTCAAGTAAAACCCATGCCTTGTCTATGCTTCCATAACTTGCATTCACCAAACAAACAAACCCGCCCAACCACCACAGGTTCAACTAGCACGTGCATATCTGGCATGGCCTGCAAATAGCAACACACTGTAACTGCTATATCTAACCAAAGTCTCTCCTCCATTTGTTTCAGATGGACGCAATACCCTGTCCCAAGGCTCCTATTTACGCAGGCTGGAAGTGACAGGGGCTTGTTTCAATGCAAATGTCAAACAAAAACCATATATATTTTGAGAAATTTACCAAACAGATTACGTACCAGGTCTGTGTTTCCACGTTTACTATGCATGTCTACCATGGCTCATGAAATAGAAAAATATGATGCAAGTTTGGACTTATATGGTTTGAGGGTCATCTATTTCCATCCTGTTTTACATATGCCATCAACATATGCTTGCAGCTTCTAATGCTTCCGTCCATGGCGGTGTCCAACACAACCAGAAAAGGAAACAACAAGGAAACCTAAAACCAAATCCAAATGTATTTTCCCTAAATCGCCCTCATGGCGGGTTTAACACCATTTGTTATTTTATTTTAGTTTTTATTATTATAATTTATTTTTAATTTCATTATTATTTTCCTTTGTTTCTTTCTTTCTTTTGTCTCGTTCACCAAAGTAGCATTTATCTTGGTGAAAATCAAGCTTAAGCCATTTTTATGGAAGAATAGTCATGTGGGGGTCAAATGGACACCAAATTAAATGTCGAGAAAAAGAGCGAACTCACTACATTATAACCCTGGCTTCCATAATATGAATGCCTCTCGGCATTATTCGAAAACCCAAGGTTGAGATTAGACAGAAAGCGGTCTCGACCACTCCAAGGTTCTAGGCTGATGCGCTTACGATGGGTTAACGACGAAATAACGGGAGGGGCACTACACTTTTCCGCTTGGAGGTTGTTAACAGTCCTTGCTTAAATGTGATATTATTTCCACGCAAATACAGCTTATTATATATGGAGGATATCATGCCTGTGTGGAATGGTAAACTAGCAACTAAATCAAAACCAACATAAGAAGAAAAAACAGTTGCCTTATCTAGCATACCATGGATCTTGTAAAGAAAACAACCATTTGCCAACTTATTGCCAATTACCATGTCATATGCATTTGTCAATGCAATCATAGTTCGGATATCAAATCTGAACCCAACAAGAATGATATGAATTTGTTTACCTGGACTCTGAATTGTCCCATTGCTGCTTGCCTTGAGAGTACTATCAAATGTGTGGTGACATGCCTTGATTCCTTGCATTTGACCCATGAGCTCCAACCACTGAATCCTATTATCATTCACCGTATTTTTCTTATACTCATATGAAGTCAATTCTGATTTTTTCCTTGTCCCAATGAAATTATTGAAATCAGAATTGCTACCCTTTATAGATCTCATAATATTACCGGGATCCCACACCATCTGGCACAAACAATTATGAACTTGAATCAAAGGATCTATATGCCCTATGCTGCAAGTTGTATCCTTCACTCTATCATCCTTTTCACTATGTTGTCCATGACAACACATCTGAAATGACATAGTAGGAAGCAACAAATCCACAACACTTTCATACCTTTGGCTGTCCACAACTTGCTCACCTTCCTTTTCGGATGAAGAATGATTGAGATATCTTCAACACCTCCATCCTTGTGACTCAAAATTTCTGAGTTAGGATCAACATTCTCCTTCACCTTGAACTCTTCACATTTAACAAGTGAATCTTGTTGATACATGCAAACATTAGAAGTCAATAAAACATCTTCATGATTCTTGCTAAAGTCATGAACACAATCAATTTGCTTCCCATAGGTTGTTTTGAAAATTTCAGCAAGCTGAAAATCAACATTAGCAACCGGTAAAGCCCTTTTCTCATGTGCATGCCCCTCAACATGGTCTTCTTGGAACTCCACCTCAAAACCTTTCCACGGATTTGATTTTTCTTTTTTCAGTTCATGCCCCAGATTTCATCTTCTCTCCTCTTCTCTAGGGAGAATTCTATAAATCACTCTCAAAAGTTAATGTCTCAAACTTTGCAATGTTAGGAAGATTGACCGGTGCTTCTAGGGCTTCCATGGGATGCTCCTTCTCCATGTCCAACAACTTTGATTGTTCTTCTTGCTCCACCATTACCATTAGGAAATTTTTTTCCTCTTCCTTCCTCAAGACATGTTGCAAGTCATATTGTGTAGCTCGTGGTTTAGGTCTTGGTCCAATTCCAACTCAATCTTTCTTCAATCCCATGAAGTTGGCAAGTGGTAGTTCTTTTTGGATCTCAACTAGAAGGGCTCTATATTTAGCGTAGCTGGCAGCAATGTCATCCACTATGGAGGGTTGAGTTTCCCTCACCAGAATAGTTTCTTCTTTTGGAAGGAAAGTAGGTTGGAATGACCTAGATGAAGAATCACTCACGGTTCTTGGTGGTTGGTTTTTAGTATTTTCTCTTAAAGCACTTTGTAATGTCCCTTTTGGGCTGAAAATGGAAAAAGGGGTTTACCGGCTATCATGAACTGATCAGATCTGAAAACACCTTCAAGCGCACACCACAACTGAAAATAGTTGAGAATATCTTAAAATGATCAACCGACACAAAATTTGCAGTCTCTATAGGGCGTGAACTGCCTATGAGATTCGAATCCACTTTTCACTATGCAAATCAATGTAGAATGCCACAAAATAATTTATCTAGCCACGACAATATTTATGCATCACAAATACATCAAAATATTGAAGAAATATCTGATAATCACAGCTGGAATTAAATATTTATGACAACAGTTCAGCCAAACCAAGGGCTAGGAAAAATAGCAAATCCTCACCAAGATTCTCCAAAGTTCAGATTACGGCCTTATAAATTATGCCGAACAAGAATATCAAACCAAAATAGTGAAATCAGCCCTAGAACATACCAAACCCTCCACCCATGCAAGTCGCCTAGGGTAAGAAGGGGAAAAACCAACAATAAACCACTTTGAAGCACTTTGGAAACCCCCGTATGGGATTCCCCTCAAGCTTGAGGAGTTTTGTTCCTCAATCTTCCAACAATGGAGGTTTTCATCCCCAAAGTTGAGCCACACTAAAGGTTCATCTGTCATGTCCCTTTTTGGAGGTTAATTTTGAAGACCTTAACCCATTCTTTCTCCGTGGGTTTAGGGAGAAAAGCTAGGGGAAATCTGAAATATATTTTATCGTTGCTTAGGTAGTTGTCTTCATTTATTATCATTTATCTTATTGGAAGCCTTTTTTCTCCAATAAAGGAATTAAGTAGTTTAGTTTTATTAGTATTGTGAGCATGTAGGCTATAATAACCTTTTAATATTTAAAAAAACAATTACGAAAGGGGTCGGCCATGATTTAATGTTAGCTTTAAGCACTCCTTAGGCCTATTTAAGGACGTCGCTTGGGCATTTATGGATCATGTTTTGGTGATTATTCTTATTTTGGTGGAAGTGGCTAGTGTAGCCCTTTACTCTCTCTCAAGGACGAAACCCCTTAGATTGAGGATCTCCAAGGACGAAAATGCTTGGTTGGGAAACTTGTGAAGGACGAAAACCCTTCATGAGGTTTTGATTATGCAAGTTGGTTGGAAATGCAATAAAGGATCTTTCTCTTGCAATTGTGGTCTTCTTTGATGCAAATTATATTTATTTCAAGTGGAGCGACCTATGTAGAATTGGAATTTGGGTATGTGTGGTGACATTTTGATAAATCTGAAATTATTCTCTTATTCCTCATATTTTATAAGTCCAAGATTCTAGGTTTGGTGATTTTTGGTTATGTTCTACTATTTTTATATGCTCGGGAATGTTCGCTGGTTAGGGTCTCATAACTAATTAATTTAATATACAAATTTGAGTTCTAACAGCTGAAATTGATTGCTAAGGGTTTTCTAATTATTTTGGCACAAGTTTGGAAGCATTTTTGCAAGGTTTATCTCGTTTTCAAAGGGTTGTTCTTCCCTAGGAAGGTCACTACCCTAGGAAGGGTTTTGAAATCAGTTTTGTAGGGTTCATAAAAGCAGTGTTTCGAATGTGATTTGAGAGATTTTGGCCATTGCCTAAGGTCCCCCAAAAAGGGACATTACGATCGTGTCGAGCTCTTTCCTCCCCAACTATGAAGCATGGTAGATGACAATGTATCCAATATTATCAAAGGATGGAAAAGAAGTGGTGTCCCAGTTTTCATCCCGAAATGTATGACTACCCTATTCGAAAAAATTTCGTACTTCTAAAATAATGGGTCGTTTTGCGTTTTTATTGCACGAAAGTTCTTGTATTGCGTCAAGATTTTCCCAAATCCATATTAGCCTTTTTCGCCAAATACCCGGATGTCCAAAATTGTTATATTCTGTCAGTCGCGGGATTTGTCTCATGGAAATTTGTATTTAATTATTTTGAGCCCCGTTTGAGGCAATTTGTGCTCTATTTTAACTCTCTGTTGTGATCGTACATATTATTATTCCCATATACCAAAAGGGTTTTAACTAGTAATGAGTTCTCGCACTTTATTTGTGACTTTTAACAATTTTGTGTTTTTGTGTTTTTCTGTTTCGTTTCTTTGTGAAATTTCTCTAGATCGATTCCTTTCACGGGTTAGCCCGATTCTTGGCTCCGAAGTATTCAGAGATCACATACGCACATTGTGCGAAAGAAGTCGCCATCGGAGGTCCGGGTTCACTGGGAAAAGGCTAAGTCGTGCACTAAAAAGCCCCTCGGGTCGGGCGCATTTTTGGAAAACAAAAGATTTAAGTTGCGTAAAGTGGGAAAAATAGAAGCAACAGGCATGGGGATTTTTATTGCACACTTCTGCAGGTACTTTTTCTTGTGATAGAAAATTCACTTAAGCTGCAGTGGGAAAAATAGAAGCAACAGGCAGGTGGGATTTTATTGCCTGCCTTGCAGGGTACTTTTTCCCGTGATAGAAAATTCACTTAAGCTGCAGTGGGAAAATTAGAGGCAGCAGGTAGGCGGGAATTTATTGTCTGCCTTGCAGGTAAAAATTTCCATGGTGAAATAAAAGAAAAGTGACTTAAGTGAAATCATGGGATTTTATTGCCTCGCCATGCAAGGTAAATAATCTCATTGTCAAAGTCAAATCACTTAAGTGGATCATGGGATTTCCGGGGTTGCCTTGCAGGTTAAAAATTCCCATTGCCATGTGTTTTTAAAAATAGAATTCTATTATTCCAAAAAGTGCGACCCACCTTGGGTGAATAATAATGCATTAAATAAATATTTGTTAATATTTATTCACCCAATTTTGGCACCTAGGCTTGTGGAAAAGTCAACAAAGGGAAGTGGACAAAAGGAATTTAAAAATAGAATTCCAAAATTAAATAAATTTAATTTATTTAATGCAGCCCCTTTTGATAAGGAAATAATACTTTTTAAAGTATTAATTGATTAAATTAAATTCTATTTTCAGTGGCTATGGTCAAAGCACACTGTGAAGCTTAAGTGAAGTGAAGAGTGGATGGTTAAATTGATTAAATTTAATTTAATGGATGGCTGTCCTTAATCATACAATTTTAGCACATCGATTAAAGAGAAAAGCATGATTTTTAATTAATTAATTGCCAGAATATGAAAGGCAATTATTAATTATAGAATTATGAGAGTTATATAAGCATGGAGCTGCCATAAGGGTGAATTAATTAATTCACAGGTGAAGAAGTGCAGCCCAGAGGAAAAGTGCACCCCATATTGAAGAAGATTTTGCTTAAAAGAAGATCAAATCAAGGCTAAAAGCTTCCAATTTTGGCGCATACGTTGAAGGAGGTTGATTTGTGTTTGCATAATTGTTTGCATAGGTGATACAGGTGCTCAGGTGAAGTTGGAAAAATTCATGCTCTCTTTGCATGCAATTAAAACATCAATTTTTGGGGCAGCAAGCTTGAAAAGTGCAGATTTTTATAATTAAAATTCACTATTCATGCTTCGGTGGCCATCTTTGTCTGAATTAATTGCAGGATTCATTACAGGTGCTTTACAAAAGAAAAGGAGCTCTAATCAATGTCCAATACATTGAATATATCCTCCGAATCTGAAGAATTATTCAGATCTGCACCAGTTTTGAAGAAATTCGGCCAAGTAAGAAGAAAAAGAATTATTCAGACAAAGCCATGGCAAAGAGGGACGAAAAAGAAAGCACAACGGAATTATGCATCACTTCTAAATTTGCAGATGTTGGAGACATGGATCTAGGCTTGGAACCTCTTGTTGAATTGATAGACAGATCCAAAGCAGGAAAGACTTCACTCATGTGTGCAGATTAAAAGCAGTGGAAGTATTCGAGCTACAACTTTTCCATCCACAACCCAGTTGCTAGAGTTTGTTATGTAGGTGCAGATCCATATCCAGATGCAGATGTAGATGCAAATCCATATGTTGTTTCCAGATCCAGATCTCATAGTTGCAAAAGCTTCCGGCACAAAGGCTTCATCCTCTTGTTTCAAATGCAGCCCGTGAAGAAGTTAGTGCGTGGAAAATTCCTTCCAAGATCTTGTGCAAATGCTCCCATCTTCCAGTTGAAGCCTTCATTGAATTTTCATTCATCCGGAGTGCTTTCTAGAATTTTTAATTGCTCATATGCAATTAAAAATAAGGATGATGAGTTATCTACGGCAAACATTGCATTGATGCATGTACTGGAGAAGAACTGCAAAAGCTTCAAGGATAAGAGGAAGACATGTCAAAGGCAATATCCAGCCGCTTCCAGATCTAGCTTGCTTCCAGATCCAGTTTGGTGAGAATCAAAGGCAAAAGAATCAATGCATGCAGACATGAAAAAGGACAAGACTGCAGCTTTCCTCTTCCTTCTTTTTTCCTCCGACAAAGTAATTGAGTGATCAATTAAATTATAAAACTTAAGTGATTGGCTTAAAATCCATTACTTGAAGAAGTCAACTAGTTGGAGATAGGTGGTGGACGTGGAAAATAGAAGGTTCTATTTTCAGTTGCAAATCATACATGTCATGCAAGTCGGAATTCCAGGATGGAGATTGCCAGTTGTTTCTTTCCTCCGACTTCCACATGTGTCAGTTCAACTAAAGCTTCCAACTTGTAATTGCCCCTCTACATTCTATAAGTAGAGGAAGAACCTTCGGGTTAATGATCAGAATTTGTAAGTAGCAATCTTGTGTTCTAGACTTTGTGTTGAACCCCTGAGAGCCACTTGGAGCAAAGGAATACAAAGGAGCAGCTTTCCGGAGAACTTTGTGTCACAATATACTGTGTTTCTTGCTTTTAATCTTAGATCTCTTAATAAACTTTGTGTTATTTTAGATCTGGATCTAGAGCTGACTTTGTTTTAGAATTTTGTGTTTATATCTATTGGATTTTTTTATGTGCATGCAATCAACTCTGCCATCTACTGATTGGGATGCACATCTTCCCCATTTCTTCTATGTGTTTATGTAATTATCTTCTTCTATAACTTTTCCTTTCTTTAAACAGTTGCTTACTTGCTGCAAAACTGTTCAGTTATGGTTCATGAACTGAGTAGTTAAAGTAAAACCCCATTTAGATATTAGCATATTTAAATTGACAAATCTGACACGAGAGCCTCACCGGTTAAATGAGGGAGATTTATCTCATGACTGCCTAGGTTTTGTGCTATGCAGAAAATCTAGCCAACAAGAAGAAAACAACAAAGTCCGAAGAAGAAAAATTAGAGACAATTATGAAAACACAAGAAGGAATGATGGAGGCATTGAGTTAACTTACCCTAGCCATCCAAAAGTTGTAAGGAGGTTGTTCGGCCAAAGAGGAAGGGTCTTCATACAATCCCCATGAATCAAAGGAGAAAATTCCTTTTTAGGCCCTACAAACCCCAATTCGTGGCTAAGGAGGAAGTTGCTCCACAAGGAGCCCTAGACAAGCTCATGGCTACATGGCATTTCTCGAAGAATACCGGGAAATTCGGAGGAGTTTCGGAGGCAATGTCTCTCACAGTGGTGTCCCGAGATTTCACCGAAAACTGGGACTACCCCTTTTAAAAAGTTTCGCTTTTTTAAAGTAACGAGTCGTTTTGTGTTTGTTTTTCCTGCAGCTTGTTTGCATTGCTCCAAGGTAACCCCGAGAGTCATAAAAGTCAAATTCACCAAATATCCACATGCTAAAATTCACTCCATCCCTCTCGTTAGGTTTTGTCTCGAGAGAATTTTATTTATTTATTTATTAAATAAATTAAATTCTTTTAAAAATAGATTGAGCTAAAATTGGAGGTTTTAGGCTATATAAAGCACTTCACCCCATCATTATTACCACGTAACATTCACCCGGTTGGGAAAAAGTTTTGCAGATCAACTAAATGGAGAAATTTTTCGAGCAATTACTCGTAATCGGTTTTCTTTTGTTTTATTTCTTTTTGTATGTGTTTTGGTTTGTTTTCTCCGGAAATTCCCGTAGCCTATTCATTCTTCTTGCCAGATCTTTCCCCAAGCTTAGGGTTTTGAAGAAGCTATCCATTTTTTTTAATTACTAATTTGTCTATAGGTGATCAGAGCTCAAAATTCTTTCAGAAGATTGCAAGAAGTTGCTTGGTCCAAAAGGGTGCAAAAATGGATTCCATGAAAATAAGAAAAATATTGCCATCAATGCGTAGAGCTTGAGGAAATATGTACTTTAGAGAAAACGACACCTAAAACGGAGCCACAGAATGAAAGTTATGGCACATGCAAGTTTTTGTTGTTCAATCTTCCCGGACCCTTTCCAAAAATGGAAAATTTTATTCTTTGCTTGTGTTTTCTTCACCAAAAATCTAAAAAAGGAAAGAAATGTTGTCTTTATGCCAGTCGCAATTTTCAAGGCTGCCTTTCACGTCCAATTTCCACGCTGCCTTACATGACGAAATTTCACGCAATTTTAAAGGTGAAAGTCATAATGCAAGCCGCACTTTTGGAAAAGAGTTATCTTTTCATGCACTTCGCATTTCTCTAGAAGGAATTACTTAACCTACCAATGGAAATTTTGTGGTGGCGGCGCAAAGGGAATTTCTTGCTTGCCTAGCAAGTTACTTTTTTCCATCAAGTCAAATCACTTAAGTTGCCAATTAGAATTTTAGAGGTGGTAGGCAAGTGGAAATTTCTTACCTGCCTAGCAGGTGAAAATTCCCATTATAAAAGTAAAGTCACTTAAGTGAAAAGCGGGAATTTCTTACCTGCCTTGCAGGGTGAAAATTCCCATTATGAAAGTAAAGTCACTTAAAGTGAAAGCGAGAATTTCTTGCCTACCTTGCATGGTGGAAATTCCCATTATGAAAGTAAAGTTACTTAAAGTGAAAGCGAGAATTTCTTTCCTACCTTGCAAGGTCAAAATTCTCATTATGAAAGTAAAGTCACTTAAGTGAAAGCAGGAATTTCTGTAATATCCCCTTGTGGGATATTAATGATTTATTATTAATTACTTGCAAAACAAACAACTTAGAAGATAAAACCCTCCTAGGTTTACCTCAACTAACCTTAGTGTCAGCTTCAAAACAACCCAGATAGGGTTGGACTAAGCCAAGGTGAGGGTTTAGATGGACAAATCTGTCGGTATTTATACTCCTTTATCCAATATACTCTGTAGAAGTAAAAATAATAAATAATCTTTGCTGAACATAGTAGTAAAACTCACCAAAAACTCGCCAAAAACCAAAGAAACGAGTAAAAACATTTGAAAGACTCGCCAAAATAGACAAAAAAACTCACCGAGCATAGTTGGAATACTCGCCAAAACTCGCCGAGTTATAGTTGGAAAACTCGCTGAGCATAGTTGGAAAACTCGCCAAAGACAACATTTCTTTCCTTTTTTGGCATTTCTTTCCTTTTTTGGATTTTTGGTGAAGAAAACACAAGAATAGAAAAAAATTTGCCATTTTTGGAAAGGGTCCGGGAAGATGTAGCAACAAAAACTTGCATGTGCCATAACTTTCATTTTGTGGCTCCGTTTCAGGTGTCATTTTCTCTAGAAGTGCATATTTTCTCGAGCTCTACGCATTGATGGCAATATTTTCTTATTTTCATAAAATCCATTTTTGCACCTTTTTGGACCAAGCAACTTCTTGCAATCTTATGAAAGAATCATGAGCTTTGATCGCTATATGTATGCATTAGTAATTAAAAATACTTGGATAACTTTCCAAAACTTGGCGAGTACTCACCAAAACTCGACGAGTATTCTCCGTGCTTAGACTAATTGTCCCACTGCTAGCTTGCAAAGAAAGGAGCCACCAACACCACCATCTAGTTCCAGGATCGAGGCAGATTCACGGCCTCTCAGGAGGAGCATGGAGATGAAACCGAGTGTGGGGACTAGTAGAGGCACTAGACCCTCTCCTCAGGGAAGAGGAAAATGTAATTTATCAGTATATTGTAACTTGATAGATATGAAATTTATGATGATATTTTTCAATGTCAATCATCATAAATTCATATTACTTATCAATCGGTTGTTGTATTCGCATGATGATGCAATTTTGTATTGTATTTGTATTCAAATCTAATAGAAAACACTTCTCCAACATTTTATGGGCTCATTTGATACATTTTGTAGCTATGTGTTGCTTAAAATTTATGTTTTTTAAAGAAATTTGAGTATTTTTTAAGTTACCGAGTATTCCCAAGTATTGGCCAATTATTGGCGAGTTTTTGCCGAGTTTTTTTTTTTTTTCAAGGGTCCATGCGAGTATTTGGATTTGGCGAGTTTTCCTACTATCTTCTTGAACATTAATCAAACTTTGAAAATCCATAATTACCAAAATACTAACTCTTTTGAATTGAAACCAAGTGCAGCTAGAAAGGGAAAATTATGAGCTTCTATTCATAATAAAAACAGAACTTTTCTTGCACTAGAAACCCCTCGAAACAGCCCCCAAAATCCTAAACCTAGTCGCTAGGGTTAGGGTAAAATCTGCAAAATAATTCCAGCACTTTTTCCCTTCACTTTAGAGTCAATAAATGCAGTTTCAGATCTGCAATTAATAAATCTAAAACAACAGCTTTATAATCACTTCAAAATCCCTCAAAACACTCTTAAAACATGCCCAAACAAGTCGATTTCATCAAGTAAAAACCAGCAGCATATAATAAAAGATATTCATCATAAATCACACTCCAAAACCCTCAAAGCAAGCTTATGTCTTCTCCAAAAATGGCGCCTTACATATATATAGAGAAATGATTGCAAAAACTTATTCTTCTATGGGCACACACACTTCACAAATGGTGGTGTTAATAAACACCTTTTATTTTTTATCATAAGTGGGCATACATCCCTTCTTCAAGCATGAAGATAAGTTTCATAAACCGTCAACATGCCAAAAGGAGTAACCACATCTTCTTTTATAGTTTTTGCTTGCACATCCTCCAAAGTTCTTCTCCATCTTTGGTGCCATCATCTAGGAGGAAATCTCATTTAAAAATGTGCTTGAAAGTCACCAACAACAAATATTAAATGCATAGGGATTTTAAAAAGATGCTCATATGGGTCGACCCATGCTTAGGAATAATCACTTTGCCTCAAATATTAATTATTAAATGCTTCCAGGAAAATGTGACTTGCCTAGTCACTTGATTTACCTTTTAAAAATGCATTTATTATCTCAAGGTGAAGTCAAACTTCCCCTTTAATTTCGATTTGCACAATTTATAAAATTTCATTTTAAAATTACATGTGCAAATCGATTTTATCTTCTTTTTAATTTTTTTATAAAAAAGGGGACATTACAGTCCTCCCTTCCCAAAATTGTTTGCCCTCAAGCAATTGTAAACTTGGATGCTCTAAGATTGAAGCATTTTCCCATGTAGCATCCTCTAATGGAAGGTCCTTCCATTTGACCAAGTATTCTTTGATGACACGTTTTCTTAAATTCCTTTCCCTTGTTTCCATAATGGTTTCGGAATTAAGATCAATTTACCTTCTTCATCTAAAGGGGTAACTCCAAAGAAGGAACAACATTTTGCCCAAGTGCCTTTTTAATGCAAGAAACATGAAAAACATTATGAATCTTACCATCCCCGGGTAGCTCCAATTCATAAGCCACCTCACCGATTCTTTTAGTAACCTTGTAGGGCCCATAGAAATGTGGCTTCAACTTTTCCTTGCCACTTTGCTTGAGAGTAGATTGCCTATAGGGCTGCAATCTAAGAAATACCCAATCATCCACGTCGAAAGTCCTCTCACTCCGGTGCTTATCTACATACAATTTTTGCCTATTTTGAGCGTGGTGCAGATTTTCTTTGAGTGATTTCACGATGTCCATACTCCGTTGCACTAATTCTTGTGCACTAGGCACTCTACTATCTGTCATCATTACATCCATGAAAGAGTTAACATCATAACCATATAAATCCTTAAAAGGGGACATTCCAATGGACATGTGATGTGTAGTATTATAGCAAAATTCAGCTAGATGCAACCATTTTACCCAAGCTAACTGCTGCCCTGAAACATAATATCTTAAGTACCCTTCTGCCCATTTATTTACTATTTCAGTTTGTCCATCCGTTTGTGGGTGATAACTAGTACTTGGAGTGAGTTCCGTCCCAACTAACCGGAATAATTCTTGCCAAAAAGACTCATAAATCTGTTGTCCCTATCACTCACAATGTTCTTAGGCACACCATGTAATTTAAAAACTTCTTTGAAATACAAATCAGCAATCATAGGACCATCAAATTTAGTAGGGAGTGGAAAAAAGTGAGCATACTTAGTGAGTCTATCCACTACTACATACATGCAAGTCTTACCATTAACATTGGGCAATCCGGTAACAAAATCCATGGACACACTCTCCCACTTTTGAGAGGGAATAGGTAGGGGCTGCAAAAGACCAGCTGGAAAAGTATGTTCATTCTTATTTCTTTGGCATACAACACATTCTCTAACATACTTAAGAACATCTCCTTTCATACCTTTCCAAGTAAATCTTTCCCTTACCAACTTGTAGGTCTTGAAATAACCTTGATGTCCACTTGTAGGGGCATCATGTGCTGATTTTAAAATCAGATTTTTAACTTCTAATTTTGGTGTTAAATACACCCTTCCCTTGTAAAGAATAAGACCATCTATCACCTTGTACCTTTCATCCACAATCAACCCTTCAACCATATCATTAGAAAATTGATTTTTTACATACTCAAGGGTGATTAAGTCTTTCCAATCAGCTGATATAAAAGATACAGAACAGATTTCTACTTCCCTTGGTGGATATTTGCAAAGAGTAAAGTGTCTTGTCATACCTTGGAAAATGATGTTCTTTTCCCCAATCATGAATTTGAGCAATAGGTCTTTATAATTGAGGGTGAAATCCCCCAAAGAATGCAACCATTGTACTCCTAACACAAGATCCATGTCATCCATATTAATCATGTAAAAATCATCAATAAGTTCATAATCTTCTATGGTGATAGAAAGTTTGGAAATCCGTCTAGAGCATGTTAAAATATATCCATCAGCTATGGTAACATTGAAACCTTGAAAAACTTCATTACATAGGCCAAGCCTTGTTACCAATCTCTCACTAATAAAATTATGAGTGGCCCCACTATCAATGAGGATGATTACCTTTTGTTTGCATAGCATACCTTCCACTCGAAAAGGGAGATACTTAGAAGTACTTGAAAGGGCTGCCAATGCTCCTTCAAGTTCTTCCTCATCTTCTTCTTGTACATGCTCATCATCCCCCTCATTCACCACTTCATTAGTATCATTAGAATCTGAAATCAAATCAAAATCTGAATCTATTACTTCAATGAAATAAATTTGTCCTTTACCTTTGCAATTATGACCTCTTACCCATGGAGCCTTACAATCAAAACACAATCCTTTCCTTCTTAGCTCATCTCTCTCATCTTTTTGCATACCATTTTGGGATTGGTTTCTATGTGGCGGAACATAGGGCTGGTTTGGCCTTCTTGGGGCCTCTTTTGATGACCCAAAGGGCTGTCCTCCTTGCACTTTAAGGGGCTGCTGTAAATCAGACCTTGGCTGTCCTTTAAATCCACCTTTGGGCAGCGTTTGAGAGTTATTAGAATGCTGTCCTTTTGGCCCATAATCCCCTCTATAAGCTGCACATTCTAAATCTAGAGATTTAGTAATACATTCTTGCAAGGTAAATGGGTTAAAAGCTCTTACCAAACCTTTCAATGGCTCTATCAAGCCTTCTGTAAAGAGAACTATCAACCTTCTCTCACTGACATCCGGTACCATCACTGCAACCTTTTGAAAATCCACTACATATTCTTCAACACTACTTATTTGTTTCAATTGGGCCAACTCCCTAAAATGAAGCTCCGGATCTTTTCTATCAAACCTTTCCATGATCCTGTGACTAAATCCTTCCATTGTGTGGATCAAGTCGTGTCCTTGGGTGTGCATACCATGAAACCACCACTCATGTGCCATGCCTTCTAGGTGAAGAGTAACAAACTTGAGGGCTTCTTCTTCTTGCATGGGATTGAGGGAGAAATAGGTCTCCATCTTTTGTAACCAAGCTCTTACCGTGATTTTGTTGGTTCCATCGAAGCTTGGTAGAGAGACTTTTCCCAACCTTTGTTGGATATCCGCATGGGGTTGCCTATGGGCTCTTTTGGTCTTGTTTCCCATCTTTAAGGCACAAAAGTCATCAAAAGTAAGTATGGCCCTTGTGGCCGGATGCAAAGTGCCGTATTCCTTGTTGCATGCCTCAATGATTTCCACTATTGAAGGTTCTTCGAAAGCTCTATGATTCTCCTTAGGAAGGAAAGTGCCTTTAAAGAACTTAGGAGTGGGTTGTGTTGAATTCTTCTCCCCACTATGGGAACTCCCTTCACCATGGAGTTTGGCGTCTTGCCATTTCCCTGACTTTCGTGATCGGTTTGGTCATTTGATCACTCATGGTTTTTTGAAGTTCCAAACCACATCCTTGCATTTGCTCTTGTAGAAATTTGACTTGATCCAGTGTGAAAGGCCCTCCATCCATATTTTCTTTATTCCTCTTATAAAACAACTTTTTATCACCCCGCATACACAAAAACACCCACACGAAAAGTGGAAAGAATCTTTGATACCACCGTAATATCCCCTTGTGGGATATTAATGATTTATTATTAATTACTTGCAAAACAAACAACTTACAAGATAAAATCCTCCTAGGATTACCTCAACTAACCCTAGTGTCAGCTTCAATACAACTCAGATAGGGTTGGAGTGAGCTAAGGTGAGGGTTTAGATGGGCAAATCAGTCGGTATTTATACTCCTTTATCCAATATACTCTGCAGAAGTAAAAATAATAAATAATACTGCTGAACATTAACTGAAACTTTGAAAATCCATAACTTCCAAAATACTAACTCTTTTGAATTGAAACCAAGTGTAGCAGAAAGGGAAAATTATGAGCTTCTATTCATAATAAAAATCAGAACTTTTCTTGCACTAGAAACCCCTCGAAACAGCCCCCAAAATCCTAAACCCAGTCGCTAGGGTTAGGGTAAAATCTGCAACACAATTCCAACACTTTTTCCTTCACTTTAAGAGTCAATAAATGCAGTTCCAGATCTGCAATTAATAAATCTAAAACAACAGATTTATAATTACTTCAAAATCCCTTCCAAACACTCTTAGCACATGCCCAAACAAGTCGACTTCATTAAGTAAAAACCAACAGCATGTAATAAAAGAGATTCATCATAAATCACACTTCAAACCCTCAAAGCAAGCTTATATCTTCTCCCAAAAATGGCGCCTTACATATATATAGAGAAATGATTGCAAAAACTTATTACTTCAAGCTTCTATGGGCACACACACTTCACAAATGGTGGTGTTAATAAACACCTTTTATTTTTTATCATAAGTGGGCATACATCCCTTCTTCAAGCATGAAGATAAGTTTCATAAACCATCAACATGCCAAAAAAGGAGTAACCATATCTTTTTTATAGTTTTTGCTTGCACATCCTCCAAAGTTCTCCATCTTTAGCACCAACATCTAGGAGGAAATCTCATTTAAAAATGTGCCTGAAAGTCACCAACAACAAATATTAAATGCATAGGGATTTTAAAAAGATGTTCATATGGGTCGACCCATGCTTAGGAATAATCACTTTGCCTCAAATATTAATTATTAAATGCTTCCAAGAAAATGCGACTTGCCTAGTCACTTGATTTACCTTTTAAAAATGCATTTATTATCTCAAGGTGAAGTCGAACTTCCCCTTTTATTTCGATTTGCACAATTTATAAAATTTCATTTTAAAATTACATGTGCAAATCAATTTTATCTTCTTTTTATTTTTTTATAAAAAGGGGGACATTACAATTTCTTGCTCGCACTTGCAGGTGAAAATTCTCATTATAAAAGTAAAGTCACTGAAGTGAAAGCGGGAATTTCTTGCCTTCCTTGTAGGTGAAAATTCCCATTGCTTTGACTTCTTATTTTTAACATGACTTCTAGCCAAAAAGTGCAACCCATTTTGGCATAGCTAAATGTCTAAAAGCTTATTTTTTTAATTGCGGAAGCATCCAGTTTTGGCGCCTAGGGTTGGAGAAACTTACTTTTTTATTATTCAGAGCATTTGCATGTTGATGTGAGTGCACAAGTGAATAAAATAATATTTTTAGCTTGCTTGGCATGCAAGCAAAGTCTAAAAATAGAGGGCAGCAAGCTTTATAAGCAGATTTTGGTGATGAAAATTGAGTATTCATGCCATGGACTCCATATTTGTCTGAATCAATTGCAGGTATTCATCACAGATGCCCATATTGGTGAAGAAAGCAGAAGTCAATATCTGATACATTGAATATATCTTCAGAATCAGAGGGAGAAATAGATCCAGATCTCATAATTGCAAAGGCTTCTGGCAAAAATTCATCCTCTTGTTTCTAATGCAGCCCAAGTAGAAGTCATTGCATGGAAAATTCCTTCCAGGATCTTGTGCATGTGCTCCCAATCTTCCAATTGAAGCCTTCATTGAATTTACTTGTATTTGCATTCACCCAGAGTGCTTTCAGAATTTAAAATTGCTCATATGCAATTAAAAATAAAAGATGATTTTTTTCTGAATTATTTACGGCAAACATCGCATTGGTGCATATATTGGAGAGGAATTGCAAAAGCTTCAAAAATGAAAGGCGAAGACAGTCGAGGGTAGCACTGCAGGAAAATCACAACACCTGCTTCCCGGATCCAAGATGGGTGAGAATCGAAGGAAAAAGGGTCAACCGCATGCAAAATATGCAAAAAGAACAAGACTGGGAGTGTAGCAAAGCATTTTTCTAATTTCTTCTCTTTCTTTTTCTTTCTCTTATTTTCTCCGAAAAAGTAATTGAGTAATCAATTAAATTGTAAAACTTAAGTGATTGGTTTAAAAGCCGTTACTTAAAGTTACTCAAAGAAGTCAATTACTTGGAAATAGGTGTGGACATGCAAAATAGAAGGTTCTATTTTTAGTTATAAATTATGCATGTCATGCAAAGAGGAATTCCAGGAGGAATATTGTCAGTTGCTTCCCTTTTTCATAGCTTCAACATGTGGCAATTCATTAAAAAGCTTCCTATTTGTAATTTCCCTCTATACACTATAAATAGAGGAAGAACCTACGGGTTAAAGGATCAGAATTTGTAATCAACATTCTTGTGTTCTAGACTTTGAGATGAAACCCTTGATATTTTTCTGAAAGCTAAGGAATTGAAAGGAGACAAATTTCCGGAGAATTTTGCATCAACGGTGCATTTTGTTTCTTATTTCTTTTTAGATCTTTGCATAAACTTTGTGTTATCTTAGATCTGAATCTGAAACTTTCCTTTTCTTTAAATTTTGTATTTCAAGATCTATTTGTTTATCTATGTGCATGAGATCAACTTTGTGAACTATTGGTTAGATTGCACATCTTCTTTCCTTTCTTCCCGTACTCAATTATTTCCCTCTTCCGCACATATTTTTTTACAATTGCTTACTTGTTGCAAAATTGCCTAGCTATGGTGCATGAGCTACACGGTTAAAGTAAAACCAACAGATAGATATTAGAAAATACAATTGACAAAATCTTACATAGGATCCTCACCGGTAAATGAGGGAGATTTATCTCATGATTGCCTAGGTTTTCAGCTGTGCAAAAAATCTAGCCAACACACGATTTTGTCGAATTAAGGTCAAAAGAAAAGCATTACCGGCAAAGAACCCTAGCGCCAAAAGGAGAGGTGCAACATGCTATGGGTAAGATGAATCTTCCTATTTTTGATGGCTCTACAAAAGGATCAGCTAGGGCATGGATTCAGAAAATTGACACATACTTGTCTTTGAGACCTATGGCGGAAGAAGAAGCAATCAAATTTGCAACCCTTCACCTTGAAGGAGTTGCCCATGATTGGTGGCATCATGGTATGTTGACACAAGGGCATCACCGCATACATTCCTATGATGAGTTTTGCACAAGGTTCGTGGAGAGGTTCGAAAGAATGGATCCGGAAGCATACTTCCATGATCTTGCCCAGCTCAAACAAAAAGGTACGGTAGATGAATATATTTCTGATTTTCAAAAGATTTCAGTCATGGTAGATGATATTTGAAGTGTTGGCTAGATTTTCTGCATAGCTAAAAACCTAGGCAGTCATGAGATAAATCTCCCTCATTTACCAGTGAGGCTCCCGTGTATGATTTGTCAATAAAATATGCTAGTATCTATTTAGGGGTTTTACTTTAACCATGCAGCTCATGAACCATAGCTGTATAGTTTTGTAGCAAGTAAGCAGTTAAAGAAAGGAAATATCTAAAGAAGGAAATAATAAAAACACAGGGAAGATGTGCAACCCAATCAATATATTATAGAGTTGATTGCATGCACATAGACAGAACCAATAGATATTAACACACAAAATTATAAGAAAAGACAGCTTTCAGATCTAGATCTAAAATAACACAGTTTATAAGTAGATCGAGATAAAAAAGCTAGAAACAAAATGCATTGTGACACAAAGTTCTCCGACAATCTTCTCCTTTGTATTCCTTTGCTTCAAATAGCTATGGGGTTTCAAAGACACGATCAAAACACAAGAATGTTGCTTACAAATTCTGATCCTTTAACCCATAGGTTCTTCCTCTATTTATAGAATGTAGAGGGGCAATTACAAGTCGGAAGCTTTTAGTGAACTGGCACATGTGGAAGTCGGAAAGGAAACAATTGGCAATCTCCCTCATGGAATTCCTCTTTGCATGACATGCATGATTTGCAACTAAAGATAGAACCTTCTATTTTGCATGTCTACCACCTATTTCCAAGTAGTTGACTTCTTCAAGTAATGGCTTTTAAACCAATCACTTAAGTTTTATAATTTAATTGATCGCTCAATTACTTTGTCGGAGGAAATAAGAGAAAGAAGAAGAAAGAGGAAAGTCTGCATCTTGTCATTTTTCATATTTTCGCATGCATTGATTTTTTTGCCTTTGATTCTCACCAAACCTGGATCTCTGGAAGCGGTTGGATCCGAAGCAAGTGACTCGTGATTTACTATGCGGGTATTGCCTTTGACATGGCTTTCCTCTCATCCTCAAGCTTTTGCAGTTCTTCTCCAAGACATGCATCAAAGTGTAATGTTTTTTCAATAAATAACTCATCATTTTTATTTTTAATTGCATATGAGCAATTAAAAATTCTGGAAAGCACTCCGGGTGAATGCAAATTCAATGAAGGCTTCAACTGGAAGATTGGGAGAACATGCACAAGATCCTGGAAGGAATTTTCCACGCACTGACTTCTACACGGGCTGCATTAGAAACAAGAGGATGAAGCCTTTGCAATTATGGATCTGGATCGGATCTATGCATGATTCTCGTTGATCTTTCTCATTCATCCCGCTTTGCCATGGCTGGAGCGATCTTTGTCTGAGCAATTCTTTTTCTTTTTATTCACCGGAATTCTTTACAACCGGTGCAGATCTGGAGATTTCTTCAGATTCGGAGGATATGTTCAATGTATTGGACATTGATTTAAGCTCCCTTTCTCTTATAAAAGCACCTGTAATGAATCCTTGCAATTAATTCAGACAAAGATGGCAACCGGAACATGAACGCTTGATTTTAATTATAAAAATCTGCATGTATCAAGCCTGTTGCCCCAAAATTTGATGTTTTGTTTGCATGCAAAGCAAACATGAATTTGGTCAACTTCACCTGAGCTCCTGTACCACTATGCAGACAATTAATCAGACTTAATTCAAGCTCCTTCAAACCTAGGCACCAAACTTTGAAGCTTTCCGGCAGTGAAAACACCTTCTTTGCAAAATTCCTCTTTAATTGGGCTCCAAAATTGTCTGGGCTGCTCTTCCTTGCTAAAGAATTAATTAATTCATCATTATGGCAGCCCATTCTTATATAACCTTAACCATTTTATAATTAATAATTGTCTCTCTCATTACTGGCAATTAATTAATTAATTAACATGCTTTTCTCTTCAATTTGGGAGCCTATTTTGTGCATGTTCATGGCTGCCATTAAATAAATTAAATTTATTTAATTTTAGCATGCTACGTTCAGTTCACTTTGGCTTGTCTTCATGCATTGACTTTCCTTCTATTTATGGTGCCAAAATTGGGTGAATAAACATTAAAAAAATTATTAAATGCATTGATTATTCACCCAATGTGGGTCGACTTTTGGCAAGGGTGAATTCTAAAAATAAGAAGTCAACTTCGATGGGAATTTTCACCCCGCATCGCAGCTCTAAAAATCCCTTTTTCCACTTAAATGATTTGACTTTCATCATGGGAATTTTTACCTCTGCAAAGTAGGTAAGAAATTCCCGACGGTGCTTTAAGTAATTTTTTTATAATGGGAATTTTTACCCTGCAGGTAGGTAAGAAATTCCCGCCTGCCGCCACATCTAATATTCCCATTGCAGCTTAAGTGACTTTGACTTCATGGGAAAAATTACCCTGTAGGAAGGTAAGAAATTCCCCACCGCCTATTACTCCCAAAATTCCCCTTTGGCAACTTAAAGTCTTCCTTCAAAAAAAGTGCGACTTGTGTGAAAGATAGCTCTTTTCCAAAAGTGCGACTTCAGATTGTGACTTCGCCTTTAAAATTGCGTGTGAGAATTCGTCACTTAGGCAAAGCATGGAAATTGGACACGGAAGGCAGCCTTGAAAATTGCGATCGGCATAAAAACAACATTTCTTTCCTTATTTGGATTTTTGGTGAAGAAAACACAAGTACAAAATAAAATTTGCCATTTTGGAAAGGGTCCAGAAGATGTAGCAAAGCAAAAACTTGCATGTGTCGTAACTTTCATTCTCGTGGCTCCATTTTTGGAGTCGTTTTCTCTAAAAGTGCAGATCTTCTCGAGCTCTACACATTGATGGCAATATTTTTCTTATTTCCACAAAATCCATTTATTCCAAAAAATGTGACTTGCCTAGGAGAGACATTTTTTTGTGCATGACTTCATCTTTTTAGAGAGAACAGACCCCCTTTGACAAATTCCTTCGCATGACGTCCGTAGAAGATCTCCAGATATTCCAGCAAGAAATCAGACTAAACCGACAAAGGAATTGACCTAGAGAAATTTCACAGAAAACAAAATGGGAGAACACCAAAAATGCAAAACGTTGCCAAAAGTCACATATAAAGCCCAGGATTCATTCCTGGTTAAAACCCTACTGGTATAAGGGAATATTGACTTGTAAGACCACAACAGGGTTAAACCAGAGCACAATTTGCCTCAAACAAGGCTCATAATAAGTAAATAAAAATTTCCTGTAGGCAAACCCCAGTGACAGAATATAACAATTTTGGGCATCTAGGTATTTGGCGAAATTGGCTAATATGACTCTCTGGGAATATCTTGACACAATACAAACACTTTCTGGCAATTAACACACAAAACGACCCATTATTTTAAAAGAATGAAATTTTTTAACATGGGGTAGTCTCAGATTTTAGGGTGAAATCTGGGGACACCAGGAAGGGAGACTCATGATAATATTTTTAGGACTGACCGAACCTTTAAAGAGTTTAGTGAAGGCTTTTGACCCATCTTCCTTGCAAGAAGCAATAAAGAAGTCATTGGATCTTGAAGGGGCAATTCCTAGGACTGGTTTTTCATCAAAAACCATGGGTGAGAAAGGGTAGATCAGACCAGCAACAAGAGGGTAGCCTATGAAGCCTTTTCAAGGAACTAACAACCAAGAAGGAAGGAAGCAAGAAGACAAAAACCAAGAGTCTAAAAGCGAGCTGAGAAGGAAGAAGCTTTGTTTTACATGTAGAGATCCATGGTCACCCGGACATAGATGCCTTAGAAAGGAACATCAAAGTCTGATCCGGTTATAACCAACACTCTTACATCCCTAGAGAGTGCCCAAGCATACCATTCCTTTTGGGTAAGAGGACACCTCAATGGTCACAAAGTGATAGTTCTTATTGATAGTGGCGCTACCAATAATTTCATTAATGAGGGACTTATAGATCAGCTGGGTTTGAAGGTAATAAATTTTGAAGGCTTCCAAGTAACCATTGCCAATGGAACCACCATACCTTGCATAAAGAAAACAGGACAGCTATCACTCCTCCTAGGAAATTATGAGGTATGTGATGATTTCTTTGTGATTAAGCTTGCTAATGATGAAATAGTTCTTGGAGTCCAATGGTTACAGTCTATGGGTGAATTCACCCTCAATTACCATATTAGAGAACTGAAATTCTATGATAAAGGCAAAGAAATCAGAATTCAAGGAATAGAGGATGAAGGGAATAAAGTGGCAAATACTTGGGGATCACATTGTGGGTTGCTTTCACACATGGAAGCTGATTGGAAAAACATTATCACAGCTGAATATGCCAAAAATCAGTTTGCTAATGACATCATGGAAGGGCATATGGTGGCGGAGAATTACAAGGTAATGGATGGGCTGATCCTCTATAAGAATAGAGTCTTTTTGATACCGGATTCCAAGATGAGAATAAGGATAATGAGGGCTGCTCATGATTCACCTCTTGCTGGTCACCAAGGATACTTTAAGACATACAAGCAAATTTGTGAAAGGTTCTTTTGGAAAGGGCTCAAGGAGGATGTCTTGCAACACATTCGGGAATGTGTAACTTGCCAACAAAACAAAGGGGAACATAACTTTCCAGCTGGGTTGTTACAACCTCTTCCCATTCCTTCTCAAAAATGGGAAAGCATCTCCATGGATTTCATTACGGGGCTGCCCATGACCCAAGGTAAGAGTTGCTTATATGTTGTAGTGGATAGATTAACAAAATATGCCCATTTTTATCCACTTCCTACCAAGTTTGATACCTGCACTACAATTGCCCCCTCTAGACAAGGAAGGGAAGATCATTCTTGTTCTAGAAACCATCCTTGATGTCCAAGAGAGGAAGCTAAGAAACCAGAGCATACGGGAATACTTGGTACGTTGGAAAGGCCTACCACTTGAAGATGCCACATGGGAAGGATCAGCTATCTTGGAGCATCCAAATTTTCGATTGCTTGGGGACAAGCAATCTTGGGAAGGGGGGACTGTCATGTCCCTTTTTGAAGGCTAATTCTTAAGACCTTAACCCATTATTTTCCCCGTGGGTTTAAGGAGAAAAGCTAGGGGAAATCTGAAGTATATTTTATTGTTGCTTAGGTAGTTGTTGTAACACCCAAATTACGCTTCAAGAAACTAAGCGAATTTTTATTTTTTTTATCAAACCATTTAATTAAATTGATACCTTCAATAATTATTAGCACAAAGTAGATTAATCCAGCATACTAATTAAATTTATAAACTCCCTTAATTCTTTTCATGCTATAATGTTTAACATCATTACTTAGATCAACACTAAGTAATCCAACATTAATTAATATTCTAGAATCCATCTTGACAACCTATGATAACCATGTGCAATTGCAAGGGTTTACAGATCCTTCTCAATCCCCTTCAACGCTCTATACGAGCCAATATACATTGTATATCATTGGTTAGACCTTTTTGTAGGTATAAAGAATCATGTGCATCTTCTTAGTGTCAGCCAATGAAGCATGCAATTACTACACTCCAGCTCAAAACACAATTAAAAGAAGAAATGGTGAACAGACAATGCAATCAGTCATTTGCACTACTATGCGCATAGTTATTTGGCATTACATTAGCAAACCTAGTTTCGTGACTGCACATAAGCCACTCGAAACTCTGTCTTCCCTTCACCGCACAACCATCTCAACATAGTATTAGGATTCTTTTCCATTGTCTTAGTATTAAGTTTATAGTTAACCATTTTAATTTATTCATTACAACAATGTATGCCTTCATCCTATGGATAGGTTAACTAAGTTTCATGATGATATCCAAATCACAATAGAGGTATATAGTGATCCCCTCGAGTCACTGAATAATGTATGTACCTTCTTTTGCATTTAAGTCAAACTATATCGTTATGTGATCATTATTTAGGTTTAGTCAAGTATATAAATAACCAATTCACAACACTAATTAGTTATTACTTTTAGACACTTATATATTTAAGTTTGCCTTAGTCAGATATGTACAATTGCACCATTATTACGCATGTTCTTGATGTACCTTCATAATATGTTCCATATCTTCGTAACTTCTTTCACACCGAAAGACAAGTGAAATCGAGTATGATCTTTTGATGATACGACTCAATCTTAAAAGTGTATGTTGCTGCTATAAAAATGCAGCAGTATGTTTTCTTATTGTTTCATGCTTATACACTAACATTTATCATTTTGTTTATTTCTAAACAAGTACATCATGCATATATACTTAATTCCTTTAAGTACGCTTTCATATTTCTTGTTTATCTTATTGTTTCGTTACATAATTATTAGATTATGACGATATCACAGAACGGTAAGATTATCACTTTTAAACATCAATTCATAATGATTATCTTGTTGTTAAACAATGATTAAACAATGTCTTAAAAACACAACCATAATGAAAACAAATCATCATATTGTACTTGCAATATTGCATTCATAATCTGCCATAATTTCGGCATTATAACATTTCCGTAAAACACAAGTATGCTGTAAAAACAACAGATTTTCATATAATGGAGGTTAAAACCTCGTTATTAAAGTACATAATGATATTGTAATCAATAACAAAATACAACAGGCTTTTAAATGCCATTCGCTTTTAATCAAATACAAATACGTTTATTACATCATATAAATTAGTACAATATCAATCATGTCGTAATCCAGTTCTTTACCCTTTTCGTGATACTTTTCCAAAATCTGCAATTTGAAAATAATAATTTATACATGGTCAGCTCAAAAGAAGTGGCATGAACCACTAACTTAATCGTGTTGCTTAAATACGAAATAAAGAATATAAACTTGGTTATTTCATCTCTCATTCACAACACTTAAGGCAGATATCACATTGTTGATCAACAAGACATAAAATATTCTAAACTTTACAACAGCAAGTGAATAATTGATTTCGACAACTACCAACATACCATTCTCATGCTATCATGTAATAACCGATGCATATCATAACCATATCCATTTTCCGTTCTTGTCAAAAGTTTCGAAAAGAACTTCCATTACTGCTAAATGTAAAGTATAAGAATTCTATTATCTTATTATCAAGAATAATGAAGCATATGCTAGGTCTTCAATCAGCTTACGTCGCTAAGACTCCTGTAACAAGCACCCCAACCTAACTTAATAATTATGTTTGATACTGCATCTTAAGAAATATTAACGCTCAGTTCTAACAAACTTAACCCTTCACCCAAGCTATGTTATTGGCTCAAGTGAGTTCTTCGGATCTCATTCCTGGGAATTAAGAGAAGGGTGTCCATCCAAAAAGTTTTAGCAACTTAAACCCTGTCAGTTAACAGATATAGTTTACAATATAATTATAATATTGCCCAGCTCGAAAGTGATTCCTCTAGAAGGATACTTTACCCATTAAGCTTATTGAGCTCGTGAAAGTTCTACACCTCGTACCTTTTTGTCACAAGAAAGAGTTACATATAACAGGTTCCCAAGTATCTATCATAGAAATGTGTCAAACTCAAGTCGTATAGATGAAACGAACCATTTTTTTGTTTATAAAACATTCACCCCTTTTATGCTCATCACACATCCTGTCCTTGAGAAGGGTGTCCATCCAAAAGTTTTAGCAACTTAAACCCTGTCAGTTAACAGATATAGCTTACAATATAACTATAATATTGCCCAGCTCGAAGGTGATTCCCTCTACAAGGAAACTTTCCCATTAAGCTTATTGAGCTCGTGAAAGTTCTACACCACTTACCCTTCTGTCACAAGGAAAAGTTACATATAACAGGTTCCCAAGTATCTATCATAGAAATGTGTCAAACTCAAGTTGTATAGATGAAATGAACCATTTTTTCGTTTATAAAACATTCACCCTTTTATGCTCATCACACATACTGTCCTTGATATCTGCTGATACTATAATATCCTTGACTCGTATTTTAAAACCGCGAGTTGTATGACTAAAAAGAGTAATATTACTAGCACACTTTCCACAGACGCACCCAGGGACGGTTTTCTTAACAGCCACTAGTTTATTATCCCCAATTTGGCACTATAAATATATTATCTGCAACCATCAAGCAATCCAAACAAGATCCAACATAAATTCCCCATCAAGGGTCTGCTCAACTCATACGAGTGTTGAACTTGTTTAGAAATAATAAATTATTTTTTTGCAAATACCCAAACTAGTATTATCTGGTTATACTCCTTTTTATTTATTATCCACCATAGCAGTATAATGTTCCCAGATCATTTCTAGAAGATCTGTTTATTAAGACCAAAATAGAAAGATAACGCCAAGCTCAATTATACCCATTTTACCTTATCCTTTGATTGAACCAGAAAACAAACAGAAGAAGAAAACCCATTAACAACATATTTTTATGAAATGCTTTTCTCCCGATTTTATGGTTTTTACACACGTATATACCAGATTTAATAGCAGATAAGTTAACCCCCAAGATTTGCATACTCTATTTCAAAATAAGGAACAAATAAAGTTAGAATGGTTCATGCCTGAGATCCTGAGAAAATCCTTTGAAATCCTTCTCTGTTTTCTTTTCCACTTAGCAACCAAATTGAAATAGCAACTCAAGCACTCCATATTCCAAAACACCTCTACTTTATAGAAGATTGATGCCCAGTTCACAGATGTACATGCCTTATATCTTTAGCTCGGAAGCTCTATATTTAACAAACTGAAAATAGCACCCAATATCCATGCATAGCTCGTATAACAGAGCTTAGCAAAACCGAAAAACACTCAAAAATGAAACCCCAAGTTTTGCATGCATTGGTAACTTCACGAAGAAGCTTGCTTTTTCCAAAACTGACATTGCATTCAATGCATGAAATTCCCGTCGTGCCACGTTGTAGTCTTTTTTTTAATTTGAAATTACTTCCCTCCAAATATGGTGGTGGTGGAGTTTTAAACAACTGGTCGAAGATCTTTTGACTCAAACAATTAAACTGCCGAGGATATGCATGGGGTTGACCAACGACTACATATAGTTTAATAAACTTCCCCATTGCTTAAAGGTATAGTGGTTAACCATACTTAATAAGATTAAGATAAACATTGAGGTCTTAGACCTAACCCCTCAACAAATACTTTTACTTCATGGCTTATGGATCAAAGACCATTATAATTGTTAAACATTTTAATGCATGTTACCATGGTTTATACCATTCTTAACACAACTTCCATATTAATGGCTTTGGATAATAATACAATCATTTAACAATCAATACTAACCTTACTAATCTTGCCATGATACATGGCTTTAAGTATTAATAATGCCTTTATATCTATGCAAGGTCAAGGTTGTTTTAAATCATCATAAATAATTATTTACCTTGCATCGATATATACCTCAAAACAATATAATGCTTCGGGTTCTTAGACCCATCTACTATGATCTATGAAATAGAAAATGACGGCACGTAAAACTTACCGTAACTTACCTTGACTTACCTTGTTGTCATCTTGCGACAATTAACTCGCACTACGATCAAAGACCAACACCGTCATCATTAACAACAGATTAAGCAAGAACTAAAATGAGTAACCCTTATCTCGACAACACTTCATGACTCCCTTTTCAAGCGATGAAGAAGACCTACTTAGAGCTTTGTGGTATATGACCACATACCAACCAAAGTTAGTTCCAGTAAATCATCATAATCATTTATTAATGACGAATATTACTCTTGCATCTAAGTATAGATTTACTAGTCATTAGTAACTCATTAACTTCCGCAATAAGATAAGCAAATCTCATAAACAGGTACAACAACCCAATAAGCACATTGGCATTACGAAATCATCTCCCACAACAAAGTAAGGTAGCCTCATACAAAAAAGCAAAACAAGAATAAGTTATAAATGTTAAGTACTTTACGAAAGCTTGGCGACAAGCGTTGCATTACTGCTGCCGATGGACATGCAACTACGTGTAAGTGTGTATATCCTTTTCAGGATATACATACACACGTATAGCTGCATACTCAGCTTCGCAATAGTTCCTATCCCCCCACCTTCGTAAACCACTATTCATTTTACGAATTATCCTTTTTAAAAAACAGGATGAAATTACGAGATGTGACAGTTGTCTTCATTTATTATTATTTATCTTATGGAAGCCTTTTTACACCAATAAAGGAATTAAGTAGTTTAGTTTTATTGGTATTGTGAGCATGTAGGCTCCAATAACCTTTTAATATTTTAAAGAACAATTACTTAAGGGGTCAACCATGATGTAATGTTAGCTTTAAGCACTCCTTAGGCCTATTTAAGAAGGTCACTTGGGCATTTATGGATCATGTTTTGGTGATTATTCTTATTTTGGTGGAAGTGGCTAGTGTAGCCCTTTTACTCTCTCTCAAGGACGAAACCCTTGGGTGAGGATCTCATCCAAGGATGAAAACCCTTGGTTGGGAAAACTTGTGAAGGACGAAAACCCTTCATGAGGTTTTGATTATGCAAGCTAGTTGGAAATGCAATAAAGGATCTTTCTCTTGCAATTGTGGTCTTCTTTGATGCAAATTATATTTATTTCAAGTGGAGCGACCTATGTAGAAGTGGAATTTGGGTATGTGTGGTGACATTTTGATAAATCTGAAATTATTCTCTTATTCCTCATATTTTATAAGTCCAAGATTCCGAGTTTGGTGATTTTTGGTGATGTTCTACTTTTTTTTGCATGCTCGGGAATGTTCGCTGGTTAGGGTCTCATAATTAATTAATTTCACATGCAAATTTGAGTTCTAACAACTGAAATTGATTGCTAAGGGTTTTCTAATTATTTTGGCACAAGTTTGGAAGCATTTTTGCAAGGTTTATCTCCTTTTCAAAGGGTTGTTCTTCCCTAGGAAGGCCGCTTCCCTCGGAAGGGTTTTGAAATCAATTTTGCAGGGTTCATAACATTAGTGTTTCTATAGGCTAGATTTTCGACGTAGTTGAAAACTTAGGCTGTCATGAAATAAATCTCCCTCATTTACCGGTGAGGCTCGTGTGTAAGATTTTGTCAGTTATATGTCCTAATATCTATTTGTTGGTATTACTTTAACAATGTAGCTCATGAACCATAGCTAGATGGACAGGTTTTGCAAAGCAAGTAAGCAAGTTTGTAAGAGAAAGGAAATATCTGTAGAAGAGGAAAATAATAGAAAACAGAAGAAAGGAGAGAGGATGTGCAACCCAATCAATAGTTCACAGAGTTGATCGCATGCACATAGACGAAACAAATAGACCTTAAAACGCAAAATTTGAAGCAAGGGAAAGTTTCAGATCTAGATCTAAGTCAACACAAAGTTTATGCATAGATCTAAAAATAAATAAGAGACAAATGCATCGTTGACACAGCTTCTTCGGAAATATCTTCTCTATTCCTTTTCTTGCAGAAAGCTATCGGGGTTTCAGCTCAAAGTCTGGAACACAAGAATGTTGATTACAAATTCCGATCCTTTAACTTGTAGGTTCTTCCTCTATTTATAGTGTATAAAGGGCAATTACAAATAGGAAGCTTTAAATGAATTCCCGCATGCGGAAGCTATGAAAAGGGAAACAACTGGCAATCTTCCTCCTGGAATTCCTCTTTACATGACATGCATGATTTATAACTGAAAAATAGAACCTTCTATTTTACATGTCTGCCACCTATTTCCAAGTAATTGATTTCTTCAAGTAATGACTTTTAAACCAATCACATAAGTTTTATAATTTAATTGATTGCTCAATTACTTTGTTGAAGAAAATAAAAGAAAAAGGAAAAGAAATAAGAAGAAAGTTGCAACCCTCCCAGTCTTGTTCTTCTTCCATATTCTGCATGTGGTTGACTCTTTTGCCTTTGATTCTCACCAAACTGGATTTGGAAGCTATGCATGAATGTGATTTGCTTGTGGGTATTGCCTTTGACTGTCTCCCTTTTATCCGTAAATATTTTGTAATTCTTCTTCAGGACATGCATCAATGCAATGTTTGCCGTAAATAATTCAAACAAAACTCATCTTTTATTTAAAATTGCATATGAGCAATTTTAAATTCTTGGAAAGCACTCTAGGTGAATGCAAACACAAGTAAATTCAATGAAGGCTTCAACTGGAAGGTTGGGAGCACATGCACAAGCTTCTGAAAGGAATTCTCCATGCAATGATTTCTACACGGGCTGTGTTAGAAACAAGAGGATGAATTTTTCCGGAAGCCTTTGCAATTATGAGATCTGGATCTTTCAATTAAATCGGTGATAGGTTCAGGGCCTATGTCTGTATCATTGACATCAGCAAATCTGGAAGCTATGTATGATTCTGTTGATCCTTTTCTTTCATCATGCTTTAACATGGCTGGAACAATCTTTGTTTGAACTCTTTTTCTTTTAATTATGTCGGAATCTCTTGCAATTAGATCCATTTGTGCAGATCTGGCAATTTATTTAGATTCATAAGATATATTCAATATATTTGACATTGATTTGAGTACCTGTGATGAATACCTACAATTTATTCAGACAAAGATGGAGTCCATGTCATGAATACTTGATTTTTATCACCAAAATCTGCATATAAAGCCTGTTGCCCTAAAATTTGAGGTTTTTCTTGCATGCAAAGCAAACAAAAATATTATTTAATTCCCCCGGGCACATACCAATGCGCAGATGCTCAGAATGACCAAAATTAGGCTATTCCAACTCTACGCGCCAATACTGGAAGCTTCCTGACAATGGAAAATAAATTTTAATGCAAAATCCTCATTTTGGCACTAAAACCTTTCTGGGCTACAATCCTCATTTTGTGGATGCCATAAAGGAAGAATGCTACCTTTTTGGAGCCTATGATGATCTGCATATATAGTGGCAGCAACTCTACTAAGGTAAGGACCAGTCGGTTCAAGATTATACTGATAATTTCCATTCTCTTTCTGCAAGATTGGGCATTCAAGACACAAAACAACACAAGATCCTCAAATATATTGCAGTGGCTTGCAATGGTACATACAAGAGGACATGGACCTCTTTCAATTCCATACCCTCGGTGAGGCGTACAAGTTTGTGATCAATCAAGAGGAAAACGATGAGAGACCGGACCCGAGGTCAAGGTTGGAAACAAAAGGATAAGACAGGGAAAAGGTGCAACCTCCACAAGACTAATCGTCATTCCAAGGAAGAATGTCGAGCCATCAAGTCCTTTCTCGTCGAGTCATCATCTTCAGCACCCACTTCCTCACCGGTGACACACCTCGAGGTCGAGATGACGAAGATGAAATTATAGATTATGAATCTATTGGCTAGATTTCCTGCATAGCTGAAAACCTAGGCAGTCATGAGATAAATCTCCCTCATTTACCGATGAGGCTCCTGTGTATGATTTGTCAATAAAATATGCTAGTATCTATTTTGGGGTTTTACTTTAACCATGCAGCTCATGAACCATAGCTGTATAGTTTTGCAAAGCAAGTAAGCAGTTGTTAAAGAAATGAAATATCTAAAGAAGAAAGAAATAATAAAACACAGGAAAGAAAGAGGGAAGATGTGCAACCTAATCAATAGATAACAGAGTTGATTGCATGCACATGTATTGTAACCAATAGATATTAACACATAGAATTATAAGTAAATGAAGCTTTTAGACCTAGATCTAGAATAACACAAAGTTTATAAGTAGATCTAAGACAAAAGCTAGAAACAAAATGCACCGTGACACAAAGTTCTCCGGAAATCTGCTCCTTTGTATTCCTTTGCTTCAAATAGCTATCAGGGGTTTCAGCACAAAGTCTGGAACACAAGAATGTTGCTTACAAATTCTCTTCTTTAACCCAAAGGTTCTTCTACTTATAGAATGTAGAAGGAAAAAATCAATGGGAAACTCAACTGAACTAGAACATAAACAAGAAGTAAAGATAACATCTGGCAATCATCTTCCTCTAATTCCTCTTCAAGTGACATGCATCCGGATCCATAGTCAAACTTATACACATCTGTCACTTAACTAATAGAATTGTTCCACATAACTTAAAGTAATGGTTTCAAAACCAATAACTTTAAAGTTTTACAATTATATCCGGGAACGTGAAAATAGAAGAAGAAAGAGTAGAAGAAGAAAGATTCGCCAGCTGTAACATCTACATCTTCTTTTTGTTTTGATACTGAATATACTTGTCGAACATGTAATTCAACATCTTCCCATCTGTCTTATCTTAGCCATAGCTTCCTTTTCTATCTTGAATTGCAGCAAACCTTCGTTCAATACCCTGATGCATGCTTCCACATCCTCCAAGCTAGGCCCGAACTTCTCAATATCTGACTGCAGTGCCACCAACTTACTAATGGAATTCATCGTGAAAGGCCTAACAACTCCATCAATTCTCCTTTGCACCATCAGAAGAAATCCTTCCAGGAATTAGGCACTTTGCTAGGAATGGTCCTTGTGTATGAAGTAACGTTCCCGACCACTTCCTCATTGGTGAAAGCAATGACATTGTCTGGTAAAGATGATGCCATACTCTCAAGTGCCTGTATCCTTTTTAGCATAATTCTACAGATCTCCAAACGGAAAGATATTGCAAACTCAAGTTGCTTCCCCTTCTCAACTGATCCGTCGGGCACAATCCGTTCTGCAATCAACACCTCTCTCGGCAACTTATTTATTTCGGCCAAAGTACTCAGGTTACTCTCAGCAACTGTGTTCATAACTATCGTGCTTGTCACCAGGTTGCTTCACTGATCTCGATGCATCTTTCATAACCTTTAGCGGGTGGCACCTCTCCGAGTCAGACAGAGTCTTGACGAATGATCAGACTTTTCCATTCGTCGATAGCTTTAACTTGGTTACTTGCATCTTCCACTTCCTGCATCAAATGATCACTCACCTGCTTTTGTGTTGAAATTGGCTGAGTGGAAGATTTAGCAACCTTGGCAATGATCTCGCACAACTGAGATACCTGCTTTTGAAGTTCAACTTTCTCCGCCTTTTCTTTGTCAAGCCTAAGGAATAGAGCATCTATCAATGTCTACGTGTCTTGCTTCAATCCTTTTGTGGTGGCTTGACCTATGGGTACTTTGGTTACTGTTATATCTTCTGCCGTGAGCTCATCCTTCTTTCCTTCTGCTGGAACTGACACCTCGGCAAACTTCTGCCCCGACTCTTCAATGATCAACCTTGAAGTTACCTTAGCAACTTTAGGTTTTCTGTCTTTTCCGCCTAGATTCAGGAGCAGCTGCAAGTCGTGTTCCTCCAAGTTGATTTCCTCTCTAGCCTCTGGAACCAACTGCGAAGCCAACCATTCTGAGAAATTACTTCTCGGAGAATGAGAAGTTGTTGAGTGTACCACTATCTCACGCTCTGATTCCTCTCCATTTGAAACCGCTACAGTGTTGTGGCTGCCATCTTCTAAATTATCCAAAGAAAAAGATCTTTCAAATTTTGCCATTTGCAGCTTCAACGTTTCTTCAGGAAGAGGCGTTGAACGGAGTGGCTGAGGGGAAAAGATGAATGTTGTCGGATTCAACGGAGGAATGGCAAGTATCCTGCTGAGGTGCAACAGTCGGTGAAGTACTTGATGCTGGAGAAGCCGAAACTAACACCATAGCCATAGAAGTGATCTTCTCCTTCGAATGAGACCTTCTGTGCACTTTAATCTTCTCAGGCCTTCTGCTGCTCTCTCCTTCATGCTTCCTTTTGAGGGAATCTCCTATGCCGAAGTTTCGTGATTTGATTCATCAATGTTTCATCAAGGCAATATCCCTTCGTCAGCAACCAATTTAAAGTATTGACCAGAACAGCAACAGACCTTTCCTTGATCGTATGGCAGCCACCTACGCTTTCTGAAGTACAACTCTATCTCCTCCCATCCGATGGTATGTGTCAAGTAACACAGGCCCATCATCTTTAATATCCGCAGGTATCCGTGCTAATCCAAAGTCAAACACTTGTCGCGCTGATAACCTGTTGAAATCTTTCTTTCTAACCTCGTACTTGCTTCTACACTTCATCCAGAAATCTTCCAATGAAGGCACATGCACGTATTCCTGGGAGATTGTCTTCCTTGCCACTCCAAATGGATCGAAGTTCAGCCGTGCTGGGAAGAACTCTTGCTCGTACTCAGAGAACATTTCGCTTCAATTCCTCGGGCTTTATGAATGCTCTGGCAATTGTAATAGCCCATTGTGATCGGGAAAAAGCTTGTAGACTTGTGCCATTTCGACTGTAGGTCATGCATCTCCACGAGTTGTCTGCTCAGCTCCATGATGACCAATCTATCACTGGGTATATGGGCAACTTAACTAGTTCTCCTAAAAAGCCGGTGACCTTGAGGTATGTAAAATCTGCAAACTGGATGAAGATACTGCCAATCCTGGACACAGCTTCCCACACTTCCTTGCTCACCCTGTTGGCCTTTAGATCGCCATCCAACCTGCAAATGAATCCGTAGAAGAATCCATCGTTGACCACCTTGTAATCTTTATTGCATGTGGGTACAATAAGCTGTGGATAGCACTCGAAAATAGGATCCTTGGAAAGAACACCATGTCTATCCAGCTTGGAGATGACAACCTGTGAAGTTGCTGGATATACCAAATACGAAGTCATTTTGAAGTTGTAAGTACGCCTCACATTCCAAAGTTGCTCACCAATGTTGTCACTAATGATTTCTAACCAATTGATTATTGAATCTGCTTTGTTGATTTCAATGGTCTTGATGAAAGCATACATCCATGCGCGGAAGTTGTGAGCGTTAGCTTCGCCATTTATCTTGCATAACAATTTGGCAATATCATCCACCTCTTGTACTAGATTGGATCGTGGAAGAGTTCTCGGGAACATGGAAGGAGATCTGGGTTTCTTCATGTATCTGTTGTTCATTATGCCCACATAGTCAACTTTATGCTTTTCCCACCTGTTGCCGGCATCCTGTATGCTAATAGTAGTCACCACCTGTCGTGCTAAAATCTTCAGAAAATAATTGATGAACTGTAAGGCCCAATCGGATTATTGTCTTCCCCGCAACATCTCAAACTAATTTGGATAATGGATGGTAAGACCTAGCACACTCCATGACGAATTCTGGCAACTGGGTTGTGAATGGAAATGCTGCAGCTCGAATAATTCCACTGCTTTTGACTGCACGCATGAGAGAAGTCTTTCCAGCTCTGGATCTATCAATCAATTCAGAAAGAGGTTCTGGACCTAGATCTGTATCTCCAATGTCAACAAACTTAGAAGTGATGCATGACTCTGTTGAGCTTTCTTTTTCATCCCGCTTTGCCATGGCCGAATCTGTCTTTGTCTGAGCAATTCTTTTTCTCTTTATTCGGCCGGAATTCTTTACAACCGGTGTAAATCTAGAGATTTCTTCAGATTCGAAGGATATGTTCAATGTATTGGACATTGATTTGAAATCCCTTTTTCTTATAAAAGCTCCTGTAATGAATTCTCGCAATTAATTTGAGACAAAGATGGCAACCGAACATGAACACTTGATTTTAATTATAAAAATCTACATATATCGTGCCTCTTACCCCAAAAATTTATGTTTTGTTTGCATGTAAAACAAGCATGAATTTTATCAACTTCCCCTGAGCACCTGTACCACTATGCAGACAATTAATCAAACTTAATTCAAGCTCCTTCAAACCTAGGCGCCAAACTTTAAAGCTTTCCAGCAGTGAAAACACCTTCTTCTGTGCAAAATTCCTCCTTAATTGGGCGCCAAATTTGCCTGGGCTGCTCTTCCTTGCTAAAGAATTAATTAATTCATCATTATGGCAGCCCCTTCTTATATAATCCTCACCATTCTATAATTAATAATTGCCTCTCCTATTCCTGGCAATTAATTAATTAATTAACATGCTTTTCTCTTCAATTTGGGCGCCTATTTTGTGCATGCTCATGGCTGCCATTAAATAAATTAAATTTATTTAATTTTAGCTCTCTACTTCCAGTTCACTTAAGCTTCACAGTGTGCTTTGACCTCATCCACTAAAAATAGGAATTAATTACATCAATTAATACTTTAAAAAGTATTATTCCTCCTCAATATGGGTCGCACTTTTTGACATGAAGGGGGCTGCATTAAATAAATTATATTTATTTAATTTTAGAATTCTATTTCTAAATTCCCTTATCCTCTTCTTCTTTGTTGACTTTTCTCCATGCTTGGGCGCCAAATTTGGAAAAGAATTTAATCAATTAATACCATTAAAGTTGCCCTTCTATTCCAAAAGGGGTCGCACTTTTTGGTTTAGCCCATTTCTATTTTTAAAAGTCAATTTTCAATGGGATTATTTACCCTGCACCGCAGCTCCAAAAATCCCATGATCCACTTAAGTTGTTTGACTTTCATAATGGGATTATTTACCCTTGAGGCAGGTAAGAAAATCCCATCAATGCCTTAAGTGATTTTCTTTTATTTCACAATGGGAATTTTCACCCTGCAAGGTAGGTAAGAAATTCCCGCCTGCCTGCTGCCTCTAATTTTCCCATTGTGACTTAAGTGGCGTTGCTTCCATGGGAAAAAGTACCCTGCTAGGCAGGTACAAAATTTCCACCTTTTTGTTGCTACCAAAAATCCCATTGTAGCTTAAAACCTTCTTTTCCCAAAAATGCGACTGCCTAGAAGAAGCTTTTTCGTGCATGACTTCGTCTTTTCAGAGAGAACCAGACCTCCTGTGACAAATTCCTTCTGGCATAACGTCCATAGGTGATCTCCAGATACTCCAGGCAAGAAATCAGATTAAACCGGCAAAGGAATTGACCTAGAGAAATTTCACAGAAAACAAAATGGGAAAACACCAAAAATGCAAAACGTTGCCAGAAGTCACAGATAAAGCCCAGGATTCATTCCTGGTTAAAACCCTACTGGAATATGGGAATATTGACATGTAAGACCACAATAGGGTTAAGCGGAGCACAATTTGCCTTAAACGGGTTCGAGAATAATTATATACAAATTTCCCTATGCAGCAAACCCCACCTGACGTAATATAATGATTTTGGGCATCTGGATATTTGGCAAAATTGGCTAATATGACTCCATGGGAATATCTCGACACAATACGAGACACTTTTCGACAATAAAAACACAAAACGACCCATTATTGTAAAAAGTACGATTTTTTTTTTTACGTAGGGTAGTCCTGCATTTCGGGTGAAAATTGGGGACACGTAATCGATGTGATCATTGCCTCCTCGCAAGTCAAGAATATGGATGATAAGGAAAGGTTATTTCACTCTAAGATTTGGGTAAAGGGTAAGCCTCTACATTTTACTATTGATAGCGGAAGTCAAAAGAATTTAATTTCTGTTGATGTTGTGAAAAGTCTGAATCTTCCTGTAAAGCCACATCCCTAGCCATATAGTATCGGGTGGTTGAACCCAGAAGAGATCTCCATGTCACACAACAATGCCTCCTCCCATATGCAATCAAACCCTTCTAGGATGAAGTCCTATGTGATGTTGTTCCATTGGATGTTTGTGATGTTCTCCTGGGCCAGCCATTCATGTGGGATAGACATGACATCTATGAGTCACAACCTCAAAGGGTCGCCGTTACCATTGGAAGTCGGTGCTATCGGAACTCGAGGTCATTCCCTCCAACTTTGTTTCCCTCATTGGTGTCAAGCAATGTAAGAAGCTAGTGGAGAAAACAAAGCAGTTCTTCATCTTGATGATCAGGCCAAAAACTACCAAGGAAGTTGTTGCGGCCACCTTGAACACACATTTAGTGCAACAAAAGAAGCAGATGGACCAAATCATAGCTGAGTATGATGATTTATTCCAGTCACCCACTAAAGTAGAAAAGGTAATTGTTATCCATTTTTTCCCGGCAAAATGGACAACAAAGTTATGATTGGACCGGGCATGGAACATGGCATTCACAGAGGAGTCGTGGTGTTTCGGGCAAAATTTCATGTTTAGGGAGAACTCGTAGCATTCTAGAAAGATTTGGACTCAATCGGGCCATTTTTCCCTCTTCTCGGGTTATTAAGGCTCGTAACTCCATTAGAGAGTGAAAACAAGCTCCTGTGCACACATCCGGCCAAAAACAAGCAAAAATGGAAAAAAGGAAAATTGCTTTTGTGGTGCTCCATTGCCCTCCCTCGGCTTCTCGGTGTCGAGAAAATTAAAAAGAAAAATTCCAAGAAATTTAGAGATCGGGAAAAATTTGCAAAATTGGCCCTTAGGGGGCACTAAGCTAAAACATATCTCGCAAGTTGCTCGGCGAGCTTGCATGAGTTCAAGGGGGAGGGGTGAAAAAGTTGTTCGGCGAGCTCACGTTGCATTGGTCGAGCCTCGGTGCACATGGAAACAAAGTCGGGCGCAGTGTTGAGCACATCATGACGTCACCGGGGTTACAGCGAGGTGCAATGTGTAGGTTAGCGCAGAAGAGAATTGGCTCGCCGAGCCAACTTGGCGAGCCCATCGGCGAGGCGAGCAAGTTCGCTCGGTGTCAGGACGGAAGTGCATCGACATGATGCACAAAGCGAGCGGGGGAGTGTTGGTTCTCGGCGGATTTTGCGCCCGTTGGACATGATGAAGCAGCGTGAGTGATGTGGGGTGTGTGTCAAGAGTTGGCGAGTCGAGAGCAGTGTCGGGTTTTCCGAGGAGGAGACACCTCGTCATGGTGTGGAAGATGTAACTTGGTTCCACATCCGCGAACACGAAGGAGTTGACACGGTGACGTGTCGGGCGAGCCGTCGGGCTCACAAGTTGAGGTCGCACGGGGCAAATGTATGTCAATCGGGATGTTGGTGCTTGTTAGGCATGAGCCCGAAAGACATAAGGCGAGTCGGGCGGAAGCGGGTGCGTAAACACACCAACACAAAACACCTTAGCAAGTTGGGGATGCGGAATGCCAAAAAACCCACCGCCTTAAAACAAGAAATGAGGCGAGTTGATCGTCGATTTGGTCGTGGGTGAAGAATTTAAGGCGGTAGGTGGCAAGTTGGTGGAAAGTAGCTCGGTGGGAGGTAGGAGTTGAAACCTAAAACCTAAGAAGTGCCCCCACAACATTAATGATAACTTTCATTAGACTCTACCGATTTACACAAAATCACGGGCGTTGGAAAGCTAATTTGAAATCCCAAAACATGAAATGATCAAAATGAAAAATTATTGGGGTAGGCAAGAGAGAAATTATGATGAAGTTCCGGGGACGGTGGAGGCCATACCTGTGTGGAGAAATGAAGTAAATGGAGGTATGGGTTCACATTCCTTCTTCCACAAGGCAAGGTACATGGAAGCATAGGTTTTGCAGGTTAGCCCATCATTTTTTGTAGGTGCCATGATGGATTTTGTGGGTGGTTGAAGCATGGTTTCGAGATTTCCTCTCTTTCTCATCTCATTCTTTTATAAATTGTAAGGAGGGACTCATTTACAAAAGGTTAGACATTTTTTTCCTCCCCATGCTCCCCTCTTCTCCACAACTAGACTGTTGTGAATTTAGGGGCTTCAAGCCTTCACACTGAATATTGTAATGGCAATCTTGCCTCTCCCTACATATGATGTACTGTGCATATCTTATGGAGCAATAAAATTATGTTTGTGTTAACTCTTCTAACCTTGCATGAGTTATTGTTTCCTCTTGCCTCTCTTCATTAACAGTGTTATTGTTTCCTCTCGCCTCTCCATTAACAGTGTTTTGTGCACATTCATATTTCCATTGCAAGGTTTAAGTGTTGTGCTTATTTGGAATGGTGTTTTGTATGTAATCTGGTCTGTGGTGCATGTCCACCCTCTCCAAGTTCATCCTTCTCCATTTGCAGGTTGGGAAGATTGTCTAGCAACCCCTTCTCTTGGTACTATCACCCCTTAGTGTAGGATTTCCCTTTTCATGCACTCTCTCTCTCTCCTTGTCTCCTTGGAAGTATTAGGATAGGTTTAGTTAGGTGTTTTTCTTGCATTAGGAGTAGTGTAGTATTAGGATTAGGAAGAGGAAGCCGACCTTCTCCAAAGGTCCATCTCAAGCCCACAAGTCCCACAAACTTGAGAGATGGTCCCGTGTTAGCAAAAAGTAGGGATCCATAACCAAATATTCCAGGTGCTACTTTTTTGTGATAGCAAGTAACACAATTTGTTGAACAAATTCAAGTACACTCAAGAATGAAGTCCATTTATATTTTATAGAAAATGAATGAAAAGTATAAACAACGCCATGATCAACACAAGGTTCCACATCATTTCAAGGTTAGTGATAAAGTCTCGGTTGCAGTTGCAAAAGGAAAGACTTGCAGGTCCACATCGGAAAATTCGACCTCGTGGTATGGTCCTTACACTATCACCCAGCAAGTAGGAAAAAATGCTTTCGAGTTGAATCTGCCACCCTACCTTGGTCTGCATCCTATCTTCAATGTGGATCTCCTCAAACCATATCACCCACCTCTTTTGGACACCTCGGTCATAGCAGAACAGTTGGACATATCTAAACTCAACCCAGAAAGCTTTTCTCCAATGAAGAACAGATTGTGGACACTTGGACAAAGACCACCAGAGGATGTCCTATTCAACTCTATCGGGTGATCAAGAAAGGAAATCTCAATCATCAAGGTGAGTGGCTCACCGCGTACCAAATAAAGAAACAATTTCCACACTTGATGGGACCCCTTGGTGCAATGGGGACCATTGCTTTTGAAGGAGGGAGGAATGATCCAGACAACGACCCAAGTGGCAATTCTAGTGGGGCAACTTCTAGGAGGCATAACTTTTGCACCGTAGCTCCGATTGACTCCATTCAAAATGTGTCGAAAAGCTTGGAACGTGTAGAATATGGTGAAAGGGTGTGGAAATCTGTTTGGCAAAGTTTGACCCCTAAAATCCACTTCTAAAGGCCTCAAATTGCAATTTTCGTAGTGCTGTCTAAAAATAGTAAATTCGCGAAATTTTCACATATGTAATTCACGGAAGGTGAATCACCTCGTCTCCCTCGAGATTGGTGACCTTCCACATTCTTCTAGATGTCTCTTCATATTTCTAAAATTAGTATATAAGTAGATGTAACCCGCAAGGGAAAGACACACATCTCCTTGCAAAGATAGCTATTGTAATCACAGTCTTTTGAGCAATATACATCTCTTTTCAGAGATAGTTTTGAGCATTATACATCTCTTCTCAAAGATAGTTTTTCTATTTACATCTAGCACAATTGTTATTGTCCTTTAATCCCAAAACCCTTGAGTTTTGGATCATGCAGAGTTGACTAAACCCTTGGACCTTCTTTCAGCCATAGGTAATGTTGTCCTTGATTTCCACTGGCGCCCTTATTATTTATGGGCAGTTGTTCTACATGAATTTTTTTCCTGGCGAGCCAGTTCCTGCTGCCTTTGCCTCCAAAGAGCCAATTCTATCACCTCTTATTTTGAGCCCCGAGTCCCTGTGGTTTGAATGAAACATTTTTCAAGTTAGCACTTGAAAGGGATTTTGGGAAATGAACTTCAGAACACCTGCAGAGAGTTGATTTAAGCCCCCTTTTGAGCTTCAGCGATGAGCTCTGTTTAGGTTGGGGACATAAATGCATCCATTGAAGAAAATTTGATGGCCACATTGGGATTTCAAAGATCCATCCACAGTGAAGGAGCTCTCAGAGTCTAGACTAGTGTTTTGTGTGCTATGTAGATGAAGAATTGCTCAATGAGGAAGAACCACACGCTTCAAGACAATAACAAAAAGCAGATCAACAAACCCCTGCAGAATCTGAATTCCGACAAAGAAGAAGAATACTATGATTCAGAATGCACTGTTGAGTGTTCTTACCACTTGGAGATAGAACTCCACGACTTTAAGAACCTCTCTGGTACTTCAAAATGTAGACATGCAACAGAGAAAGCCCTCATTTCAAATTAAATTGGCTGATTTCTACAAACTTCTACAAGAGAAAATAGAAGATTCAGATGAGATAGTGAGACCCAAGATCCATTTCAGAAATTGTTCCAAAAACCACCTCTTTGTTACTTTTTTCAATGCAAATCAAAACTTTATTCAATGCAAATAATGAATCAGAAGGGCTGCAGTTTAAAATAGAGAAGGGCCTCAATTCTGGGCCCTGTAGTTTCATCAACACGGACTGATTTCTTCATAGATAACAAAATGAACTGGCTAGGAGGGATTTATAGCTTATTTCTAAACAACTTATCCTTCTAGGACATTACATCACCTTTTACTACAGTTATTACAACTGCAACGTCAATATCACACGCTCAAGCAACTCAATGCCAATACTCATAACTAAAGGCAGCTTGCTACAAGGAACTTACTCATAAGGGCCTCTAATAATCTGCTGCTTAGTTTTTTCTAGGATTCCTAGTCTGCATAATATTTGCATGATATAAGTATTCCAATTACTCTTCACCCTCATAGATCAAGGTTTCATTGTACTTAGTGTTTGGATTTATTAGTTAACTTGAAAGAGTTTTACTTGTGTTTACATGGCTTAGGTTTCAGTAGGCATATAATCAATGTTCTGGTTCCTGCACACAAAGAAGAGAGATTAAGGAAAATGCATCTTGGAACTTTTGTTTTCCATAGATTAAGGAAAATTTTCTGTTTGATGATTTGATTTTCTGAGTCTACTCTTGTTTCATGGCAATAGCACCCAACAGGCACAGCAGCACCTGGGAATTCACCTGAAGCAGAAGCAGAAGCAGAAGATGATGGATATAGCCATTTTTGCATAAGCAACCATGAATTCATATTGGATGAAGAAATTGGAATCATATGCCGACTTTGCAATTTTGTGAAAACAGATATAAAGAATGTTGTTGCGCCATTTGTAAGTAGTACTATATTCTATCACTCGCATGATATAGATGCATTTTTAGCAGACATGAAGAAGAATTTCGGTTTACATGTCAAATTTTGTTATGATAGGAAAATCTGCACTTGTATGCGTTTCATCAAAATTGTGCTGATGTTCTGTATGTACCTTCCAATCTAAAGCAAATCTGGAACTCTGAAAGAAATACCAGCCGCTCAAGAGATGACGTTTACACAGATAGAGATTTTGGACATTTTGTGATTCCCACATTGGATGAGGATTCACAATGCCGCCAATCTTGCAGCTTTTCCAAGAAACATGATTCTGTGTGGAAGATAATTCCAGAATTGGAGAAGAAAATGAATGCTCACCAAAAGCGTGCGTTTGAATTCCTATGGAGAAACATTGCCGGTTCATTGGACCCAGAAGATATGGACACTTCAGATAATGATGTAGGGGTTGCATTATCGCTCATGCTCCAGGGACAGGAAAGTCCTTCACGATCATAAGCTTTCTGCAGAGTTATATGACATTGTTTCCAAGATGCAAGCCACTTATCATTGCCCGAAAAGTATGCTCCATACATGGGCAAGAGAGTTCAAAAATGGAATGTCAACATTCCTGTGTATATTCTAAATTCATTGAGAGATTTCAAGAGAAAGGAAAACCCTGTCAGGGTATCAGCAATGCTGAAGTCATGCAGAGCATCTCTCAGACAGATCTACAATGTTAATTGCATTGCATTGTTACACGAGTGGCATAAAAGGAAAGTGTTCTGGTTTTAAGCTACCCCTTGTTTTACACTTTAACAAACGAAGAAAATGCCAACTCTGAAGAGAGAAAGCAAATAGGAAAGTACCTTACGAGAAGTCCAGGTATTTTAATCCTTGATGAAGGCCACATTCCTCGGAGCCACAGGTCGAAGATTTGGAACTTATTGATGAAAGTAGATACAAAGCTGCGAATTCTGCTTTCAGGAACTTTATTTCAAAACAATTTTGAGGAATATTTCAACACACTGTGTTTGGCAAGAACAACTTTTGTTGATCGCATTTTGCGATGGAGAAGGCACAGAAGCGAAGGGATTGTAGAAGAACAAAAAGAAAAGATAGCCAGACGCTATTTTGTAGAGGAAATTGCAAAAAGATCAATACGAGGAGCATGGAAAGAGGTGCTTGTTGTCAATTGTTAAAATCTATGACTGAAGACTTCATTGATGTTTACAAAGGAGATGTTTTAGGTAGCCTACCTGGTTTAAGAACCTATATGGTCATGTTACACCCAACTCGTGTCCAAGAGACACTACTTACAGAAATAGATGAAGCAATCAATATAAAAATGGCTCATCTCTGGAGCTGGAGGTCATGGTCTCTATTGTCTCCATACATCCATCTCTTTTCAATGACCTTCTTTTCATAGGGAAGTACTTTAGCACTGACTATCATAGCCTGGAAAGATTCAGAAAGGATCCTGATCAAGGGGTAAAATTGAAGTTTGTGGTCCAGATCATGGAGCTCTGCTCTCATAAAGGGGAAAAGGTATTGATTTTCTGCCAGTACATTCCACCTCTGTTACTCCTGGAGGAAATCTTTGAGAGTCATTTTCATTGGTCCAAAGGTGAAGAAATTTTACTGCTCGAGGGTAAATACTCACTGGATGAGCGTCAAGATGTAATTGACAAATTTAGTCAACAGGGAGGAAGGGCACGTGTCCTGCTGGCATCCATCAAAGCTTGTGGTGTTGGTGTCAATCTGATAGAAGCTTCAAGGGTCATCCTTCTTGATCCTGTGTGGAATCCCTCTTGCTCAAAGCAAGCTATTTGCCGAGCTTTCCGTATGGGCCAAAAGAGGTTTGTTCATGTGTATCAACTGATCACATTTGGAACTCTTGAAGAAGAGAAATATGAGAAAAGTGTGTGGAAGGAAAGGATGTCAAACATGATATATTCAAGTGATGGTAGGCAGCATGTGGAAGCTTTGAATATTGAAGATGATGTGCTCAGGCAGCTGGTGGAAGAAGACAGTACCATGTTCCAGAGAATCATGGAACAAGAGGATATTCAGAAACACAAGGATTCCTCTGATGGCATGGACATTGACATTGATGATATATTGCCATGCGACTGAACTGACGATATATTGCCATGGGACTGAACTGTAACATCGATGACAGACTATATTCCTTTCCAGCTAAACTTATTTCAACTGAACTTAAGTAAAACATGACGTTCAAACCATAACCACCATCAAAAGGGAAAAATGAATGTATACTTTGATATTCGTGTTCAAAGTGTATTGCTCACTGACATTTATTCAAGTTTTGGATCTACTTCTTAAACCAAATGAAATGATTTTAATTTAAGTCAAGGAGAACTGAGACCCTCTGTTTATGAGAGCACAAATGTAACAGATGTCTGAGCTGAAGCTTTAGAAAACCCAAGAATTTAACTTCGTAGACACGCACCATGTGAATCTTGTGTTTGGTCGATGAATTCATGAAATAATAAAAAAATGTTATTTAAAAAATTCTGGTATGTTATCATATGTCAAATTGGAATCATGTGCATGCTTATATATCATATAATTAAAAGTAACGATTCCGATCTGTTTATGATAGAAGTTGAGTTCTGTTTGATGCATCATTCAATATCTCCAAATGTTCTTATTCTCATTTGTGTTCAGAGCTTTTTCCATTTGATCAAATTAACTGCTGTACAATGGTTAAGCTCATCAACTTCCAAAGTGTTCCCAAAATGGTAATGGTATGTTGGATGGAAAAGAGGTCAGTGCATTACACAAATTGATATGGGAAATGCAAATTAAATGGAGTAATGCATGATTAGAGAAATTTGAACGCACCATTCCCGTAGAATAGATAATAGAATGCCATCACACTAATTGTTTGAAGAAATCCCAAATTCAATGCAAGGGCAATCAAGGGAACAAATTGAATCAACTATTTGGGTAAATGTTTACCAACCTAGCTTTGCTCTTGAGACATGTTAAGCATTAGCACATTTAGGTTGTTTGTTATAAATTGGAATGTAATAGAGTGAGTTGTTCACTTTCATGTTTGACCTTAAATTTGATATTGATTTGATCGTCAATATCAAATTTAACTTTAAATTTGACATCTATTTGATTCTCTCAAAAGATTTTTCTTTTAGTTAGACAAGTTAGGAAATCTAGTGTTCACATACTTATTTACCGTATGGTAAATAATGTTTACTATTGCTTAAAATGGTAAGATAAGATAGTTAAGAGTATTGTTATATTGTTGTGTATAACAACAATAAATCAGATATAGGTTAATAACCTTGAGAGATTATAGGAGATTTGCTACTTAGTGAGATTCCTAGATAATAGGATATATATATATATATATATATATATATATATATAGTCTATGGTCCATGATAATATACGATGAAGATTTATTTGTGCTTTTAAACTGGAACCAAGTTTACATTTGTGGAAAATTGTTTTTGTTCTTAATGATTGTTTAGTGAGATAGAGACCATCTGTACGTGTACAATCTGTGACGCTCTTGAAGGCGCCGTGAAAAAGCAAAGAGAGGGCTTTGTATAAATCTGTGAATCATGTGTCAGTTGAAGCATCACCAAGAAGCATGTTCATGAATCTTAATCTTTCTCCCCTACACAGATTTCAGTCAGAGCAGTGGTTTGGCTTGATTTTTATTGATCTCTACCCAGATTGCATTCTCATCTAGATCACAGTGTTTGCTGACAGGAGACAGAAGGGCCTTCACGCAGATTTCAAAAACAAAGCGGCCAATTCAATTGTGCATTGGTATTGAAAATTCTCAACTCGGATCCGAATCGTTGCATCTCACCGATCAACTCAGCTTCTTTGCATCGCATTGTTGCCAAACATTTGTGCACTGGATTCTCCGTCTTCATACTTGCTATGACCATCAGGCATTTGGATCATGTCCTTCATCGTGTGATAGTCTTTGGCGATCAGTTCTGCACCCGTGTTATGATCTCATGCTAAGATCAGTTGAACGAAGCCATATTTGTGCACCCCTTGGTGAGATATTCTGTCATTCTCACTTGTAACTCTGATCTGATCTGAAAAGATCATGTGTTTTGCCATATTGTCTGCAGCTTTCAGACACATACGCCCAACACAGTCCCTGTGATATGCGTACAAGTCTCTTCATACCAGTTTTATTCGCCTTGAGGATCTTATGTGCGTTTTCGCTTAGACAAAAGCACGCAGGCCTGCTCGATCAGGGCTCATCCTACATGGAAATAATTATTGTTGATCACCGCCATATCGTCCCATTTTGATTAGTGAGGCGGACTACAAAGAACAGAACGGTTCTTATCAGCGGAGAATGCAAGTGGGAATTCTATCACATGCAAGTAAACAAATTTTATAAAGACTCGCTTGAGTACCAAATTTCAAAAACAGTTCAAGGATTGAGGGATCATTTGAAAGCGTGGAACTTTTCAGCCACGAAGTAGGGATTGAACATTAGCAAAACCAAAGTAATGATTTTTTCTTTAAAAAGGAAAGAGAAACAACTTAACTTTCTTTTTGAGGGGAACTCGTTGGAAATTGTACAAATATCTTGGGATTGATTTGCACAACAAGCTTAGTTGGGAGACATGTAGAACAAAAAGAATACCATGGGGGTTGGAAATCATCTTACCTACTTCAAATTAGATGCACAATCTGAACATTGGGATTGCAAAACAAAGAAAACCCTTTTTGGATTGTTGGTCACCCCGGTTGCTCTTTATGGTTGCGAAGTATGGGGAAGTAGCATGTCAAATCATGGATGAAGACAATTAGAAAGAATCCAGAAACATCTAATCACAAGCACTCTTAAAGTCAAGTCAACAATCCCTTATGAGATCCTGTTGGTTGAAGCGGGTACTTTCCCGATGGAAGCATCAACAATAACTCGGTTGTTAAGTTATCTGAAAAAGGTTGAAAGCATGGATAATCATTATGGCCCAAAATAGTTGTGGAGGAAAAATTAGAGTGTAGAAAAAAACTTGGATGAAGCAAAACAACAAATGGATGAAAAAATAAGGCATTAACTTTCAGGAGTGTCCTAACAACAACAGGGAAATAAAACACATTGTGATAGAAAAATTTAGGATTGCCATGTGGACAGGGCAGATCAGTCATAAGAAAGCTTTTTACATCAAATAATTTAACCCTGCTTGGGAGCAAGATGATTTTTTTTAATCTTGGGGCAGCTATCAAGGGTAAAACAAGGATTTTAGTGGCTCAAATGAGGACCGGATCGCATCACCTTCTATGTGAAACCAATAGATGGACTATACCAAAGGAGGATTGGGAAATGAGAACTTGTCTTTTCTGCAGCAAAGGGGCGGTTGAGACGGAATGACATTTCATCATGGAGTGTTCAGCTTATAAGGATATTCGTATCCGATACGGAAACGACTTGGAGGTGGACAAATTAAATGAGTTATTCGAATAAACAAGGCTTGAAAAGATCATGGGTTTTGTGCTCAAGATTCACAATTTAAGATCTGATATTGAAAAAGTCTCAATTCATCTTAAAGTCTCATCTTTTGGTCCCATAGACCCTTCAAAGCTTGTGGACGTCATTAAAATCATTCATTCATTCATCCATTCATAATTAGAGCATGAGATTGAAAATAGATGCCAATAATTTTTCTTCACCGCTCAAAGAAATTGATGTGTTGTCACATGGTAATGGTGTAGGTGAAATGTTTTCTCAAATAACGTTGAAAGTGAGAAGTTGTTCCCAAGTTAAAGTTTTTTAGTTTTGGTCTAATGTTTATCATTAAGTATTCATGTTATTGTGTCATTATTGTTTGTATTAAAAGTAATCATTATTTACTTTTAAGTGAGTCAAGTCAAATATTGTCGGTATGCATTTACTCGTGTCACTCTCTTTGTTTGTATTATGCTTCCTTTTTCATACTAGGTTCTCTTAGTGGTCCTATCATAATATTTGTCCATGTTTTTCTTGCCTTTAAGATGGTTAGAAGTCTATAAATGGATGACTCTTCATCTATTGCAACGATTGTTGCAACTAGTGGTGGAAATGTCTCCCAAGCCCTTTCGGAAATTTGTGTCGAAGGTTCATGATGAGGTATGGATTCAGAATCGCCCCAAGATGTTATTTCTACCGAATTTTTAGACCATGTGGCCAAATGGTATCGTAATAACCGCCTTATTTCATATTTCGTGGTTACATTCCTCTCGAACCTTTTCTACAAAACTAGATAAAAACCATGGGAGTCCAACGATATCCTAGTTTCAAGCATCCATAACCTCACCAAGGGATTTTATCTCTTTTTCGTTTTGAGAGCTTTTGTGTGTCCAATCCCTCCTTAACGTTACATGTTGGTATTTAGGGAACACCCTTTTGGTGCTTTCTCAGTGGACTCGACTTTAACCCAACCAACCAGGTTTCTTTTAAAATCCCGATTTGGATTGAGCTTCCTAGACTCCCCTGTTCATCTCTGGTCTTTCCTTCCAGAGATTGTTAAACCCATTGACAGGATGATTTTTCATGAACATGATCGTTTCTTTTAGGCCCAACCCAACAACCGGGTTTGTGTTGAGGTTGACCTTGCGAAAAACTTACGGGACCACCTAGATATTCAAGTGAGATCCTTGTGTTTCTCTTAAGGTTGTTTATTTCAACCTTCCCAACACTTGCTTTTGTTGTCAAACCTCAAACCATCACATTCACGATTTTCCTCTTCTGGCTTGATCTAAACTCGATGTTTCGTGGCCTTCGCTGCGTCAAAACCCAAAGAGGATCTACCAACTGATGGTTGGACTACAATCGAGGAATAAGAAGGTTTCAAGTGTGAAATCCACATATGGTAACCCCGCTCCTTCCCCTCTTCCGTCCAAGGATAAGCTGGTCTCGAGTCCTTCCTCTTGTCTCGTATCCATTCCTTCCCAATCCATGCAAATCCAAGTTACACCTACACAAACAAAAGATTATGGGAATTTAGCTTCAACATCTCAAACTCTGCGGCGTTCACAAAGTCCACCCCATAAGGTGTCCCATGATTCGCGGGGAGAAAATGGGGTTAAACGCTACTCCATTTATGTTGAGCTTTCTAATTCAAACCAATTCATTCTTGCTAATAATTTTGCAATTCTTGGCTCGGAGGATGGTGTTCCAAACGGTCAGGGGAGCTTGACATGTTTGAATTTTCATGAATTTCATCTCTTGGAATGTTCGGGGTCTCATAAATCCCTCTCGCAAATACTTTGTGTGGTTATCTTGTCAACGTTTTAGCAGTTTGGATATTATTTGTTTACATGAAGTTAAAATTTATGGTTTTTTTCTTCAAAATACGCTAACTTACATTGCTCCTAATTTTTCACATTTTCATACTCTGCATATTGATGGCAAAGGTGGTGCTAGTATTTCCATTACCCCAAAAATTTTGACCTTAATTACCTTCTCGGGACACGATCCTCCAAATAGGACGGGGTGGGTGATTATGGCTATTAATGATCTTTCTTTTGGTATTCTTAATGTTTATGCTTCTAATGATGGCACAAAAAGAATGACATTATGGAAATGGTTAGGTGATAATTGTATACACCTAATTTTTCACGCTTTATCTTTTCATATATGTTACTAACAATTTATCTTCCAAGTTAGAGGTCATTAATGCATCTATTTCTAGGAACAAGTGCCTTAAGGGGCTTGTTCCGAGATAGGGGTATGGTTATTCATGTAACCATTGGGTTAGGGACGATACATGGAGAGAGAATGGCTTTTAGTCCTACTTATGCACCTTTTTCTCTTATCTTCTTACTTTGCTTTGCACCCTTCTGACACCTTACTTGCACATGACCATATTATTTTTTCCTTACATTAATTTTGTTCTCCACAACACATTTCACACACCACTTGTCATTTCCCTCCCTAGCCGACGCGTCATCGCGCGTAGGCAAGTGCATCGGTGCATTTTAAAATTTTTGGCCGACATTCGCCTGTAGGCGATCGCGTGGGTATAAATACCAAAAACTATCATGAAACAATAGGGGATACATATAACACGTAAATCAGATATATACAGGAACTCGCCATTTTATTTGCTCTTTTGCATCAACTTGCATATGCTCGCTTAGCTCTTGGATTTCTCGCACCTTGACTCTTGGATGGGATCTTCTTGTTGTTGTACTAGTTTGCTTGCACTCTTGGGTCACACTGTAGCGAGTTAGGACAAGATTGTTTCCCTTATCTTCCCGTAAGCTATTCTCTCTTGGTGTATTGTCCTTTGGAGATAGATACGTTAGAACTACCCCAATAGGTAAGTGTTCTAATTCGACTTGTCATTTTGCATAGAGTAGTCTCCTATCTCTTTTCTTATCACTTTATGTTAGCCTAACATCTTATGCACATGTTAATTTAGCATACTGTTATTCAACTCCTTATCTTATGTTGCATGTTTTACTTCAATTAGCATAGATCTTGCATGTTTACTTTGTCTCTAATCACCCCCATAGTACCGATACCCCAATAGGGTTCCTTCCTCTTTCTCGATCTCGGGCTTTGGAAACCCTAGGTTGACCTATTGTAAGGGTTACTTTCCTTTGGGTATATGTGATCTTAGTGGTCCTTTGTTGGCTAGATTTTCTGCATAGCATCAAACCTAGGCAGTCATGAGATAAATCTCCCTCATTTAACCGGTGAGGCTCCCGTGTCAGATTTGTCAATATAAATGTGTTATTATCTATCAGGGGGTTTTACTTTAACCACTTAGTTCATGAACCATAACTAAGAAGTTTTGCAGCAAGTAAGCAGCTGTTTAAGAAAGGAAAATTATAGATGAAAGAAGTAAAGGAAATGCAGAGAAGAAATGGGGAAGATGTGCATCCCAATTAGTAGATAACAGAGCTAATTGCATGCACATAGAAGAAACTTAATAGATATGAACACACAGAATTATAAAGCAAAGGCAGCTCTAGATCCAGATCTAAAATAACACAAAGTTTATCAAGAGATCTAAGATTCAAAGCAAGAAACAAAGTATACCGTGACACAAAGTTCTTGAAACTCGCTTCTTTGTATTCCTCTGCTCAAGTGGCTCTCGGGGTTCAAAGCACAAAGTCTAGAACACAAGATTGTTGCTTACAAATTATGATCGATCATTAACCCGGAGGTTCTTCTCTTACTTATAGAATGTAGGAGGGAAAGTACAAATAGAAGACTCAAACTGAACTAAAGTATGAACAAGTAAAGATGACATTTGCCAATCATCCTCAACTAACTTCTTCTTAAGTGACACATGTATCACTTAACTAATAGAATGGTTCCACATGACTTCAAGTAATGGTTGCAAAACCAATAACTTGAAGTTTTACAATTTCATTCGGGAACATAGAAAATACAAGAAGAAAGAATAGAATAAGTCATGCCAGCTGTAATGTTTACATCTTCTTCTTGTTCTGATATCTGATATACTTGTCGAACATATAATTCAGCATCCTTCCATCTGTTTTAGCTTTCGCTTCCTTCTCTGTCCCGAATTGCAAAGAACCCTTCATTCAACACTTTCTTTGCGCATGCTTCCACCTCTTCCAAACTTGGCCCAAATCTCGAATGCTGCTGTCATAGCGCCACCAATCTACCTGATAGAGTTCATCATGAAAGACTTGGTAGCTTTATCAATTCTTTTTTGTACCATCGAAGAGAACTTTCCAGGAATCATGCACCTTGTTAGAAACAATCCGCACATATGAAATAACACCTCCATCCACTCTTTCTTGGTGAAAGAAATGATCTTGTCAGTAAATCTGATGTTCTACTCTCAAGCACTGCATCCTTTTTAGCAAAACTCTGCAGATCTCCAAACGGAAAGATACTGCAAACTCTAGCTACTTCCCCTTCTCGATTGATCCATCCAGCACAATTTGTTCTCGCAACTAATACATCTCCGTACAGCACTTGTTGATCTCGGCCAAAATACTCAAGTTACTCTCTGCAACTGTATTCATGCCTTCTATGCTTTCCATCAGTTGCTTTAGTTGATTTGCTGCATCTTTCATAACCTTTAGGCGGGCTGGCACTTCCCCAAGTTGCACAGAAGCTTGACGAATAATCAGATCCTTCCATTCGTCAATAGCCTTTACTTGATTGCTTGCATCTTCCATTTCCTGCATAAGATGATCACTCACCTGCTCTGAAATGGGTTGAATGGAAGGTTTAGCAACCTTGGCTATGATCTCACATAATTGAGATATTTGCTTCTGCAGCTCTTCTTTCTCCGCCTTTTCACTGTCAAGCCTAAGGAACAAAGCATCCAAAGAATGTCTCGCATGTCCCGCTTCAATCCTTCGGTGGTAGCTTGACCGAGTAGTAGTATTTTGGTCACCATCACATCTTCTGTCGTGAGCTCCTCTTCTATCTTTTCTTCCGCCGGAATTGATATCTCAGCAAACTTCTCTCCCGAATCCTTGATGATCAACCTAGAAGTTGCTTTAGCAACTTTAGGCCTTCTATCTCTTCTCGCCGATCTCAAGTAGCTGTAAGTCATGCTTCTCTAAGTTCATCTCTACTCTTGCTTCCGGAACCAACTGCAAAGCTAACCATTCCGAGAAGTTACTTCTCGGGGAGTAAGAAGTCGCTGAGTGCACTACCATCTCCCGCTCCGCATCCTCTCCGTCAGAAAGTGCCACGGTGTTATGGCTGCCATCTTCTGAAACATCCAAGGACAAAGCTCTTTCGAACTCCGTCATCTGCAGCTTCAACATCTCCTCTGGAACGGGTGATGAACGAAGTGGCTGCGGAGAGAAAACGAACGTCGCTGGTTTCAATGAAGGCATGGAAGCATCCTGCTGTTGCATTGCAATAGTTGGTGATCTTCTAGGTACTGGAGAAGTTGGAGTCAAAGCTATGGTCGTAGAAGTGGTCTTCTCTTTCTCTTGAGATCTTCTGTGTACTTTCAACTTCTCGGACCTTCTGCTGCTTTCTCCTTCATGCTTTCATTTGAGGGAATCTCCTGCGCCGAAGTTGCCCGTGATTTGATTCATCAATACTTCATCAAGGCAGTATCCCTTCGTCAGCAGCCAGCTTGAAGTATTCACCAACACAGCTCCAGATCTTTCTTCAATTGAATGGCAGCCTCCAATGTTATCCTGCAGTATAGCTTTATCTCCTCCCATTTGATGGTAAGTGTCAAGTACCACGTTCCCATCATCTTTAAGATCCGCAGGTATCCGCGCTAGTCCAAAGTCGAACACTTGCTTTGCTGATAGCCTGCTGAAATCTTTCTTTCTAACCTCGTACTCACTTCTGCACTTCATCCAGAAATCTTCTAACGAAGGCACATGTGCGTACTCCTGGGAGATTGTCTTCCTGGCTACTCCAAATGGATCGAAGTTAAGCCGTGCAGGGAAGAACTCTTGCTCATACTCGGATAACATTTGCGCTTCCATCCCTCGAGCTCTGTGAATGCTGATGCAACTGTAATATCCCACAGTGATTGGGAAGAAGCCCGTAGACTTGTGCCGTTTCGACTGAAGGTCGTGTAACTCCACAAGTTGCCTGCTCAGCTCCATGGCGATCAATCTATCACTCGGATACCTGGGCATCTTTATTGGTTCTCCAGAAAATCCCGTAACCCTGAGGTATGTGAAATCTGCAAACTGGATGAATAAACTACCAATCTTGGACACTGCTTCCCACGCTTCCTTGCTTACCTTGTGAGTCTTCAAGTCTTTGTCTAGCCTGCAGATGAAATCGTAGAAGAAGTCATCGTTGATCACTTTGAAGTCCTTCTCGCACGCAGGTACAGTAAGCTGTGGGTAGCACTCGAAAATGGGGTCCTTGGAAAGAACACCACATCTATCCAGCTTGGAAAAGACACCCTGTGAAGCTGCAGCATACACCAAGTATGAAGTCATCTTGAAGCTGAAAGTACGCTTCACGTTCCGAAGCTGCTCACCGATGTTGCTGCTAATAATTTCCGACCAATTGATTATAGAATCAACCTTGTTGATTTCAATGGTCCTGATGAAAGCATACATCCATGTACGGAAAGTGTAGGCATTCGCTTCGCCATTCAACCTGCATAGCAATTTGACGACATCATCTGCCTCCTGCACCAAATTGGACCGTGGAAGAGTTCTCGGGAACTTTGAAGGGGATCTAGGCTTCTTCATGAACCGGCTGTTCATTATGCTCACGCAATCAGCTCTATGTTTTTCCCATCTACCGTCAAAGATCCCGAATGCTAATAAAAGTCACCACCTTTCGATCTTTGGAATCTTCAGACAATAATTGATGAATTCCACATCCAAACGAATTATTGTCTTTCCCGCAACATCACGCACTGATCTGGATGAAGGATGATAAGATCTAGCACACTCCATCACGAACTCTGGCAATTGGGCTGTACATGGGAAAGCTGCAGCTCGGATAATTCCGCTACTTTTGACCGCACGCATGAGTGAAGTCTTTCCCGCTCTGGATCTATCAATCAAATCGAAAGAGGTTTTGGGCCTAGATCTGTGTCTCCTATGTCTGAAAGTTTGGAAGCAATGCATGAATCCATCGTGCTCTCTTTTTCATCTCCTTTCGCCATGGCTTTGTCTATCTTTGTCTGAATAATTCTTTTTCTTCTAACTTGGCCGGATTTCTTCAATACTGGTGCAGATCTGGACAATTCTTCAGATTCGGAGGATATTTGCAATGTATTAGACATTGATAAAAACTCCTTTTCTTTTGTAAAGCACCTGTAATGAGTTCCTGCAATTTATTCAGACAAAAATGGCCACCGGAGCATGAATAGTGAATTTAAATTATAAAAATCTGCACTTTTCAAGCCCTCTTTGCCCCAAAAATTGGTGTTTAATTTGCACATAAAGAGAGCATGAATCCTTTCAATCAACACCGAGCTCTGTAACACTGTGAAAACAACTATGCGATAAAGATCAACCTCCTCCAAAGCATGCGCCAAATCTGAAGCTTTTAGCCTTGTTAGCACTTTGTCGAACAAAATCCTTCCTATAATGGGGGCGCACTTTTCCTCCCGGCTGCAATTCTTTACCCGTGAATTAAATTATTCACCCATATAGCTGCCCATGCTTATATAACCTTCACAATTCTATAATTAATAATTGCCCTAACAATTAAAGGCAATTAATTAATTAAAAATCATGTTTTTCTCTTTTTAAAATAGCATGTTTAAGGACAGCCATCCAATAAATTAAATTAATCCATTTTAATCCTTCACACAAAGACTTCACTCAACCTCCACAAAGTGTGCTTTGACCATAGCCATTTGAAAATAGAAATTAATTTAATGTTTTAATGCCTTAAAAAACATTAAATAATACCCAAATGGGGCGCACTTTTTGAGATGAAGAGGACAGCCATTAAATAAATTAAATTTAATGCATTTAACTCCTTTCTTTTATTCTATCTTTGACTTGTTGACCTCCTCCAAGCTTGGGCGCACTTTTTGAGAAGAAAGATTAATAAAAATAATCAAATTTAATCCTTTTAATCTCTCACCAAAGGGGGCGCACTTTTTTGCACATGTAATTCTATTTTTAAGAATTTTTTCACAATGGGATTCTTTACCCTGCAAGGCAAGCACCAAAATCCCATGATCCACTTAAGTGATTTGACTTTGACAATGGGATTCTTTACCCTGCAAGGCAGGCACTAAAATCCCATGATTTCACTTAAGTCACTTTCCTTTTATTATATCATGGGAATTTTTACCCTGCAAGGCAGGCAATAAATTCCCACCTGCCTGCAACCTCTATTTTTCCCACTGCAGCTTAAGTGACTTTTATAACACGGGAAAAAGTACCCTACCAGGCAGGTATAAAATTCTCACCCCTACGTGGCTTATATTTTTCCCATCGCAGCTTAAATCCTTTGTTTTCCAAAAATGCGCCCATCCCCGTAGGGGCTTTTCTGTGCACGACTTCACTTTTTCCCAGTGATCTAGACCTCCGATGATGACTTCCTCTGGGCATAATGTGCGTGTATGTTTTCCAGTTGCTCCAGGCCAAAAATCGGGCTTACCCGGAAGGAATTGCTCCAGAGAAATTTCACAGAAAACAAAACGGGACACCACAAAAACACGAAAAATTGCCAAAAGTTACAAATAAAGCCCAAAACTTAAAATAAGTTAAAATCCTTTTGGCACATAGGAATAATAACATATTTGCTCATAATAGAGTTAAAACAGAGCGCAAATAGCCTCATACGGGGCTCAAAATAATTAAATACAAATTTCCCGCAGACAAATCCCGACGACAGAATAAAACAATTTTGGGCATCTGGGTATTTGGCGAAAAAGGCTAATATGGCTCTTTGGGATTATCTTGACGCAATACAAGAACTTTCAGGCAATAAAAACAACAAACGACCCATTATTTTAAAAGTACGAAAATTTTTCGGATAGGGTAGTCACAGATTTCAGGGTGAAATCTGAGTGACACCATCCTTGTACCCCCTTTGAATTATGTCTGTTATGTGTTAGTTTCTGTGTGTCTCTTACTCGTTGCCTCAATACCCTAGTTGAACGAATGATAGGGGTGTATGTTGTCGAGACACATTTTTTCCCGTCATACATGCTTGGTGAACCCGACATGAACTTCCTTTTGTACCTTCTGATTGAGCACAACTCATTAAAAGCATCCATTTTTAGTTTTATCTCATTTCAGCCCTTAAAAATCCAGAAAAAACCTAAAAATAAATGTTCCCGATGCTATTGGCCCCTATGTAAAATCTATGTAGGGTCGATTGTGTCTGTCTTAGTTCATTTTCCTTCCCAAAGCTATCGATCCTGCGTAAATTATCTACATGGCCGATTGCATCTAAATTGTAGTTTTCCATAATTTTGCTTTCAGTTTCCAGTCTGCACCAATGTCTCCTCTCAAGCTCTTTTTGGCTCAGTTAAATCCCCTAAACTTCTCCATGGGCTATTCATTCATGCATGCATTTCCTCTTCATGCACCTAAGTGTTATAGTTCTCATCCTGCAAATGCTAATCTTCCTAGCTTCCCTAGTCTTACCCATAAAGCTTCGTTGTCCCCACCTTGTCCCTCTGATCGCTCAGAACAAGGTTACTCAACTGAGTGTAATGTGGTTGAGGTTGAGCATATAGATCCGAGATGTGTCATTAAAAATATCAATGAAAATGAATATCTTACACTGATTGGGATGGAAGTATCCAAAAGATATCCATTGATACCATGGAGACGACCATGCCCCGTCTCAATTCAATGGGATTCATCGTAGTCTAACTCCTCCCCGCAAGACCGATTAAAACGAGTCTCTTAAAACCCCTACCAATCAACATGATGAACACCAAGAAGTGCATACAAATAAAGGCCAATCTTCTTCTACAAATCCCAACATATTGAAAACTAAGCTCCTAGATATGATGGCCTTCTCCCAAGCTGCTCCCACATCTAGCATGATCCAAATACAAAAGCAAATGTTACAAATAACATCTCAAAATGTGGTACCTAGTGTACCTTCCTTCACACCTCCTCCAATGGTGGATGCACGCGGAAATATTATTCTTCCTCTATCAATCCCAAACAATATGTTGTAAAGTATCCAAAATGAACTTTTAGCTCCATATATCACAACCATAGTGGTGTCCCCAGATTTCACCTTGAAATCTGGGACTACCCATTTAAAAAATCGTTCTTTTTAAAATAACGGGTCTTTTTGTGATTTTATTGCCAGAAGTCATCTCTATTACGTTAAAATATTCCTAGTGAATCATATGAGCCAATTTCGACAAATACCCAGATGCTCAAACTCATTTTATCCCTCCGTCGGGTTTTGTCTGCGGGAATTTTATTTAATTATTTATTTAATAAATAAAGCCCCGTTTAAAGTAAATTGTGCTCTGGTTGAACTCTGTTGAAGTTTTCCATGCCAGTATTCCCACATCTCAGTAGGGTTTTTACCAAGAATGAATTCAGAGTGATTGTCTGCAACTTCTGGCAACGTTTTCTTTTTTATTTATTTCTTTTTGCGTTTGTTTTCGGTTTTCTCCAGATTTGTCTATTAAATTCCCCTTGATCTGGTCTTTGTTCTGTATAGCCTGTTTAATTACCTAGAACATCTGGAAGTCATTTACGGCCTCAGCAATGGAAGGAATCAGTCTCGGAAGGAAAACTTCTGACAAAAATGAATTCAAGCAAAAAAAGCCTCTCTTAGGCAAGTCACACTTTTTGGAATGAATGGATTTAAGATACAATAGAAATTTTGGCGAATGAAAGTGCAAGTGGGCATTTCTTACCTACCTTGCAGGGTTCTTTTTCCCATGAAGTCAAAATCACTTAAGCTGCAATGGGAATATTAGAGGTGGCAGACAGACGAGAATTTCTTACCTGCCTCACAGGGTAAGAATTCCCATTGTAAAAGAAAAATCACTCAAAACACCGGTAGGAATTTCTTTCCTTCCTAGCAAGCTAACTTTTCCCATCAAAGAGGTTTATTCACCCATGCAAGTCACATTTTTTCAAAGAAGGCTATTTTCCATACAAGTCACACTTTTTGGGAGATGATTTAAGCTGCCAGTGGGAATTTCAAGAATGCATGAGACATGCGAGAATTTCTTACCGCCTTGCAAAGTTTCCTATGATGAAAGGCAAATCACTTATGTGGAAGAGGGGATTTTTGGAGCTGCAATGCAAGGTGAAAATTCCCATCAAGTTGACTTCCTATTTTTAGCAGTCACCCTTGCCAAAAAGTGTGACCCACCTTGGCATTAAACAATGCATTTAATAATATTTATTAATGGTCTTTCTACCCAATTTTGGCGCCATGAATGGAAGGAAAGTCAATGCAAAAGGATAAGCTAAAGAGAAGTCAAGGATGCATGCTAAAAATAAATAAAATAAATTTATAAAAACAACCAACAACATGCATAATTGGGCACCCAAATTGGATGAATAGATGTGGCTTTTAATTAATTAAATTGCCAGAAATAGAGAAGGCAATTATTAAAAATAGCATGCACAAGGCTATATAAGCATGGGACGCCATAAGGGAGAAGCAGTTAATTCTTTTTGATGAAGTTTGCAGCCCAGACAAGTTTTGGCACCAAAAGAAGAAGGATTTTGCATTAAAGATTATTTTCCACTGTCGGGAAGCTTCCAGTTTTGGCACCTAGGGTTAGAATAGCCTAATTTTTATCATTCTAAGTGTCTACATGTTGGTATATGTGCCCAGGTGAATTAAATAATATTTTTTTCTTGCTTTGCATGCAAGCAAAACCTCAAATTTTAGGGCAGCAAACTTTATATGTAGATTTTGGTGATAAAAATCAAGTATTCATGACATGAACTCCATCTTGTATCCAATTAATTGCGGTATTCATCACAGTGCTCATATTAGTGAAAGAAATTTTAAATGAATGTAAGATACATTGAACATCTCTTCGAATCAAAACAAATTTCTAGATCGCACAAATTGAGCCAATTACAAGGGATTCTGGCAAAATTTAAAAAAAAAAGCCCAAACAAAGATTGTTCCATATCAGATGAAGCATGATGAAAGAGAAGGATCATCTGAATCATGCATAGCTTCCAGATTTGTTGACATCAATGATATTGACATAATCCCTAAACGCATCTCCGATTTAATTGTGGATCGAGATCCGGAAGGACATCTCTCATGCGGGCAATTAAAAACAACGGAATTATTCAAGCTTCAACGTTTCTAGTCACAACTCAGTTGCCTGAATTTCTTATGGAGTGTGCAAGGTCATATCATCCTCTTTCCATAACCATTTGGGATCATGTGGGAAAGACAATAATTAGGATGGATGCACAATTTATTAATTATTGTTTAAAGATTCCGACACGACCAGTGGTGATTGCAATTAGCATGTTGGATGTTGGCAATAGATGGGAGAAACACAAAGCAAATTGTGCATAATGAATAGCATATACATGAAGAAGCCCAGATCTCCATCAAAGTTCCGAGGACTCTTCCACGATCCAATTTGGTGCAGGAAGTTGATGATATTACTAAATTGCTTTACAGGTTAAATGGAGAAGCCAATACTCATAACTTCCGCTCATGGATGTATGTTTTCGTGAGAACCATTGAGATCAACAGAGCTGATTCAATTATCAATTGGGCGGAGATCATCAGTGACAACATCAGCAAGTAGCTCCGAAGTGTGAGGCGGACACTCAGCTTCAAAATGGCTTCATACCTAGTATATGCAACAACCTCGCAGGGTATATTTTCCATATTGAATAGACGGGGGGTTTTGTCAAAAGATATTATTTTTTAGTGCTTCCCATAGTTGTCAGTTCTTGAGTGCAAAAAAGATTACAGGGTGGTTAACGATGGGTTATTACAGCTGCCAGAGCATCCATAAGGTGAGGGGAATCGAATACGAAAAGTTTTCTAGATATGAACATGAGTTTTTCCTAGCACGATTGAACTATGATCCATATGGGATAGCGAGGAAGACAATCTCCTAGGAATATGCACACGTACCTTCATTAGAAGACTTTTGGATGAAGTGCAGAAGCGAGTATGAAGTCAGGAAGAAAGATTTCAGCAGGTTATCAGTGCAACAAGTATTTGATTATGGTTTAGCATGGATACCTGTAAATCTCGCGGATGATGGACATGTGATACTTGACACATACCATCAGATGGGAGGAGATAGAGCTGCTCTTCAGGAAAGCATAAGTGGCTGTCAGACGATTGAGGAAAGGTCTTCCACGGTTTTGGTTAACACCTCAAACTGGTTGTTGACAAAGGGGTATTGCCTAGACGAAGCTTTGATGAATCAACTCATAGGTAAATTTATTCAGTAAGAGACTCTAGAAAAAGAAAGCACGAAGGTGAAAGTAACAGGAGGCCAGATAAGCTTAAAGTATACAAGAAGTCTCAGATACTGGAGAAGGCCAATTCTATAACTATCATGCTAGTACCGCTTTCAAACAAAGCTTATCTTGTGTCAACTAGTAGCACTTCGGAGACCCCTGAACCCCAAGCAAATGTTGTTGTTCCTCTGTTGAATCCAGCATCATTTGTATTTGCTCATTAGCCACTCAGATCTTCACCTTCTCACGTAGAGAAACTGAAAGCATGGATGGCGGAGTTTGAAAAAGCATCGTCTTTAGACAACTCAGAGGATGGCAGCCACAAAACTATGGCAAATTTGGATGCAACAGAGTCTGAACATGAGAGAGTGGTACACTCAGTGACTTCTCATTTCCTACGGAGCAATTTTTCATCATGGTTGGCTTTGCACACGATTCCAGAAGCTAGAGAAGAGATCAACTTGGAAGAGCATGACTTGCAGCTACTCTTGAGTTTGGGTGGAAAGGATAGAAGACCTAAAGTTGCCAAGGTAACTTCAAGGTTGATTATTGAAGAATCAAGACAAAAGTTTTCTCGAGTTGACAGGCCCAACAAAGGGAAAGTAGAAGGGAGAACTCACAGTGGCAAATATCTTAGTAACCAAAGTGTCACTAGGTCAGACTACCATGGAAGGATTAAAGCAAGATACACATACACTAATAAATGCTTTATTCCTCAAGTTGGAAAAAGAGAAGGTAGAGAAAACCAAACTTCAAGAGCAGGTTTCCTAGTTGTGTGAAATCATTGCTAAGGTTGCCAAACCTTCCTCTCAGTCAGTTTTAGCACATGAGCAGGTGAGAAACCATCTAATTGAGGAGTTGGAGGATGCAGGAAATCAAGTCATAGCTATTAATGAATGGAAAATCCAGATCATTCACCAAGCTTCAAAACAACTCAAAGAAGTACTAGCTAGTCTGGAAGTTATGAAAGATGCATTATCACAATGAAGCAACTGATGATAGGCATAGTGGATGAGAATGCAGTGGCTGAAGGTAACCTAGACATTTTGGTTAAAATAAATAAGTTACCGGAGGAGGTTTTGATTGCGGCGAAACTTGTACTTGATGGAATGATTGAAAAGGGCAAGCAACTTGAGTTTGTAGTTTCTTTCCACATGGAAATTCTCAAGCTTATGCTGAAAAGAATGCAATTGCTTGAGGATAAGATATTTTCATTGCCGGGCAATATAGTTTCTTTCACCGAGGAGGAAGTATTTTGGGATGTTTCTTCCTGTAGAAGAGCTATTCCAAACAAGGTGCCTGCTTCTCTTGAAGGGTTGCTTCTGATGATTCAGAAGAGGATTGATGAAGTTGTTAAGACTTTCACATTGAATTCAATTATGCTGATAACACTTGAATCAAATATTAAAGAGTTCGGGCCTAGTTTGAAGGAGGTGGAAGTAAGCATTGACAATCTATCCAAAGGATTGTTGCAGTTTAGGACCGAGAAAGAGGTTGTTGCTAAAACAGGTGGGAAATTTATAAATTATATGTTCACCAAGTATATTCAATATCAGAAAAAGAAGAAAGCGTAGGGTGGAACATCTGACAGATCTTCTTTCTTCTCTTCTTTCTCTTATTCCTTATGTTCTCGGATGAAATTGTAAGATTAAAATTATTGGTTTAAAATTCATTACTTTATGTAACATCCCCTTTTTGTTACATCACTTTACATCCAAATTTTCTTATATATATATATATATATTTCTCTTTATGCTTCTCGATTTAAATACCCATATATTTAAATCCAACATAAATCTTAATGCAATCCAATTCTGATAACTGTCATGAACCATGTGTAGCTATATGAGAGATTACTGAACCTATTCATTCTCCCTCTATGCTCTGTACGAGCTCATACATAAATGTATCCTTGGTTCTCCTTTATCATAATATGATAAAGATATAAGTGAAGACTTCTAAGTGTCTACCTGGGTTCCACCTATGAAATCCACAGGAATCTCATAACTTAGTCCTATCTAAGTGCCTACCTGGGATTCCACCTATGAAATCCACAGGAATCTCACAGCTTAGATCATAGTGAAATCTCGACAGTGTAATCAGCAACTTACACCACTTTGCGCAAAGTTTTCCGAGTCATGTATACCATGCTCAATTCCATGACGGCACACTCGTCATTAGGAAATTGTCATTTCACCTTAATCACTTATTCAGTTATATGGATTCATAACCTTTATTTTGTTTTTAAGGTAATTTTTAAATCATTAAAGAACAACCTAGGCCTATGACACCTTCTCCACGAATGGGTCGTACCTAAGGTCTGGACTAAGGTTGATCCCAGGACCTTTAATCTTCAAACACTTAAATTACCTTTCAAGATCTCTTGCCCAAGTTAACCATAAATGGAAAACAATACTATCAAAATCTATGATCAGTATTACAATTTAATTATTGTCCCGGCTTAATAAATTGAGCCCATATTTCTTTATTTCACCTTCTTGGGATATGTACTTGCAAAAGGCTAGGTATTAAGGTAGGATTTATGCTTTTTATCAAGTACCATAGACTATTTCTGCCAGTAAACAATTAAGCATAAGCAATTCACTTTTCTTAGTGGCAGCTTAATCAAGAGAGTGTACATATTTTAATATATATATATCCATTAAGTAAACTAGGTTTGGAGATATGAGATGTTAGTTTGGAGGCACTACTCGCCCATTCATCCTTTCTTATTTTAGTTTTTTTACATAAGGTCTTTGATTCCCTTAGTAGTGATCATTTACTAATCCTCATTAGGGACAATAGTAGAATTGACTAAGATTGGGGTTTGGATACTGAGTCCTTACCAACTTAGTAAGTGTGGACCCTAATCCTTCATAGAGGTATCAACGCCGTAGTACTTGATTATTCAGGGTCGTATCCTCTTTTACTTGAATACTCAATAGATATAGATGGCCTACCTGACATCATAGTTCTACCATAAAAGGATTAAAATATTGCCATTGCAACAATAGTCAACCGCTTATGATTTACCATACCATAAAGGATGTAAGTTCTTAAACTATTGTTTCATCGTCATGGATCATATTAGCCATGAAGTCCTTTTTACTTCTTTTGCCATTTATCTTTTCTGCATTTCGATCATTCTACTTGTTCCATTACTATTTTCTTACATGGCTTCACATCTTAGTCCAAGAAGAGTAGGTTTCCACCATTATTGACAATGGTTAATCCTTGAGATCATAAATCATTTTAGTGGGATTATATTTCATTACCTTTCAAGGTAATAGATATGATTCATTACTTAGAAGATTATCATATTATGTAATCGCTGAAATTGTCGATAGTTACCTTTTATCTCAATGATAGTCACCATTGTTCTTATTAATTGAATTTACAGTAGTTGAGGTAAGAGTCTGTAAAGTATCTATTCATGCTTTAAGCAATAGCACTCAGTTATAATTCAATGATACGTAGCAATGCTACATGCATCATTACCCATGCTGCGATTCCACCTACTATCAATAATGCTTGCAATAATCTGAGTTATCTCTTTATTTACCTTTGTGATAAAGAGTAATATAATAGTTTACTTCTCGACATTTCTAATTGGTAAACAACCCATAAGGATTACATAATTTGCAACTTATTGACAGTGGTCAATAATATTTTCCAAGGTATAAAATTTATTGCAAATCATAATACGAAATGACATATGTACTTAAATGGAAATCAAATAATCATATCTTTTTTTTTTTTGAATAGTTGATCTGTAAAGATCTTCGAATTGCTTCTCAACAATTAAAGAATACAATAAAGAGGTCAAGTGTCTAATCAAACTTGAACACAAATTGGAATAGGCTTAATGCCTCTGATTAAAATAGAAATCTTTTTCTACACATCATCACTTATCCCCTTTTTCCTTCATAACACTCGAACAAGATGAAGCTCATAAGTGAGTCAGAATATTTACAATAAGTAATGACTAAAATTATAGTTTCATACAATCTAATTACTCATACATCTAAGGAAAATTCAAAATGCCTCGTCGAATTCATTTGCCACAAATTTCCTTTTTCCCTACACTGAAAGTTGATGTATAAAATTGCACACAAGGTTAGTCCAACATGACTGGCATGAATAGCCCTTATCCCCACTTAATAACTTATGCAATATAGTATTTGATTAAATGATATGATGTAGCATTAAGATCATATCAACAACACAATAATGCAAGGAATCATTCGTCATAAGTTTAAAATAATTTCTTTTCATCCATCTAAAAACTATTTGCTGATATCATTTTAAATGCCTTAATAAAAGGAATTCACATAATGCAACACTTAACAATTTAGGATAAAAACATTCATAGCAATCATTCCTCGTTCAGCATCATGATAATTTATAAGTCAAAACCAACTGTTGTCAATAGTTTTTCTAATCCTACACAAACAAAAGTGGATAATACAATACTAGTATGCAGAATATAGAAATAGCATAATGCCTCCCATTCTCGATGGGACTAAAGATATAAAAAGTCAGAAGTAACAGAGGGTATCCCACCCTTAAGCTGAAACTAACATTCTCCAAATCAATCATATGAAATCTGATGATATCAAGATTTTGTTCGCCAATAAGGAAATATGGCGTAATTGGTAGACACTACAAACTTAGTAGAATCGAACCTTTGTAGAAAAACTTCTATTAACATGTAATTATAGTATTATATCCTTATATCCTTAAGGTATTCTTCTGGTGTTCATAGGGACTGATCTCATCATGCTACTCAATGTACGTAGCAGAAATTTGCTATAAAAGATATTCTGAACAACAACCCTCAAAACATGTTCTTCATCCTTACTTCCCTTCAGACATCTATTGCTAGAATAGGTCGCTAACTATATTAAGAAATAATATACATTGCTCTCAGGCATGGCTGTTATACTCTTGTAAAATTGTTTAATATTGTTCTTTAATCCAAATTAAATGCATCCTAATAGGGAATTTATATTTCACCCAGACATAGAAACCACTAAACTCAGCATAAGACAGAATGCTTCTCAATTTCCAATTAAAACGTTAGTAAGGTAATTGTTTTTTTAATTACCTTAATGAATCAAGAGCCTTAAACAATAAGTGCAACCTTCTTACTCAATAAAAACAAACCCAGCTAACGTCGTTATTAGTCGACGTTTCAAGTGAATACAACTTGTTATGGCTTATTTATATTGCCAGGAGGTAACCGATATAAATTGGCTAAACAACCTATACAGAGTTTGGAGCTCATAAGCCAATTGCTCACGCTTAAACATGCAAATCATATCACCTGATAGGTCATAATGACACATATGCAATACCGATCATTAATGCACCCGGACTTTCTGGATAAAACTGGTTGATTTAGAAATGGCCTAAACAGGAAATTCCCTTATGGTTTTTATTTAAGGTTGACACTGGATTCTTGAACATGTAAACGACCCCAAGTTCCAGATGTAAAATTTACCCAAAACTAAACATGGATTTAGTTATGCTAAGAAGCAATTATTAACTCCATAGTGCTAAAAATTACAGTGCATCCTTTTTAAAGCTACTGAGGGTAAAGTTTCAGGCCTACAAAATTCATATTATTTTGTTTCCACTATTGCCATAGAAACCCCAAACCTCATTATTATTTATAGCGGCACAAATAAATTTACAAATCAAAACGTCTATGGTTATGTCCAGGTTGAAGACCAAGGACTAAGTGATTGAATCTTCAAGATTTCAACTTAGTGAATGCTTATTAGCCATCAGTATTTCCAGTATTACTGTTTATCACCAAATCCTAGAAAGTAAGGAAATATTAACTTAACACGGTTATAGTTTATTAAATGAAGCCAACGTGGTCCCCATAGTACCAAAAATCACAGTATGACACTTAAGGTATTTTCCTTAATAGTATAATTATTTCAGGCATCTGGATAATACCCAGAGCTTGTGAATTAATATTCAAAATAGAGAATGATAGAGCTCAGATAAATGAGTTTTCACTTCCCTAAAGTATCACAAAGACAACCTTTTAATAGAAATAAACACGCAAAACAACAACACCCAATCTATCAGTTAATACAGCAGATCTCAGAAAGCTGAAATACAGTCACTCATAATTTCGCAAGATTCACACAGTAGACAGTAATAACCTTTCCAAATGCATATTCAACCAAAGAAAATGTTGCAGATATCATCTATTCAAATATTAGATTGAATAAGATTTTAAGAGAGGGTGAGGGCGATCCATGCCTGGTAAAACTGAAATCCTTCCACCTTGTAGTCCCAACGACTATTCCTTCCTACGAGGAGCGATTACCAATGCCCTTTTATCTTCTAAAATTTCCAACGAACTACCTTTCAAAAACTGTATGCAAATTTGGTTCCAACAGTTGAATTTTCAAAGGAAGAAGAAGAGTTCACAGTTTACATGTATAAAGAAAAAAAATACGAATCACCAAAGATGTCTCGATAGCTTCTTCAAGAAGCTTCACCAATTCCCAAAGCTCATTTAAGAGCATTTAATATATATTCCATGTTATTTAATAACCAACCAAACCTCCACCGCCGATATAAGATTTCCCTTCCACCGATGGCATGGATTTTTAGAAAACTTTAAATTCCTTTTTCCAAATTTAACCACTTGCATGGTTAGAAATATAACTAATCATTCACAAGGCAAACACCTTCATTGAAATCGTGGTTTGTGCTTAACTAAGCCTCGGTAGTATAAATTGCATTAATACATACTTGGTGGGTCTTCCATGTAGTTATTCGACTTATAAATCCTTAAGCCTCGTGAATGGCCTATTTAGTTGATAAAGATACCTATTAAATATTAAATTTCATTGCCAAAATATATGTTGCATTAATCAACACTATCTCTTAGCATCTCGATTATCTTAATAATTGAATGCCTCATTATAACTTAAAATGTTATCCAATTAAGTTCACAACTTATAGAAGTTTATCATAATAGAGTTTGCATGGAGGACATTCAGATAGGTCAAAGGTGATGATCACATCATCTTCATAGCCAAGCTCACCGCGATTAATCAAACATTTATCCCATGCTACACAATGTAAGATTTGATCAAACTTAATATAACAGTCATGAAAGAAACCAAGTTCAATATATAGTTTAGTACCTTACTAAATATCATCATTTCCTCATAATGACTAAAGTATAGAGGTAGTGTATAAGTTCAACCCTATTTTGTAACTTTAACTCCCCAACATGCAAAAGTAAAATAATAATAATAGCCATGAAGGTACATATTCTAGTTATGCATCCCATAACGAAAGTTCATCTTCTCTAACCAGAAGGTATTTTATAACACACAACATTACCACAGCCATCCGAGATGATTACTACAACCATCATCAACAGAAACATGATAGTGTACCAACATGTAAAATGAATTACAACATTACTTAGCTTATGGCTATGTGACAACAGGAGCCATTACGATTTCATGTGTACAATTGTGCATGCGTATGCATACCCTTTCGGCTATGCTTATGTGTCCACAAAGAGTAGTACACGGGACAACGTAGTGGTACCAATTGTCGCGTAACTCTCTAATTATTTTATTGCTTCAATTCATTTTATGACAAAAGAGAATGAGGAATTGAGAGGTGTTACACTTTAAGTTATTTGGAAAAGTTCTCTAAGATAAGTGGAAGATGTACACAACTTTGGCTTAACTGTAGTTGCATGTCATTTAGAGAGGAATTCAAGGAGAAAGATTGTCAGATGTTCCCTTTACAACTTCCCGCATGTTCTAGTTTAGTTGTAGTTTCCATTTGTAATTTCCCCTCTATACACTATAAATAGAGGAAGAACCTACATGTTAAATGATCAGAATTGATAATCAACATTCTTGTGTTCTAGACTTTGAGTGAAATCCTTGGTATCTTTCAAAGCTAAGGAATAGAGCAAAGCAAGCATTTACGGAGAACTTTGTGTCAACGATGCATTTTTTTCTTATTTCTTTATAGATCTTTTCATAAACTATGTGTTATCTTAGATCTGGATCTAAAATTTCCTTTTCTTTAAATTCAACATGTCTAGATCTATTTGTTTTGTCTATGTGTATGTGACCAACTCTCACAACTATTGGTTACGCTGCACATCTTCTTTCTTTTCTACTCGTAATCAATTATTTCTCTCTTCTACATATATACATTTCTTACAGTTTCTTACTTGTTGTAAAACCGCCTAGCTATGGTGTATGAGCTACGCAGTTAAAGTAAAACCAACAGATAGATATTAGGAAATATAATTGACAAAATCTTACACGAGAGCCTCACCGTAAATGAGGGAGATTTATCTCATGTCTGCCTAGGTTTTCAGCTATGCAGAAAATCTAGCCAACACACAAATTTAGGAGAGACTATCCCTACCATCTCTTATAATGGTTCCGGGATCCAACCGTCTTCCTCAAAACTTTTGGCAATCCCTATAAAGAATGGATTCGAACAAATACCTATGCAACAAATAAGCTTCTAGTGAAAACCTTAGTGGGTGAGGACCTAGAATTGTGTAATCAGCTTCCTCCAAACTCAATAGTTAACCTATAAGTCTTAGTCAAGGCCATGATGTATGCATTCCAACAACGTGGTCTACCCAAAATACCTTGCAGAAATTTATAAATCTTAAACAAGGAATGAATGAATCAACTCACAACTTTATTAAAAATGGAAATCTTTGTCCATATAAGCTAACCATAACCTTGATAGTAAAATTTTATCTCAAATCTTTCTTAAGGCCCTTATGCCAACCCTCCAATACAAGGTTAGGTCTTTCTCTCCTAACATGTTAGAGGAAGCCCTCAAGCAAGCTAAAAGACAAGATCACCTTATGCGCAAGTTTGGATGCACTTCCAACTCATCGCCCAAGATTAAAAGCACAACACATGTAATCAACTCTTTGAAGTTCCCAATAGAAAGAAGAATGGGAGAAAATTGAGAACCTTCTCACTCTTTCCCCATGCCCCCTTATCTCACATCAAACTTCTCCAAATGCTTCCCACTCTTCGAATCTTCCTCCTTCGAAACAAGCTCTGCCCACTTTTAGGGGTGATTTATTTTATTGATGACATGCAAAGACCTTAGGAAGGCAGCCCTTAACTTCTTCCTTGGTTCCTCTTTTGATTACTCTGTCATCATACAAGAACATTATGAAAAATATCAATTTTTAGAGAGATCTCGCTCCATTCTCAAAATCAACACCATTAAAATCCCATGAAGAATGTTTTGGGTACCATAGAATACTCGTACGATCAAAGTTTCTTGAATTCTCAAAATATATCAATTCCGCCAAAACTAACTATAGGCGTAAGCCTACCCATAAAGATCATGTTATTAAACCAAAGAAACCTACCAATAACCCATCTGTGTTTGATACTTCCCAAGGTCCACCACTGATAGAGCCCACTTCCATAGTTGATCCTTCACCCATAGTATTAATGGTGTTACCAAGAAATGATCCCATTCCCCCTTCCTCTGAAAATATAACTCCATCAAATGAAAATTTTCCTTTAGGATTGGACACAACTTCTATCATGCCACCACCACGGTATCGATATGGAAGTTATTCCAAGTCATAGTGGAACTTTTTAGAAGAGCTAAAATATCCTACATGTAAGATTCCCTTTATGGAATTCATGCGTACTTCAGCTTCACATCACAAATTCCTTCTTCAACAACTACAAAGCTTTGAGAATCCTCCTAGTGAGGCTCCCAAAGCTCCCTCCACATCTATAACCCCATAAATTCATCACATAGAGACTATAGGATGACCTCCACAAAGTTCACACTTGGATTGTTTATCCTTTAAATTTTGGAGGATGACATGATTACCGATGAAGTCTTATTTCATGCAGATGACCCACCCCTACTCATTAACATAGTTATCCACGATGCTCAAGTGCGTAGAGTACTTATGGATGAAGGGTCGGGAATTAACTTAGCTTCCTATTCTCTAATCAAAAACCTCATATTTTCCATCGATAACCTCAAACCTACTTGATTGATCGTGGCTTCAACAAAACCAAGCAAAAACCCATAGGATGCATCTGGTTACCCATCATAGTCGGACCCAAAATGGTTCACATAAAGCTTATGGTTCTAGATCATCCTCTCTCTTATAATCTCACATTGGGTTTCCTTGAATGCATCGCATGCGCGCAATACATCGTCTGGGTACCAATGTATTAAATTCATTCACAACAAAACTAAAAATTTAGGCATGATGCTAATCCTAATCCTTGGGATATTCCGATACCATTTCCTAATGAGCCCTTCATAATGCCCACTGCTCCTGAGATCCAAGGCATTCCATATCTAGAATTATTTGATCTTAGGCTTGAAATTCGAGTTGTGTTAGTAGATTTGGATGACGAAGAACTAATGAACTTCTAAACAAGGTCAGCAAGAGTAAATTACCCGATGACATTATATAGCGGTTACCGACGAAACTCTTACCTCGGGACCGATATCCACTGTAACCTGAGCTAGAGGACCCTATTTATCATGCCTCGACTTCTAACCACCAAGAATGCAATAAATTATGAATTGTGAAACTCTTTTCCGATCACCATTCCTCTCACCCTAATCTTTTAACAAGATCAAGTGTCACAACTAAATAAGAGGTGCCCAAACCCAAGAAAGAAGAGATTGCCTTTCCCCCCTATAATGATGAAGACTACATCATTTTGCAAGCTGAGTCGAGACACTTAGAACTATTTCACTACCAACGTGCCTTAGCCCAAATGCAATCCTTGCGATTCCAATATAACACCATCGAAACATCTTATGGGCCTCCTATTTACGATACTAGTGACAATGAGGACAAAGAGGAAATACTTCCTTATGTTCCTCCCGTTAATCCCCAACTTTTGAAAACTCCTTGGGTATTGGAGAAATTCCATGGTTATGCATCCCATTAACCTCCTAAAATAACTTCAGCTCTTATGATAAATCCACCACCCACGTCGGCTCCTAAGCCAACCTATATAGTTAGTGATAATCCTTATGCTACTAGTGTGGCCATTGTGGATCCCCGCTACCAAGAGGTTACCTTGGATGATAGGGTGTTTAAAGTATGAAAAACAAGTTCTAGACAACACCGAGATGAAAAATGATACATGGGTTTAGAAATTGATGTGGAATATTTCAGTCCTATCCCCAATTTAGATAATGATGAAGCTATTCTAGAGATCATATATACATGAGAGGATAGATTTCCTCGAAGCCATCATAAATTAGGGAATTTATCCAAGCCACCTATTGGTTGGATTTTTTTCCATTGAATATGCCCAATGGAAGTATGCAAAAATCAACAACAGTTAGGGAAATTCACCTTTGGACATGGTGGATTTTCCTCTGCTTTGTGAGAGGGGTAGTTCCCTCATATGATGTTATTTTTGTATTTTTGGTGCTTTTAACCATAAAGCACAAAAAGGGCGAAAAATTTGAGAAATAGAAAATATGAAAAGAAAGGAAGAATGAATGTGAAAGAAGAAGTGCAGATTGCAAGTGGAGAGTTGCACAAAAGGAGAACTTCCTTATCATATAGAAAGGAATACAATGAGTGTGAAATCCGAGAAGCAAAAAGTATTCATCTCCCTTAGGGTATGTTGATATGGCACAAATTCCATGTACTTCGATGATCGGCACAAAGTCTGATTCACCTAGGCATCATTCATACTATGAAGGATCAACAACATTAATAATTCAATCACAAGCTAGGTTTAATGATTTTGTAATTGGAAATCATTAACACAACCATATAGAAAACATTGTATTGATTTGTGTACACAAAGTTACAACCACATATGCAGATAGAAAAGCCTCTCCAAGAACATGGAATGAAAGAGTGAGAGATAGAGAGCCTTATTACGATTACAATGCAGCCTTATATAGGCATCCTTCTCCAAGAAGTAGTTATGAAACTACCTGACCAACTCTTAACCCCAATCTCAACCTCAAGTTGACTCAACTTGAGTTACATATCACATTACAATTTACAGATATATAATATTTAATTAATTTGGTAAACAAATTAATTAAATACATTTCAATTTGGTGATCACTTGGATGAGGATTAAATTTTTGCTTCATGTTGTCCCATCACCTGCGGTTGGAGAGAATGATGTCCATGCCTCTTAATTTCAATGCTATGTTTATTTATGTTCGTTTACTATTAAATTATCTTAGCAAATATGCATCAATTATTTGTTTTCTTGGCTTCGTGCATAGATATCAAAGCCATAGTTCCAACGAGTATTCATTTGTGTAATTTTGTTGAGAAATGCTCAAGTTATGAGCTTCGAGTGAATGCAATTGTCTTGAGTTTCCACAAGTTTTTCGATGTTCACGAGACCGAGAATTAATTTCTGGTTGGAAAGGATATTTTGAATATTTTTCACTCTTTTCAAATGCTCGTACATATCCTTCCACCTATCTAACGAGATACATTGTTTACATTGGTGAAAATTTGTCTAATGTCATGTAGGAATTTGTATAGGTGTTTGTTTGATCGCTTGTCGGGCCAATGTCTACAATTAACTCGACAGAGACCCTATGGAATTGGGAATTGGACCTCATGTGGAGACTCCACCACTTCATTTGATGCATTACTTGGTGCTGACATACAAACCATGCCTAATGTACTCGCGAGCAATATGTTTGTGCAAGGAACTCGATTTTCCGGCCCTGTGTCTCAAATGCCATTCGGGCTCCCACCCCGACTCATATGAAAATTTGGTTTCTAACTCCTCTTATGCCTCGCATTGGTTCAAGGTGTCGTTAACCTCTGCGAGGGTCGTTGACTGGTTTACCACCCGCTTTCCATTCCATGCGGTGATTTCGGCTCTTCATTGCACCAATGTCTCGTGGGCCATTTATCTCCACCTTACCCGCACATAATAAAGAATCGATGTTTTGGACCTTTGTGTCCCGAAAGGCTCAAGTTCATTTGGGTCACCCGGGACCCGATTCCTCGCATCCACCGCACTCTTGGCTCGAGGTCGACTTGACTAGCACTTGGGTTCGGTGGTGTTAAGTAAATTTCTTCGCCGACCATGATTAATGGCTTTCTTCGAACATGAAAGGTTAGATCCCTTTGACTCACCACAACTTTGTCTCTTCGTACCGAAGCACTTCATTTTCCTATCACAACTTGGCCAAGTCTCGCTCTCTAGTCGCTCGTGCACTGGCTCGATGGATTGAGTCCTTCACCATAACCCCACAACCTAATTTTCTAGCATTTGAAAGCTCAAATGTCGAGTCGTCCTTATTTGCAATTGGCCACTTTGTTGTTGAGTTTTAATTTGCTACTTACTGTGATGATTTCACCATCGTTGATAAACTTAGGGAGCCTAGACACTTTGTGACCCATTTAAGCTTACCTTCTACAAACCAACTCACCTTCTGATTTTCTCCAATTGTGTAGTTAATGAACCACTTATCTTTTGATTGTGTGAACTTGATGGCTCATACAAAGCATAATTTGGTCTCTATAGGATATGAGCTTGATCGGATGCTTGAATAACCGGTGCATAACAACCGTGGTATGAGCTTGACATTGATCCTAAAAGGAGACAAAAGCATGGCTCAATAGATATTATACTTCGCTCGACTCCATTTAGAAGTTAACTCAACCTCAAAGGTAGCTCAATCCTTCACATGTAGCAACTCAACGTTCTTTTTTAGTACCAACTCAGTTTACTAATTCATTGTTCTATCGGGATGGCTTTGAGTAACATAACTCGATATCCATTGCAGTTCGGCCCACTCGTAATGCATATATAAGCTTGCTCAAGGTTCATACAATTTGATCTCGATCTCCACACAAGCCCGCCATATGCAACTAACTCAAACTTCCTCACTGTGTGAAACCTAGTCCTCCAGGTAGAATATATTCCATCCATCAGCTCAGAAGGCATTCTAGATAGCATGTTTGAGCTTCGAATATTGCCTCTTTACAACTTGCTAAGCTCCTTCTTGCATCAATTTACTACGATCTCGGTCTAAGTCTTTTGCCATATCTCGACCTCCAAATGACTCACTTGGTATAGGAAATAGCTCATTGGGTTCCCTTTACTTTAAAATAGCTTAGTTCCTATGAGTAGCTCAGTTGAGCAAAGAGCTCGGTGCAAATCAAGGAGAAACTCATTTAAGAGCTCATTTGAGCAATGTAAAGACAAAAGACACAACACTCAATTTTTTTCAGATCTTGTCGGGCGGGTTTCTATTAAGAATGAGCTTGGTCATTGAAGGAACTCACCCGTATCAATGTGGCTCAGCCAAGGGCACAAATTTTTAATCCTTTTCAATCAGTTTTCTTAGCCTATTACAACTGGAGTGCTTGGAGCAATGTTCTTGATTTTTCCTTTTACATGAAGGTGAGCCTCTTGAATTTTATTTTTTTGAAAATTTGCACTATTCTAGAATGGGGAACAACACCACCCACACACTTTGACGACTATGTCTCTACCATCAATCCTTATCAGACAAGATAGCTAAATTTATCAAGCTCCATAACATTTCCAAGATGACAATGTTATGTTAGCTAAAACAACCATCAGTGCACAACTTGATTATGATCCCTCGTATGTAGTCATGCGAGGATTGCTTTCCCCATTTATGCGGCGTCACATTGAGATCTTAAGAAAACAAAAGGAAGTATTTACACAGGATATGTCGACATGTTGGGCATTGATCCGAGATTTTCCTCATAACATCATCACTTATCCTGACGCTACGCCCATTCAAAGAAAAAGATACAAAAATTCCCTCCCAAAATCAATGATCTTTGTCATTAAAATTTTAGAGTCCAAATTCATCCTCACTGTGGACTATTCAAAATGGATCTCCAACATCATCCCGCTTACAAAGAAGGATACTCTCGCCATCCGTATTTGCATCGATTTCAGAAATCTCAACGTTGTTTGTTTTAATGATAACTTAATTTTACCCTTCATCGATGCCATCGCCTACTCCACGACAGGATACAAAATGTTATCTCTCATAGACAAGTTCTCGGGATATAACCAAATCCAAATCACTCTTGAAGATCAACATAAGACCACTTTTACAACATAATGGGTACTTATTGTTATACCAAATTCCCTTCGGGATAAAAATGTAGGCGCAATGTATCAACACACCGTGAATCACATCTTTCACAACCTTATACAAAAAATATCGAAAGTTTATGTGGATGATTTACTCATCAAATCTTGATGCACAGATGATCATGCTCATGACCTAGACATTGCTCTAGGGTGTCTTCAAAAATACAAGGTTTGTCTCAATCCCAGAAAATGCATATTCATGGTGACTCGAGGAAATTTTTTAGGTTTCTTAGTATCAAAATGTGGCATCAATTTGGATCCAAAAATATTAAGGCTATCCTCTACATGCCACGACCATCTTCCATAACCGACATACGAAGTTTTCTCAGCAATTTTGGGGCAATCCGACGATTTTTCCCTAAATTCACCTATCGTGTGCATGCCATAAACAACCTACTCCGAAAGTCTACCAAACTTGAGTGGACCAAGGATTGTTAACAAAATTTTGATAACATGAAACAATCTTTTACTTCACCTCCAAATTTGTAACCTCCTCCCGATCAACCTTTGTTATTATATACCTCTTCCACACTAGTGTTTATAGGGGCAATGTTAGCATAGGAAGATGAAAATGGAAAGGAGAACATCGTCTAATATGTTAGTCGAGCCCTACTAGATTATGAGATGTGATACACTTCCATCGAGCAAGCTTGCCTAACCATCTACTATGCCGCTATGAAACTATGACATTACATGCTTTATCAAACCACCTACATCATTTTTCACATAGATCCTTTATGACACTTCTTATTAAACGTTGTCCTTCCAATGGATTAAATTGGGAAGTGGATGACTCTTCTTATGGAATTTTACCTTCGTATCATCACACAATGAGCGGTAAAAGGCCAAGTTATTGCAGACCAATTGACCGCCATTCCCATCCCAACTCCTCAACCTATTCATGATGCACTACTTGATGAGGAAATACTCCTCTTTGAGGGTATCAACAATGCTATTTCTATCAAAGAATACTTCTTTAGCTTCACGACCGGTTTTGAAGCATAGTCCTTCGTCGCCAATAGTGAAGCGTCTCCCCACCTAAGGCTAAACCAAACATCAAGATCACTCAAGAAGAAATTACAATTGATTTGGACAAGGATACATGACTATTACACTTTGATGGGGGAACATGTTTTCAAGGAGTGGGGTAGGATGTGTGCTCTCGACCCTTCCGACCAAACTTCCCCTTTCTTATCAACTAGAATTCAAGGTCACCGTAACATGGCCTAATATGAAGCTCTTATCCTATGCATGCAAGCTTCTCTCGATAGGAATATTTCTTATCGCATGCCACAAGGGACCCTAGTTGGTGCTCGACATGTTAGCAATGCATAATCATGTCATAGCGAAAACCTTAAATCCTATTACGACCTAGTTCAAGGGATAATACCACGCTTTGCCTCATATACCATCAAGTCAAATCCCACGTGAACATAATATCTTGGCGACTCTTTGCCACTTTGGGCATGAATGCCACACACTTCCAGCCACATTCCGATTCTCACGAGATTACTCCCTAGTACTCGATGCTAAATATCTAGATTTGCATAAATAAATTCAACAACAATAAATCAAATTAACTCATGAAATAGGAAGTACAGAAAATAAAAACAAAATGAAAGTAGAATGGAGAAATTTCTATTGACTATTAAAGGGCATTCTATACAATTTCTTGCTCCTATAATCATGGAGTCAAGTCTCATCACCTTATCCCCATATCTCTCCTCTAATCCTTAGTCATACTCCCACACCCCTATCCATGAGTTGTGTATGAAAACTAATTGTGCACACTCACATATTATTTAAATATTAAATAATACAAATATTGAAACCATATGTTCACACTATGAATAAATATTTCCTAACATTCACCCCCTTAGTGTGAACATGGGTGAGTTCTATCTAGTACCTATTCATGTTCTACAATCCGATGGTTTTCAAATAGTAGCATCAACTCCAACAAGTTTTCTAGTGGAACCATTAACCACTTTGTATGTGATTTTCTAATAGATTCACAAACTCTCAAATTGGTTTTATAGTGGACCATCAACCACTCCATAACAATGTACACGTTTCCCCACCCATATTTTACAAAAGAAAACAAAATATAGGAAAATATGTTCCTAACTATGAACAAGAATTATTCATATGTTCTTATTACATCACACAATGAAAATTAAACACACAACAAAAATAAATGCCACAAATTCATTGTGTGGCCATGTCGCATGCGCCATGAGAGGTCACTCGATTAAAATCCATCCTCCATTTCCTCCTTCCTCCATCATCTATTGCTTTAGTTACTCAGAAAATTTTATCATGAAGCTCAAAAATACCCCCCATAAAGCGGACGTCGCATACAAGTGAAAATGCATCCAATTAAAAAATTACATAAATGTATTATACACCTTTTTTTTTGTTTCAGATCCCTGTTTTTATTTCCACATTTCTCTTAAAATAGAATGGGGTTTTTGTAAAATTTTAACTGAATTTTTCTAGCTATTAACTAAACAAACCCAATAAATTTTGTAATATTTCAAATCTAGGTTTTTAGATATAATCAATCTATCAAACATTTTTTTAAACAACAAAACATTTCACTCAACTTACACAAAAATTAACTCATAGATACGGGACGATTCTGAAGCTGATGTAAACTGCAACATTGTGTGTCTTGTTCTTATCTTTCTAGAAAAAAATGAGACATCAATCGGATGTCATATGAGTAAACTGCGTTCTTTTAACTGTGATGTGTCTACTGAAAATTTTCTTACATGATTCCTTCAAACATCTTCTTCTTATTCTACACTTGTAGAAGGAAACTTGCTCTAATGCCAAATGATGTTAAATATCTAGATTTTCATAAATAAATTCAACAACAATAAATCAAATTAACTCATGAAATGGAAAGTATGGAAAAATACAGACAAAATGAAAGTAAAATGGAGCAATTTCTATTGAATATTGGAGGGCATTTTATACAATTTCTTTCTCCTATAATCATGGAGTCAAGTCTCATCACCTTATCCCCATATCTCTCCTCTAATCCCTAGTCATACTCCCACACCCCTATCCATGAGTTGTGCATGACAACTAATTGTGCACACTCACATATTATTTAAATATTAAATAATACAAATATTCAAACCATATGTTCACACTATGAACAAATATTTCCTAACAAGTACAACTTTGTCAAATCCCCGTAGCCTCACATCACCAATGTGTCGAAATGTCTCACAAATAGAATCGACACCCTACAAATGATCATTGGTATGTGAAATTCACCAATTTATCCAATATTAGACTTACTTGGATCGTACAAACTTACGATCACAATTTCGAATACGTAAAAAGGATCTCAAATACATACTCAAAGATGACATATTATATTATCAAAACTTCAAAGGTACCCTACTCCAATGTGTTAACAAGGATGATGTTCCCTTGTCTTAGAAGAAGCGCACGGAACACTTGTGGTGGCCATTTTAGTGGTCACGCTACTATACACAAATGCTTATATATGGGCTACTATTGGCCTATACTAGAATCTTACGCTTATGACTTTTCCAAAAAGTGCAAACCTTTCCAATATCATGATGATTTGATTCATTCCCCTCCAGCTGAGTTGCAACCCATTTTCGCTCCCTAGCCCTTCAACATATGGGGACTGGATATCGAATCGAGATGCCCCTACAAATGATCATTGGTATGTGAAATTCACCAATTTATCCAATATTAGACTTACTTGGATGGTACAAACTTACAATCATGATTGTGAATATGTAAAAAGGATCTCGACACATACTCAAAGATGACATATTATATTATTGAAACTTTGAAGGTACCCTACTCCAATGTGTTAACAAGGAACATGTTCCCTTGTCTTAGAAGAAGTGCACAGGAGCACTTGTGGTGGCCATTTTAGTGGTCATGCTACTATACACAAATGATTATGTATGGGATACTATTGGCCTATATTAGAATCTTACACTCATGCCTTTCCCAAAAAGTGCAAACCTTCCCAATATCATTATGATTTAATTCATTCCCCTCCGGATGAGTTGCAACCCATTTTTGCTCCATAGCCCTTCATCATATGGGGATTGGATATCATGTAAAGCTCCTCGCTTTGAAGATGGTCATGTCTTCATCATTAATACCAAAAAGTATTTTAGCAATTGGGTTGAAGCCATGCCACTCACCTACATGTTTGGACTTACTACCTCCAAATTTTTCCTCAACCAAATCATTTTCCACTTTGGAATTACCCACACCATCATATCGATAATGGTGGGAGTTTTAAATGTAAATAAATGAGCAACCTCTACACTAAGTTCCATATCAAACACCAATTATCAACACCTTATCATCCCCATTGTAATGTAAATGCTGAATCTATGAACAAAATCATCAATAAGATCCTCCAAAAGATAGTTTGTGATTCATGTGCGGAGTAACATACAAATCTATATCATATACTTTGGGAATTGTTATCCAAATAACTCTCCTAGTTATTTAGATAAATTGTATACACTTTTTGGCTATGAGTTCTTCATTTTTAGGTTACGCACACTCAAGTTCTCTTAACACATTCCCTTGGTTGCATTTCCTCAAAGTGCCCCCTTCTTATCCTCACACGTCTTGCACGCTTCCCCTTCTTCCCTTTTCATTTTCCTCCTTGTTCCATCTTCCCCTTGTGCCCCTTCCTTCTACCTCCTTCTTGCACCTCATTCTTCCATGTGCATTATCTTTGCTCCCTCCTTCACACCTTTCCATGCCATGTCACCCTTTGAAACGCTTGAGTGTGCCACACGCGACGACCAATCAAAGTTCTCCAATAGGGTGCTAAATCCTTGCAACAAAACAATGAGTGACATGTGGTAGAAATGACAAGAAAATTTGCACAGTTGGTCATCCTTTCATCTAATCCACATGCTCCACATGTCTAGTGTGTGTAGACAACTCAAAAACTTTCGACAGCCTATATCTCTTGCTATAAAGCTCCGATCGGTGTGCAACTAGTCTTAATCGATAGCTGTTGACGTAGGCTACAATGTCAAATGTTCAAATACAAATTCTTGGCAGATCTAGTAGGTGGGAAATGGGAAAATGTCTTTATGAGCATTAATGAGTAGATCTAATTCCTCCAACCACCCAATTTGATCTGATTCACCCTCCTCCTTTAACATGCCAAACAGACTTGGGGAAACGTATTTGATAGATTTCTAGGTGAATTTATAGGCATTGAATACTTCTTATTGGTGGTTGTATTTTCAAATTCAGGTTTTCCTCCTTCTTCTCTTCTTCTTCCAAGGATTCATCTATAAATGTAAGAGTTGGGCTCATTATTAACGTTGGAAAATTTTGGATCCTCACGCATTTTGCTAAGGACTTCATTTTTATATTTTGAGTCGTAAACCTCTAGATCGGCTCTTGCATGTGGATATCGACCTCTTTCACCATTGTAACAACTTTGTGCATTTCTGGAAGTAATAGAAGCATCATTTTGTGACTATTCTCTATCCTAACATGTTTGTATTCCTTCTTCTTGCCTTTTCTTTTGCATTGTGTGCTCGTTGTGCCATTCTACATCCCTTACAACTCCTTATTTAGTTATGTTCCATGAAACTGATTTGGTAAATATGTTTTAATTTGTGTTACACATGCCTAGCCTTCTTTCATGTATTTCCCTTCATTTTTTTCTCGAACAAATAGTGTTCATCCCTCTTTTCTAGAGCTATCACCTTTTAGTGTAGATTTCCTTTCATGTTATCCTTATATCCATGGTCCCTTAGCATTATTAGTTTAGCTTTCCTTTCAGCACTAGGAGTAGCAGTAGCAGTAGAAATAGATAGAGGAACCGACCTTTTTGGAGATCTGTCCCAAGTGTGCAAGGTCCCACAACTTGGGGATGGTTCCATTGTTGTCACAAATGACTTAGTTCTTCTAGATCTGAGACACGGGTGCAAGTTTGATGACCAATAGTTTTTGGCACACCTAGTGGGATGAGTAATGAAAGCTTAAATTTCATATTACTAAGTTTAGTGTGTGGACTTAGTATTTCAACCTTTGGAGGCTCATTTCAACACATCTGGTGACTCCCAACATTTGCAGATCTCTGTTTTAGCAGCCCTGAGAACACCTTTCATGAGAAGAGTGCATACAAGGAAAAGTGCAACAATTGAAGATTATTTTGAATACCTCTAGCTATCCCCAAGAAGATTTTGTTCCAGAAATCCCACGTGTGCATCTCCATCTCCAACGTGTCGCACCCATTCAACTCCTCATAACAGAAAACCTGTGTGCCCTGCTATGGCGCATCAGCCACATCCTCCATTAAGGAACTTTGCTAACTTCACTGGAGGAAGTCCCTTAGTTCTGACTGTGCAACATGATATGCCAAATAGTGCACTCAAAAGTATTCCATAATTTACTTGGTGAGAATCAAGTCACCCTCAAGAGCATATCCAGGATATATAAAACATATGTTCACTCTATTTGATCACACATGATGATGTAGTAGTTAGGCTACTTACTTGACCTCTTTCAAAGGAAAAGCACTTCAATGGTATCGAGGCTTGAGACTTGGATCTATTGCCACCTAGGATGAGCTTGGAACAACTCTTTGTAATTATTTTGAAGATAAGTCAGATCACTTGTCTTTGGTGGAGCAAATGACAACAACAAGGAGGGCACCTAAATGAGTAGATGACTGATTTTAACATCATATTTCAGAAGACTTGGGACAAAATCCCTCTTGTGGTAAGACCTACAACCCAACATGCTTTTTTGTATTATCTAAAGGTGTTGAACAATGATATCTCAGTCATGATTCAATCCATGGGAGGTAGGACTTTACCAGCTGCTTATAATATTGTAGTAAGGGCAGAAAATAGTCTTATTCAAGTGGGAAAGATAGCTCCTAGACTGCCTATGCCCTTGTTCCTAGAAATGTCACAAGCACCCCAACCTTATTTGGCCCCTATTCCTATCCCTGAGAGAAGCATGCAATCTAGTTGCATCAACATCCTACTCTCTAGTAGCAAAAAAAAGATGAAGAATTGAAGACCATGATTAGAAATTTGTCAAATAAGGTCATATCATTAGAGAAACAACAAGCAAGCGAAAGCCTATAGAGGTAGTTCTAATTAGGCACATAACCAAAGCAATCAGCCTTGGAGGAATCAATATGGAAACCAAAGGTACATGCCCAACCAACAGAATGATAGATGGCATGCTAACACACATCTACCCTTGCAAGTTGTTCCTCCCGCCCTCTCTTCTAGTGCCCAACACAAGTCGGGTGCTTGTTCGGTTTTGAACAATTTGGTGCAGGAGTCGAATGGTGCTTCCTTGTAACATGCCTCATAGTCAATATCATTGTGCCAATGTTGCACGTGCGCAAGCCTATATGATCTAGAATGCTTCAACTTGTGAGCCTTTAACAAGTGCCCTTGAAATAGAAAACCAAGAAAGGCTAGAAGCTCCTCTAGAGGAAAATTGATGTTCTTTGGGCACTAAGGACTTCTATGTAATCAACCAAGCTATAGAGGACACAAGAAGACCACACTGCCCAAGTTGCAGACAACACAAGATACAAGAAGAAGAGAATTCTCGAGTCTGGCACGTAGGTCACAATTCCAACAACACAAGCATACCCTCAAAAGTAGAAAGATGCAGCCAGGGGATCTAGTGGTAAAATGCTCAAGTACCTACACAAGAGGATATGTGCAAAGCTCCTCCTGAAGTAGTGTGTGCACCTCCTTTGGTAGGTCAAGCCTCTATGCTTGCTAAGGCTCTTGCCCCTGCACCTGAGTAAACAAGAAAGGATACCATTGTACCCCAAATGCACACAAGTCATAGTGGGTCTTCCATTTAGCATTGTGGACTAGATGAAGAAGACAAATATAAATGTCACAATGTGGGATGCTCTAACCATTCCATCTCAATGGGATCTATTGCATGAGGCCTTGTCCCAACTTCCGTGCGCTGATCCAACTATTCATAAACCACGCGCTTCTATCAATATTTTTCAAACAGAGGAGAAACAAGTAAGTAATAATGTTAAAACCCCACCCTTCTATATGTCTTTGATCATAGGAAAACACCTAGTGCATAATTGCATGATAGAACTCAAGCGCTAGCACTTCTTATGTTATGCCCAAGAAGATTTTTGATGTCTTAGGTCTTAAGTATAACCCCTTGACAAAAGGAGTCTTGCAACTTGATGGTTTAACTGTCACCACCCTAGGAGTCATCAAGGATCTTGAGTTGACCCTTCATGCATGTCTAAGCCTCACCATAACTCAAGATGTATCTATCATTGACTTACCTCCTTTGTTTTCCCTATGTCTATCAAGAGAATTTACTGCAAAAGTGGGTGGTTACTTGTCTTCTGATTGGTCTCATATGTTACTCAAGACAAGGTATGGTACTTGGTTTACCATACAAGATGAACCTATATTTTCTTATCATGTAGAGTCATATGTCCCATCCCTCTCCAAGCCAACTATTTAATCCAAGAGGAACAAACTTTAGTTTCTGAAGAGCATCCTCTTTCACCTCTATTTCTGATCTAGTACTTGATGAGTGGGCAGAGAGGCACCATAAATTTGACCCATATGTTGAAGAGCTAGAAGCTTATGAAACTGGGCTTGGTACTTACTGCATTCTTGAAGAAGAAGTTGTGTTTTTTGTGTGCTCAAGAAAGACCAAGTTGAACCTAGTCTATGGAAATTATACTTTGATGGATCCTAGAAGCAAAAATGGTGTGAGAGTAGGAGTTGTTCTCATTTCTCCTAAGGATGAGAAATTCTTTTTCTCATAGGTTGTAGTTCACATGTTCTAATAATATGGTAGAGTATGAGGCGTTGGTGCATGGTCTACTTATTGCTGAAAAGAAGAAGATTAAGGCGTTGCAGATATTTGGGGACACATAATTGGTTATCCACCAAGTTACCAACAAGTGTCAGGAAAATAATAAGCTTCTCAAAGCTTATAAACATAGAGTTTGGGACCTCCTTGAGAGATTTGATGCTCTAAATATACAAGTGGTGCTACATGCAAAATGAATAAGAAAGTTGATCAAATGGCTGCACTTGGTTCATGTAGTTCTCTCATGTTGAGGAATTTTTCAAAGGAAACACTCAACACATTAAGATGGTGATTAGACCATCCATTCAGAAAACAATACCAACTGGAAAGTGTTTGAAAGTGATGCGTAGATCATCCAGTTCATTCAAAATGAAGTTGAGTTCTCATCAAGCATGCAAGTTGACTTACACATGACAAGCTTATGGTGACAAGTGATTCAACTGAAGTCAAATAAGATTCCTAAAGGGTTGGTCACCTTAGAGAAAATGTTTAGCCATGATGATGAGTTCAAGGGTGAAGAAAAATATATGTGCACATCACACAAGAAGATTTCTCCCTAGTCACTATTGCACGTGGAAAAGAGAGTTGTTGCTTAGTAAGACTTACGTGCATAATGAAAATCAAGCCTTCATCTCTCTATCAAAAATATAGTGATATATTCTCATGGGAGTATGAAGACCTCAAAGGTTTTGATCCAAGTGTTGCTCAACACTCCATTGACCTTGATCTTGGTATCAAGCCCATCAGACAAGAAACAATGACAATCAATCCAAAGATAGAGCCCCTCATGAGAAAGGAATTATCCAAACTCATTGAGGCAAAAATTATTTTTCCCATCAAGTACTCTACTTGGGTCGTGAATCTAGTTCCAGTGCACAAGAAGAATGGTGAAATCAGACTCTGTGTTGATTTCAGAGATTTGAACAAGGCATCTCTAAAGGATCATTATCCTTTGCCTTCAATGGAGAAATTTTGCAGACTATGTGGGTGCGTAAAGATTCTCAATGTTAGATGGGTATTCAAGTTTCAATCAGATCTGGTCAAGGAAGAGGATCAATTCAAAACAAGTTTACAACCAAGTGGGGAACATATGCATATCAAAATATGCCCTTAGTCTATCAAACGTGGGCACTACATTTTAGATGCGCCATGGACATTGCCTTCAAAGGTTACATCAATGAGTTCATCTTGGTTTACCTTGATGACATAACCGCATCTTCTCAAAGAAGAGTGAGGATCATATGGCACTGGAGAAAGTATTTGAGAGATGCAGAAAGTTTGGGGTATCTCTTAACCCCAAGAAGTGAAATTTTTAGTGGCACAGGGAAAGCTCTTGGGCCATGTGGTTTCAAAGGATGGCATCGCAATTGATCTGAGTGCATGTTTAAGCCATCCTAGCTCTTTCTTTGACACACAAAAAGGCCTTGCAATCCTTCCTCGGTAAGATCAATTTCATTAGGTGCTTCATTCCTAACTTTTTAGGTCTAGTTTGGCCCATCACCCTAATGCTCAAAAGGACATAGCCTTCAGATGGACAACAGAAGGAAGAGAGAGCTTCAAAAGAATCAAGTAATAAATTTCTTGTGCACCAGCACTCATCAACCCGAATTACTCAAAGGATTTCATCCTTTATGCTTATGGTGCTAATGTGAGTGTTGTTATTGTCCTAACATAAGAAAATGAACAAGGATTGGAATAACTAGTGGCTTTCTTTAGCCAAATGTTGAAGGATTATGAATTAAAGTACAATCACACATGGAGAAGCAGGTCTTCGCCATCATGTGTGTGCTCAATAAATTCAAAAGTATGCTTGCCACAAATCATATCAAGGTGTTATTCTCCCACTCTTTTGTCAAAGACTTCATCATGGGAGAAGAAATAGTGAAAAGAGAGCATGATGGGTGACCAAAATCATGGAATATGATGTGACTATCAAAGCCACAAAACTGGTAAGAGGTATGTGTTCTGCAAGAAGATTGTTGAGGATACACACAATGGATCTAAGACTTCATTATTTTTGGATGAGGATCTCCCGCACACAAAACTTGAGCAGAATACAAAACCGTAGCGCACATAACTAGATGAAGGACATGATCACATTCCTTTCGAGGGCATACCCTCCTGGTTTAAACAAGGAAAAGAGAAGACATGAGGTTATAATCTATCCCTTATGTTTTGATTGATGGAATTCTCTTCAAGAAAAATCTTGATGGCATGTTATTAAGATGTATCAATGGCACATAGAATGAAAAAGTGTTAGCAGAATTTCATGATGGATTCTTTGGTGGACACTTTCTGCCAAAACTAAAACAATGAAGATCATAATGGCAGGAATCTTTTGGCCTACCCTGTTTGTAGATGCACACAAGTGGGTCACAAAATGCAAGGAATGCACTTTCTTTATAGGAAAGAAGAGATTGGACAGTGCTTCCCTTCGACCAATCCAAGTGGATCAACCTTTTGCACAATGGGGTCTCGACTTCATAGGCATGATCAATCCACCTTCAAGAACTAGAAACAAATGGGTGTTGACAGCTACAAACTACTTCACTAGATGATGGAAAGAAGGTTCTGCCGCACTCAAGGAATCAACCGAGTCAGTCATCCTTGACTTTCTCGAAGGTATATTCACAAGGTTTGGCATTCCTCAAACCATTATCTCTGATAATGCAAAATCCTTCCTTGGCACTAAAATCATTGATTGGGCTCTAAATCTAGGCATCTATCTAAAGAATTCTTCCAACTATTACCCCCAAGGAAATGGTCTAGCAGAGTCAACAAACAAGAACCTGATCAGGATCATGAAGCACACAATGAATATCAACCAAAGATAGTGGCATACAAAGGTCTCACACACACTGGGAAGATAGAATCACAATAAAAAAAGGCAATAGGAACTTCACCTTACAATCTTGTCTATGGAAAGGAGGATACCCTTCCTTTGATGCTAGAATTGAACTCATTGGCGCTTTGCCCAACAACTAGAATTTGAAGGCATAGACCAGAGAGAAATCAGAATGGCAAAGTTGGTTAATCTTGAAGAGTTAAGAAACTCTGCCATGATCAAGCTAGAACAACATCAACAAATAACAAAGAAATGGTTTGACTAGAAAGGTTAGGCCTCAAACTTTCAAATTTGGGGACTTAGTCTTAAAATGGGATGTTGACAGAGCTAAACCAGGGTGCCATTAAAATTTTGATGCACTTTGGAGTGGCCCATACATCATCAGTTCTTGTGCAAAGAGGCTAACTCTTTCGAGTTAACTCATCTTGATGGAGGCGCATTGCAAATCCCAAGTAAATGGGATCTATCTCAAACCCTTCCATTAAGTTTGCTACATCATTTTGTATATATTAGAGTAGTTTCAATTCCTCTAAGTGTGTGTGTGCACATTGTTTGTTTGTACATAGTTATTTTTTCTCATGTGCTTCTGCGTGCGTGCTCTTCTTTTTTCTTCAGGAGGATGTTGATAATTTTCAGTAGTTTTGTAGGATTGGGAATAGAGTCAAGAAATGATCCTTCAAGTGACTTCAAGGGTAGTTCTTCAAAATCTACAAGATCATAATTTCATGATTATATAATAGACTCCATGCCCAATGGATGCTTTAGGATACTAATCTCCTTCATCTAGTAGATGGCCCAAAAGTCACCAAAACTATTATCAAATAACTCTCCTAGTTATTTAGATAACTTATATACACTTTCTGGCTTTGAGTTCTTCATTGCAAGGTTACATGCGCTCAAGCTCACTTTGCACATTACCTTGGTTGCATTTCCTCACACACCCCCTTCTTTTTATCCTCACATTCCTTGTGCACTTCTCCTTCTTCCCTTTTCCTTTTCCTTCTTTGTTCCATCTTCCCCTTGTGCACCTTCCTTTTGCCTCATTCCCGCACCTCATTCTTCCGTGCACATTATCTTTACACCCTCCTTCACACCTTTCTATGCCACATCCTTTGACACATTTGAGTGTGCCACACACTTGTGACCAAGTCATCAAGCGCACCAACATGGGGCTAAATCCTTACAACAAAAAAATGAGTGACATGTGGCAGAAATGAAAAGAACATTTGCACATTTGGCCTTCCTTTCACCCAATCCACACGCTCCATGTGTCTTGCATGCATAGATAACTCGAAAAATTTATAATAGCCATATCTCCTTTTCTAGAGCTCCGATCGGTGCGCGCCTAGTCTCAATCGATAGCTGTTGACATGGGCTACAATGTTAAACATTCAAATTCAAATTCTTAGTGGATTTGGTAGGTGAGAAATGGGAAAATGTATTTATGAGCATTAATGAGTAGATCTAATTTCTCCAACCACCCGATTTGATATGATCACCCTCCTTCCTTCTTCAACACGCCAAACAGACTTGGGGAAATGTATTTGACATATTTATAGGTGGATTTATAGGCATTGAATGCTTCTTGTTGGTGGTTGTATTTCAAATTTGGGTTTTCCTCCTTCTCTTCTTCTTCCATGGATTCATCTATAAATGTAAGAGTTGGGCTCATTATTAACATTGGACATTTTGGATCCTTACACATTTTTCTAAGGATTTCATATTTTTTGTACTTTTGAGTTGCAGACCTCTAGATCTAGCTCTTACATGTGGATATCAGCCTCTTTCACCATTGTAACAACTCTATGCATTTCTAGAAGTAATAGAAGCATCATTTTGTGACTATTCTCTATCCTAACATGTTTGCATTCCTTCTTCTTGCCTTTTATTTTGCATTGCATGCTCGTTGTGTCATTCTACATCCCTTGCAGCTCCTTATTTAGTTGTGTTCCATGAAACTGATATGGTAAATACGTTTTAAGTTGTGCTACACATGCCTAGCCTTATTTCATGCATTTCCCTTCATTTTCTCTCATAACAAATAGTGTTCATCCCTCTTTTCTAGTGTTATCGCATTTTAGTGTAGGTTTCCTTTCGTGTTATCCTTCTATCCTGGTCCCTTGGCATTATTAGTTTAGATTTCCCTTTCAATACTAGGAGTATCAATAACATATCAATAAGATAGAGAAATAGATAGACGAATCGGCCTTCTCTAGATATCTGTCCCAAGTGCGTAAGGTCCCACAACTTGGGGATGTCTCCATTGTTGTCACAAACGACTTAGTTCTTCCATATCTGAGACACGGGTGCAAGTTTTATGACCAACAGGCATATCGCACCAATGTTTGTACGGCCAATGGGGAAACACCTTTTCTCTTAGTTATGGAGCTAAGGTTTTCCTTCCACTGGGTGGAACTCCCTTTGCTCGTATATCCATCTCGCATCATCATTCCATATGAGGAAATTCATGAAGCGCAACTTCATTAACTTGACCTCCTAGAAGAGTGACATGAGCGTGCCTATACTTACAAATAAGTAAAAACAACGATTGGCCAAACAACATAATAAAATTGTTCTTTCGCATACTTTAAACATGGGTGACCTTTTCCTCAAGCTTGATTATACCCATGAAAAAGAAGGAAAATACGCTTAGAAATGGTGGGGTCCCTACCTCATCAAAGATATCATCGGTCCTAATACATATCACCTTCAAACCAATGAAGGACACATCTTCAAAGAACCAACAAATGCTCAATTCCTCAAAACATTTCATGCATGAAGGAGCTCGGGAGATTTGGTACTCAGCTACCATCTCTCATCCTTCTCAAATTCACAACTTCATTAGCCTTATCCTTCTCTTTAACAATGAAAACACAATCACCATCTTATATTCAATTTTCCCTAGCCTTTCCTATGGGATTATTTTGGTCTTATGCATCCTCACTTAGGCTCATAGTCTTGCTTGGATCTATTTACCTCTCTTATTCTTATAACATCTACCTCATGGTTTTTTACACTTTTCAGCGTTGTTATTCACCCTTTGGGATAATCATCCATGTTATATTTATTTTCACCTTTAGGTTTTATGATAATACCTCTTTATAGCTTCTACCATACGGGTTTTTGCACTTTTCAACATTTCTACATACAACTTGGCTTTGACACGACATCCATCCCATGGGCCCCTATCTAGGTGATTTATGTCTTATTTTACTAATGATCCTTTAGTGTTTCCTTTCAATTTTTCTTCTCCGAGTTCTAAAAGATGGATCGCACCCATTCGTGGTAGGATGACGACACTATTAGGTACGCATTAGTGGGTATATTTCATTTTAGCTACTCCTTTATTTACTTTCAACATCTACTTTTGATTTCAGTGTTATGTATCGATTTTTTCGCCGACTACCCCATGTTTTACTATGCAAAATGTGGTAATCAATGGTAGTGGCATATGTATACACCTAACTTTTCATGCTTTATCTTTTCATATCTGTTATTAAAAATTTCTCTTCCAGGTTAGAGGTCGCTAATGCATCTATTTTTGGGAACAAGTGCCTTAAGGGGATCATTCTAGGATAGGGGTATGGTTATTCACGTAACCATTAGGTTAGGGATGATACATGGATAGAGAATGGATTTTGGTCTTATTTATGCATCTCTTTTGCTCTATCTTTTTACTTTTCTTTGCACCCTTCTGACACCTTACTTGCACATGACCATATTATTTTTGGCTTGCATTACTCTTGTTCTTAAAAAACATTGCACACACCACTAGTCCTTTCCCTCGTAGCCGACACCATCACCCACAAGCGATTGCATCGACACATTTTTAAATTCTTGTCGATGCAATCACCCACGGGTGATTGTGTCGGTATAAATACTAAAAACTATCATGATACAATTGAATTTGTTTTCAGGAAAAATTGAACTAATAAATGTAGAAATGGTTGATGGAAGGATAATCAGGAAAACATGAGCTTTAGTTGAAGATTTGTATTTTCAAATTGATAATATTGTATGTAGTGAAGATTTTTATGTGCTTAACTTAGGTCAATATTATGTTATTTTAGGAATGAAATGGTTAGAAAATAACCATGCTCTCATTAACTATGAAAATAAGCAAGTTTTTATTCAAGATCCATATGAAAACACTCATATTTTGCAGGGAACTAAAATACAAGTAACTTTGAAAACTATTTCGTTATCCAACTTAAGAGAAGTTTGAAAGAAAAATGTAAAATTTTATGTCCTTGAGCTTACTCAAAATGATAAGCTTAAAGTAGATATAGATGTTCACCCAGTAGTCCAAGAATTTATGGATGTTTTTCCTTCTGATGTTGAAGAATTACCACCTAGAAGATCTGTAGAACATGTTATTAATCTTATTTTGGGGCTAAACAAAGTGTTTAAAACACCTTATAGGCAAATCTATACCCGAATTAGCTTGAGCTTAAGATATAATTGAATCAATTGTTAAAGAAAGGAAAAATTAGACCTAATGTTTCTCCTGGGGTGCATTAGTATTGTCTATGAGACTATGTATTGGTTATAGATAGTTAAACAAGATAACTATTAAGAACAAATACCATTTTCCTAGAATTGATGATTTTTTAGATCAATTGAATGGTTCTAGATGTTTTTCTAAAATTGATTTACGTTCTGGATACCATCATATTAGAATAAAGGATGTTGATATTTCAAAGACTACTTTTAGAACTAGATATGGTCATTATGAGTTTTTTGTTATGCCTTTTGGGTTAAAAATGTCCAGCTACCTTCATGACCTTGATGCATGATGTTTTCAGACCTTTTCTAGATGTATTTTTGATTATATTTCTAGATGATATCTTGATCTATTCTAAAAATGAAGAAGAACATGAAAAACATGTTAGGCTAGTACTTGAAACTTTAAGAAAACATTAGTTATATGGTAAACTAAGTAAATGTGAGTTCTTTAAAACTAAATTCTCCTATTTGGGTCATATTATCTCTGAAAAAGGAATTGCACCAGATCATTTTAAAGTGAAAGCAATACAAGATTGGGATATACCCAAAGATGTACAAGAAGTTAGGAGTTTTGTTAGGTTGTTTGGTTTCTATTGAAGATTTTTAAGAACTATTCTAAAATAGCTACTCCTCTCATGACTTGACAAAGAAGAGTAACTCCTATCATTGATCTGAGGAATGTGAAATTTCCTTTAATAAATTGAAGGAAGCTTTAACTAGTGCACCAAGTTGTTCGTATTCCTAAATTTTCTAAGGCTTTTACTATCTAGTGATGCTCATGGTTCTGGTATTGGTTATGTATTAATGTAAGATGGCAAAGTTGTATGTTTTGGGTCTAGAAAATTTCTTTTTGTTGAAAATAATTATCCTACTCATGATTTGGAATTGTTAGGGATAATTCATGCTTTGAAAATTTGGAAACATTATTTGTTAGGTCGTAAATTTGTTTTGAAAACTGATCATAGAGGTCTACAATATATTTTTACTCAGTGATTACTGAATATGAGACAAAGAAGATGGGTAGAATTACTAAGTTGGTATGATTTTGAAATACAGTATGTTCCTGGTAAAAAAATTAGTTGTTGATGCTTTAAGTAGGAAAATAATGTTTGCAAATGCTTTTTTTAGAAAGGAGTCAATTTGATCAAGAAATAAGAGATGCATTTCCTACCGATAGCTATTTTTCCGAACTATATGTTGGTTTGTAAAATGGAACATCTAATGTACATTTAAAATATAAAATTATTTCTTATTTTCTCAATGTGAATGGAATGTTGTACTATAAAGGTAGTGTTATCCAAAGTTCACCCCAGGGTAAATTTCGATAACATGCATCAGAGTTTTCAGTTCCAAGCAAGTAGGTCGATTCAGGAAAAAATCACGAAATTGGCTAAGTCCTACTCCAGGCCGCCTTTGGGACAGTTGGGACATCAAGGCGCGGATCGGCCGAAAAGCCTCCAGGCGGCCCGCGAAGCAAAGGGACATCCAGACAAATGGACGTGAAGGACGCGAACCGGCCGGTTCGGCTGAAACGAGGAACTTCAGCACTGGGACAGTTGGGACAAATGGACGCGTGGGACGCGGATAGCCGAGAAACCGAGGGCCAATCAGATCATGACACGTGTCACCGGCAGATGAGGGACAAGGAAGCCCATTTTGGGCGGTTTGGGAGTTTTTGTCCCAAACAGTTTGGGACATCCAGGAAAGAAAGACACGAAGGGCATGAAGAGCCGGCAGACCCGCGGACCAGCCAAATCATGACATGTGTCACAAGGAGAAAAGTCCAAAAGGTCAGAGGGCGAGGTTTCAAGCACTGACCCGAGCCAATAAAAAGAGGACATGTGTCCAATGAATCAGGGAAGGAGAGAGAATCACGCGACCAATCAATGCATGCCACGTGTCATCCAGGTGGCAGAGCGCGGGAAGAAATTTAAAAAATCTGTTTTCGCCTGTTTTGTGCCTTAGATCTTTAGATCAACATATCTTTCGATTCAGAGCTCAGATTTGCACGTTCTTTATATCAACGGAAAGCTCATGAAATTCTCTACATGATTTTGGGGTTAATCTTGAATTTTGGTGTAGTATGGAGAGAGAAAATTGAGAAACGGATCTGACGCATGTTCATGGCGAAGTGACATTTCGGACTGATTTAATGCGAATGGGTTGCATTCTCCTGTAATACGGTCAAAATGATAGGGTATGGGTTTGTAAGGTCCCCCATGCCGTTTTAATGCACCTGTAGTCAAGAAGGGATGGGCTCTCATGTTTTGTGTTTTTCTGTCCCTAGACTCGACCCATGCAATGTAAAAGCCAGATTTGGCTCATTTCGAAGGGGGAACATTTCTTTGGATAGCAAGCTTCTTCTTTCACCTATAACAAGTGATTTTTGCAAGTATCAGACCTCTTCTAAAATTGTAATAGGTTTTCTACCCTTTTGATGTTGTAATACAAGGGTTTTGACAGTGGAAATGACAATACAGGCTCTGTGATCAGTTTTCAGCCCTCTGTTTGTGTTGCTTGTTTCATTTCAGACCTCTGATTACATCTTATCAGCTTGTGCATGATGTTTTATGTTGCATTTTATGATCTGTGTCTATCTGTAGAACAAGAAGTGTTCACCACTCCTCCTTTGGTGTATCACCTATTAGTTTAGTTTCATTTTTACACTTTCTATCTCTGTCTCCTTGGATTTTAGAGTAGGATTAGGTTTCAACCTCTCGTAGTTTTACAAAATATAGATCTAAATCGAGGAGTTTGAGGAACTAGTCTCTAACTGGAGATTGCTCTCTCGGGTTTCACAAGTCCCCACACTTGGAGAGAGGTTTCCATGTTGTGCAATCACACTAGATGCTAGAGTGATCAACCTAGAAGCCTGATCTGCATCTAGGGGTGCTGTGAGTCTGCAACAACAGTTTTGGCACGCCGGTGGGACACTAGAGGTCTCATTTTTATTGCAGCCAAGTTGATATGCATCTGCTATAGTTTTCTTGCTTATAAGAGCTATTATTTTCAGATCCGGCAACTCAAGGGAAGAATCAACTGGTTTTGTGAGTGCAGGCACGAAAACTCATGAGAAGAATCACCACAAGGTCAAGAGTTGGAGAAGAAGAAGTGTTGTTTGAATACTCGCAATTATCTCCAAGAAGAAGGCAAAGAGGAAGAAGGATTCAAAGGTCTCCATCTCCACCAAACAGAACTCTCTCAATTCCTCCACCTGACAAGCCTTTCATTCAATATACAAGGGTTTTAAGACCAATTAGAATGGCTCGTAACAACCCCTACGTCAAATTCATAGGTAGCAAGAACCCACTTGCTCTCAATGCACAACACCCAGTTCCTATTGCAGCCTTGAAGAACATTCCCTACTTCTTTGGAGAAAATAAAACTACTCCGGTGATCATGTGAAAGATATTGCTAACCTTTGTGCAATCCATGAAATCAATGAAATGCAAGTGGTCATCAAGTTCTTGGCATCTTCATTCAAGGGTAAAGCATTGCAATGGTTTAGGAGCCTTGGAGTTGGTTATCACAAACCTGGAATCATTTGTGTATTGCACTTCATGAGCAATTTGGAGAGAAGGGAGACAACTTGTCTCTTTTGGAGCAGTGACAACTATCAAGAGAGCCCCCAACGAGTAGCTGAGTGACTTCAACTTCAGATTTCAAAGGTCTTGGGATAGGATTCCAGTGGCAGTCAGGCCAACACCACGGAAGGTGCTTTTCTATATTACCTTAAAGCTTTGAATTCTGATATTTCTATGTTAATTCAATCTATGGGAGGCACAACCTTACCTGCTACTTATAGCATTTCCATTAGAGCCGAAAACTGTCTTATTCAAGCTGGTAAACTGGCTCTAGGCCTCCCATGCCCTTGTATCCAAACTTAGAAAATCCAAGCACTAGTCAAGCACCCACTTTGGCTCCTGTTCCCACCCTAGAAATCAAATTTCAAGAGAAACTTCTACTTCATCCTCTAGTGCTTCAAATGAACTCCAAGAGGTCATGAAATAATTTGCAAAATTTGGGAAATGAGCTGGTTACTATCAAAAGACAGCAAGCTCAAAGTGTTAGACCATATCAGCCTCAAGCACAAGAACCAGGCTAGGCCCCCATACCAACAAAATAGGTCACCAAATCAGGCTGCAAATCAAAACCAAAGCCAAGTAAGGCCTCCCGCTAATAGACCATTTCAGCCCTATAACCCCAATGTCGTATCTACTTCTAAAGCATTAGTGCCAGTCCAAAATAACATGGCCCAAGAATATGATTGGTGTTTCCCCTGTAGTTAGCCTCATAACCAATCCATGTGCTTCAATGGTGCTCTCAATCAAGCTATGATGGTGCAAACCATTGGTGGGTCGCAAGATTCCAGCCATGAAGGAGATCAGCAACAAGAAGCACCTCAGCAAGGAACATCTCCGAATGAAACTACTCTTGTCAATTGGTAGGCCGAAGATTTCTATGGTATGAATCAAATACCCTCTCAAGGTGTTGCAGCCAACACAAGGTCAAAGAGGAGAAACTTGGGTGAAGAACAACCATTAGCCCCAGCCAATCCACAACCTTCCACGGCTCCACAAATGATTGGCAAGCAAAGTCCAGTTTCAAATGCACAAGGACAGCCAAGAACAGCCCCTAGGCCAACTCAAATGCCAGTTGTTGCTGCCCATGTGCAAGGGGTGAATGTGCAAACCAAGGGACAACAAAAGGATACTTCATCCCCGTTCAGTATCATTGAACAGATGAAGAAGACTAACGTCAATATATCAATGTGGGAATCCCTATCCATCCCCTGGACAAAGAGATCTGCTCCATGCAAGCTGCCATGAAGGATGGCCAATTTCAAGTCAGCGGGTTCAGATGCAAGACAAAGTGCTTACAAACGCTGCCCAGCCTGGGGGAAATCATGGAGGACAGCAAGGTAAGATGTTGAAGCCCCCTCCATTTTATGTTTCATTGATCATAGGAGACAAGTTGGTACATAATTGCATGATTGACCTTGGGGCAAGTAGTTCAAGAAATGCCCAAGAAAATAGTAGATCAACTAGGACTCCAATATGAAACCATCTCCAAGGGTGTAGTGCAGTTAGATGGGACAACAGTGACAACGGTTGGAGTAATCAAAGGTTTAAGCCTCACACTGCACGCATGTCCCAACGTAATAGTGTTACAAGATGTGTCAGTCATAGACCTGCCATCACTCTTTGCATTGTGTTTGTCAAGAGACTTCACTGCTAAAATTGGAGGCTATCTTTCAGTGGATTGGTCACACATGTTGTTTAGAACAAGGTATGGAACTAAGGCCACAATCAGGTCTGAACCTATTGCGAACTTTCACATTGAGCCTTACACTACCAGCCAAATCAATACCAACTGTTCAGCGTTTGATCAAGAAGATTATCCAAGCACTGATGAAGCTGACACCAAGGTTGGAAGCATCCCAGATTTGACTCTTGATGAATGGGCAAGCAAAGTGCATGCCTTTGATCCTTATCAAGAAATAGAAGAATCTGAGCTAGGGGTTTATTGTTTACATGAAGAGGATCAACCTCTCCCCAGCATCACCAAGCCAGATCATAAGGACAAGAATGAAGTATGGCAATTGTTCTTTGATGGGTCAAGGAGTAGACAAGGTGCAGGAGGAGGAGCTATGCTCATTTCACCGCAAGGTATAAGGTATTACTCAGCCTTCCATTTCCAGTTTTCCTGTTCAAACAATACAGCTGAGTATGAAGCCTTAATTCATGGACTGCACTGGGCAATGAAGAAAGGCATCAGGAATTTACAAGTATTTGGTGATAGTGAGCTGGTCGTAAACCAAGTCAAAGGAAAAAATGCTGCAAAAATGATCTGCTCAAGTGCTACAAAAATCGGGTATGGGATCTTATTGAAGATCTTGAAGCTTTTAGCATCAATTCCATCCCAAGAAAAAGGAATGAAGCCGCTGACAGACTTGCAGCAATTGGGGCTGCATTTGACGTTGTAGAAAATATCAAAAGTAAAAAACCTCAGCCTCATATCAAAGTGGTTGTGAGACCAGCTGTTCCAGATAACAACACAAGTTGGCAAGTCTTCGAGAATGATCAGCAAATTGTTAATTTCCTACAAGAAGAAGCTGAGTTCTCCGCCAGAAATCAAGACAAGCTGCATCAGCAATATGGTGACCAAGTGGTGCAGCTGAGGACTAACAAATTACCAAAAGGCCTCATAACCTTGGAGTCAATCTTCAACCCGAATGATCAGTTCCGGAAGGAGAAAGCAAACATTCAAGTGAAGGGTGAAGATTCAGAGCCTATTTTAGTGGAAGAAGGCAAAACATTGCAGATTGGCAAAGTAAGTACCTCACAAGAGAAATCTGACTTTGTTCAGCTTTGTCAAGAGTTCCCAGATATCTTTGCTTGGACTTACAAAGATCTAAGAGGTTTCAACCCAAAGTTGGCACAACATACTATTGAGCTGGATCCGAAATCCAAGCCTGTTAGGCAAAAGCAAAGGCCAGTGAATCCCCATATTGAACCTCTCATGAGAAAAGAGTTAAGCAAGCTTATTGAGGCCAGTATCATCTTCCCCATCAAACACTCAAGTTGGGTTGCAAACTTGGTGCCAGTGAGAAAAAGAAATGGAGAAATCAGACTGTGTGTTGACTTCAAAGACTTGAACAGAGCCTCCCTCAAGGACCATTACCCACTCCCTTCCATGGAGCAAATATTGCAAGTTGTAGCTGGTTCAGAAAGGTTCTCACTACTTGATGGATACTCAGGCTATAATCAGATAATGGTGAAGGAAGAAGATCAATTCAAGACGGCTTTCACCACCAAATGGGGCACCTATGCCTACAAGAAGATGCCATTTGGCCTATCAAATGCCGGAGCAACATTTCAGCGAGCTATGGATATGGCATTCAAAGGCTTAATCAACAATATAGTGCTGGTATACCTAGATGATATCACTGTCTTCTCAAAGAATGCAACAGACCATCTCTTTCATCTCAGACAAGTGTTTCAGAGGTGTAGAAGGTTCGGAGTGTCATTGAATCCAAAGAAGTGTATATTCTTGGCACACGAGGGTAAATTGTTGGGCCACATTGTCTCTAGGGAAGGGCTAACAATTGATCCTGAAAGGGTTGAAGCCATCCGAACGCTCCCATTGCCACACCACAAGAAATCTCTTGAAAGATTCTTAGGAAGGATAAACTTTGTCCACAGATTTGTGCCTAATTTTGCCACTCTTGTGAAGCCTCTAACAATGATGTTGAAGAAGAGTCTGGCATTCAAATTGACAACAAAAGGAAAAGAGAGTTTTGAAAGCATCAAGCATGCAATATCACAAGCTCCAACTCTTATCAACCCAGACTTTTCAAAGGACTTCATGTTGTATGCATTTGGAGGATCGAGACATAATCTCAAACTATCTTAACACAATTTGAATAGAGAAGGTTCGAGAACAACCCATAGCATTCTTTAGCCAATCCTTGGAAGATTATGAAATAAAGTATTCTTTCATCGAAAAGCATGTCCTTGCTGTCATCAGGAGCTTGAAGAAGTTCAGACATTTGGTCTCAAACAATAAGATTCAACTGCTGGTCTCACATGTTGGGGTTAAGGACTTCCTCCTCAACAAGGATTTGAATGAGAAAAGGGTAGGTTGGATCACCCGTGTCATGGAGTATGACATTGAGATCAAGATCACCAAGCTGGTAAGAGGGAAAGGATTGTGTGAGCAGCTGGTTTTGGGGAAGCAAAAGGAAGTATGCAACAAAGAAGAAACTGTTTTGACAGTCCAAAACAGCCATGAGCCAAGTGGCAATCAAGAAGAAGACAATGCTGCCCCGACTCCTTGCTGGACCCAAGGTATTATGCACTTCCTAGGCACAGGCCTATGCCCTCCAGAGATGAACAAGACCCAAAGGAGACACTTCAGATTACAGGTTGTCCCGTATGCCATTGTTGATGGAGTTTTGTTCAAGAAGGATGTGAATGGAGTGTTGTTGAGATGCATTAGCACAGGTCAGATTCAAAGGGTATTAGAAGAGTTTCATGGTGGACCAGTTGGTGGCCATTTTGCACCAAGAGTGACAGCTCTAAAAATCATGAAGGCTGGTTATTATTGGCCCAAAATCTTCAGTGATTGCTATGCATGGATCAAGAGGTGTAAGAATTGTGCATTCTTCATAGGAAAAGAGAGACTTACAGCCCTCCCATTGCATCCAATCTTAGTTGACCAGCCATTCATGCAATGGGGTTTGGACTTCATTGGAGTCATTAATCCCAATTCAAGCCAAGGGCACAAATGGATTTTGATGACCACATGCACTACTTCACCAAATGGACGAAGTAGTAGTAACACTCAAAGAGGCAAATGAGTCTAAGCATCTTAGACTTTTATGAGGGGATAACAACCAAATTTGGTGTACCTGCTACAATAATCTCTGATAATGCATTGGCATTCATTGGATCTAAGGTGACTGAGTGGGCTGTCAAGAACGGTATTTATCTAAGCACTTCATCGAACTATTACCCTCAGGGTAATGGCCAGGCCGAGTCTACAAATAAGAACTTGTTGAGGATCATTAGGAGGACTCTTGATGAGAATCAGAGGTCTTGGCATACCAAGCTGAAATCAGCCTTATGGGCTAATAGGATCACTCCCAAAAGATCCACAGGTAACTCTCCATTTAGGCTTGTCTATGGAAGAGAGGCAATCCTGCCCATGTCACTTGAGTTGCCAACGTTGGAACTCATGAAGCTGGAGTTGCTTGAATTTGAGCCCATGGAGGTGAGGTATGCAGAGTTGATGGAGCTGCAAGAGATCAGAAATCAGGCATCCCAAGCAATGGAAAAGGATCAAGCTTTGATCAAGAAGACCTTTGATAGGAAGGCCAAAGATAGATCTTTTCAAGTTGGAGATCTAGTGTTGAAATGGGATGTGGATAGAGCAAAACCGGGAAGGAATTCAAAATTTGATGCCATTTGGAGTGGCCCATACATGGTCACAAAGTGCAAGAACAGCAATGCTTTCTAATTGGCCTCATTGGATGGTGAAGAACTGCAGATTCCAGTCAATGGAATCTATCTCAAGCGTTGCTTCTAGAAGGAAGTTCACTATCTCTGTAAATATTAGATTAGATTTTCTTTCCTCCAAGTGCTTGTGCACATTGTTTTGCTATAGGTTAGTTTTGTTTTCCCTAAGTGCTTTGGCACAACTTGCTGTCCATGGAGATGTGTAGCAATCTTTGCTTTCATCAGGTAACATTCCATCTTCCTCCTTGCACATTCTGAGTCAGTTAGGGTCCTAAATAGAATATTTGATGACTCCATGCCCAATGGACTACTTCAGGCAACTGGTATCTTCTACCTAGCAGGCAGGTGACCCCAAAAAGTCGCCAAATTGTTATCCAAAGTTCACCCCCTAGGGTAAATTTCGATAACATGCATCAGAGTTTTCAGTTCCAAGCAAGTAGGTCGATTCAGGAAAAAATCACAAAATTGGCTAAGTCCTACTCCAGGCCGCCTTTGGGACAGTTGGGACATCAAGGCGCGGATCGGCCGAAAAGCCTCCAGGTGGCCCATGAAGCAAAGGGACATCTAGGAAAAATGGAAGTGAAGGACGTGAACCGGCCCGGTTCGGCCAAACGAGGAACTTCAAAGATCGGGACAGTTGGGACAAATGGACGCGTGGGACGCGGATAGCCGAGAAACCCGAGGGCCAATCAGATCATGACACGTGTCACCAGCAGATGAGGGACAAGGAAGCCCATTTCGGGTGGTTCGGGAGTTTTTGTCCCAAATAGTTTGGGACATCTAGGATAGAAAGACATGAAGGGCACGAAGAGCCGGCAGACCCGCGGACCAACCAAATCATGACACATGTCACAAGGAGAAAAGTCCAAAAGGTCAGAAGACGAGGTTTCAAGCACTGAACCGAGCCAATAAAAAGAGGACACGTGTCCAATGAAGTAGGGAAGGAGAGAGAATCACGCGACCAATCAATGCATGCCACGTGTCATCCAGGTGGCAGAGCGCGGGAAGAAATTTAAAAATCTGTTTTCACCTGTTTTGTGCCCTAGATCTTCAGATCGACATATCTTTCGATTCAGAGCTCAGATTTGCATGTTCTTTATATCAACGGAAAGCTCATGAAATTCTCTACATGATTTTGGGGTTAATCTTGAATTTTGGTGTAGTCTAGAGAGAGAAAATTGAGAAACGGCTCTGACACGTGTTCATGGCCAGAAGTGACATTTCAGCGACCAGATTTAATGCAGAATGGGTCGCATTCTCCTGTAATCTGGTCAAAATGATAGGGTATGGGTTTGTAAGGTCCCCCATGCCATTTTAATGCACTTGTAGTCAAGAAGGGATGGGCTCTCATGTTTTGTACGTTTTCTGTCCCCTGGACTCGACCCATGCAATGTAAAAGCCAGATTTGGCTCATTTCGAAGGGGGAACATTTCTTTGGATAGCAAGCTTCTTCTTTCACCTATAACAAGTGATTTTTGCAAGTATCAGACCTCTTCTAAAATTGTAACAGGTTTTTTGCCCTTTTGATGTTGTAATACAAGGGTTTTGACAGTGGAAATGACAATACAGGCTCTGTGATCAGTTTTCAGTCCTCTGTTTGTGTTGCTTGTTTCATTTCAGACCTCTGATTACATCTTATCAGCTTGTGCATGATGTTTTATGTTGCATTTTATGATCTGTGTCTATCTGCAGAACAAGAAGTGTTCACCACTCCTCCTTTGGTGTATCACCTGTTAGTTTAGTTTCATTTTTACACTTTCTATCTCTGTCTCCTTGGATTTTAGAGTAGGATTAGGTTTCAAACCTTTGTAGTTTTGCAAAATATAGATCTAAATCAGAGGAGTTTGAGGAACCAGCCTCTAATCTGGAGATTCCTCTCTCAGTTTTACAAGTCCCCACACTTGGAGAGAGGTTTCCATGTTGTGCAATCACACTAGATGCTAGAGTGATCAACCTAGAAGCCTAATCTGCATCCAGGGGTGCTGTGAGTCTGCAACAAATGGTAGATTTTGTACTCCTAGTCTTCCTATTTTGAAATAACAATTTTTGAGAGATTCTCATGACATTCGTATTGTTGGAAATCCTGGTTTTTAAAATACTTACTCACAAGTAAAAAGGAATTATTTCTAGCCTAGGATGAAACAAGACATTAGGAAGTATGTACAACTGTTTATGACTTGTCAAAAGGTTAAAACTAAAAATGTAGTAAACCTGGTCAATTGTAACCTTTTTCTATTCCTGATTGGAAATGGGAGTCAATTAGTATGGACTTTATTACAAGTTTACCTAAGACCAAGAATGGTCATGATGTTATTCTTGTTGTGGTTGATAGATTGACAAAAATGGCTCATTTTCTACCAACCAAAATCAAAACCTCTGCTTCAGATATAGCTCATTTGTTTTCTAAAGAAATATTTCATTTGCATGGTCTTCCTAAAGATTTAGTAATTGATAGAGATCCTAGATTCACTTCTTCTTTCAGAGATCCTTATTTGATGAGTTGGGTACTAGTTTGAGATTTAGTACTACTTATCATCCTGAGTCAGATGGGAAAATTGAAAGAATAAACAAAATCTTAGAATATATTCTTAGGATGTATACAGGTGAGAAACCTGGAAATTGGGAATAATATTTGCATTTAATTGAATTTACCTATAACTAAAGATATAACACTACAAAAATGACACCTTTTGAAGTTGTGTAAGGTAGGAATTGCACTACACCTATTTCATGGTATAATCCTAAACATAGATCTTGGTATGCTAATGATAACTTAAAGGAAATGGAAGAAATCATAAACAAATCCAAACAAAACATGAAAGCTGCCCAAGATAGATATAAGCATTGGGCTAATTCTAAAAGAACTATTAGAGAATTTAAAGTAGGTGATCAAGTATTTCTTAGAGTAAAACCTAAGAAGAGTTCTTTGAAGTTAGGAAAATATGCTAAGTTATCTCCTCATTTTGTGGACCTTTTGAAATTCTAGAAAGAATAGGAAATCTTGCTTATAGATTAGCTTTACCTCCTGAATTGTCTAGAATTCATAATGTGTTTCATGTAAGCTTGTTAAAGAAATATGTGTATGATGTTAATCATGTTATTGATTGGAAAAATATAGTTATTGAGCCTACATGTGAATTCAAAATTGAACCTAAAATGATTCTAGAAAGAAGGACTAAGAATCTTAGAAATAGAGAAATTAAAGAGGTTAAAGTAAAATGGACTTTTTGTGATGTTGAAAGTGCTACATGGGAAAGAGAAGATTTCTGAAAGAGCAATATCCTAAATTATTTAACTAATGAATTGTGTTTTGATATGTGATTTTCATAATAGAATTGGCACTACTGAGGATAGTAGCTGATTCAAGGAGGGGAGAAATGTTATGTGACAAAATCCTCGAAGTTGTAAAGCATTAAAAGACTTGTTAGATTATTAAAGACAAGTTTGGTTTGAGACTTGTTAATACAAGTTTGAGTTAAGATTCTTTATAAAGATATTGTAATAAATCTATTTGCTTAATAAATGGATGAATATCCTAAGCATTTGATTAAAGATGCTTAATTTGACTTATGAAAAGGTGTTAGAACCATTGTGTTGGTTTTGTAACCACCCATGATGTCTTATAAAAGAGATGTAAATGTAAAAACAAAGGAGGAATAGAGGAAAAAACTGAATGCATAAGAGACAAGGATTTTTACTTATGATTATGAGAAATAGAACAATTGAGAAAAGAATCTTAAGGACTTTGTGAATTTCATATATGGAAGTAATTCCAATGCTAACTAGGTTACAAACATGCGGTGGGAAAGAGAGAGGGGCACCAAAGGTTTCGTAACTTGAGGTATAGAGTACAATCTCAGATGGTTCCTGGCCAAGGAAAAGTGAATATACATGAGGTGTATAGTACTTTTCACTCATAAGCAACCATAGTCTGGTGTCTATTAATCTATGGATGCATTGGAATTTTGTATTGAGAATTCCATATCAATGTTCTTTCTCTCTGTTGGAATTTTGTATTAGAATCCCTGATCCTTGTTCTCTTTGGACATTGGGATTTCATATCCATTGATTCAAATAAGTATTCTCTCTGTTAAAATGTGTAAATCTCTCTGTAACTATGTAAAATTGTTAAAAATATAATAGTAAGAAGTTAATTCTTCTGTTTATTCAAATAAATGAGCATATGAATTTATTTTGTATATTGTTAAAAATAAGTGATTGTTTATGAAAAATAGTGAACTACAGTAATAAATTAATGAAATACGTTAATTTAGATATGAATGTATGTTAAATTAAGATGAATTGTATGTTTTAATGCAAAACATGAACTGATATATGAAATTGACAATATTTTACAATATATTCTTGTAATTTAATGGTGTTTGGGCTAAAATATCTATATTTTGTATTTTTTGGTCATCTCATTATATTTTCTGTCTTTTCATAGTCGTATTACCTGTTGGTATGTTTTGGACCTGAAACTTAGTTAATTTTGGCTTATTCTCGAACACTTACATCCGATGGAAGCCATCTCTCGTAAAGATTGGTGGAATGTTGCCACGTGTCAATCCTCATTCATTAGATCATTGCCAAGTGTTGCCTTCTATTTATTCCACCCGTATCGGTTTTATCAACTTGTCTTATGTCTTGTTGCATAATTTGGACATGAAATTTCCCTTAGAAAGCTGTTAATCCTATGTTTTAAGTCCGCCCGACACAATGCAATATATAATTACAAACATCGAGCCAAATAAAATGCTCCATGTTTTGTTCTCTTTTGTCATAGTTTTCTAGGTTCTTTTATGCCTTTACGAAGCTTTAGCCAATTAGAGAATTCTATGTGTTATTTTCTTGTTAGACTTACTGACTATTGTGAAGGATTTATCTAATGAGAATATGTTATTTTACTTCACAATGTCATTATTTTATGAGATTTGAGAAGTGCGAACGAATAGTAAAGAGCCATGTATATACTTCATAGTGGTAGACCCTTGATAATAATTTATTGGGTTATGTGAAATGCAAACTAACGAAAATGTTCCACATGTATTTTTTTGCAATGTCAAACTTTTGTAATCGTTGCTTGCAATGAATTGTTGACACTGTCTTTTCCTTTTGTCTTCGCAAACCATTCGGACCCGAATTTATTTAGTCTTTTGTTTATTTCATGTATTTTCTTCCTCCTTCTATGGTTTTCTTTAGTGTTTCATGGCTTTTACTATATTTACTTTGTTATGTGGATGTTTTTCTTCTTTATGTGGGATTTTCTTTTCTACGTGGGTATTATCTTCCTTCCACGTATTTTTATTTGTTGTGTGGTTTTTTTTTCACCCCACGGATTTGAAAATTCATCTTAGGTTTACATATTATTGTATAAAGGTTAATCAACTATTCCCGTAACCAATCTATCTCGCTCAATAAATAACATTAAGAAAGTAAAAACGTATCAATCTTCCGTAATAAGATATTTTGACAAGAATTATCGATTATGTCGAGTTAAAATTTGCATTTTAGTTAGTTAGAGCCATATTTTAATATGAGAAAAATTCATGTTTCATATACAATCCAGATAATTCCATAAAGATTTCATGAATCAAAACCATAAAAACTTTAAAAATGGCTAGAGAGAAAAAAACCAATCAAAAAATAGAGAAAAACCATCTTAGAACCACCTTACAGAAAACATAGTGCCAAAATAGAGAAAACCAAATAACCTTCCATCCACCACATCAAGACCAAATCTAACTGATGAGAGTAGAACAAGTTAACCTTTATTTCCTGAAGATCATACCAATAGTCCTTGAAACCATGTTCACCACTTAGAACCAAGATGCCCTTCGGAATAATCGTATCAAATATGAAGTTTGCTTCTCCCATGTTTTAAGGCATTAATGATCTCAAGAGGTGCATTATCATCTACAATACAGTGGTGAAGGATCTTAGAATTCATGCCAATGTTTTTGCACAAGTCCGCCACCTGATTTCCTTCTCTAAAAGTATGTGAGATTTCATAATTTGAGAAATCCCGTAAGATGAGGATAGATTCATCAATGACATTATTCATGGTCCAAGTTGAGGGAGACTTAATTTGGAGGTAGTTTAATATATTCATAGAATCCCCTTCAACCTAAAGATTAGAGATGTTCAAAGTTTTTACAAGTTGGATTCCCCAAAAGGTTGCTAACGCCTCTACATAATGATTGGTTTGGACCCCCATGTTCCTAGCATATGTTGCTATGAGGTCACCATTATCATTCCTAATGACTCCTTCCCTTTATCTCTTCATGGGTTTCCTTTAGCAACACCATCAAAATTTATCTTATACCAGCCTTCTTGAGGGTGGGTCCAAACAATATTGCTCCTAACAATATTAGAATTTTGTTGATGCAAGTTCCATTTGCTGAGGAAATAAATGCATGAATCTTTTAGACTTCCTTTAGTGTGTTTGATGGAGGATTTGAATTTTTTTAGTTAGCAACAGGATTAGATTCTTGAAGACTATGTCAACCTATAACACTTTCCCTGCAAAAATTATTTTGTTCCTTTCTTTCCATATTGCCCATACAAAGTGTGTGGGAGAATAAAATACCATAGGAGTCTGAATGAGACATTTTTTATTTGATAAGACCAATTATCCTTTAGATCATTCACCGATTGAGGTAAGACTCATTTGAAGCCAATTTTTTCTAGTATGAGACCCCACAAAGAGAGATCAAACTTATAATGGATGAAGAGATGATCTACAATTTCTTCTTTTGTTTTACAAAGGATGCATCTATCGATAATAATATTTCCTTTCTTTCTTACATTATCAACTATGAGGATCTTGTTCTAAATTGTAAGCCACCAGAAGAAGTTGATTTTAGGATTCATCTCTTTGCACCAAACTTTCTTCCACCAGGATGAGAGTTATGCAGATTGATTCGAATGTTATATCCAAAGAGGACACTATAATTTCCATATCCCGAATCCTCCCATAGTAACTCATCTGCAACATTTTTGTTAGGGATATATATGCTTGCAATATTTTGTTATATTAAAGTCATGTTTTCTCTCTCCATATAATTTCTTTCCTCAAGAGACAATCTTCTCCAATTGTTTTTACCAGTTGTACATTCGAGATAACCACTCATCCTCTCTCCATAGTTCAACCTTATCTAATTCTAAGGATTTATCCTCTGTTGTTGATCAACCTCCAAATTCCATCTATCCTCCCAAAATCTGATCTTGCTGCCATTTCCAAATTCCCATCTAATGCCTTTTGAAATAAGATTTATGCTTTTGATAAGTGAGTTCCAGAAGTGGGATCCTATGGGAAGATCTAAAAAGTGATGAAGTATTAGATAAATTCTTCTTTCAAGTATTTATTTTTAAGGATTTCGCACTAAGTTAAGTATTTTTTGAGGAGTCTCTAGCCCATTTTGGCAAGGAGGGATGTGTTCTTTTGTCTAATATTCCTTATACCTAGTCCTCCTTGATATTTAGGCTTACAAAATTTGTCCTAAGCAACCAAAGGAATTCTATTGTGCTCCTCAACTCCAGCCCATAAGAAGATTTTCTAAATCTTATCTATCAATTCAACAATATTTTGTGGCATTCAAAAAGAGAAAGGAGGTAAATAGGAAGGTTTTGGAGAGTAATTTTTATCAAAGTGGCTTTAGCAACACTAGATAACACAACCCCTTTCCATCCCGCCAATTTAGATTGAAATCTATCCATAAGGGGGTTCTAAACTGAAATTGGGATACCTTTGAACATGGGAATCACCAAGTAAGTAGCTAGTAGAGTCTTAACGATGCATCCCAAGATTTTAGAAAAAAATTCCGCCAAGCTTCAAGGGTGTTGACAAAAAAACTGAACTTTTTCCATAATTGATGAGCTTCCTTAATGCTTCTTCACGCTTGTTCAACAAGTATTTGAATTTCTCATATTTGTGAATAGAAGCAATGTAAAGGAGGATAGTGTCATCCAAAAAATCTCGGTGAGAGACTAGAATCTTTTTAGATGGGGATTAAAGCCATGGATGTATCCCACTTCTTTATAACTTTTATTGCTTTGTTGAGGCTCTTTTCCATAATGATGAAGAGGATGGGAGAAATGGGATATCCTTTCCTTATTCCTCTGGTACTTCCAAAGAAACCAGTTGGAGTGCCATTTAGAAGAATAGAGAACATGGGGGTCAAAATGCACTCTCTAATTAGTTTCCTAAAATGGGAATTAAAGCCAATTTTATCAAGAATTTTGTCTAAGAATTCCCATGAGACTCTATCAAATGCCTTGTTCATATCCAACTTGATAGCCATGCCTATTTTTTTTCTTTTATCCATGGAAAGAATTTCTTCATGAACCACTACTATACCATCCTATATTTTTCTTCCCTGAACGAAGTCACCTTACTGCCAAGAGATGATGTTATTGAGAAAAGGTTGCAATCTTGATGCAAAATTCTTTGTGAAAATTTTATAAATTGTATTTGAAAGACTGATTGGTCGGAAGTCCTTAGCACCAGATTTTTTAGGAATCAACACTATAAATTTTTTATTTATCTCCTTTAAAAGTTTACCAGTACGAAAAAATTCATTAGTGGAATTGAGCAAATCATTTTTACATATTTCCTAATATATTTGAAAAACACAGTCGGGAAACAATCCAGGACACTGGGATTTTCCTCCAAAAGAGAATATTTTTTTAGTTATTCAATATCCACCTAGAAAATAATCTTGTTTAGACCCGCTTGAATATCGGAGAAATGGGAATGAATTCGAGTAGGATATTAGTGTTGGTTTCATTGTTTTGGGCCTCTTTAGATAGGAGATTTTAATAGAACTCTATTGCCTATTTTTTTATAGTTTCAATATCTCTATTTTCCTTTCTATTGGTGTAAAGACTGATTAACATGATGAGATCCCTCTCCACTATAAGTTCAATCTTTTAGTGTGACGGAAAGTTGTGCAGCTCTGATACTAGGCAGTTAAGTGTGCCCGACTTGGAGTAGTATTGGGATGGGTGACCTCTCGGGAAGTCTCGGTGTCATTGCCTCCTAATTTCATTGGGCCTAATTTTGTGAATACATGGTGGGCCCAAAGTGCTCACATGGTTGCATCTGGCTCCATCATGTCAGGTTTTTTTGGCGTAAAAGCCTATTTCACACGATGAGATCCTCTCCACTACAAGTTTGAGCGTTTGGTGTGACAAAAATTGTACATGGTATCGAGCAGACAATTAAGCATGCCCAACCCGAGAGTAACTTGGGATGGGTGACCTCCCTAGAAGTCTCATTGTCGTTGCCTCCTAATGTCATTGGGCCTAATTTGGTGAATACGTGGTGGGCCTAGAGCTCACAGGGTTGCACCCAGCTCTATCATGTGGGGGTGTGTTTGTGTAATGTGACTAGTTAACACAATGAGATCTCTCTTCACCATTAGTTCGAAAGTGCCCCGACTGGAGTAGCACTCAGATAGGTGACCTCCTAGGAAGTCTCGATGTCATTGCCTCTTAATTTTGTTGGGCCTAATTTGGTGAATACATGGTGGGCCCAGTGCTCACGTGGTTGTATTTGGCTCCATCGTGTGGGGGTGTGTTGGCGTAACAGTTGGTTAACATGATGAGATCCCTCTCCATATTCACCCAATTAGGCCCAATGGCATTAAGAGGTAATGACACGGGACTTCCCTCTCCACCACTAGTTCGACCTTCGGTGTGATGAAAAATCGTAATTGCTGCCTGTACTGCGCCTCACGAAGATGAAAGTGCAATAGCTTGTTGTTTTTTTACATGCCCAAGCAATCTGGAGAAGAACTAGGAAAAAAAGATAGCCATAAGTGGAATGTCTATCATCAATAGAACTTGCCCAATCTGAATTTGTATACCCAACTATTTGAGTATAACCCCTAGTGTAGTGTATGCCAAAGTGAGAAGTGTCATGCAAATAGCGCAAAATCCTTTTATTAGCCTTCCAAAGGTGACTACTATGAGGAGAATATGCAAACCGAGATACAAACCCTACCTGCAAATGAAATATTAGGGTGAGCATGGGTCAAGTAGATGAGACCCCCAACAAACTTCCTATACAAATAAGTATCATAAAGTGGTGTGGTACATGTGGAAGTAAGATTAACTCCGTATTGAAAAGGAGATGGACTTGGCTTGCAATCAACCATATCAAAGTGTCGAAGAAGATCATGGGTGTAATTTAGCTGACTCAAATGAATCCTTGAATGTGTCTGAGAAATATGCAAACCAAGGAAATAATGCAATAGCCCAAGATCTGTCATGTCAAATTGTGTAGAAATAGCCCTCTGAATACTATGAATGTGGGAAGAAGAGTTGCTAGTAAGTAACAAATCATCAACATACAAGAAAAGTATCACAATATCCTCACCAACATGCTAGAGATACACTATATGATTAGAGTGGCAACAAAAAAACTAGTAGATAGAAGAAAAGAATCCATCTTTTCATACCAAGCCCAAGGGGCTTGTTTGAGATCGTAGAGAGACCTTCGGAGCCTACAAACAAGAGAAGAATCCTGAACAAATCCAATCGGCTGCTCCATGTATATTTCCTCTTATAGATCTCCATGTAAGAAGGCACTCTTCACATCCATATGGTATATGGGCCACCCCTGTGATGCAACAATAACAAGTACAAGGCATACAAAATCCATCTTGGCAACGGGTGTAAAAGTCTTAGAGTAATCAATACCTTCAACTTGTGAAAAACCCTTTGCAACAAGACGATCCTTATACTTGTCAATGGACCCATTAGCTACATATTTGGTTTGGTATACCCACTTACACCTAACCATATTTCTTCCTTTAGGAAGAGATACCAAATCCCAAGTATGATTCTTCATCAAAGAAGAACACTCACATTTGCCATCACATCATCCCACTCCTGTATCCCATGAGCCTTTGAAAAATATTATGGATCCTCAGAAACTACCTGACACAAAAGTCTAGAACTTGTAGAATGTGTGTGATGATGCCTAGTGGGTGGAAGATCCTGTATGAAAGGTGTTACCTCAGAAACTGTAGTACAAGCCCACTTAGGCATAATGACAACATCAGTGGGAATAGGATCCTTGACGACATCTATAACTTCCTCATCAATCTCTTCAAAGAAAGGATCCTCAAGATGAGATGAAGAATAAGGAGGCATGGAAGAAGATGAAGAATTATTAGGAGTGAAGCACTCATCAAACTAAACATGTGTTTGAAAAATAAATTCATGTGTATCAGGATCTAAAATTTGATAAGCTCGCATGTCCTCACAATACCCTAGAAAAGATCAAGGGTTTAATCTTCTTATCCAAAGCTTTCCTTGTCTTCTTTGGCACAAATTCCCAATCATGGCTCCCAAAGACTCAAAATAATAAGAAATCTAGCTTAATGTTGGATCAAGCTTCCTTTGGATTAAAATTCTCAAGTGCTCTCTGCGTGGTGTGTCATTCGAATATAGTTAACACAATTAATGCTTCTACCCAATAGATATGAGGTAAATATCTAGAATGCATCATATAGTTAGCCATTTCCTTCAAAGTTATATTCTTCCACTCTGCTAGGCCATTATGTTGTGGAGTATGAGGAATAGAATGTTGGTGAATAATGCATTGAGTGGCCAAAAATCAGAAAAATCATTGTTGAAGTACTCCCCCATTATCAATACAAAGGTTATTTATGCAGCTAGAATATTTTCTTGACCAAAGCCTTGAAGAATTTGAAGTGTGAAAAACATCACTTTTGTACTTGAGAAAATAAACCCAAGTACGCCTCAAGAAATTATCAATAAAGGTAAGAGAATACTTAGCTCCATTGAAAGAGGGGTAGGAAAACCATCAAGTCACTATGCACAATCTCAAGTGGTGAAGAAGCTCTCTTAGAGAAATTCTTAAGAAAAATATCTTGGCGTTGTTTCCCTCATGCACAACCAAAGAAAAATCCTCAAGACAAGAAACTCTAGGAAGACCATCTACCATACCATGAGTGATCAACACCTTAAGCTCAAACTACAGGTGGAAAAATATCTCATCGTGTTAACCAATTGCTATGCCAACACAATGCAACCATGTGAGCTCTGGGCCCACCACGTATTCACCCAATTAGGCCCAATGACATTAGGAGGCAACGAAACTAGGACTTCCCAGGAGGTCACCCATCCTAGTACTACTCCAAGTTGAGCTCACTTAACTACCCGACACCGATACTATGTACGATTTTCCTTCACACCAAAAGCTCAAAATTGTAGCGGAGAGGGATCTCATCATGTTAATCGAGTTGCTTTATGCCAACACACTCCCTCACAATGGAGCTAGATGCAACCACATGAACCTTGGTTCACCCAATTAGGCCCAACAACATTAGAAGGCAATGACATCGGGACTTCTTGGGAGGTCACTCATCCCAGTACTACTCTAGGTCGGGCATGCTTAACTATCTAGCTCTAATACCATGTATAACTTTCCGTCACACCATAAGCATGAACTGGGAATGGAGAGGGATCTCATTATCTAACCAACTGCTATGCCAACACACCCCCACACAATGGAAGCAATCTTATTATGACTTCTATGTTTCAAGGTAGTCATATGGAAAAATTTAGTGTTTCTATCTGCTTCCTTTAGCCAAAAGGCTCTTGATTTTTGTCTCTAATGAATCTCTTCACATGTCCTAAGGTTATGTAATTCGTTGAGTAATTTTTTTTCTTTGTATTAATCATTTACATCCATCTTTGAGTTCTGAACCTTAGATTCCATGATTTCTAGCTCCTTGGTTTTTTTTTTATTTTTCAAAAATGTTTCCAAATACCAATTTGTTCCAGATCTTGGCATTTAAAAAAAAAAATCTTAAGCTTATGAACCAAGATGTACATGAAAATACCTTTTTGTCATTTTTCCACCATTATTGAACCCTTTTGTAGAAATCTTGATGCTTGGTCCACATTTCTCAAATCTAAAAGGAGAATGAGGATGTTTTCTTTTATTATCTAAACTCAAAACTAAAGGATTGTGATCATATCCAACCGTAGGAAGAGATGAAAGGAAAACTATTGAGATATAAACCAATCGGATGAGACAAGGACTCTATCAAGTTTAAGCATAATGAGATTTTCCTCCATTCTTCTATTTCTCCAAGTGAACTTGATTCCTCCTAATTCAATTCAAGAAGAGAGTTATGAGCAATGAAATTAGAAAAATGTTCCATGTTTGTTGTGAACTCAAGATTTCCCACTTTCTTTTCATTCGGGGATAATGGTATATAAAAATATCATAAAATAATCCAATTAAAATCACTACAATTACTTCTAAAAGAACTTATCTGTTTCCATAGTTGTCTTCTCCCTTTAGTGGAGACCGGACCGTAGATATTTGAATGGATCCATGATTTATTGCTTTCTTATCGAGATGTGAAGAGGATAACCAAGTGATTGGGAGACTCAAATATGGTCCCTCCTTTTACCAATTCATTATCCCAAAGAGTTGTTATTCCCCCTGAAGCACCATTTGAACTAACACAACTGATTTCTGCATTTCTCCATACTTTTTCCCAAAACTTTGAAATTTTCTACATCCATTTTTGTCTCTTGAAGCACCAAGATGGTGGGTTTATGGTTCATAATAAAATCTTTCAACATTATTTTTTTGATTACATTATTCAAACCTCTTATATTCCATGTAATGATTTTCATTTAGATTTGTGAGTTTTTTTGGGCCCCTTAAGATTCAAATTTTTTTGCTTTCCTACTGCAATTTCTTTTTCTGTGGTTCTTTTTTTCTCCTCTTTGCTAGACAACTTTCCTCTAGTTGTTCATCCCCCTACATCATATTTTTGGGGGTTTTAGAGGATGAGGCTTCTTGGGTCTTGCTTTTCCCTTTAATGGGAGTCACTATGAATTTGAACTGATCAATATTTGGAAATTCCTCCATACTTAATCCTTGGCATGCCTCTACTTCTTGTTCAATAGTTTCATATGTACCTATATTTTTCTCTCTTGTGTCCTCTTCTTCCTGTTGAATTTCTTCTTGAGTCTTCTCTGGCAATGTCATTGAATCTTCTTGGGTCGATTCCTTTGATTCATCTCCTTCCTCTTGAGTCTCTTCATCTTTTTGTTTATGGTGATCCTTAGATTCCTCTTGTGTTGTCTCATTCTCGATCTCATTTTCTTCTATTTCTATGTATGGTAGAAGAAGCTCATCTAGCTGAGTTTGTTAAAAAAACTCCCCTTTCTCCATGGATTCTTTCTCCTAGATGTAAATGAATGCAAAATGGTTTTCCTTGTCCACGTGTTGGTTTTTTTCAAAGTTGCTTTTCCCTTTGCCTTTGCTTGTATCTTATTCTTGATCCTTTATCTCATTGGGATTCTCTTGTCATTCCATTATTCTTTTGGGCTCCCTTATGCTTCTAACATTAATGATTTTTGGGAAAAATATAACATTGTGTCCTAGTTTATTGAATTTTTGCACCTAGAAATAGATGTATCATATTCTAGCATTTGCTTCCAGCTACCCAACTTATATTGAATAGTGGTAATATCACGTAGATCTCTTTTGAGATCTACGAGTAACGTAAATCCTAGTAAAATCCATTCTTTTTCTAGCCTTGGTAGGTCCATCAAAGGCCACTAGGGATCATAAATACTTTATTATACTTTTCAAAACCTATTTATCCCAGAACTTGAGAGGCAATCCAAGAAGTTTTATCCATAAAGACATGATATTTATGTTCTCTTTTTCTAGATCAAAAGTTAGAGACAATCTCTTTAAAAATAGTCCCATGTTTCCCAAGAACCACGGGCCATCAACCAGTGCATGGGTGCAACCTTCCAGTATATTGAAATGGATAAGGAAGAAAAATTTTGACATCAGAGAGATTTACATATTCCTTTGAGTTTCCATTTCCTACATGCCCATCTTCTAATAATGTCCACATTAGGTCTTGGCCCATGGAACTTTCCAATCAGAGGTAGCATATTTATTTGCATTGCTTTCTCAATAAACACATATGGTATTGTGAAATGGTGTACATTCTCAAATATATGGTGCATAATTTATTCTTGAATGGTTCCCTTTTTGAGAATGGGTTTTTGCATGGAGACCACCCCGCCCACTTGGACTTGGGGCCCTATGTTCCCTGAACCTTTGTAGACCCACATGCATCCTACCCATATCTATCTTTGTATCCTTCCTTGTGTCTTGTTTCAGGATTCAAAACATTTACCCACTCAATCCCACACAAGAACTTCCTAATTACCTATGGTAACATTAAACAATATATGGTATATAGGTTAATAACGTATGAGATATTATAGGATATTTGATAGTTAGTGAGATTCCTAGATAATATGATATGTTATCCTATATATATTGTATATGATCTATGATAATATTCGATGAAGATTAATTTTTGTTTTTAAACACGAACCAAATTTACAAAAGTAAATCAAAAATTGTAATATCTTAATCATATAGCAAAGTTTGTAGCTCATTTTTTCCAATATTTTGTTTGAACCTAACTTAGTGGTGTAGATAAGTGAATTCCATCTTGAATAATTTATGGATAAGATAACAAATTTATTAATCAATATAATATTTGAAACATTCAAAATAAGAACCTCAAGATAGATGTATCGGGATACATGTACTCATATTATATTTGGATTTCCGATAACAAGGACCTCATAGGTCCGAGAGGATATTATATTTTATTTCGATGATGAATCATAGGTTTGATCCAAAATATCCATTACAAAATATCTCACATTTCACCCAAAAAAATATTTATAGGAATCTCATAGTTATCCTTAGTTAAACATACATATTTCTATTTATAAAATAACACTCACATTTATTAGTTACACATGATTATCCATAATGGAACATGTAGTCATTGCAATAAAACCTAAAGCTGACAATAAAATCATTAACAACAAAACATGGGCTAAAAACCTGTAATCTTCGAGAGCATAGTCAACATTATCCCCTCTTGGAAAATATATGACAACACCCAAATGAGGTGGAAGAGGGAAAATGAAAAACATTCTCAGAAGAGGTTGTTGATGGAGAGCACACCACAACATAAACTTAGATATCCTTGTGGAAAATATTTGTGATTTTTATTTTAAAGCTAGAGCATTTGTCATCATGGACATCAAATTGGTGTGGAAACCTACAAACACAACACATGTACGTTAGGATGCAAATTTCAAGAGGGTGCATGTGGTGGAACCATAACAATTGAAAAGGAGGGCCCAAATAAGTAGTTTGTATGGATGGAAATAACAAATAGTGAAGTAACAATTAGGATAACTGCTTGTTACTTTTCTCCAAAAGGCTCAAATATTTACATAAAGAAAAATATCGACAATGAAGATCCTTATGCTACTTTAAAATAAAATGTTTTTATTCTATGTTCTTTAAGATAAATTTTTAATAGGTGATTTCAATACAAGGATAATAAACTAGTAGTCCCTCCTTTAGTTGAGAAATAATGGAGGGGATAAAAATCCCTTATGGTTTGATGAAAGTGGGGAGAAAATTTTGAAAAGAGATTCACAAGATGGGAATGGGAGTGTGACACACTTTGGAGCAGAACTATTAGGGCTATGTAGCTTGTATGGCATGGTCATTTGTAACACATGAGAATGTGGCCAAGGTTAGGAGGTATCACATGTAAAACATACAATGGGAAAAGTGTGGTGGACTATGTAATTTTTTCTCATAATTATATTTCTAGGATATTGAAGTTCGATATTGGGGATTGTCCTAGGGAGTTAAAATATGATCATATGCCACTTCTTGTTAAGTTTGGATTTCCCAAAATAACCAATAAGGGGGCAGACCCAACATACAAAATATAACTCGGTCTCAAGGTAAAATCCTCTTGAACCAAACAAATTAAGAGCTCTTCACTACAACACTTAAACAACAACTTCAGGTGACAAAAAATTACATAAGGAGCAAAGAAAACAATGAAGAGAGTGTTCATATGTGTAGTAGTATGTTGATCCCTTTAATACACAAGGTGTTAAAGGTTTTAAATACCTAAGAAGGGGTTGTAAATACCTTCTGGATAATCTATGGTATGGCGATGAATGCAAATATGCTAAGAGACCCCTAAAAGAAAGTGATAACTACAAACAAAGCAAGAAAGAATATGAGTACTTGATAAAAGCCAAAAAAAAGATATGTACTCTCAAGAAGGAAAGAATTAATATCTTTGAGTAAACATAACCCCAAAGGATTTTGGAGAGAGTTACAAAAAGAGAAAATAAATAGAGAATAATATCACAAATGTTCAATGGTTAGATTATGCGAAGTTCCTCTATGAGTGAACACAAAGGAAAGATAAACCTCCCATAATTAGCACATCAATCAAGCTCTTCTCGGTGGAAGATATCAAACAAGGCATAAAGAAACTAGCAAGGGTAAGGTGCAAGACATAGATGGGATGCAAGATGAATTTCTAAAATGGGGAGTTAAACCTCTTGCTCCACACATCACAAGAGTTTTTAACAACGTCACACAAGATGGATTTCTGACAGAATGGACAACTAGCGTAGTTATCCCCCTCTACAAAAGTGGTGATGTCAATAATCCTTCTAACTACCACACTATTATGGTCAACCCTCTTCTTGGAAAAAAATTGGGAGCATGGTAGAGAACGAAATCAGTACTTAGGCAAAAAAAGAGCCAAAGGGAAGGAAAACTTTAGACCAAAGCATTCCACCATTGATCATTGCATCACTCTTAGACATTTGATTGAAAAATTCTAGGACACCCACAAGGAGGAAGTATATTATTGTTTTGTTGACTTTAAAAATCCTTTGACACAGTTCCTAGGGGAAAATTGTGGAACAATATAGAGGAACTTGGGATTCCATATGAGTATAGAGTTGCAAATCATAATCTTTATGAGAAATTTAAAGATAAAATAATTAGTGAGGGCATGTATGAATGTTTTGGTAGTGACATTGGAGTCAAACAAGGATGTTATTTATGTCCTACTTTGTTTGGATTATATATAGATAAACTTAAGGAATGGTTAAAAAAGAGATAGGGATGGTGTACAACTAGCGAGCTAGATGGCGAAGTTACTTTTGTATGTAGATGATCTTATTCTAATTGCAAAAACTAACTATGGTTTAAGGGAAATTTTGAGGGCCTTTAAACTCTTTTCCGGGGAGGCCAGGATGCAAGTGAACACTAGCAAGACCAAAGTCATGATTTTTTCCATAAAAAGGAAGAAGCAATATGTTACGTTTAATTTTAATGACAATCCACTAAAAATACTAGAAAATTACAATTACCTTGGAACTATTTTTCACAATAGACTTAGATAGGAGACATGTCGAGAGAAAAGGATTCAAGGAGGATGGAGAGTATCTTACCTACTTCAGGAAAGGTGTATGAAATCATAATTATGGGATTAGAACACCAAGAAAAACCTCTTCAATTTGTTGGGCACGCCATTTTTCCTACATGGGTGTGAATTATGGGGGATTAGTGTGTCGAATCACATGTGGAGGAAGCTAGAGAGAATCCTAAAGCATCTAATCACTAGTAGCATAAAATTCAAAACTAAAGTCCCATATGATATCCTTTTGGCTAAAATATGGAATTTTATGATGGAGGCATCAAAATTAACCCACTTGATAATTTATTTAAAAAGGTTGTAAACATGGATAACCATTGTTGACCCAAAATTGTTGTTGAGGAGGAGTTAGACCATAGGAAGAAGACATGGATGAAACTGAAAAAAAAGTGGATGAATAAATGGGACATTAAACTACACCATAACACCAATGCAGAAATAAAAAAATTTGTCTTTAAAAATTTAGGATTGCCAAGTGGACAAAACAAATCGGTCGAAAAAAGCATATTATGCTAAATGATTCAACCCCATATTAGAACATAGTGAAAAGGGTATCTACAAGCTTCTCTTAAGGGTAACAATAGAATATTAGTGACTCAACCAGGACTAGATCACATCATATTAGGTGTGATATTGGTATAAGTATGGTCCCTAAACAAAATTGGGAAGAAAGAACTTGTATTTTTACGTAATAAAGGGGTGGTTGAAATGAATGACTCTTCATTTTGGAATGCACTGATTATGAGGATATCTGTTCACAATATGATTTGAAGGTGGGAAACCTAAATGAGTTATTTGACGAGGAAAGACTACACAAAATGAATAGATTTATATTCAAGATCTATACTAGAATATCTCGACATTGAAAGAACTTGAAAGTTTCTTAGTGTTGAGGATTTAGGTACCTTAGACTACTTGGTCTTGTGGACATCATTAAAAGTATCTTTCTTTATTTATTTCATATGTGAATGGACTTGGAGCATTCAATCTATATTTATAATATGGAATATTACATGATGCTTCAACTCAAATTGGTTGGTAGTAACCAACACATGATGTAGTGATGACAATATAACCTTTAACATTATTTTACGATACACTCCATATCTTCAAGTAGGGTTGTATTATGGAAGTATCCATAGTTTAAGTAGGGTATTTATAGGATGCAATGGTTGATATTGGAGGGATTATATTGTAAATTTTGTTCTTGCTTTAGGATTGTGGATGTTGCCTCATTGAAGTGGTTGAGTCATATAATTGTAGTAATATATTTTTCTCTTAATGATATTGTATGGATATGTTTTATTTGATTCTTATTATTGCAAGTTGAATTTATACGTTCACAATATTTATATTGTTATCCATTGATGTGTTTTTTATTTATTTAAGTAATTCCATTATAAATAGCATTAGAGCTTCAATTTGAGCAAGATTTATCATCTGTTATGGAGTAGTAACAGGGAAAAATATATATTTAGGGAATCTATTTTGCTCTTGCGAAATATTTTTTGCTGATATAGATTAGTCATGTCTTGTCATGTTGGTGGGTCAAAATCATAAACTATTTATCTAAAAGGCATTTAAGGTTATTTACACCAAAAATATCGAGGTTTAAAATTATGGAGGTTTTTATGCCTTCACAATATATTAATCATTGCATTTGTCATGGAAAGACGATCAAAATGTTATAATCATATGTCAACCCTAATTTTTGGGGTTTTCATGATTTTTTACACTTGTGTAATCATTTAGTTGCTGAATTTTTCTTTGGGAGGAAATCACAACAATATAAGCCTCTAGAAACCCTATTTTTACCTTTAGTTATCCTTAAATTATAAACCATAAACACTAAAGTTATTGCATGACATGACAAAAACTAGAGGTCGATGTAATAATTTATCTACTCGAGAAAATCTCCTAAAAATAAAATATGGAGTAAAAATGGGATCCAATGGAACTTTTAATCCATAGGTTTCTTGGATAGATGACCATGTGTAGAAGTTTCATGACAATGTGTAAAAATGCAGTTTAAAATGGCTAGAAAAGGATATTTGAAAACCATCAATTAGCTATTGATAAGTTCACACATGAACTCAATCAACTAGTGGGTGTGAAAAATATTTCACAAAACCATATAAAGTTCACCAATGCCCAACCCTACCAAAATTGGATCTTCTATCCAAATTATTCCAAATCCAAATACAATGCAACCTTAGATGATGGCTTACTCCAATTAGGTGTCATGCCCAAAATTTTGACCTAAAATCCTAGCTAAAACTAGATATTTTCTTAAACTTACAACTCAAGGTTTTATTTGAGATAACATTACAAAAATACAACTCGTAACTTAAACACTAACGATCCATATTATAAGTTTAGTTTATGTCTTATAGAATTTTTGTTAAATTGTTTATTCTTTTGTGTTTGTGCAATAAAAGCACAAGAACATGGATTACAAAACAAGGTTTTTGCAAAAATATTGAAATTTAAGCATTCTCCTCCCTAACTAATACTATGCATCTTGAGGGTGAATCGAACAACAATAAATTATGTAATCTTGTAGTATGATGTCAATAAAAAATATTTGGAGAGCAATGACCTCATCGCAAAAGAACAAATACCAAAGCTTATATTTACTTCAGATAACACATATAACAATACCGAGGAAATGGGTTTAGGATGCAAGCCCCATCAACTAGTCACCTAGGTTGACCTTTATTTAATTGGATATAGGTTAAAAAATTATAATTATATTATACTTATTCCCTAGTTATAATACATGCTCCCCTCAAGGATACATTTTTCTATATAATCATCAATTAACCAAAATATATTAATTTGGCGACAAGGGGAGAGTCACAAGCTCTAAAGTTTAACACACACCAAGATCCTACTCGAAACTAATGTAGATGCAATCAAGGTTCCCAGTGGAAGGATACCTTAGACCTTCTAGCCATTTTCAAATTTATATCTCACCACGTAGTCACTAAAATATGCACTAATTACCAAGATATTACGCCTCTAGTATGTTGTTATATGCAGATTTCTAAGTTTGGAAACTAGGCACTGAAAACACCTCTTTAGTCATTTTCTTTCTTTCTTTGTATCTTCTTATTGATTTTATTTGGAATTTAAATATTTTTGGTCTAGTAACATAGATTCCTACTAATTTATTTCATTTTTTTCTATTTTCTTTTTGTAAGACAACACCATCTAGATAGGACAATAGTGCCCGACGCTATTGTTCTTATGGGTGCTCCTGTCCTATTTTTTTGGTTTTCTCTTTTGTCGAGTTTTCTTTGGATTTGGGTCTTTTATTATCTTCTTTTCACGACCTAGGTCATCTTTTGGTGTCATTATGTGCCAAAATTCAAACAAATAAATCATATATATACACAATCTACTAACTATTATAAGGGGCAATTGGGCTATCATTTTTATATCTACCACATACACAAGAGAAACACAAGGGATTGCATTTTGGGATGTGTTATTCACTACATAGGGGAAGCTATTCTAAATTCCATATCACACATTCTTACATTGGGAAAAAGTAGTTGTATCCCACTATTATTTTTATGACTGAAACTAGGGCATCTTAGCTTAAGGGATATAATTTCAATCACACACTGCAATAACTATATGGAGTCTGAAATGTAGTACAACACTCAAAAATAATATTAAATCGGGGTGACCATCAGGGTCATTCTGACTCTCTCCTTTGAAGTTTTTATTAAGTATAATGTATGTTTGAGTCTTGTGTAGGTAAATAGGGTTTGTTTTATAGGTACATGTGCAACAGAAAGGAAGTACATTGAACTGAAACGATCAACAATGAGCCAAAGGTAACAAAAAGTGACATAGAAAGAATCAAATCTTGAATAATCATGTAGACACTAGTGCCTGAATAAATGCTAGCATCTAGGCACTGTGTCCTCTCCTAGGAACTCCTATCCTTGAGATCGTCATATGTCATTCACCTTCCCAAAATTAGTCTAGACCTACGGTGGTAGGATGATTTGTTCTAGAAACCCTATTTATCACTCTTGCTTGTATTTCCTTTATTTTATCTTGCTTATTTACTATTTTATCTATCTAATTAACGATGTCTTTATGTTAGACTTTATTTTATTAAATCATTTGGTGAACCCATTTATTAATCAAACCCTAGATTTCTTTAGGATCCTTCATTTTTGTGTATTCCTAAAGGCATATCAAAATATGTTGCGAAACCATCAATCCAATCCTAGTTCTTACAAATATGACTCCATTCCTATTATTGATATTCAACCTTATTTCACCAATGCTAAGGATGATCCGCTTTCTATCTGCAAGTCTCATATTACCCCTACTTACAATCCCATCATACCTTGTGTGTTTACCAATATTTACAACCCCGACCCTAATGTTGTATTGTTACCCCCATAGAGGCCGCTAGTGTTCATGATTTTGATAATGAGTCTATTTCTACTAATGATATATTTGTTGAGGATCTAGTTAGTTGTTATGATGAATAAGGTGTTCCTAATGATGATTATCTTTCTCCCGAGTTGCTTAATGTTGTCAATACTATCCTCTATGGCCCTCACCATCCTTCTTCTTCTTATTATTATTCTTCCCTTACATATACACAAATACTTGGGACTAATCATGTTAAGGTTGATCTAAATAGTTTATATCCTTCCCCTCCACCTTCTACTTTTCCATTGACCATTATGCCTAAAGAGAATTATCTTTCTTCTTCTCTTGCATGTATGACTCTTTTTATTTCTTGTGATTCTATTTATGATGTTCTCATTACTTCTCATAATATGTTACAATATGATTTTAGTCATGATGCATGTATTAATACTCTTGATGTTTCTAAATATAATGTATAAACTAATAATGATGCTAAAGAAGATATGCATATTTCTTGTTCTCCTCCTTTGATTGAGCTTGTTGATAAATGTGTGCAAACCTCCCTTCCTATTGAAACCTATTCCATCCTTATTACTAGTTACCCTCTTGTTGATCCTAAAGTTGACTTCCAACCTAATAGTTTCCCTATGGCTACTTAAAATGTAAAAATCCAACCCCTTAATGAGCCTCTCAATGTGTATGATATCCCTCCCAAGAAGTTCTTTATCTTAGGCCTTGTTGTTAGTTATTTTAAAAATAAGTTCCATACTCTTACTCTTGAAAGTAGGGCCTAATATGCTAGTATTGATAATAATTCGCTTCATGGAAATCCCATTTCTAAGAAGATTCACAATTTTTCCTTTCTAAAGGGTTTTAATATGCCTACGTTTTTCACTTTTTGATGGGATGAGAAATCCTAGTTTACATCTTAACGCTTTTAGAATAGCTATGGCTTCATTCTCTTATGATCGATTATTAATAAAATTGTTTCCTAGTAGTCTTATTGATATTGCTTCTCATTGGTTTCATCATTTGCCTAGCGGATCTATTAGTACTTATCTTGATATGGAAGAGGAATTTCTTAGATGATTTATTTCTAATAATGGTCCTAAAGTTACATTTGAGCATTTACCTTCTTTGCATCAAGGAAATAATGAACCAATTCAGGATTATATTTTACATTTTAAGTCTTGCATGAATCATTTACTTTTTCAGCCTATTGATCTAGAAATGCAATATATCTTTTGTCATGGTTTAATTTTTCCTTTGAAATAAAATTTACTATATGATACATGTGAATCATTTACTCTTCTTTGCTTCAAAGTTATAACATTAGAAAAAGAATTTCTTAATGATCATACTTTGTTGTACATGCTTCTAGTTCTTCTACTCCTACCCCACCTAGCACTTCTTCCATTCCTACCCCACATAGCACTTCTTCTTCTCTTCCACCCATTGCACCACCTTCACGATCACCATATCCTCCTAAATATACTCATGCATGTTCTCCACCCTTACATAGGCATCCACCTCATTTCACTCCACCTCCTAAGCGTGAACCATTATATTTTTCACATTCTGCTAGGCCACGTGATGTTTTACATACCTTACTTGATGAGAATTTGATTCATTTACCTTCTCATGCGCATAATTCTCCTCATTGATTATGACATGATCATAACCAACCATTATGTAATTTTCATAGGATCAATGGTCATCATGACAATGAGTTCCATGATCATCATGATCATATTTAATTTCTTGAGGACCAACGTGTCATTTCCTATCACACACGCTATCTTTGATAGATCCCATTCTCTATACCATGACACCGCACACCGAATGTTGTGACTTTGAATAATATCATCATCCTTAGGTTATCTTGTATCCTTCTACAATTATGCATGAGCCATCTACCCCACTTATTTTTCAACCCCTAGTGGGTCTTGAAGGATCTTAACTCGTCAATCTTAGGTCCACATCCTTCTAATGATGCTATGATCACTTTGGGTTTATATTATGGCACCTATACTTATGATATCACATCTATCAAGTAAATTATGCATAGTCCTCACCTTATCTCTTGCTAGAGGCCATATGTTCATGTCATATTATACATTTTCACGTTTATCCTATGCTAGTATGCTTATTAGAACATGATAAATTACTTATTACCTATCTCGGTTCAAACTATCAATCCATATTCCACATACATGCTAATCTTTATTGTTTTGTCTAACATCACATAATGTTAACATCTACGCTATTATTCTCATCACTAGTCAAAACATCAAAATGCATCAAATAAGAAACATAACTTGACATAACTCAATATTACATCATCAATAAAACTTTCATCATCATCATATATATATATATATATATATATATATATATATGTTTTACAATACAATAATCTAGGGTCTAAGCCCTCTATATACATCATACATCATCACTACTAGAGGCTATAACTACCCTAGAACTAGATGCACCCCTACTCAACCTCTCGATGCTTTGAGTTCATGACTATTTCTCCTCCAACCTTTCTCATAATCCCAATACCTCAAAGCAACGAAATTCACATATTGGCCATGGAGATCCACATATCTCTTAAACATACTTCATGTGAGGCCACCTCCTCTAACTCGCCTCTTGCACTCATGTGCCCTACATTGTCTCCTCATCTCACTCAGATTACAAAATAGTACATGTAGAAGCTTTTATTACCACTAGATCGAATAGATAGGCATGCTTGTTGGCAAGATGATCAACCCTCTCCAACATGCCTCCCATATCAGCACATATAGGGGCACATTGCGAGCCAACATTCATATCAATGTATCTATAATCAATCACCAATACTCATCACCTACAATCATATAATCTTTATTATTATCATATCACCACAAATACCATAATAAACATCTGTATAATCACGAAAAAACATAAATCAATTCTTATTACGTTGTGCAACTACTATTTCTACGACATCATCCTTAGGGGCATCCGCTCACACTCCCATTGCCCTCATCCTATAGGTCCACCTAGATTCCCTCTAACCAAATCTACAAATGGATATAATAACACCAATTCTAGTGCTTTCCCACCACATCATCAAATCTACACACTACTATATTTATATCTCTCTTTGTGGCTCCAGGAAACTATAAATGAGCTTCACTAGGGCCCGAAGTAGATCCTACTATCCCCACTACCTATATGAATCTATACCATATATATGGCTCTGGGGGCACATCTTGTGTAAGGCCAAATAGTATAGACACTCACTCCCACTTAATATCTCCACAACCCATGGAAACCTATCCTCTAACCACATGGTGCATCGAATGCACCACAAATTTGTATCATCCTCTACCCACCCTCCATAATCCCTATATGGCCTCCAAATAATGGCTCCAAGCCCCATCCTATCCAACATCAACCTATAGGTTGTCATATCAAACCATTGTCTTCTCGAGCCTACTCATTGAGCCACAAAGATCTATGCCCGAACCTAATCTTCCCTTGTCCGACTTAATGGTCACACTATAACAATGTGCTCATATGCCCATGCTTGCAATAAGGTAGTAGCTCCTATACCACCATCATGGTTCTCATATGTAAATCGATACAAATCTTTGTATAAGTGTGCCAAAACACACTGGATCCATGCATACCACATGCCATGCTCCTCAATACTCATGTAATTATCATGAATCGATAAGAAATTGACACCCTATCTCTATCCACTACCACATTAGATGCTAGTATCACTACAATAAACTTCCAAAATCATAGAAAACTTAATCTCATAGTGTTATCTAGCATTATTAATGATTTTGCATGTGCCCATGACCCCAAAAATATTCTCTTGCAGCCCATTACTAGCTTAGTGTATCTCCTAGGACCATCACATGTACCCTTTCTCCTAAAAATGAAAATTAAATAATCCTATATACATCCTATAATGTCACCATCATCTCGTCCATGGGTAACCAAAATGTGCAAGTATCTATGCACCACCTCTCACACAATGCAGTCATCAGATGAATATTATGGGCTATCTCCCCTAATCTAGCAATGTGTTATATCCCCAAATGATCCAAAACATCCCACTCCTCCTCTAAGCCCAATGTCAACAATGTAGCAAGTTCCTACATCTACAAAACTCCCTCGAGTGTATATCTTGTTGTACATCATAAACAAGACAAAAAACACTACATTAGTACTCATAAAATGGTCAAAACCCAATATATAAGATGTCATACACACTTGGACATGAACACCCAACTCACTTTGGACACTAGTGTATAGAAATGGGACACTAGAGTTTAGATATGCATGGTCCTATCCAAAGGACTAAACCAACTCATCTAACACCATCTTGGATAGAAACACAAAAAAAACTAAAAAATCACAAAAATGTAAAAATTGACTAAAATTACCTATATTTGCCTAATCTGATATGTAAAATTCATCACTTACTAATCGATCTATCATCTATGTCTAAATGACATTTATCACGCTCTCAAATGTAATTGGGATGACTTCTTGTAGACGTGGAATTTTTCTCACTCGAGAGGTCAAATCAAAATTCTAAAATTTGAAAATGAAGTACTTGTTGTTGCAGACTCACAGCACCCCTAGATGCAGATCAGGCTTCTAGGTTGATGTTCAAGCATCCAGTGTGATTGCACAACATGGAATCCTTTCTCCAAGCATGGGACTTGTAAAGATGAGAAAAGATTCTCCAGAGAAGGCTGGTTCCTATTCCTCTGTTCAGATGCACACAAAAAATGCAGAGGGTTTGCTAAAACCTAATCTAACTTGCCAAGGAGACAGGGTAAGAAAATGCATAGAATAAAACCTAAACTACAAAGGTGATGCACCGAGGAATGTTAGACATTCGTTTTGCAAATTTAACACAGACCACATAGATGCAATACAAACACCATGCACAGGTAACCAAACTGCAATAAGAGATCAAAATGACAGCAATGAATACATGAGAGGGTCGAGAGTCAATCACAACACATATATTATTGCTCAAGAGTCGATACAATACATTGCAGTGGCCAAGAGGCAAAAGAACTGGCATTACAACCCATATGAGAGGTTTGAAAGCTCCACAAATTCTCTGGCAAGCGAGGGAATAAGGGAGGATGCAAAACAAAAATGTCTGACCCCTTAAAGGAGCTCTTCTTTACAATATATATCAAGAAATGAGAGAGGGAAGAGAGAGGAAATCTAGAATCTACCCCAACCACTTCTTGGTAGCATTTAAAATCATCTCATTATGACAGAAGCGGCGGATCCTAGCAAAATGGCGGGCTGTCTAACAGGAGCGGCGAGCTGTCTGCTACATTAAAGTTGGTTGTTGAAGCATTACTTCTGTCTATCACCACGCGTCAGAGACGTTTTCTTAATTTTCTCCCTCCAAACTGCACCAAAATGTGAGATTGATCCAGAATCATGTAGAGAATTTCAACAGCTTTCCGTTGATATAAAGAACATGTAAATCGAGCTCTGGATCGAAAGATACGAAGGTCTAAAGATTTAGGGCACAAAACAGGCAAGAACAGGTTTTAAAATCTTTTCCCATGCTCGCCATCCGGGACGACACGTGGCGAGCTCTGCAGTTCATTGAGTAATTTTCTCTCTCCACCTTTTCATGGGCTTTTCTTGTGGGCCCCTTAAACTTGGACACGTGGCACTATTTCATTGGTTCGGATCAGTGCTCGAAAACTCGCCCCTTTGACTTTTGGACCTTTTTCCTTGGCGACACGTGTCATGCTGTGATTTTTCCACGGGCCTGCCGGATTTTCGCATCCACCGCATCTTTTTGTCTCGGATGTCCCAGTGCTTCGTGGGATAGAATCCTCGATCCACCGAAATGGGCTTCCTCGTCCCTTTTCTACCGGTGACACGTGGCGTGATCTGATTGGCTTTCGGCTCCTTCGGCTATCCGCGTCCCATGTGCCCCTTTGTCCCACTTGTCCTTGTGTTGAAGTTTCTTGTTTCAGCTGATTCGCCGGTTCGCATCCTTCGCGTCCATTTGTCCCAAATGTCCCAGTGCTGTCTGGGACAAATTCTTCCGGTTCGCCCGATTCGGCCGGTTCGCGTCCTCGCGCACTCTTGTCCCGCTTGCTCCCGAGTAAAGGACTTGGACAAATTTTCTTTCTTTTGGCCGATTCGGGCATTTCGCATCCATTTGTCCCAGATGTCCCTTTTCTATTTGGGCCACCTGGAGGCTTTTCGGCCGATCCACGCCTTCCGCGTATAATTGTTCCAACTGTCCCAAAGGTGGCCTTGAGCAGGACTTAGCCAATTTTACGATTTTCCCCTGAATCAATCTACTTGCTTGGAACTAAAAACTCTGATGCATGTTATCAAATTAACTCTGGGGGGTGAAATTTGGATAATAGTACCTTTTGAATTTTCCACCTTACTATTTATAGAAAATTTTCATTACCAACACTTACTATAGTCATTATACTTTACTTTATGATAAATAATCCCTCTTTACTATTTGTTTCATTATCTTTAGCACTTTGTTTATCCATTTTTAGCATTGTTTGCAGAACTAGAACCATATTTTAAATATATTCAATATGAAATCTATTGATTAGAATGCATCTTTAGGCTTATCTCTATGATGATCTTATATTACACTCATTCCTAAATTACCCCTATATTGATGCCACATTTCTCTCCAATGCATTTCACTCCATTTCTTTTGGCTTAAGGGTCAACGATTGGTCTCTCCCTCATCGCCAACGCAGAGGGGCACATATTTTGTGTATCCTATTACCCCTCTTGTTGGAAGCACAATGGAATGAGAGGGGGTGGGGTGAATCAGTAATATAAATCTTTTACTTCATTTACCATTGTTTAAAACATTCATCAAACATCCATTTAATCATACACATTCAATAAGATATTATTAGGTGTGCACCAAACATTCACGGGAACATAAAACCCGAGAAAGAACACATAAACACAATATGTAAGTGGGAAAACCTAAAGGGGAATAAAACCCACTAAAACTAAGCTTATATTACTCAAAGAAAATAAATTTAGTGAATCACCAACTTCACAAGGAGCACCAACTTCTAGTTTAGTAGAGCACCAACCCTACAAGGAACACTAACCCCTAATTTAGTGAGGCACCAACCCTAAAAGGATGCTACGACCCCTTAAGGTGATCAAACAATAACTTAACCACCTTGAAATGAGTCATCAATAATGAAATTTTTCTCACACAACTAATAGTGATCCAATTTCAGCTCACAACTTCTTCAAACACACCAAACCCTCATCAAAACAAGTTCTCTCCAAACTCACACAAATTTGTTCTCTCATGAGTTGAATATATCAAATTTCCCTAAACAACTGATACTTAAAATTTATCAGGTATTCATCGATCTTCTTAAATATTTTCTTAACCCTATACCACTCTCCTTCAATTCCCTTTAGGTCATAATTTTCTCCCTTGGCTCAACTAGTCACAAATGACTAATAAAACATGCTTATATACACAACTCAAGATCATAACACCTCCTGGGTCAGCCATGACCAAGTAGATCAGTCATCCAAACTCAAAATATAACAATAACATATTATAAATATCATAAAATGACCCAAGTAGGTTGGAAGGGGTCACAACATCATGAACAAGCCCAAGAACACTTTAACTACCTCAAAATAAGCACTCAAGGCTCTAGTGAATGGATCGTGATCTATAAAAGTATAAAATACTTTGTCATGGATCAATAAGCTCCAAAAAATCATACACATGTACTCAAAATCACCAATGATCTCAGGAAGCATAAAGAAATCCATCTCCATCATCAAACTCACTAAGAAGCAAGCAATCCACACTAGGTCTTCAATTCCCTGAATTTCGGTTCTAGAGAGCGACCAACTTGACATAGTAAATCTCATCATTATGACTCTTGTGTATGCTCTTCCGTCACACCTTCTAGGTGATTTTAAGAATAAAAAATAACTCTAGGCATTTTTCATGCTTTCAAAACAATCCATAAAAATTATTGGTTAAGGGAATGAACAATAATTTGGTGAAAATGAATTTCCTTGCACTTTGATTTTGCAAGTATTCTCCATTTTATTTTTATTTTAGTTTTCATGTTACGTATGCTCTTCCTTCACACCTTTTAGGTGACCTAGGGAATCAAAAACAACACTAGAATACTCATTTTATGATGTTTTGATCCTTTTGGATAACTACTAATATTTCACGTACAAGACCTAATTCACAAGTCAAAGAATTAGGATCTAAACAATACTAATACAATTTGATGTAGGTTTCCAAACGGTGTACAACCAAAACACATTAAGTTCAAAGATAAGAAAAACCACCACATTCAAAACATTATATTTTCAGGTTCAGTTAAGAACTACATCTCATCCAATTTGAACTGGGAGAAGTTGCCTTAGAATAGGACTTAAAATCACAAAAGGGATGCTCAGGAACCCCAAAGTATTCCACACAAGAGGGAACCTTGTGGATGAAACGAGAAGTGCTCCACTTACCTACTTGTCTAGTATACACTTGTGAGATTTAGCATCAAAAATATCTCCACGTGACCCCAGTGAAAATACAACTAAACACATTCATTATTCATTTTATCAAAGGGGGTAAAATAAATCGAGATACTCCTAGGTTTAGTCATTGTGACTTTCTTGGAAAAGCGTGCTTTGCAGAGATAGTTTGTGACACCTAGAGAGAGAACCAATTAAGAAGTCATTTCATCTTGGAGCCAACTTGAACGACTCAAAGCCAATCATGTTTCAAAGATATTTCGCGAAGCAAAAAAATCGAGTCAAAGCCTTGTTATTTTAATAAGGGAGAGTCCATTAAAGTTGAGCCAAGTGTAATTCATCATGAAATTTGTTAAGCATTACTTTTTCTTAGTTTTCCCTAGTTATAAGGTGAGGTGAAACTTTCTTTGAAATGAAGCCATGTATTTTTCAGCCCCTGACTTATCTACTCCTTTTATTTTTGTTGATATTTTGGATCAAAAGAAGAGAAACATATGTGTCCTATTGATTGATCGTCCACCACTTTTGCACCCATTTACATTCATACTTTCTTGAGACTGGATGGTAAACATTGAAAGTGTGTTGGTACATCTTCTCATCTTGATAGCCATTTTATCTTGATACCCACGTCAATATCTTCATCGTAGTTAGGCTTGATTCATCATAGACCTTTCTTTGAGGTGTTACTTTTCTTGTATTTCTTGGATACAATTTCGATACTTACGTCTTGTTTCTCGTAAACTTGATCTAAGTGTCTAGATTGTACCATTATGCTACTCACATCTTAACAATTCCTTAGTATACTTTGGCCTTGTTTCTTTTCAAACATTACCTCAACCTTGAAAAGTGTTGCTACATTGTTTGTGTTGTATCAATACTATTTCAATACTAATATCTTAATTTTCCAAAAAATTTGGTTAGCGCATATAAGTTGTATTATTACATTTCTTGCACTTGTAACTTCCACTTTTTGGGATTTAAGCCTTGTTTGTATTTAAATGATTTATAATATAATTTGATTGGAAGTCACGTCAACCCCTTGTTAATACTTATGCCTTGTTTATCTTAAACTTGACTTAAGTATTTACATTGTGTTGATCATCTTGCGTCAAACTACCATTGAAAAACATTTACATAGGGAGTATTTCCTTATAGATTGGATTGGTTTACCAAACTTGCATGATTGTTCCTTGTGATTATCCATATTTTAGACTTGTTTATAGGAAAATCCTTTGATCCATTGATTCATTATTCTTTGACCATTGTTAGACATTCTTTTGTGACCTTGACGATTGTCACACGTTTTATTGAGGTTTTTAATCCTCAATCACATTAGACAAAACCTTTTGTAAATAATTCCCACTATGCCACCTATCACAAGAATGGCATCCAAGACACTAGGGTCTAACCGTTAGCAAAAAAATCCTATCAAGAAAATTTTGAGACAATTTGAACATTAAGAAAGATTCCTTTGCAACCTTTATGTTTCTAAATTTTGGTCAACTATTTTGACATTTACACTTGCAACTTGTTGGCTCAACCTTGTTGGATTATCAAAATTGTGTCATCAATATGCTTATTTTCCTTAGATATTGTTTGGAAAATCACACATGCATCCCCTATTTGTTTGCAATATGTCTAGTTGGTCGTCGTTATGTTGCTGAATCGACATGGAAATTCCTTTTCCATGAAGGAGTTCAATCATACTATCTAGGTCTAGGAATTTGGAGCAAATAAATCCCAAAATGACTAACTATTGCACGGTTCCTTATACTTATGACAATAAAGAACCTAGGTTTAGGAATTCACATCAAAATACACCCATCACAAATAAACCTTGATTAGTTCTCTGCACTAAAGGGTCCATTCAGTTACCACTTTCCCCACCTTCATCTCATGGTCAATGGATAGATTTTGATGAGTCCAATCCAAACATTATTTCAAAAAATTGATCCAAACTATTATTCAGATTCCTCTCCATCTTCTAAATATTTTGATCCAAACTATTATTTAGATTCCTCTAATTTGACTCCTAAGTCGTGGTCCTCCCTTTCTTTGCAGGACCCCCATTACTAGTCTCCTAAATAAAATATTCCTCCTCTAAGGATTTGTGCTGCCACAAATTCTCTTCATCATTCCTCTAATTCAACTCCTAAGTCATGGTCCTCCCTTTCTTCACATAACCCTCATTATTTGTCACCAAAACTATGTCTTCATCTTTTAAAGATCTCGTGTGGCTCCAAGTACCTATAATAAAACATTTAATCCGACTCCTAAGTCATGGTCCTCCCTTTCTCCATAGGACCCCCATTATCAGTCTCCTTCATGATGTATTCTTCCTTTGAAGATTCATGTGACTCAAATTCCTTCTAATAAATCTTCTAAGTCGACTCCTACATCACAATCTATGGACTTTTGGATACACAATCCTCTTATTCATCCTCCACGATGTCAACTTATAGGAAAACTAATACCAACATATTTCAAATCCACATATTTTTCCACTCAAGGGACATCCAAATATAAATCAATTTCTTCTCTTGGGTCATCTTATTCTATCAAACAAAATCCAATCCTTCTTCGGACTTCAATCCCATCGAACCATGATTTTTGCTATCACCCTTATCATTCTTCTAAAGACCAATTTTTTCATTCACATCAAACTAGTCATAAGGCACAATGTGATAAGATATATTTTCCAAGCACTATCCAATTCATTTGTGGACATAATAAGGTCAAACATTCTCCTCATCCACATCATCAAACATCTTCTAAATCTTCCACACTTGTTGGACCTATTTCTTCTAATCCACCTACTATGGTCGAACAACAATAACCCATACCAATAAATTTATTTCAAAATGAAGAAGAGATCAGAGAATTCATGGGATTACACGATGACATTCCTCTAGAGGATTATGAGAAAGGTTTATTTTTTTACCTTGATACTCTAAGAAAAATAGTGTTCATAGTGTGAACATTAATTATATGTGTGTTTTTAATTTATGAGTTGTGATATAAACAACTCGTATAAAGTTGTAATAGTTATGTGAGTGTGAGATATTAATATTATATTTGGGTATACATGAGTTGTGAGAACAACTCACTATTAGATAGTTGTGAGAAAACAAAGGTGGAGAGAATCATGTTGGAGAGATAAGTGGAGATTGGGTAATTGATATGGTTTGACTCCTTATATTGAGGATGTCATTTACCTATTTATATGTAATCTCTTCATAATGAATATCATCCCGAATGAATTATATCACAATATTTTTATATTCGGTGTTTTATTATAGTATTTTTATTTTGTCAAATAAAACCAGAATTTAATATCGGTATCAAAGCATGGGAGATCCGTATGGAAGTAGTGATTTATCATGTGAGAAAATGAATCTAGAAATTATTGGTTATATATGTTTGTGCATTGGAGAGGAAATTCTAGCGACTTTCTATCCAACTAATCGTACATTTTACTTTAGGCAATTTGCTGATAAATATGTTGTATTTGTAGTTTTCAGCCAAATAACATTCTGTTGTACATTTCTATTCGTTACAACATGGTCTTTCTGGTAGATCATGTGCTCTTGTTACACTCCACGCCTATTTTGGTGTGTATTGGACTGAGTGAAGGAAAAGATCTCCACGTGCAAGACAAATTAACAAGTGCCAATTCACAACTACATGTGTAAGACGTCCACTTTCTATGCATTTATATCAGGTTCATATAGATCTCATGCCCATTCTAATGTCTTAGAAATCTACATCACACACTAGTGCCAACGTCAATATATAGGCATCTCAAACTACATCAAAGATTTTAGTTTTACGTTGGAAATACGGCCACACCACCAAGATCTTTGTTTTTCCATCCATGTATCTGCATTAACTTATGTATGCACGATAAAATGTGAGTTACAGTAGAGGTAATCCTTATCTGTCTATTTTTTCCAATTTTGGGTCTATAAAAAACACAAAAAACACAAGTACGGAAAAATAATTTTCCATTTTTGGAAAGGATCCGAGAAAGAGGTTGGAGTTAGAACTTGTAAGTGCTATAACTTTCAGCTGGTAATGTGTAGTTTTTCAAGGTGTACACATTGATCGTATGTTTTCAATGTCGGACCAATTTTTTTATTTTTTCCATTTTTAGAAATTGTAAAAAAGATATATATATATATATATATATATATATATATATATATATATTAAAAAATATATATATAATGCACCCCCTCACTTTATGGACGTCACGTAAAAGTGAAAATGCGTCTAATTTTTTAAAAGCGAGACAATATTTTTTTAATAATATATTAAAAAATATTGTCTCGCTTTTAAAAAATTAGACGCATTTTCACTTTTACGTGACGTCCATAGTGAGGGGGTGCATTATCAATTGAATCTGATGCCTTGAAAAATTGTGTAATGAACTTGAAAGCTACATTTGCTAACTAAGCAACATCACACATGGAGGTTGGAGGCAACGAAGGAAGGAGGCGTTTTAGTGACCTCTTGACAGGCACTATTGGCGAGGCCAAAATAATTCTTTGGTGGCCATGTTTTTTTAGTTGTGTTTGGTGTGTTTTCTTTCAGCATGTGTTGTAGTAAATAAGAACAGGTGGATAATTCATGTTCATAGTTAGGAACATATTTTCCTATATTTTGTTCTCTTTTGTAAAATGTGAGTGGGGAAACATGTACACCGATATGAAAGTGGTTTGTGGTCCACAGAAAACCAATTTAGGAGTTTGTGAATCTATTCAAAACCACATACGAGTGGTTAATGGTTCCACTAGAAAAATTGTTGGAGTTGATGGTACTCTTTGAAAACCATAAGATTCTATAACATGAGGTACTAGAAAGAACTCACCCATGTTCACACTAAGGGGGTGAATGTAAGGAAATTAGTGTTCATAGTGTGAACATTAATTATATGTGTTTTTGTAATTTATGAGTTGTGATATAAACAACTCGTATAAAGTTGAAATAGTTAGGTGAGTGTGAGATATTAATATTATATTTGGGTATATGTGAATTGTGAGAACAACTCACTATTAGATAGATGTGAGAAAATAAAGGCGGAGAGAATCATGTTAGAGAGATAAGTGGAGATTGGGTGATTGATATGGTTTAACTCCTTATATTAAGGATGTCATTTACCTATTTATATGAAATCTCTTCATAATGAATATCATCTTGAATGAATTATATTGCAATATTTTTATATTCGAGTGTTTTATCACGAGTATTTTTATTTTGTCAAATAAAACCAGAATTTAATAGATGCGTTCACGTATTATGGGAAAAAAATTTATTCCTTTTGTTAGAAAATAGAGGAAGATCCTAAGATCATCAAATTGGATCCTCCTCTTATTCTTCCATCTTCACATTCCCCATTACATGGAGAAATTCCTAGTTCTAGCTTTGATCCATGGCCTATCTTCTCATCACCAAATAATTCCTTACATATCATGATTCCTCAATCAAAATATCATTGTGAGTCACTGCTGGGTAGCCCATCATCTTCTTCTATATATGGGCCACCTCCTATAAGCCCTTTATCTTCTATGTATGGGTCACCACTAAGCTACCCATCATCTTCTATTATTAGGCCACATCCTAGTAGCCCTTTATCTCATAATATTGGGCCACTTCCTAGTAGCCCTTCTTCTTCTATACTTGGGCAATACCCTAGTATCCCTCCATCTTATATCTATGGCTCACATCTTGGTAGCCCTTTTCTTACATCTTGGGGTCACATCCTAGATACCCTAGTATCCCTCCATCTTATATAACTCTCGTTTAAGATATTTATAGTATCTCTATTGGGGCTATGGACACCAGGCTAGTAGTAGAGTAATGATGCGACTAGAATTAAATACATCTCTTTCAGGGCTATGGATGTTTGGCTGACAATGGAGCAATGTATGACTCTCCTTCCACCATCCATTCACAAATCAACTTTCAAAATAAATCATTCCTACACATTGGATAACGTGTCCTCACTTCCTACCTATCAAATCTCCACTTTGAGAAGTAATTCATTTCCACATGCACACACTAAATCTCTATGAGCAAACATGATTAGTATATTACCAAGTATCATTTTTTGGAACTTGTTTAAACTCTTGTTTTAGTTCGTATTTTTATCACGATTTTTACCTTTAGCTAATCACCTTTTCATCGACAATAATCTAGCCACCTTTTCCATATCCTTTTATAACATTTTTCAGTTCTTCTTATTTGTTCAGAACATCCATGTGTATAAGATTTCCTTATTACCATGTTTGTGGGAACCTTTTTCCCCTTTCAATAAACAATCTTCTATTTCTTTTCTATCGTATGTTTAGTGTCTAGTTTGTATTGGCGGCATGCTTGCTCCTTCCTAGCACTTCATTGGTTTGAGTTCATCATCACGTTGAACCTATCTATCTTGGCCTTGATCTAGATTATCTTCTTCTTGTATATACACACAAGATTTTCCCTTGTATATTCCCATCTCTCACTAGGGGCATCTTTACATCTTTATTTTCATGTACATAGCTTTGGAAAAATTTCAAAAACCCTAAAAATTGGAAAATCCTTTAAAAATCCAAAAGCATTGGTAAAATCAAACATAAAAATTAAAAAAATTACTAAAAATCTTAAAAATCCAAAAAATGGTAATAATCAATTTTTTTTCAAAAATTGTTAAACGACATACATGCGGCTAAATTCTGTGTTAAATGCATTGTACTCAAACATAAAAAAAAATCCTACAAAACATATTTCTTTGATTATCACCTATTCTTGTGTGTGACTCGTGGATCATCTGGATTTACCTCCATTAACAAAGCATGTCGCTTTGCTATGTTTGTATGCCTTTGGCACAAGTCATTGGGTACAGTTTCATAGCACATGCATGCTTTTTCATATGACCCAAGTGTCCTCTATTATTCCCCTCACATGTATCCTTGCTTGGGGAATCATTTTTAACCCTTGTTGTTAAACATGAAAATTCAGAAGGCTGAAGTTTGATAAAAAAACATTTGTGTAACCATATTGAATGTTGTTTGTTTGAGTATGTTTATTTGTACTTGTTTAGTTGTTAAGTTAGCTTGTTTACTTTATCATATTGCATTGCATTATGTATGTTGCATTGAGTCAGTGTTTTGGCAATGAACAAATGTTTGTATTATGGATTTTTATGTCATTTTACACTTTTGTTGTATGCGTATATTTTAATAAGAAACGATGACTTAGATCACAATATGATGACATAATGTGGTTTTTACCAGTTGGATGCAAGTTATTTGAACCCCTTCATCTTCATTTTATTCACTATCATTCTCTTCTATCAGCACTATTATTCCAACTCACTTGGGGCAATAGGGATTACCTGTTATAAATCGTTTCTATAGATCGTTAAGAAAAACATTTCGCGCTTCAAGACAATACCCACATGAAATTTTTAAAAACAAAGTTCATCTTTGGTATTATATAGGGATCAATCCCGCATCTCTACTCTATATTCATATTCGGTATATCGTCGTCTATCTTCCATTGCAATGGGATTTTCCTCCACTTTGGTATTTTCTCTTCTTCTTCTTTTTAACTATCAATTGACCTATTTCATCACCCCATAAACAATTGAGGGGGCATCCTTTACTCTACTAATTTTTCTTCTATCCTTTCAAAAATTCACTTGTCTATAATTTTCTACTATCTTTGAAGTGGCATCACTTACGCCACCCTAAAGGGGAAAATGCAGACACCCAAAATTCGGTCAAGTAACTTTAATACCTAAATCTCGCTAACTACCCTCTTTCTCATGAATTTATGACACTTCGTCAATGAACCACCACTATCCCTCTATCATCATTAATTAATTACATTTCACTAATTAATTAGCCCTCCTATCACTCAAGATGTTGATTAATGATCTTTCGTTAATTAATTTCTACTTCTACCTACATCAATTAATTATGACCACTAATCTAAATAATTAAATTGTCATTTATTGAACCATTTCCTCTCTTAAAATCTCCCGAATCATACTAACTTTCTTCTAAATCTTCTATAAGCATACCCCTTCTATTAATTAATCACCTTTGATTAATTAAACCCCCTTTCAACTCCAACAAAAGGCACATACTTTATTAAACATACATGGCCTTTGTATTTCCTCTTTGGGATTTATCCCACATTCATCAATTTTCTATCTTTTCCTCTTTAGGCAAGCTATTTAATAAACCTTCCTCCTTGTAACATCCATATTTCATGATTACAAAAGAAAGGTATTTTTTTATACACTAATGTTCATTATCCTAAATTTAGCATTTAGAACCACATTAAACTTACTAATCAATCCTACAACAATAACCATATGTATCTATTATGACTTGGTGTACAACCAATCTCTCATATTTCATTTAATAGTATACTCAGTATACTTTTGGTTTCCCTTTTTCATTCAAGGGATCATCAAGTGCAACTAACCAAGGGATTATCTAGGTACTTGTTACAAGTATCCATCCTATATCCCTGCACCTTAGTTTGGTGAATTTAAGATAATGCAACCAACAACTTATGATACTTTGGCCAAAGTTTTAGACATGTTTTCCATGCCTATATTCGAGATGACATACTCATCTTGAAGGAATATGTATTTCACCACACTAAAAACTGTTATCTTGATTAGAATTTTTTTACTCTTGTCAATCCTTCTCATTTCCGTGTTAGATGATAGGAAGAGATAACCCACATGGGCTAGGGTAGATGATCCACTTATGGTGATTAAGGGTCATCAAGTGTATTCGAATCGACCCCTATCGAGTACACTTCATCACCCGTAGTCAACGCAAGCTGACATCGACCGTAGACCATGGACTCATCACTACCTAGTGTTTAACAATGAATTGAGATCCCATTCCAATACGGTCTCGATTAGTGGATCTGAATGGATTATTATGCCATAACGACTACTCCACAGTAACCACCCAATGAACCCGACATTAGATGGGTGCGTGCGAGAAATGGTTATCTTTGCAATAACCCATTAAGTTCTAGAATCTAAACCTTCTTCCTTAACAAGTTCATTAATCCCTTTAATTCACAACTTGTTAATCCCACCCTAGTTATTTTTAGCCTTTAGGTGTCATTCCTAAGGACTAACTTGAGTCCTATCAATCATTTCAGCAAGAAATGTTATGTTTTACTTAAGCTAACTAGAAGGGTTTGTAGGTTCATTTCTACTCATTACTTATTCTCTTAAGTAAGAAACCTTCATTAGTTTAATTTTATACCTTTAGAATTTCATGCAAGTATGTTGTAGGGAAATAGCCTCGTTCATCTAATTATACCTTAAGGAGTATTTAAATTCATTTTAATAACTCCTAATCAGATCTTATATATTTGATCCACATTAATCTCATGACTTAAATTTACTTCCTATAAGTCATTCAACTTATTCAAACTGAAATTACTTAGTTAAAATTAATCCCTTAAGTGTAACTAATCCATTGAAGAATTAAATTTTACATCCAACTCATAATTATTGAAGCATTCATTATGTCATCTAATAGTGAACAATCCCTTGAATTTGATTTTCGTAATATAATTGTTTCATGCGTACAAATCAAATGTGTATCATGCTTATAGATTCATTATTACAACAAGAAGAACCATGCTCTTAATGCCTTAAGGTTAGGTTCATTATACTTCTAACCCCATTATCATTTCTATCCTTCATTAACACAATTCCATTTCATCGATGTACCTCATCATCAATTTAGATGGACAGAATTCATTACAGTATAATCACTTAGACCCCTTTCCCAAAGTGGATTCCTATATGCACTTAATAATATTAAGTACTCATGTGATTATTCCTATGGTCTGAAAACCATTATTACAATCATGTATCCCTTTAGAGTTCATAGCATTCCTCATAAAACAATCATGATTGTGTTGTTTCATAAAGATATAATTAGACACTAGTCATTCATGATTTAGATTTCTTAACATATGACTTGATAAGTATAATGTTAGGTTTTGGAGCCCATTTTCATGTGAAAAAGTGTTGAAGACTATACACTAAGAGTACTGTACACTTTCCACAATTGTCTCGTCGGGGTTCGAGGTGCATCACCCGAAAAAATAATTGGCCTTAAAACATGCCCGATATACCGGGAAATGTGTTTTTCTCATACGGGTGGGATTTTTACCCATAGTTTTATGGGACAATTTTGACCCATGGTTTTGATACCCATGTTTTTGTAAAAGCTGCTTAAGCATTTGTCTACTTATATGGTTTTATGCATATGGTAGATATATGTAACATTGTAGGTGTGTTTTGAATTCAGATGTGAATTCTGTAGAGTTTGTTGAGCATAGCTCCAAACAGATCTGGGTATTTTATTGAGAGAGCGGTGGCTTGTAATAAAATCGAGCAAATGATTCTTGGTGGATATAGCCCAAATTGGGTGAACCACATTAAATATTGTCTCTTTGTGTTGTGTTATTTTATTCTACACTTTTATTTGAGATCTATAATATCTTTTGCATATTAGTTTCTCTTTGTTGTGATTATGCGGGATTATTCCGCATATTTTATCCCTTATTTCCTAACATATAACTTTACTATTTATTTTTCTTAATCAAATTAATTCAGAAAATAAAAGTTACAATAGCCAACAATCATTTCATTCAAGTCACTTGCAAGGTAAATATCCTTATTTATTCCCTTTGCATATCTAGAGATCAACATTAATATTCCTTGCTACATAATAATAATGTAAGTGACATTTCCCTTAACTTTCCCAAGGTTATAAATTAATGCCAAGAAGTGAAGAAATGTAAATCAATATATTACCAACAAGTTCACTTTTCAAGTAAAATAACTATTTCATTGAAGACACCATTTCCTTTAGCTAATCCAATCAAGAAAGAATGATTCAAGCAACAACCTTCATCATTTCCAATTTAAGACAACATTTCAAGATGACAAGAAATAATCAAGTTCTTTCCATAGTTTACAAAATTGGCCTTAGGCCCTAGGCACTTATTCCCAAGAATAGTTCAGCAAATGAAACATAATCATTTCATCAAACTACATTTCCTCAAGAAATAGAATAAATGCAACTTTCCATAAGTCTTCCTCTTTCCCTTTTTATTTTTCATGAAACTTATCTACAAAAGTGTTAGCATCTGTCAGTTCATTTGAACTGAGCATGATAGAAACTAAATCCTTGGAACCATATGTTCTATCTAACAAATTTGAAAAGGAACACTTCTTATTAATAGAAATCAATCAAGGGTTCATAAAAATATTTTCTTGTTTGAACAATTCAGCAACATCATACTCAAGTGGATCACAATCCTACAGTGTTAGCATATAACAATCCAAAACAAGTCGATTTCTATCAACTAGAAGACTTATTCACAAATTAGTTTAGTAATCATCCAAGTTCAGTCAAAAAGTAATCCATAAACATGCAAGTATACATTCTCACTTACGTAATATCACACTAATGATGCAAAGCCAAGTATACCTGATAGTAGATAGCAAACATGAGTAGAAATGCCTTAATCATGCAATCCCATACTACATGATTAAAACATTTCTCTCAAGTCCAATCAGATTACATTAAAATTTACATTCAGTCCAAATTTTCCAATGTTCTAAAGGTTAGACAGGATCTATACAATTGGTTATAAAAATAACAACAATGAGCTCTCAAGGCCCAATTCCATTTTAGCCTATCAAACAAGAAACCAAACTAGAATAACTTGGCTTCAACCAAATTCAGAGTGCATGAGATGCATTGAAATATATATATATATATATATATATATATATATATATATATATATATATATTCAATGCATCTCATCAAGGAGATAGTGAAAGAAGTATTCCATACAAGTCGATAAGAATCATATCAATTTGATTACATCATTCCGATTTAGAACAAGTGATTGAACTAACGAAGAGAATACTCACAGCTAACATTCTAGCAAATCGAACAACAATATTTATGATCATCTTCATATGATCAAGTATCGAGAGGAGTTATCTTTATCAAAACTCAAAGGCAAGTTTGATAAATCATCTAACTGGTACATGTCGAGACCCCAACATTAATTGTTTAATGTAGGAAGATAACAATGAACAAACTTAAACATATTTGAAGATATAACAATTCAACATACTATTATCAAACTAGAAGTCTACCCAAGACCCAAATAGTTTGCAAAAGGAATCACAATAATCCCAGAGCCATTAACTACCCTGGTTTGAATAGTCACTGCTATGGCCAAACCAAACCAGACCACCTCCTACTCATTCACACAACAATATACCCAAACATTCTTACGACTTGGGAAACAAAATATCCCATCCATGGTGCAAGGAATTTGAACCAACTAGTTAAGTTGAATAACAGTCCCAAGATTTACTCAACACCAGGGTGAACACGTTAAGTCATGGCAGGTGAAAAATATTACCCCAAAATCACAGTTGCACTCCAACTTGACATGGGTTGTCAAAATCGACAACCTTCCTCAAAACGAACATCAAAAAGGAGATAACCAAAAGCCAAACTCGACTAGGTTCAAATAGCCATTCATTCCAAACGAGGGTGTTCAAATCATTTACCCTGAATCCATAGTTACAAGATTGAAGGGTTTGATCATTCAAATCAAAATAAAACACAATCCAGCCAAACAAATTTGGCACAAAAATGATAGTCTTATTCAAACCAAAATAAAACTTAACCAAGCCAAACAACCTTAGCACAAAATGATACAATCTTATCGACTGAGAAATCAAATTCAAGTTCGACCCACAACACAGGGTCATCATTTCCCAAAAAGATAAGCAAATGCCATACCATAGCCATATAAATAATAATACAGAGGTCAATAACAACATTACAACCCTGATTTAAGAGTATCCACACATGTAATTGGAAAAAAATTTATCCTTCCATTATAGTCAAGGAATTATTTACAAACATTCCAAAACAGACATGTGAAGAAAACCAACTTCGTCACCATGATAAGGCCAAAATACAATGGCATGATCAAACCAATTCCAATAACTACTTACCAAGCAACAAGTTCCATTTTACCATGCAATAGTAAAACCCAGAACCCCAAAATGATTTCTATAATAAGCGAGTTATTTTTACGAATCAATTAGATAGAACAAATTTTTTCAAGGGATTAGAGCCTATCATGCCTAGTATATATTCCCGAAGTCTACTTCAGCCTCCAGGATCCTTTCTCCAATCCCAAGATAGCTTCAACAGTCGAAGCAATTTGCCAACAAAAATTTCTCCCTCTTTTCCACTTAGAATCCTCTCAAACAGTCTCTCCATGAACCAGAGGAGTAGAGATTCCAATAAACAAAAACAAGAGCTAGATCAAAAATGAAAACCTTCATTCACAGAGAGAAAGAGAGGAAGGAAAAATGACCAAATGGAAACCCAAAACTAAAATTCGCCTTCATTTGAATCCAACGTATTTTCCTTAAGCAGTTTTTGCAAATTTTTCCAAATCATCAATGCCTACCAAGATGGACCAAATTTCCCACTGCTACCAACATCCTCTATCTCCATTTTGGCTTGCCACTAACTACCTAGCCAACCCCATGATCACATTTAGCACCACTTTTAGTAACTTGCCATTTTAGTTTTTTTGGCTTGCCACTAAGGTGTGTTGGTGGCCTGCCATTAATGACATTGAATTCAAACTCCAATACATATAAGGGTGGCGGTAACCACCAACCCCAATTAAACATGCATCCATCCTTAATGCCACTTGAATTATTATTCGAGTTAAAATTTATAGTCTAAGTCCCCCTTCACCATTATAGGTTAGGGCTTAGGTTAGCTTAGTGACATCAAATTAGGCATAGATCAATTTAGGTTAGTTTCCCAAGAAACCAAAATAATCTACATGCCTTAGGTATTAGGTTAGGTCATTAGAACCTTTAACATTATTAGAATAATAGTAGCAGTGTAAGCTTAATAATTGTCACAACCAATTCTTAGGAAGAGTGATGTTTCCAAACGGGGTAGTACCACCCGAGCTAGCTCTTGGAACTTTCTAGCCCTGATTACGAGACTAAATCATAGGAAAACTGGAACAAGTCACTAGGATCAATTAGTGCAACATAGATAATCCAAAAATAGTGAAAAACTACAATTTCTAGAGTTAATTGAATTAAGGGAATGCCTTAGATCAATGAAACTAATCCGAGGTATGCTCTTAATCGATTCCCAATAATAATGAAAATTGATCGTCATTGACTTAAAATGATTTTCCAAATTACCAGTTCACCAATTGGTCTTAAGAATATAAATTAAAATTTCCACAACTATAAACATCATGTTCATTTCACGAACCAATTAAATAAAACATCACAATTCAAGAGTAATTTAGAATTAAATGGATGATTATTTACACAAATATCAATTAAGATAAAATTTAATCTAGCAACATGATTTAATCAATTCAACATAGCAACAACTCAATAAAAATCACATGTCAACATTGCAATCCACATTCCAATGAGAAAGTACGGTTTAAAGGATGGACGGGCGTTACACTCCTTACCTTTCTACACACACCTCATTTTCCCTAGAGTAAAATATATGCATTTTGATCTTGAGCCATTCTCCATTGTAGGAAATAAATTCTCCATATTGCATCCATTCTCTCAAATTGAAGAGCATGGGAACATCCAAAATGGCCTTGTAGCCTTATTTTGGTGATATCTCATCTTTAAGTAGTGAGGAACCACTCCATTTTGATTGTTAAAGTGATCTAAATAGGTTAATTTTTTATATTTTAAATCTAGAGAGTAAGAAATAACTTACCATTTGATTTGAAATTGTTCATGCATTGAAGAATTTATTTCTTATAAGTTCTTGTCTTGATGGTTCTATAGTAGGTTTTTTTAGAAGCTACTAGGTGTTAGCTTTGTTTATTAAGCATGGAAATTTACATTTGAGCACACCCAGGTTCCCATGTCCTCTCTCATGCACTCTTTTCCTTGAGATTTTCACATGTCAGTTTTAGAATAAAAGCTTACACAACATGGAATATGCCTATTCAGATCATTCACCGACCCAGTTGAGTCTAGACCTATGGTGGCAATACAAGTTCTAGAAACCATATGTATCACTCTTTTTGTATTTCATTTGCTTTACCTTTCTTATTTATTGTTTTATCTATTTGATCAATAATGTCCTTACATTATATTTAATTTTATTAAATCACACCAAAGAAATATCTCAAACACCAATCTTTGTAAGAAAAAACAAATTCTTTATTAATGTAAGGAACTAATACATACTTGGGTATAATGACTCAACACTCCAATCATGGTCCTATGAAAAAGTATACAATAATTCTTCTACGAATTCTAATCCTAGACCTATCCTAAGATTATATGCTCTAAAAAGCTTATGTATAGCCACACTTGGTTCACACTCTCAAGGATATTCACCTAATTAATTAATTTTTAAGTTAGTCTCCTCTTCATTCTAAATGTCTTACATGTTCGTAGCTCCCTTCTATTTATAGAATTAAAAAAGCTTCAGTGGGATAACAAGATGCCTTCAAAGCAAATAAAGGTTCCCTTATAGAATATTCCTAAGGTTTCCTTTCAAGGCCATTGATTAACTCTAGAAATTACACTCTGTAAGATCAAACTCCATTAAATCATTACATTGGTCCCTAGATGATATAAAAATATCAAGAACTATGTATATTCTTTGATAACTATATAGATATTACATCGATTCGATCAGACACATATTTTATCATTGAAATGAATGAGAGTGGTCCCCTAGAATTATGACATTCTACGTCATTGATGGTTTTGATAAATTCTATAGTATATTGCGATATTGGGTAAGCATCGAAATTATACGTAAGGCATGTGAAACTATTATATGCAAGTTTAGTGTTTTGTATCTCAAAGTGTTACATGCATGTATTACACAACATGTGGAGTTATGTGTAGATAAGAAAATTGATGTGTGGCTAAGTATAACTTTGTCCTAGAAAGGAATTTTCACATGACATAGGTAAGGTTGCATGAATTTTGAAATGTTACACGTTTGACGATTTATGTAGGAAAGGAAAATGTTGTGCAACATAAGGAGGATTTCTGAATTTGGCAACATCACAAGGCTTGAAATTTTATCCAAGTCATGAAGGAAGTGAGGGAAACATAACCTTTAACATTGTTATATGATACACTCCATATCTTTAAGTAGGGCTGTCTTATAGAAGTAACCATAGTTTAAGTATGGTATATATAAAATGTAGTGGTTAATATTTGAGTGATTATATTGTAATTTTTTTAATTTTTTCATGATTATGGATGTCACCCCCTTGAAGTGGCTTAGTAATATATTTTTAATAATATGTTTTGTTCTTAATGATATTGTGTGGCTATTCTCTATTTTTATCTTATTATTACGAGTTGTATTTCTCTATTTATGATATTTATATTGTGATCCATTGATGTGTTTTTTCTTCATTTAAGTAATTTCATCACAAGGAATTGTAACTTCAATTTGAGTAATATTTATGTTCTTTTGAGAAGTAACCAGGAGAAAATATGTATTTAGGTGATATATATTTTATCATACAAAATTATTATTTTGATATATATTGGTTGTCTTAGCACGTTGGTGGGTCAAAATCATAAACTATTTATCTAGAAGGAATTTAAGGTTGTTTACAACAAGAAGATCAAGGTTTAGAATTATGGAGGTTTTGGTGCCTTCACAATATATAAATCATTGCATTTGTCATGGAAAGACTATCAAAATGTTATAATCCTATGCCAACCCTAATTTTTGGGCTTTTCATGATTTTTTACCCTTATACAATCATTCAGTTGTTGGATTTTCCTTAGTGAGACAATCATAACAATATAAGTCTCTAGAAACCCTATTTTGATATTTAGTTATTCTTAAAGTTTAAACCCTAAACACTAAAGTTCTTACATGCATGATAAAAAAAATAGAGGTTGATGCAATAATCCACCTATTCTGGGAAAATATCCTAACAAATAAAAGATGGAGTAAAAAATGGGATCTAATGGAAATTTTAATATAGGGGTTTCTTTAATAGATGGAAGAGTGAGGAAGTTTCATGAAAATGTGTAAAACATGTAGATTAAAATAGCCATAAAATTAGATTTTAAAACCATCAATTAGCTATTGATAAGTTCATGCATGAATTTAGTCAACTAATGGGTGTGCAAAATATTTCAAAAATGTAACACCTATGATAAACTGTTAACTTCTCCTCTTTGCAATGCAAGCATTGACATGTGATTTTTCCTAGGAAGGTGTATTCTTTTGACTGTTGAAATCATGCTTGCCATGGATAAATTATTTCTCTTCTTGGATTCAATTGCTGAAATATTGTTGCTTGCAAGGAATCCATTTTGTTTGAGGTTGTAAACTGGTAAAGTTGTTTGCAAATTTACCTCTATATAATAATGAGACCTTGGATCAATTCCATTGATCCAAGGTATGTTTTAATTCTTCTTACCTGATCTTTATGGAAAACTAACATTCAGAGGTTGAAGGAAATAAAGGACTGAGCCTTTGTAGGATTACAATTTTATTGATCTTCTTGAAAGTTCATGCTATGCATTCTGCTGGAAGTTGTGTGCTTAGATATTCTTGTCAACTTCTCCAGAATGTTGAATGATGTAAGTTGGAAAGAGGCCTACTTTAGGACTATTGAGGGTAAAGCCTAAGTCCTAGATCTATAAGATCTATCCTAACAGGATTCTAACCTAAGGTAAACTGGATCTACCGTATATCTATGCCTACTCTAATATTGTTCATCCTAACCTAAGTTGCATGTTTTCTAAGTTAGGGGTCTAGAAACAACCTAAGGTGATAATAGGTATATTTCTAACCTATTACCTAATACTACATTAGTAGAAAGAATGACCTATCCTAAGGTGGCAAATTTACCTAAGGTAAATATTTTCTAAACTAACCTAAGGTCATACCCTAAGCTAATGATATCTATCCTAAACTAATGTGAGGATAGAAGGGGACCTAAGGGGGTCATATGGCAAGTTGAAGGCATGGCGATGGTTCCTAAGTCTTTTATTTGATTTTATTTTCAAATTTAAATCATTATGTACTGTCAGTTTGACAGGGGCATGGAATTTGGAGGTGATCCTAGGCAGCTTTGTTATCCATATTTCACCCCGGGAGAAATATTGGATCAAATCACGACCCGCTTGAAGGAACCTAAGAAAACTCATCTAGATCCTACAAATTGGTTGCAAGAAGATTCAACAATGGAGTGGTAGAGGCCAAGAAAGATCAAAGGACCTGTACAAAAAGAAAACAACTCTGTCGGGCCATTTCTACATCTTAAATCCATCCTCCAAGTTACAGGTAGGTAGAACTATAAAATAGCAGGGTCAGACAATAAGGATCAATGCTACAAAGAAGCCAAAAGAAGGAAGAACGGTGAAGATTCAAAGTCCTCGGCTCGAATTGGTTTAGGAAAAGGAAAAAATGACTAAGTATGGAGGAAGAAGTAGAAAGGGCCATGTGCCTTAACGACATTATTTCAAGGGTGAATCCAAAAGGAGAAGTCCAAACTTGTGCTAGGCTTCCACGCATCCAAAGTCCCCAAAATTTTCGGGCGTTGAAAAGTCTTCGGCTCAGAGCGAAGCGTGCCAGGTGTCAGCTTGGCACAAATTCGCAAAGGGAACCCTAGGTGGAAATCCAAACTTGCACCAACCCTCCATGTAGCCAAGGGTCAAACAGGGTCAAAAGGTGGGCTTCGAAATTGGTTAAGTATAGAAGTGTAAGCGGAGAGTGCCATGTGTCAGCCTGGCGCATTTCCAAGAGTCAGTCCCTAGGTAGAAACCCAAATGAGTGCAAGGCCACCACGTAGCTCAAAGTCTAAAAAGTAAGAAGGACCGTTGAACAGTCCACAAAGCAATGGAGGTAGACAAGTGTCAACCCGACGCTCCTCCAAAGGCAAAATTTGGGTTGGATTTATAAACATGCGCGGTGCCTCCACGTGTCCTCAAAGGGGACAAAGTTAGTTGAAAAGTCAAAACATTAATAGGCCGGTGGAGGCTACCAAGTGTCTCAACGGCACTGATTCAAGGGTCAAAAGGAGAGAAGGTTCCCAAGCAAGCGCCAGGGTGACGTGTGTCCCAGGGGAAAGCAGGGAGTCGAGGAAAAGGTTAGTTTTTCACCCTTTGCCTCAAAAGGGGTAAAATTTCTAAAAAGACCCGCGACTCCAAGAGGGAAAAAGTCAACATATAGACCCGAGTCAAAGCCAAGGTGGGGTGTCGGGAGAAAAGTGAAAATTTTCCTTTTGTCTAAAAGGCATAAAGGTAAAAATGGAAACACATTTCCCAACCAACCAAAAGGAGCCACGTGTCCAAACAGAGTTTCGGGGCTGTGGAGGTTTTTGTGTTTTTTGTGCAAAGGGCCAAAAGGTAAATTGCGGGCCGTGGACCTGAATTTTTATCCCAATCTAGTTGCCACATATCCCAATCAAAAGAGGGACCCATTTTAAAGGATTTTTCCTGCCATCCTGTACAGACCGATACAAACTTCAAGGTGCGTATCTTTCAACTCAAGGCTCAAAATATTGCAAAATATGATGTCGTTGGAAAGATCTCAGCCTCACCCATGCCATGGGGTCTGAAACTTTAATTTTTAGGAGGTTAGATGAAGAAAAATTAATAAAAGTCTCAGGCACGGGAAAAACATAGAATAGATGTCCAACCACCAAAATTTAATGTGGTATGGCACCCATTTTTCTCCAGCATGGTCAAATACATTGGAAAATGGATTTGTGAAGGTGCCCTTGCCATTTTAATGGATCTTGTCGGTGGTTGGACCTATAAATCAATTTCTCATGTTTCTCTCTCCTCAATTTTTCTGCTTCACCAATAAATGCCATTTTTGGGTCATTTGTTAAGGGTTGGACATTCTTCGTTTTGCAGGTTCTTTCTTCCTTCTAGCAAAAGGATCTATGGGGTTCAGGCCTTCCACTAAAATTGTAATACGTTTCTGCCTGTTGGCTACTTTGTAATGGACTGTATCAATCTACAAAGCAATAAAACATGTTTGTAATTGATTTTAGATCCTCTCTTGTCTCTTTTGCTTTCCTCGATCTCCCATTACATGTCCGGCTATATGTGTTTGTTTATTGTATGCATTTTGTTGGTTTGTGTCTATTAGCAAAACAAGTTTCCATCATTCCTTTGGTGCATCACCTCATAGTTTAGCTTTGTTTTAATTTCGTATTCCTTTTATCCATGTCTCCTTGGTAAAGTTTAGATTAGGATTAAGAATAAATCCTCTACAAGTTTCTATGTATGCACCTAAACAGAGGAATAAGGAACCAACCTTTAATCTGGAGAGCTTTTCCATTTTGCAAGGTCCCACGCCTTGGGAAAGTTCAATGTTATGCAATCACACCAAAGGAGTTTGCCTTAGAAAATCATATCATCTATAACTCATTTGGGGGTGTTGTGATTTTGCATTAATAGTTTTGGCATGCCTAATGGGACTAAGAAGTCTCCATCTTATTACAGTAGGGATTGATGTACACTTTCTGTGATTCTAGAATTTTTAATAAGTCTTAAAATCATACATTTGGTGACTCTAAAAGAAACAAATCTACTAGTTTTAGCAGCCCAAGCTTGGAAGATTCATGAGAAAAACCTAGTCTAGAGAAAGGAAAGAAGGTATATTTGAATACTTGTGTCTATCCCCAGGTAGAGAAAGGAGAGGAAGAAGAATTCAGAGGTCTCCATCTCTACCAAGAATAATTTAGAGGTCTCCATCTCCACCAAGAAGAACCTTGTCAACACCTCCACCTGCAAGGCCTTTCTTTCAGTCTGCAAGGATTCTTAGGCCAATCAGAATGACACAACCAAATCCATATGTCAACTTCACAAGTAGTAGTCCACTCACCTTGGTTGCACAAAACCCAGTTCCTATTGCAGCATTAAAAAGCATCCCATATTTCACTGGGGAAAATAAAACTTCTCCTGGTGATCATGTCCAAGATATTGTAAATGTCTATACAATCCATAAGATCCATGAGATGGACACTGTAGTCAAGCTGGTCACCTCTTCATTCAAAGGGAAAGCTTCACAATGGTTCAGGATTCTTAAGGCAGGCTCTATCCATAAATGGAACTCCTGCTTGTGCATGGCTCTTCATGATTAGTTTGGGGAAAAGGGTGATAACTTATCCTTTCTGGAGCAACTAACAACAATCAAGAGAGCCCCGAATGAGAAGCTGACAGACTTCAACCTCATATTCTAGTGGACCTGGGATAGAATTCTAACAGCAAGTAAAGCCCACTAATGAAGGTGCCTTCTTATACTTTCTTAGGGATTTAAATTCTGATATTTCTCTGATGATTTAGTCAATGGGGGGCACTACATTACCTGCAGCCTATAGCCTCTCCATAGGGGCTAAGAACCGTTTGATTCAAGCTGGAAAAATTGCTCCTAGGCCATCCATGCCTTTGTACCCTAAGTTAGGAGGCCTAGATACTAGCCAAGCACCTACATTAGCTCCTATACCCACCCCCAGGAGTCAAAGCTCGTCGAAGCTTCCACTTCATCATCTAATACCGATAAAGAGTTTCAGGAAGTGGTAATGAAGCAATTTCATAACTTTGGGAATGAGCTAGTGACCATCAAAAGACAACAAGCTCAGAGTTTCAGGCCATACCAGCCCCAGGCTCAATATCAAGCCAAACCCCAGTATCAGTCAGAATAGGCCACCACCTCAAACCATAAACCAAAGCTAGAACCAAGGACAATGCAAAGTTGCTAGACCTTTCGAGCCATATGATCTTAACACGGCTTCAACATCAAGGGAATTGGTCCTTACACGAACAATATGGCACAAGAATATGACTGGTGTTTTCCATGTAGTCAGCCACATAACCAATCCATGTGTTTTAATGGTGCTCTAAATCAGGCTCTAATGGTGCAAACTAGTATGCTACCACAAGAATCTGGCCAAGAGGGAGATCAGTAGCAAGGATTCCAACAAAGTGAACCTCAAGGAGAGACTATGCTTGTCAATTGGTAGGTTGAAGACTTCTGTGGGATGAATCAGTCCCCTGCTCAAGGTGTGGCTACCAATACACGGTCCAAAAAGAGAAGTCTTGGGGAAGGCCAACCACTGAACTCAGGTGACCCTCAACCTTCCACCACTCCACAAGGTCCTGGTGTTCCAAGAGCAACTCCCAACATGCTAGAACCAATCCAAGTCACCTTCCAAACCCAGTCAGGCACCGGTTGTAACAACCCATGTGCAAGAAAGAAATGTGTCTGGGAAGGGGCAGCAAAAGGATAGCTCATTCAATATTATTGAGAAAATGAAGAAGAAAAGTGTGAACATCTCACTATGGGAGTCATTGGCCATTCCAGGGCAGAGAGATCTATTGCAAACTGCCATGCAAAATTGGTCAAGTTCAAGTCAACCTCCTAACAAGAAGAGAGAGTGCTTGCCAATGCAGTTCAACCTGAGAGGAACCAAGGAGAACAACAAGGTAAGAACTTGAGGCCTCCTCCATTCTATGTCTCATTGATTATTGGAGACAAATTAGTGCACAATTGTATGATTGACTCTGGGGCTAGTAGTTTTGTGATGCCCAAACAAATAGCTGATCAGTTGGGTCTCAAATATGAAGTCATCTCTAGAGGAGTAGTTCAATTAGATGGGACAACAGTGACCACTGTAGGAATCATCCAAGACCTGAGCCTCACTCTACACACCCCTAATGTAACTGTCTTGCAAAATGTGTCCATCATAGATTTTCCACCACATTTTGCTTTGTGTTTGTCTAGGGACTTCACTACCAAGATTGGAGGCTACCTGTCTGCTGATTGGTCACACATGCTCTTTAGGAAAAGGTATGGGGCAAAGGCCACAATCAGATCTGAACCTATTGTTGACTATCATATTGAACCCTATGTACCTATCCCAATCAATGCCAACTGCTCAGCCTTTGATCAAGAAGACCTCCTAAACACTAATGAAGCTAGATACCAAGTTGGGATGTATCCCTGATTTGACTCTAGATGAGTGGGCCAATAAAAACATGCTTTTGACCCCTATAAGGAGATGGAAGAATCTGAGCTGGGTGTCTACTATCTACATGAAGAGAATCATCCTCTTCCTAACCTAATCAAGCCAGAGTACAAGGATGACAATGAAGTATGGAAATTATTCTTTGATGGCTCAAGGAGTAGACAAGGAGCTAGAGGAGGAGCTATGATTGTGTCCCCTGAGGTATGAAATATTATTCAGCCTTTAGATTTTAGTTTTCTTTCTCAAATAACACTGTTGAATATGAGGCTTTAGTCCAAGGTCTTCATTGGGCAAGAAAGCTAGGAATCAAGAATTTACAAGTGTTTGGAGATAGTGAGTTGGTTGCTAATCAAGTAAGAGGACTAAATGCTATTAAAAATGACCTGCTCAAGAACTATAAGAGTAGGGTATGGGATCTCATGGAATATTTCAAGGCTTTCAGCATTGTGTCCATACCTAGAAAAGAGAATGAAGCTGTTGATAGACTTGCAGCAGTTGGAGCAACATTTGATGTGGTGGACAACATCAAGAGAGACAAAGAATAGCCACATATCCATGTGGTTGTGAGGCCGATGAGTGCCAGATAATAATACATGTTGGTAGGTGTTTGAGAATGATCAGCAGATCATCAATTTTTTGCAAGAAGAGGCTGAATTCTCGGCCCATAATCAAAACAAACTAGAGCAGTAGTATGGGAACCAGATAGTATAGTTGCATACAAACAAGCTTCCCAAAGGCTTAGTGACCCTGGAATCCATTTTCAATCCTAATGATCAGTTCAGAAAAGAAAAGGCTAACATGCAGATCAAAGGAGAGGATTCGAGTCAATCCCAGTTGGAGAAGACAAAACACTTCAAATTGGCAAGGTGGCCACCGAGCAGGAAAGGTATGAATTCATACAACTTTGCCAAGAATTCCCTGATGTGTTTGCTTGGAGTTATGAAGACCTAAGGGGTTTTAATCCCAAACTAGCACAACACACAATTGAATTAGACCCAACTACTTAGCCTACTAAGCGAAGTAGAGACCCAGTCAGCCCCACATATTGACCTTTTGATGGAGTGAACAAACTAATAGAGGCAAGTATCATATTCCCAATCAAGCATTCAAGTTGGGTTACAAATCTGGTCCCAGTCAGAAAGAAAATGGGGAAATCAGGCTGTGTGTTGACTTCAGGGATTTGAATAGAGCCTCCCTCAAAGATCACTACCCACTCCCTTCAATGGAATAGATTTTGCAAGTAGTGTCTGGGTCAGAGAGATTTTCTCTCTTAGATGGCTATTCGGGATACAATCAGATCATGGTGAAAGAAGATGATCAATTCAAAACTACTTTCACCACCAAATGGGGCACCTATGCATACAAAAAAATGCCATTTGGACTGTCCAATGTTGGTGCTACTTTCCAAAGAGCCATGGATATGGCATTCAAAGGGCTAATCAACCAGATAGTGTTGATATATCTGGATGATATCACTGTGTTCTCTAAGAACGCGACAGACCACCTTTTCCATCTAAGGAAGGTGTTTCAAAGATGCAGAATATTTGGGGTGTCTTTGAACCCCAAAAATGCATATTCTTGGCCCATGAGGGAAATATTTTGGGCCACATTGTGTCTAAGGAGGGTCTGACAATTGATCCAGAAAGGGTTGAAGCAATAAAAGCACTATCATTGCCCAGTCACAAGAAGGCTCTTCAAAGCTTCTTGGGGAAGATCAACTTTGTTCGAAGGTTTGTCCCAAACTTTGCTACTCTAGTTAAGCCAATAACACTGATGTTGAAGAAGAGCTTAGCATTCAAATGGATAGCTGAAGGAAAGGCAAGATTTGAAGCTATCAAAGAGGCCATATCACAGGCCCCAACTCTTGTAAATCCATATTTTTCCAAGGACTTCATATTGTATGCCTTTGGTGGCAATGACACTATCTCTGCAATCTTGGTTCAGCAGAACAAAGAAAACTCAAAACAGCCAATTGCTTTCTTCAGTCAGAGTCTAGAAGACTATGAGGTGAGGTATTCCTTCATTGAGAAGCAAGTCTGGTGGTGATCAGAGGACTGAAGAAGTTTAAGCATTTGGTGTCAAACAACAAAATCCAACTATTGGTCTCCCATGCAGGAGTCAAAGAATTCCTCCTCAGCAAGGACCTGAATGAGAAACGTGCAAGGTGGATTACTCATGTCATGGAATATGACATTGAGATTAAGGTCACCAAGCTGGTCTCGTGGGAGGGGCTTGTGTGAGCAGCTAGCCTCTGCTCTACAAGATGAAACAAACAGTGAGAAGGAGGTTGTTCTGATTCTACAAGATGATCAAGAAAAAGAAAGAAATGATGTACCTGCTCCTTGTTAGACCCAAGACATGGTGCATTTCCTTCAAACCGGCATGTGCCCTCATGGGATGAATAAAGTAAAAGAAGGCATTTCAGGTTACAGGCCATTCCATATGTTCTTATTGATGGTGTCTTGTTTAAAAGAGACATCAATGGTATTCTGTTGAGATGCATTGGGATGGATCAAGTGGAGAGAGTGCTACAAGAATTTCATGTTGAAGTAGTTGGAGGCCATTTTCCCCAAGAGTGACAGCACTCAAAATCATGAAAGCAGGATATTATTGGCCCAGAGTGTTTAGTGACTGTTATACATGGATTAAAAGATGCAAGAATTGTGCTTTCTTCAAAGGGAAGGAGAAGCTAGCAACACTTCCATTGCACCCAATCTCGGTCGACCAACCTTTTATGCAGTGGGGATTGGACTTCATTGGAGTCATCAATCCAAACTCAAGCTAGGGTCACAAATGGATCCTAACAGCCACAAACTATTTTACCAAATGGACCGAGGCAGTGGCACTCAAGGAGGCAAATGAGTCTAGTATCCTGGATTTCTATGAAGGAATAGTGACCAGATTTGGAGTGCCAACCACCATCATATCAGACAATGCATTAGCATTTATAGGTTCTAAGATCATAGGATGGGCTATCAAGAATGGGACTTATTTGAGTACTTCATCAAACTATTACCCTTAAGGTAATGTCAGGCTGAGTCCACAAACAAGAACCTGCTAAAGATCATCAGAAGAAATCTTGATGAGAATCAAAGGACCTGGCACACAAAGCTCAAAACCACCTTATGGGCTGATATAATAATGCTTAAGGGATCTACAGGAAGCACTCCATTCAAGCTCATCTATGGGAAAGAGGCAATTTTTTCTATATCACTTGAGTTACCAGCATTGGAGCTCGTGAAGTAGCTAGAGATGTCTAAATTTGGACCAATGGAGGCTAGGTATGCAGAGCTGATGGAATTAGAAGAAACCATAGAGCATGCTCTCCAAGTAATAGAGAAGAATCAGGCTTTAATCAAGAAATGCTTTGACAAGAAGACAAAGGCAAGGACCTTCCAGGAAGGAGACCTGGTTTTGAAATGGGATGCAGATCGAGAAAAACCAAGAAGGCATTCCAAATTTGACACCATCTGGAGTGGCCCCTATATTATCACAAGATGCAAAAGTAGCAATGCTTTCCAATTATCTACACTGGAGGGTGAAGAGTTGCAGATTCCAGTAAATGGGGTCTATCTTAAGCACTGCTACTAGAAGGGGATTTCTCACCCTATAGATATTAGTTTAGTCTCTCTTTCCTCTAAGTGCTTCTGCACATTGTCTTGTTGTAGCGTAGATTGCTTTTCTCCTAAGTGCTTTTGCATGCTCTGCATGTTCCATTTGGAGCATGTATGATTTCAATTTTGTACATAGTCTTGGTGTTGTTTTGTTGCTCTTATGCAGTTCATTCAGAAAAATAGATGAAGCCCTGGAGTTGAAACAATTTTCTACTCTCAGAAATCTTCATTTCGGGATTTTCTTATAAAATCTGAGGATGCAAGTGGTCGGGCTCATGAACTAGAGGAAAAACTAGTATCAGACTATTATTCTTGACTCCATGCCCAATAGATACAACAAGGCAACTGATCTCTTCATCTAGTAGGTAGATGTCCCCGTGAGTCACCAAATTGTTATCCATATTTTGCCCCGAGAAAAATATTGGATCAAATCACGACCCTACTTGAAGGAACCCAAGAAAACTCATTCCAGATCCTACGAAAATTGGTTGCAAAAAGATTCAACAATGAAGAGGAGGAGGCCAAGAAATATCAAAGGACCCTGTACAGAAAGAAAACAACTCTGTTGGGCCATTTCTACATCTTAAATCCATCCTCCAAGTTACAGGCAGGCATAACTATAAAATAACAGGGTCAAACAATAAGGATCAATCTTTGCAAAGAAGCTATAAGGAAGACTGACGAAGATTCAAAGTCCTCGGGGTCGAATTGGTTCAGGAAAAGGGAAAAAAATGACTAAGTATGGAGGAAGAAGCGGAAAGGGCCATGTGCCTTAACGGATGCTGTTTCAAGGGTGAATCCAAAAGGAGAAGTCCAAACTTGTGCCAGGCTTCCACACGTCCAAAGTCCCCAAAAGTTGCGAGGTGTTGAAAAGTCTTGGTCGAGATCAAAGCATACCAGTGTCACTTAGCAAAAATTCACAAAGGGAACCCCGGGCGGAAATATAAACTTGCGCCTGACCATCCACGTAGCCAAGGGTCAAATAGGGTCAAAAGGTAGGCTTCAAAATTGGTTAAGTAGTGGAGTCGGACAAGTGTCAACCCGACACTCCTCCAAAGGAAAACTTTGGGTTGGATTTACAAACATGCGCGGTGCCTCCACGTGTCCTCAAAGGGGGACAGAGTTAGTTGAAAAGTCAAAACATTAACAGGCCGATGGAGGCTACCAAGTGTCTCAACGGTGCTGATTCAAGGGTCAAAAGGAGAGAAGGTTCCCAAGCAAACATCGGGTGACGCGTGTCCTAGGGGAAAGCAGGAGTCGGGAAAAGGTTATTTTTTCACCCTTTTCCTCAAAAGGGGTAAAAGTTTAAGAAAGACCCGCAAGTGCACCCAAGAGGGAAAAAGTCAACATATAGACCCGAGTCAAAGCCAAGGTGGGGTGTCGGGAGAAAAGTGAAAATTTTCCTTTTGTCCAAAAGGCATAAAGGTAAAAATGGAAACACATTTCCCAGCCAACCAAAAGGAGCCACGTGTCCAGATGGAGTTTTGGGGCTGCAGAGGTTTTTGCATTTTTTGCACAAAGGGCCAAAAGGTAAATTACGGGCCGTGGACCTGAATTTTTATCCCAATCTGGCTGCCATGTATCCCAATCAAAAGGGGACCCATTTTTAAGGATGTTTTCCCGCCCTCCTATACAGACCCGATACAAACTTCAAGGGGTGTATCTTTCGACTCAGGGCTCGAGATATTGCAAAATCTGATGCCATTGGAAAGATCTCAGCCTCACCCATGCCATGGGGTCTGAAACTTTAATTTTGAGGAGGTTAGGTGAAGAAAAATGAAGAAAAGTCACGGCACGGGAAAAACACAGAACAGACATCCAACCACGAAATTTAATGCGGTATGGCACCCATTTTTCTCCAACATGGTCAAATACATTGGAAAATAAATTTGTGAAGGTGCCCTTTCCATTTTAATGGATCTTGTCGGGTGGTTGGACCTACAAATCAATTTCCCATGTTTCTCTCTCCTCAGTTTTTTTCTTCACCGATAAATGCCATTTTTGGGTCATTTGTTAAGGGTTGGACATTCTTCGTTTTGCAGGCTCCCTCTTCCTTCTAGCAAAAGGATCTGTGGGGTTCATGCCTTCCACTAAAATTGTAATACGTTTCTTCCTCTTGGCTACTTTGTAATGGATTGTATCAATCGATAGAGCAATAAAACACATCCTATGATAGATTTTAGATCCCCTCTTGTCTCTTTTGCTTTCCTCTAGTCTCCATTACATATCGGCTATCTGTGTTTTTTTATTGTATGCATTTTTTTGGTTTCATGTCTATTAGCAAAAAAAGTGTCCATCATTCCTTTGGTGCATCACCTTGTAGTTTAGCTTTGTTTTAATTTTTGTATTCCTTCATTCCATATCTCCTTGGTAAAGTTTAAATTAGGATTAAGAATATATCCTCTGCAAGTTTTTATGTATGCACCTAAACAGAGGAATAAGGAACCAGCCTTTAATCTGGAGAGATTTTCCATTTTACAAGGTCCCACACCTTGGGGAAATTCCAATGTTATGCAATCACACCAAATGAGTCTTCCTTAGAAAAGCAAATTATACATTACTCATTTGAGGGTCTTTGTGATTTTGCATTAACAAGCACCATCTCTAAATTTAACAATGCATGTTCTTTTTGAAATTGGACTCGCCAATTTTGGATGGCGGTGGCGTGGAGATTTAGGTGGGAGATTGGGAATTAATGACATTAATTGTCATCATTTTTGGTGAGAAAACCACCTTGGAAACCATGTGAGTGGATTTGTTGGGAGTTTTTTGGTCTTTCATGCATTCCAATTTTTGCTCTACATGGAGCTATCTGGTTCTTCAAACCAGCAATTCTACTTTTAGTTTGTTGCTATTTTTAACTCTCTTGGACTATTTTCGATCCAATGGAAGTATATGAGGCATTTGAGGAAGAAGTTTCTGGTTGTTTATTTCATTTGGAGAAGAGGGAGTTGTGAAGGCTTGGCTGGAAATCTTCTTGAAAGCACTATCAGGTATGATAGGCTCTATCCATTAAGTTGCTTTGCTTTTCTCTAAGTGTCTTCATTAAAACAAATTTTCTCTCTTGAGATAATTGGGTTTTTATTTTTGTGATGGTTATTTGGTTTCCTTGCTTGAATAATTTTATATTCTTTGATTGAGGAATCTCTGCTTGGAAAGGAAGTCATTATGTTACTTTCTTGGTTATTTGTTGTTGAATTTCACCTTAAATCTTGTGGTGATATGAGTAATGAAGTACATGTGTGATTCTTTCTTATCTGTTTGAAAATGGGTTATGGAAATGATATGTGTCTTTAAGTTTCGAACCAAGTTGTAGCTTGGGTTGCAAAATGTAAAAGTATACCTTCGTTGTAGCTTCTTGGTTTTGTGGAAGTTATAATTCTCTTGTTGGAATTATAGGAATATGCATGCTTAGATTCTGAGTTGTGTGAGCTCAATTTTTTTATTGAAATAGTAATGTGTGCCTTCTTCTTGAACTCTTTGTATACTCTATCTATTCTTCGGATTCAGTCTGTGATGGAAGCTGGTAGTTATGTAATGTTTGGAATCTTTGTTTTCTTTTTGGGTCCTTGTATAGAAACAAGATTGAAGGTTTTATTACTTTTTAAACTTTTCAGTTTAAACTGGGTACTCAAATTTGGTTCTTCTAAGGAAACTATGGGTTATTCATTTCCTGGGCACTTTGATTTTGAGGCATTCGAGCTTGGGATTCCCGTGTTTGAAGTCTTTATTCTGATATTTTATGAGTACTGTGTTTCTTAAAGTTCTCGAGTACTGAAATAAAATTTCAGAGGTGAGATCCTGTTGGTTGGGAACGTGTTGAGGGTCGTTTTGTCGAGTCAACGCTAGGTTGTCCTTGTAGCTATGTTTGAGCTTTCTTTTCTCTGTTCTTGTTGTCTTCTTCTCTGTCAAAGTAGATGTTATTGGTTTTGTTTAGTTGTCCTTTAACTGGATTGACCTCTTGAGTATCTTGCTAGGGTAAACTTGTTAAAACCTCCTGATTGGGATGTCGTGAACATTAAGGATGATCCTTAAACTTATGGTTTTCGTTTCTTGTTTTTGAACTATGGAAACCGGTTTTGAATATGGGGTTTTCTGGACTCTTTCATTCTTTGATCTCTGAGCAATATTTGAGGGAACAAATTTATTGATAGTTGTATACTGTAGCTAAGCTATGACGATATTGGGTTGTACCTTCTTGGAATCGAATCATGCAGGAACCTTCTCTGTCCTTTCAAAAGATATATTTCTCTCACCTCTGTGAGGACTCGTTTGAGAGTTTGTCTCATTGATTGTTTTATTTCCATCATTGGAGGAATTGGTCAGACTGTGGACCTTGACTGAAATTTTAATGTCCTTGAGTGATTGTTGGGACTGTAATTACCCACATGGCATTTTGCAACTTTTTCATTGCATCTCCTTTTTATCTAGTTTAATGTCTCAGTCATTGGTTGTCTATGATGGGAAATCATGTTAAATTTTGTTCTAATCACAACAATCACACATTCTGTTGATCTCTTCTTTTATGCGTTTTTATTTTTTAAGGAGTTTGGGAAGTAGTGAAGGGCCTGCATTGTCCTTTGCAACCTTCTTCCCATGTGTTAGAATGTTGGAGTTCCCTTCTGATCATGGCATTTGACTCCTTTCAAAGTATTTAAGGCAAATCTTGACCACTACCTTTGGAAATAATAGGATGTTATGGGTTGTGTTCTCTTCTCTGAAGTTGTGTATGGGATTCAGGCTAACCAAATTATTTAGGAAGCTCTTATTGTTTCATCTCAGTCATTCTTCTTTTGGGTAAATCTGGTCATTGATTTATTTGGATCAGTTGCACTACTATCCTTAATGTCTTGAGTAGTCGTCATTGCTACTTGCTTGTTCTCTTGACTTGTGTTAAGGCTTTTAATAATTGAGATAGAAGACTAATGTGAGATGTTGTACATTGAGTAAATTCTATCTTAATGTTGATATTTGGTCTAACTTGATAAATTAGGCTATGCCTTGCATTTGGGATTAGGATGCCACATCTGATGTGTGAGACTCTTATTTGCATTTGTATTTCTAAATTAAGATGATTTGTGAAGGAAATAATTAGAAAGTACTTTTATTTGATATGGATAAGTGTATTGGATGGAATGGTATTTATCTGATAACATGTTTTAGATTGTAGATTACATCATGACATTTATTTGAATGTTATTCAAATGATTAATTGTTCTTCTTTTAAGGTTGTTATTACTATGATTTATTTGTCTGCTTGACCACACTATTTCATTAAAGCAGAGTTGGTTTAATGAAATAGTTAGTTGAAAGCATTTCGTTTTAATGCTTAGTGCTTATCATGCTCAATTCAATGAACTGACTCGTGCTAGCAATTTTTGCAGATGGACTTCGTAAGTGATAAAGGAAGGCAATAAATTTTATGATGTATTGGTTGAATTAAAATTCGGACCATTATAGAGAATTCGAGTTATTATTGAAATGTATTGAAGGAAGAAAAGTTGTAATCTAAAAGATCTTGATGTTGTTGACATGAAATATGTCAGTAATGCATAGTTTTGTAAGATGTGTATTTTATTTTGATGAATTGAAAAGACTGAGGTTACTTAAACCTGATTAATTCTATTCTCTTGTTCATAATAAGAAGGAAAAATCTGTAATCTTATCCTTGATGTTGTTATTTATATCTGATTGGATCCTTATTCCTGATATCAGTAAATTGTTTGGATAAATGGGAATTAGTACAAATTCCCTTACTTTAATGCAACTTACTAAGTTGTATGTATTAATGTTCCTTAATCTTGAATGGTTGATTATGATGTTATGAATGTGTTGCTATAATGTCAGGATGTGTAAATTGGATATGGGTATAATAAACCCTAATACTTAACCATAATGAGGAAGGTTCTCCTCTTCTAAAAAGGATGCAAAATAAACTAATGATATATGGGTTTGATAACCATTTAGACTTCATAGGTATGAAGTATTTTATATCGGAACCTGTTTTGGTTCTTATACATTCCTTGAATGGTTGAGACACATTAATTAGATCATTTGATAGATGCTGATTTTGTTTTCAATTAATTAAACGTTAAGCAAAAATTTAATTGAACATAAAGCAATCATTAGTCTTTGAAGTTCCATATTAGTTAACCAACTCAAATGGGGATGGAAACCTTTAAGGTTGTTGGAATTAGGGTTATGTAAGGTTGTTATAATCGAATCTTAATCCTAAGCTAATTAAGTGGAAATGATCTCTTGAGGTGTGTACGTCGAGATGAAGTGGTTCTGTCGGATGTTGGCACATGCCAACTACAGATCTGTACCTTTGTGAAGACTTGGGTCTTCACAAGGATACAGGGTTGCAGTTGACATGTTGCAACACCCTTCAGCATTGGTTCATCTAGACCTACCCAAACTTGGACTTGAACTTAGTTTCTCTCTAGGACAGTTTAGAGTTATGATCTAGCATAGGAAATGACTCACAATGATTTAGGATAACTAGGCACATCCAATTGACTTAGGTTGATAGGGTATGTCTATATACCCTAGGTCATCACGAGTGACTCCCTATTCTAAATTATATCACTAACTTGCATTAGGGTCAAACCTTGGACAAGTGGAGTGAATGAAGTCGGTGAAGACCATTCTAGATAACAAAGGAGTGGGGTGAAGGATGTATTCCATTTAGATGAGTATGCCATCTAGGAATAGTAACATGAACAATATGTTGGAAATATTTGGCCAAAGTATTGCAAGTTACTTGTTATGTTGTCCTATGTCACCTAGTTTAAGGAATGTGATTTTAGATGAATATTGGTAACAAATATTCAGATAGGTTTCTTAAATAGAACACTCAGTACCCAGAATAGGGTAAGAGAACCAAGTATACTTGGTATACATAAATTATTCAATACTTAAGTAACATGAGAGATCAGTTGTTAATCGAGTCATGAAATGAGAGATCGATAGCTCACCGAGTCATTTAAAGATGCATATGGTTATCTGTTATAAGATTGATTGGTATGGAATGTGTGTTCTAAGTTATGAATATTTAGAACAGAGAACATTATGTATTAAAAAAAAATCCCTTATTTCTAAAGTCTTAAATTGGGAATGTTACAAAAAAACATCAAGATTTCACCAATTCCCGACCCTACTAAAGTGGATCTTCTAGCCAACTTAGTCCAAATAAAAATAATATTACAAAGCAAGGTTCATTACAAAAATATTGAAAGCTAAGCATTCTCCTCCCCAAATAATATTAGGAATATAAGGGAGAACCAACTAGGAAGGAATCATGGAATATGTTGAGTGGACAGAAATGGCCTAAGTATTGGGCACACAAATGTAGGATCTTTGGAAGAGTGGGCAACACTATGATAGGATTAGAGCACCCATAATCAAGACTTAGCCATTTTTGGATAAAGGATATTTTTGGAGTTAGTGTGTTGAGCACACAAAGACATGAATAATTGCAGTACACATAATGATATTTTGCAAACAAGCGATAGTTGAGCGCCATAAATAGATTAGGCTAATAATAGGAATTCTACTCAGAGTTAACTATAGGAAGTCTATTGTTAGAGAATTTGCATGTTGTGCATCCTATTGTAAAGCTACATGGCTATTATTTAGAATGTGACCTATTTTGAGAAGTACATGGGTGGTGAATGGAAATTCCCCACCCCTATATATATGTAATGATTTGCACGAGTTAGTGTGTAAAAACTATGGTAGAGTTATGCGATTGGTTTTGTCGCGCACATGACTCATGAAGATAATTATGTAATGTAAGAAGCTTTTTTGTTTTACAATACTTAATAAAATGGTTCATATTGGATGGATAATGGTGTTGAACATGATTGAATCTGGTTCTTGCATAGTAAATCTTGTTATATTCATTATTTAATTCATTCTAGATATATTCTAAGAGCTAGAACCTGGTTTATGCATGCTGTGTTGTTTACTATTATTAGTAAATTTGGATATCTATATGCACCATCATGCTAACATTCTATACAAGAAACTCTAAAGAGGGACCTGGTGCCTTTTCACACTTTAGGTGAGCACTCAGCTCTGACTAAGTGATGTGCCTGTGCACTGGGTTATTAACAATAAATTCTAGGCTGCATCATTGGTTCCATTTTCGGGACCTCTTTCTCATCTATTTTTAGGATGTTGCGTGATGAAGATGTACCTTGACCTTGGAAAGTGTTGAGGAGTGGATAATAGATATGGAAGAAGAGTACACTTAGAGATTCAACACTAGATATAGGTTTGACACACGTATGTGGGTGGAGTAGAATCTGTATGACTGCTTATATGAGAGATTCTTTGTTATCTTCCCAATAGAGCTATACAAGTGGCTGGTTGCTTAAGCACCTAAAAGGAATTGGATTTTTCACACAATAGTCTAGACATAAGAAGAAATTTAGGCCCTCTATGATGCTGATATTATTTGGACGCAGTGCGTTGTGGACACTTGGTTCAAGTGGTATTCGAATAGCTATATTTTGGAGTACTCAATTTCCACTTATTATTTCCCGGAGGTAGATGAGTTTTAGTTTCTACATTATCCCAGGGGAACCTATCTGTAAGGCATTCCAATGGTGATCAAAATCTTGTTGGTAACCTTGAATTTGGAAGAAAAGTCGATGGCTAGCTAAACCCCACCATGTGTGGGGGAAGGAGAAGGTGTGGTGAAGGATGGAGGACCCAACAGAAGAGAGGAAAAGAGAAGAAAGGTGACTTAAGTACAATGAGGCACATTAGAGTGATTTAGGGAAGCAACGTAAGATTACAAAATAGATGGAGTTGAGGAGAGAGATGGCTCGTGAAGGATTTGGAGATCACGTAGAGGACGTTGAGCCAAAACATCTGGAACTCCCCCATTTGGGAAAGCATGATAGGGAACCCTCATCAGCCTCTTATCAGAGTGCTTCAGTAGATATAACTTGGGCCATGGGCACGCATCTAAATCTACCTAGCAACCTAGCCCTTACGCTTGGTTTTCCAGTTTCTAGTATAGCCAGTAGTTAGCAAGCTAGTTTGGGTAGTAAAGTAGCAAGAGGTAGAGTTGACTTATTAGAAAGTTCATGGGTGAATCATATATCAAGTACATTTATGGACTTGAAGACATCTTCCTATTATTTGGAGGTTCGGTTGGAGGAACCTTTTCAGGCACATCATCTACATAGAACATAGGCGCGTAAATATTTGGACTCACATCGAGGAGTAGCACAACTTTGCAAACTATAGGAGTTAAGTTTAGCACCACTATTGGGACACATGGTAGTTCATCCTCTAGTTCAATTCCTACCACGAGGTGGAGGATAAAGAGGAACAGTGGCTCGAGATCGGCGGATCTAGGGGCAGAGGAAATATAGGAGATTATGGATATGGTGGGCGTGGTCCTCACTAGACCTAGAATATTTACATGGAGATGTCACTTCATCTCCAAGAGTATAGGAGAATAGAATATGTTGTTGATCATGTGAATATGTGTGAGATATGATGGTGCACGAAAGGAATTAAAACTTCATAGCACAAGGCCACTCGGTTTATAACTATGTTGCAGGACCTACACACAGTTGGTATAGAAAGTCTAACCATGATTAGAATTTAGTGGATTATAAAACATTAAGGGATGCTTTCATTAAGAAATTTTATATACCTAAGTTTGAGCATAAAATTATAAGCACGCTCAAGGACATCAAGCAGGTAACCACTGAGAGCGTTCAAGAATATGATGCTCATTTCAAAACACTCTTGTCTAAACTATCATATGATATCCATGCAAGTCAACATGCACAAAGTGGTTCATCGGAGGCCTGATTACACCTTTTAGGAGGGTGCTCTCACATAATAATTATACAAACCCACACAAGGAACTTGAAGTAGCTCGCATCTTGAGGCAGTCAAGAGCATAGACACTGGAGTGAGCCCATTCTTGGAATCTCATATTGCAGCAATGGCAAAGCAGTTGGAGAAACTATCAGCCAATACAACACATGAGACATGTAATGGAATTTGGTGCACATATTGTGAAGTAGAGGGGCATACTAAGGATAGTTGTCCTCACAGATCAGTGTGATCCTTGTTACTAGAATGTGAGATATGTCATTTGGACCATGATGTAAGTCATTGTCCATTATTGCAATGTGTGGTAAGAAATAACGTGTCTTGCTACTATAAAATTTTCCAGTCCATGACTCACAATACAGAAGATTACAGGTTGATTGATCAGATCCATGATGCCATTGATATTGGTGTACGACAGACAAGGGTTTGAATAAATCTAAGGATAAAGGTGAGTGACATGATCATGATCACACTCAAGGGTGCTATGATCAAAATGAAGGGTGCTTTGAGGGAGGTCGTGGTAGAGGTTGAGGATACTATGGTGGATTCAAAGGATGAGGCTGCGGCGGTGGATGAAGTGAGTTCCCTCATGGAACATGTTATACGTGTGGATCCCCTGACCATTACAGTGTGAATGTCCTTAGAACATTACTTGTTCTTTTTGCAGAAATAATCATAACTATGAAGAGTTCCCAAACTTATATGAACACCTAATCAAGAAGCACAAACAAGAGAATAAGGGCGCAAGGATGGTTAGGATACAAATGCATCATGGAAAACCAATGGATGCCGAAGTTAGCACTGGATCCTGAGGTAGTACGTGTGAAGATTACTACACGTATTGAGGTTGCACATGCTATAGAAATGCTACAACAAAATCCTACTATCACTAAGGAGGAGGTTTTACATGCAAAATATCTAGACCCTAAACATTAGAAGCAGGTTTATCAGGAAACCATGGAGGTACTCATAAATGTGTAGGGTGAAATATAATTATTAAAAGAACATTCACATAAGTTGGAATAGAAGAAGGTAGCTGAGACTTTCCAATCGAATGTTGATGATCTGAAGGAAGTCTTCAATATGCTACATCGGGAGAACATTATTCCATTACTAGGGAGATGGTTGAAAGGAAACACTTCGCACACTGGTATTGAGACCGACCGAAAATTTTACATGCTAATCTCCCTCCCCATAGCTTGGATTATGACAAGGAGATCACTTTGAATGCTATTGTAGATGGCTGACTTTTGAGCAATATTTTGACTAACACAGACGCGGAAGTGAATATGCTTACCTTAGATGCAACCATCTTCCAATATACTGTATATGGAAAATTGGACTAAGGCTATGCCTATGGAGTATTCAAGGATTCATCTATTACTATCCAGGGGCCAAGTTCACTGGGACTTTGAGGTATTAGCGCTTGTAGAAAGTAGACAACTTCCCAACTTTACTTTGGCGCCCTTGGTGTTATGTAAATAATGTTGATCTACGGATCAATAAAGGATATATTAGTTTCAAGAACAAGGAAGAATGATTTATTATCCCTTTGACAGATGGGAAATCTGCACCTTATGTTGAGCCCTCAATTAAAGAATACCCGAACAAAATTTATGTGCGTACCATTTGAGATCGAGAAACACTTGAGCTAACTAAGGAAGGAATCCTCTAGTGGGATGATGCATAGTCAATCATTGATACTACAAGTATTGCTGTGATAATTGGGCACATGGCACTTATGAGATGGTTGGGTGTGAAGTAAGAAGCGTAGTTGTGCGCGTAAGTAGGTTGTGTCGTGTTAGGAGATTAGGTAACAACCCGCGTACACCGATACACTACACTAGCAGAGGAAAAATTGAGGTATTCCTACAAGCCATGGAAGTACAGTGGAAGGATCAAGTGGACAGAAGGAATATTTTAGTATATACTCTACGTGGAATAGCAATGCATTGGTGGATGGTTTATAGGGATAATCTCATAGAATGGAGAGAAGTGATAATTTCTTTATCAGCCTGGTTTTTCAGGAGTAATGCACCTACTCAAATATGTGAATATCATGGTAATAAACCTATTCAGCACCACATTCAGTAGTTTGAGAGACTTTGGACAAAGAGGAAAGAAGCTTTACCACATTCTTTGTTGGTGCACAAACTTTATTTCACCTTGTGATGTTGCATGCACGCTTGGTATGTTTATGCGGAGCTGCATAGGGAGACTGGAAATTGGAAAGATTTGACTACAGGAATGAGCCAGAATTTTGACTACTTCTCCACTCAACTTCGATGAAAGAGGCATTATAAGTTGTGAAGCGATTGACTATGGGAGATAGTGCAAAGGATGATGAACTCATTCAGGATTTATTTAGTGAGTCACACCTAGAAGTGCATTTTGACAAAGTAGATGAGACAAATGTAGAATCGCTTATGTGTGCTTACTTACCTAGAGAAGGAGAAAAGAAATATAGTTTATATGGTGGATGATGGAAAAGTGGAATATTTTGACATAGATCATTCAAAGGGTATGTGTGAGGTCTTAGAGAGTGTGGATGAGAAGGTGCGTGCCTACCATGAACATATGAAGAAAAAAGTGAATATTGGCATGGACGTTGAACCTAAAGAGGCCATAATTGGAGATTATTAGTCCGAATCTAAAGTGGCTAAGATAATTGAGCTATTACATGATTTCCAGGACTTGTTTCTAGGGGCTACCATGAGTTGAGAGGGGTGCATGAATCTTTGGGTGACATGAATATTAAGTTAAAGGAAGGTGTGCACCTGTAGGAGGAGACCTTATAGGATGAACCCTAACTTGTGTGTAAAATTTAAAGAAGAAATAGACAAGATGTTAGAATCTGGCATTATTGAGCCCATAGAGGAATTAGAGTGGGTCAGCCCTATGGTGATCAACATAAATAAATATGGAAGAATTAGGATTTGTGTGGACTACAGGGAGTTGAATGTTGCATGTGTGATTGATCCTTTCCCTACACCATTCACTGAGGAAATATTGGAAGGTGTAGGGCGCAAAATTTACTCTTTTATAGATGGATTCTCTGGATATCATCAAGTAAGAATTGCTAAGGAGGATCAAGAGAAGACAACTTTCACCACTGAATGGGGAAGTTTTGCATACACAATGATTCCCTTTGGATTGAAGAAAACACCTGCATATTTTCGTGCATTTTGGTTCAAGCATTCCAAAATTTTATTCAAAAATTCTTGTAGGTTTACTTGGATGATTGGACCATGTATGGGCTTATCAAGGATCATTATGACAATTTATGGTTAATGTTTGAGAGGTTCATTACTTAAGCATCTCTTTAAATATCAATGAGTACATTTTTTCTATACCTTTTAGAACTCTACTAGGTATATCATCTATAATGAAGGTTTGTTAGTAGATCCACTAAGATTGCAATCATTTTAGGATTGGAGGAACCCACCAATAAGAGTGAGGTGCGAGGGTTCTTGGGCCATGCAGGGTATTACAGAATTTTTATCAAAGGATATGCTAAGATTTCCACACCCTTGGAGGAGTTATTAAAAGGTAAAGGGAAGTTCTATTAGGGAGAATCGCAATAGCACACATTCGAAGTGCTAAAGGAGAGGCTTACTACGATGCCTATTTTACATTTCCTTCATGGAATCTACCCTTTCACGTACATGTGGATGCCTATGGCATGGCCATTGGTGTAGTTCTAGCTCAGCCTGGAGAAGGTATTATAGATCATCCTATCTGTTTTGCTAGTAGAAAGTTGACTCCTGCAGAACATAATTATACAACTACGGAGTGCGAAGCTTTGTCAATGATCTATGCGCTGCATAAGTTTAGACAATACTTGTTAGCAACACCTTTTGTATTCTATACATATCACATGGCATTGAAATAATTGGTAAAAAGACCGTTTTACAGGGACGCATATGCTATTGGGTTCTATTATTCCAAGAATTTGACTTTACATTTTGGTAAAGCCAGGTAAAAGTAATTCGCCGCACCACTTATCAAGGATTCAATCAGAAGAGGATGACAGAGTATTGAAGATACAATGCTAGATGCACAGTTATATAGGTTAAACTGTGCACCCTCAGAATTAGAGGACATTGCTGTCTTTTTATGCACATGTATGGTGCTAGAAGGGATGAAATCCTAGGAAAATAAACAACTTGAAATTTTTCATCGTACCTTTTATATTGATCAGTGGTGACTTATATAAACTAGGCCAAGATGAAGTATTGTGTCGGTGTGTACTGGAACATGAGTGCATGATAATCATGAAGGAGGCTCATGATGGTATTTCAGGAGGATACTATGCAGGTGACGCCACCATGTGCAAGATTATACTCATTGGTTTATGGTGGGAATCCTTATACAAGGATTGTGAGTATTGTAAGGTGTGTGATCACTGTCAGCACCTTAGAAAACTTGGCCAGAGAGATGAAATGACTTTGAGGCCTAATACTAGTGCATAGCCTTTTGAAAAATGGGCAATAGACTTTGTGGGTCCTATTTCCCCAGCTGCGCACAAAACTGGATTGTGTTAGATCATCACTTATACATATTACCTTATAAGGTGGGTGGAAGCAACACCTACAAAGGATTGTACAATGGCTACAACAATAAGATTCTTGTGGGAAAATATTCTTACCAGGTATGGATGCCCTTTGAGTTTGAAAAGTGATAGGGGCACTCATTTCCTGAATGCAACAATCAAGATATTATTAGATCAATTTATGGTCACACACCACAAGACAACACCATATCATCCTCAAGAAAATGGGATTGCTGAGGCTTTCAACAAGATATTGAGCAGAATTTGACAAAGATTTGTGATGTTGGAAGGATAGATTGGGATGATAAAGTTTCAGTTGTACTTTGGGCATATATAACAACCTATAAATGGTTGAATAAAGCAACACCCATTCAGTTGGTGTATAACATAGAATAAGTTCTTCCCATGTAATTCATGTTACCTCTCGTTATCCAAATTTCACCCCCCAGAGTTAATTTGATAACATGCATCAGAGTTTTTAGTTCCAAGCAAGTAGATTGATTCAGGAGAAAATCGTAAAATTGGCTAAGTCCTGCTCAAGACCGCCTTTGGGACAGTTGGAACAATTATACGTGGAAGGTGCAGATCGGCAGAAAATCCTCCAAGCGGCCCAAACAGAAAAGGGACATCTGGGACAAATGGATGCGAAATGCCCGAATCGGCCGAAAGAAAGAAAATTTGTCCAAGTCCTTTACCGGGAGCAAGCGGGACAAGAGTGCGCGGAGGACGCGAACCGCCGATTCACCGAAAAGAGAATCAGCAAGACAGGGACATTTGGGACAAATGGACGCGCGGGATGCAGATATCCGAAGGAGCCGAAAGCCAATCAGATCACGCCACGTGTCACCGGTAGAAAAGGGACATGGAAGCCCATTTTGGGTGGATCGGAGGATTCTGTCCCGCGAAGCACTGGGACATCCGAGACAAAAGGACGCGGTGGACGCGAAAATCTGGCAGGCCCGTAGAAAAATCATAGTATGACACGTGTCACCAAGGAAAAAGGTCCAAAAAGTCAAAGGGGCGAGTTTTTGAGCACTGATCCGAACCAATGAAATAGTGCCACGTGTCTAAGTTTAAGGGGCCCACAAGAAAAGCCCACGAAAAGGTGGAGAGAGGGAATTACTCAGTGAATCAGGGCCTGCCACGTGTCGTCCAGATGGCAGAGCGTGGGAAAAGATTTTAAAACCTATTCTTGCCTGTTTAGTGCCCTAAATCTTCAGACCTTCGTATCTTTTGATCCAAAGCTCGGATTTACACGTTCTTTATATCAACGGAAAGCTGTTGAAATTCTCTACATGATTCTGGGATCAATCTCACATTTTGGTGTATTTTGGAGGGAGAAAATTAAGAAAACGTCTCTGACGCATGGTGATAGACAGAAGTAATGCTTCAAAACCAACTTTAATGCAGCAGCATTACTCGCCACTCTTATTAGACAGCCCACCATTTTGCCAGGATCCACCACTTCTGTCATAATGAGATGATTTTAAATGCTACCAGGAAGTGGTTGGGGCAGATTCTGGATTTCCTCTCTCTTCCCTCTCTCATTTCTTGATATATATTGTAAAGAGAGCTCCTTTAAGGGGTTGGACATTTTTGTTTTGCATCCTCCCTTATTCCCTCGCTTGCCAGAGAATTTGTGGAGCTTTCAAACCTCCCATATGGGTTGTAATGCCAGTATTTTTGCCTCTTGGCCACTGCAATGTACTGTATCGACTCTTGAGCAATAATATATGTGTTGTGATTGACTCTCAACGCTCTCATGTATTCATTGCTGTCATTATTGATCTCTTATTGTAGTTTGGTTACCTGTGCATAGTGGTTGTATTGCATCTATGTGGTCTGTGTTAAATTTTCAAAACGAATGTCTAACATTCCTCGGTGCATCACCTTTGTAGTTTAGGTTTTATTCTATGCATTTTCTTACCCTGTCTCCTTGGCAAGTTAGATTAGGTTTTAGCAAACCCTCTACATTTTTTTGTGTGCATCTGAATAGAGGAATAGGAACCAGCCTTCTCTGGAGAATCTTTTCTCATCTTTACAAGTACCACGCTTGGAGAAAGGATTCCATGTTGTGCAATCACACTGCTTGGATACCCGAACATCAACCTAGAAGCTTGATCTACATCCGGGAGTGCCTTTGAGTCTGCAACAACAGTTTTGGCACGCCCGGTGGGACTTAGAGGTCTCATTTTTATCAGCAAAGTTGATATGCATCTGCTGCAGTTTTCTTGCTTATAAGAGCTATTATCTCGCATATTTGGCGACTCCAAGGGGAAGAATCAACTGGTTTCAACAAAGTGCAGGCCCGAAAACTCATGAGAAGAATCACCACAAGGTCAAGAGTCGAGAAGAAGAAGTGTTGTTTGAATACCTGCAGCTTATCTCTAAGAAGAAGGCAAAGAGGAAGAAGGATTCAAAGGTCTCCATCTCCACCAAACAGAACTCTCTCAACTCCTCCACCTGATAGGCCTTTCATTCAGTATACAAGGGTTTTAAGACCGATTAGAATGGCTCAGAACAATCCCTATGTCAACTTCACAGCATGAGCCCACTTGCTCTCAATGCACAACATCGAGTTCCTATGCGGCACCTTGAAGAACATTCCCTACTTCACCGGAGAAAATCAGAATACTCCTGTGATCATGTTAAAGATATTGCTAACCTTTGTGCAATCCATGAAATCAACGAAATGCAAGTGGCTGTCAAGTTACTAGCATCTTCCTTCAAGGGTAAAGCATTACAATGGTTTAGGAGCCTTGAGCTGGTTCTATCACAAACCGAAATCATTGTGTATTGCGCACTTCACGAGCAATTTGGAGAGAAGGGAGACAACTTGTCTCTTTTGGAGCAGCTGACAACTATCAAGAGAGCCCCCAACGAGCAGCTGACTAACTTCAACTTCAGATTTCAAAGGTCTTGGGATAGGATTCAGTGGGCAATGTGCCAACAGCAGAAGGTGCTTTTCTATATTACCTTAAAGCTTTGAATTCTGATATTTCTATGTTAATTCAGTCCATGGGAGGCACAACAATCCCTATGGCTTATAGCATTGCCATTAGAGCCGAAAACTATCTTATTCAAGCTGGTAAACTGGCTCCTAGGCCTCCCATGCCCTTATATCCAAACTTAGAAAATCCAAGCACTAGTCAAGCACCCACTTTGGCTCCTGTTCCCACTCCTAGAAATCAGAGTTCAAGTGAAGCTTCCACTTCATCTCCAAGTGCTTCGAATGAACTCCAAGAGGTCATGAAACAGTTGCAAAATTTGGGAAATGAGCTGGTTACTATTAAGAGGCAACAAGCCCAAGGTTTCAGACCTTCCTATCAACCTCAAGCTCAGCCTAATAGGCAGCCATACCAACCACAAAGACCACCTAATCCAATTGCAAATGTGAATCAAACAAGGCCTCCCTCTAATAGACCATTCCAGCCCTATAATCCAAATGCTATATCTGCCTCTAAGGCATTAGTGCCAACACAGAACAACATTGCTCAGGAATATGACTGGTGCTTTCCATGCAATGAGCCTCATAACCAATCCATGTGTTTCAATGGTGCTCTCAATCAAGCACTGATGGTGACAACTACTGGTGTGGAGGGCGAGGGCAGTCAAGGAAACAGTCAACAACAAGAAACATTCCAACAGCAATCAGCCCCAAATGACACCACGTTGGTGAACTGGCAAGCAGAAGATTTTTGTGGCATGAATCAAGCAGTTTCTCAAGGTGTCGCAGCCAACACAAGGTCAAAGAGGAGAAATTTGGGTGAAGAACAGCCATTAGCCCCAGCCAATCCACCACCTTCCACGGCTCCACAAATGATTGGCAAGTAGAGTCTAGTTTCAAATACACAAGGGCAGCCAAGAATAGCCCCTAGGCCAACTCAAATGCCAGCTATTGCTGCCCACGTACAAGGAGTAAGTGTACAAACCAAGGGACAACAAAAGGATACTTCATCCCCGTTCAGTATCATTGAACAGATGAAGAAGACTAACGTCAATATATCAATGTGGGAATCCCTATCCATCCCAGGACAAAGAGATCTGCTGCAAGCTGCCATGAAGGATTGGACAACTTCGAATCAACAGGTTCAAATGCAAGACAAAGTGCTTACAAATGCTGCCCAGCCTGAAGGAAGCCATGGAGGGCAACAAGGTAAAATGTTGAAGCCCCCTCCTTTCTATGTTTCATTAATCATTGGGGATAAACTAGTACACAATTGCATGATTGATTCCGGGGCAAGTAGCTCAGTGATGCCCAAGCAAATAGCTGATCAGTTGGGTCTCCAATATGAAGTAATATCTAAAGGGGTAGTGCAATTGGATGGGACAGCAATAGCAATAGTTGGAGTGATTAAAAACTTGAGTCTTACCTTGCATGCATGTCCAAATGTTGTTGTCTTACAAGATATATCAATCATAGACCTTCCACCACTCTTTTCCCTTTGCTTGTCAAGGGACTTCACAGCCAAGATTGGGGGGTATTTGTCTGCTGATTGGTCTCACATGCTGTTTAGAACAAGGTATGGAACTAAGGCTACAATTAGGTCTGAACCTATTGCAAACTTCCATATTGAGCCTTACACTCCTAGTTAGATTAATGCCAATTACTTAGCATTTGATCAAGAAGATCACCCTAGTACTGATGAGGTTGACACCAAGGTTGGAAGTATCCCGGACCTAACTCTCGATGAATGGGCAAACAAGATACATGCTTTTGATCCCTATCAAGAAGTAGAAGAATCTGAGCTGGGAGTCTATTGTATACATGAAGAAAATCAACCTGTTCCTAGCATCACCAAGCCAAGCCATAGTGATGACAATGAGGTATGGCGGCTGTTTTTTGACGGATCAAGGAGTAGGCAAGGTGCAGGAGGTGGAGCGATGCTTGTTTCACCTCAAGGCATCAAATATTATTCAGATTTTTGTTTCCAGTTTTCTTGCTCAAAACCACAAATTGAATATGAGGCCTTGATTTATGGACTTCATTGGGCTAGGAAAAAGGGGATAAATAACTTACAGTGTTCGGGGATAGCGAGCTAATCATCAACCAAGTTAGAGGAAAACACGCTACGAAGAATGACTTGCTGAGGAGATACAAGAATAGGGTATGGGACCTCATTGAGGATTTCGAAGCTTTCAACATTGTGTCCATACCTAGGAAGAAAAAGGAAGCCACGGATAGGCTCGTAGTAGTTGGAGCAACGTTTGATGTGGTTGACAACATCAAAAGGGAAAAAACACAGCCACATATCCATGTGATTGTGAGCCCATCAGTTCCAGATAATAACACAAGCTGGCAGGTGTTTGAGAACGATCAACAGATCATCAATTTTCTACAGGAAGAGGCTAAATTCTCGGCTAGAAATCGGAGATGATTAGAGTAGTAGTATGGGGATCAAGTAGTGAAAGTGCAATGTAAAACAAGCTTCCTAAGGGTTTAGTAACATTGGATTCTATCTTCAACCCTAACGACCAGTTCCGTAAGGAAAAGGCTAACATACAGGTCAAGAGAGAAGATTCAGAGCCAATTCCGGTTGGGGAAGGCAAAATACTTCAAATTGGTAAAGTGGCCACTGAGCAAGAGAAATCAGATTTCATACAAACTTTGCAAGAATTTCCAGATGTTCGCTTGGAGCTATGAAGACTTGAGAGGATTCAATCCAAGTTGGCACAACATACCATAGAATTGGATCCAGATGCTAAACCCATCAGTGTAACGAGAGACTCACAACCCTCACATTGAGCCTCTAATGAAGAGAGAGCTTAACAAGCTAATAGAGGCAAGCATTATATTCCCAATCAAGCACTCAAGCTGGGTTGCAAACTTGGTTCCGGTCAGGAAGAAGAGCGGAGAAATCAGGTTGTGTGTAGATTTCGGGACCTCAATAGGGCATCTCTCAAAGACCATTACCCACTTCCTTCAATGGAACAAATATTGCAAGTAGTATCCGGTTCAGAGAGATTCTCTCTCCTAGATGGCTACTCAGGGTATAATCAGGTGATGGTGAAAGAAGATGACCAATTCAAGATGGCTTTCACCACCAAATGGGGGACCTATGCCTACAAGAAGATGCCATTTGGACTATCAAATGCTGGAGCCACCTTCCAAAGGGAAATGGATATGGCATTTAAGGGGTTGATCAACAAAATAGTTCTGATATATCTTGATGACATCACTGTATTCTCAAAAAATGCAGCGGATCACCTCTGTCATTTGAGGCAAGTATTTCAGAGATGTAGAAGATTTGGGGTATCATTGAATCCCAAAAAGTGCATATTCTTGGCTCACGAGGGAAAACTTCTAGGCCATATTGTTTCAAAGGAAGGGTTGACGATTGACCCAGAACGGGTTGAAGCAATTCAAGCATTGCCATTGCCAAGTCACAAGAAGGCTCTTCAAAGCTTCTTGGGAAGGATCAATTTTGTCTGCAGGTTTGTTCCAAACTTTGTAGCTCTCGTAAAGCCAATAACGCTGATGTTAAAGAAGAGCATGGCATTTAAGTGGACATCTGAAGGCAAGGAAATTTTTGAGGCAATAAAAGAGGCTATATCTCAAGCCCCAACTCTCGTCAATCCAGACTTCTCCAAGGACTTCGTGCTATATGCCTTCGGTGGTGGAGACACAATTTCTGCAATCCTGGCACAACAAAACAAAGAAGGATTAGAACAACCAGTTGCTTTCTTTAGTCAAGGCTTGGAGGAATACGAAACTAGATACTCTTTCATTGAAAAGCATGTACTTGCAGTGATCAGGAGTTTAAAGAAATTCAAGCACCTAGTCTCAAACAACAAGATCCAATTATTGGTCTCTCATGCAGAGTCAAGGACTTCCTTCTAAACAAGGATCTAAATGAGAAGTGTGCAGGGTGGATAGCTCGTGTCATGGAATATGACATCGAGATCAAGGTCACCAAACTAGTACGTGGAAAGGGACTATGTGAACAACTAGCCTTGAGTCAACAGGTTGAAGCAGGTGATGAAAAAGAGATTGTCTTGGTACTACAGGATGGCCAAGAACATGAAAATGATGATGTGCCTACTCCTTGTTGGACTCAGAATATGATACACTTCCTACAGACAGGACTATGCCCTCCGGAAATGAGCAAAGCAAAGAGGAGATACTTCAGATTACAAGCCATTCCATATGTGCTTGTTGATGGTGTTTTGTTTAAGAAAGACATCAATGGGGTTCTATTGAGGTGCATTGGGACTGGTCAAATTGAGAGGGTGTTACGATATTTTCACGATGGAGATTCTGGAGGACATTTTACCCCACGAGTAACATCTCTCAAGATAATAAAGGAAGGGTATTATTGGCCCTCGGTGTTCAATGACTGCTATACATGGATAAGAAAGTGTAAGAAATGTGCACTCTTCACAGGCAAAGAAAGACTAGTAGCGCTTCCATTACACCCAATCTTGGTTGACCAACCATTTCTGCAATGGGGATTGGACTTCATCGGGGTCATCAACCCAAACTCAAGCCAAGGCCACAAGTGGATTCTCACGGCAACGAACTACTTCACCAAGTGGACTGAAGCAGTAGCGCTCAAAGAGGCAAACGAGTCTAATATACTAGAATTTTATGAAGGAATAGTGACCAGGTTCGGTGTGCCACCACTATCATATCAGACAATGCATTGGCATTCGTAGGTTCCAAGATTACAGAATGGGCTGTCAAGAATGGAATCTACTTGAGCACCTCTTCCAATTATTACCCACAGGGTAATGGACAGGCAGAGTCCACGAACAAAAATTTGCTAAGAATCATTAGGAGAACTCTTGATGAGAATCAGAGGTCTTGGCATACCAAGCTGAAATCAGCCTTATGGGCTGATAGGATCACTCCCAAAAGATCCACAGGTAACTCTCCATTCAGGCTTGTCTATGGAAGAGAGGCAATCTTACCCATGTCACTTGAGTTGCCAACATTGGAACTCATGAAGCAGCTGGAGTTACTTGAATTTGAGCCCATGGAGGTGAGGTATGCAGAGTTGATGGAGCTGCAAGAGATCAGAAATCAGGCATCCCAAGCAATGGAAAAGGATCAAGCTTTGATCAAGAAGACCTTTGATAGGAAGGCCAAAGATAGATCTTTTCAAGTTGGAGATCTAGTGTTGAAATGGGATGTGGACAGAGAAAAACCAGGAAGACATTCAAAATTTGATGCCATTTGGAGTGGCCCATACATGGTCATGAAGTGCAAGAGCAGCAATGCTTTCCAATTGGCCTCATTGGACGGTGAAGAACTGCAGATTCCAGTAAATGGAATCTATCTCAAACATTGCTACTGAAAATAAGAGGTTCACCCTTGTAAATATTAGCCTAGATTTCAATTCCTCTAAGTGCGTATGCACATTGTCTTGTTGTAGTTAGGTTTCAGTTTCCCTAAGTGCTTTGGCGCAGGTTTTGTCGCTCCTAGATTGAGTTTTTTACAGTTCAGCGTGCTCTCGTAGAGGGAGTTGCAAAGATCGTGCTCATTTCAGTTATTGCTTATGACTCCATGCCCAATGGATCGCTAAAAGGCCACTGATCTTCTACCTAGCAGGCAGGTGACCCCGAAAAGTCACCAAATTGTTATCCAAATTTCACCCCCCAGAGTTAATTTGATAACATGCATCAGAGTTTTTAGTTCCAAGCAAGTAGATTGATTCAGGAGAAAATCGTAAAATTGGCTAAGTCTTGCTCAAGACCACCTTTGGGACAGTTGGAACAATTATACGTGGAAGGTGCGGATTGGCCAAAAAGCCTCCAGGTGGCCCAAACAAAAAAGGGACATTTGGGACAAATGGATGTGAAATGCCCAAATCGGCCGAAAGAAAGAAAATTTGTCCAAGTCCTTTACCAGGAGCAAGCGGGACAAGAGTGCACAGAGGACGCAAACCAGCCGGTTCGCCTCAAAAAAGAGAACTGTAGCACTAGGACATTTGGGACAAATGGACGTGAAGGACGCGAACCAGCCAGTTCGGCTAAAACAGAAACTTCAGCACAAGGACAAGTGGGACAAAGGGACGCGCGGGACGCGGATAGCCGAAGGAGCCGAAAGCCAATCAGATCACGCCACGTGTCACCGGCAGAAAAGGGACATGGAAGCCCATTTCGGGCGGATCGGAGGATTCTGTCCCACGAAGCACTGGGACATCCGGGACAAAAGGACGCGGTGGACGTGAAAATCCGGCAGGCCCGTAGACAAATCACAGCATGACACGTGTCGCCAAGGAAAAAGGTCCAAAAAGTCAAAGGGGCGAGTTTTCGAGCACTGATCCAAACCAATGAAATAGTGCCACGTGTCCAAGTTTAAGGGGCCCACAAGAAAAGCCCGCAAAAAGGTGGAGAGAGGGAATTACTCAGCGAATCAGGGCCTGCCACGTGTCGTCTAGATGGCAGAGCGCGGGAAAAGATTTTAAAACCTGTTCTTGCCTGTTTAGTGCCCTAAATCTTCAGACCTTCGTATCTTTCGATCCAGAGCTCGGATTTGCACGTTCTTTATATCAACGGAAAGCTATTGAAATTCACTACATGATTCTGGGATACATCACACATTTTGGTGTAGTTTGGAGGGAGAAAATTAAGAAAACATCTCTGACACGTGGTGATAGACAGAAGTAATGCTTCAACAACCAACTTTAATGCAGCAGACAGCTCGCCGCTCCTATTAGATAGCCCACCGTTTTGCCAGGATCTACCGCTTCTGTCATAATGAGATGATTTTAAATGCTACCAAGAAGTGGTTGGGGCAGATTCTGGATTTCCTCTCTCTTCCCTCTCTCATTTCTTGATATATATTGTAAAGAGAGCTCCTTTAAGGGGTCGGAAATTTTTGTTTTGCATCCTCCCTTATTCCCTCGCTTGCCAGAGAATTTGTGGAGCTTTCAAACCTCCCATATGGGTTGTAATGCCAGTATTTTTGCCTCTTGGCCACTGCAATGTACTGTATCGACTCTTGAGCAATAATATATGTGTTGTGATTGACTCTCAACCCTCTCATGTATTCATTGCTGTCATTTTGATCTCTTATTACAGTTTGGTTACCTGTGCATGGTGGTTGTATTGCATCTATGTGGTCTGTGTTAAATTTGCAAAATGAATGTCTAACATTCCTCGATGCATCACCTTTGTAGTTTAGGTTTTATTCTATGCATTTTCTTACCCTGTCTCCTTGGCAAGTTAGATTAGGTTTTAGCAAACCCTCTGCATTTTTTTTGTGTGCATCTCGAACAGAGGAATAGGAACCAACCTTCTCTCGGAGAATATTTTCTCATCTTTACAAGTCCCATGCTTGGAGAAAGGATTCCATGTTGTGTAATCACACCTGGATACCCGAACATCAACCTAGAAGCCCGATCTCGCATCCGTGGGTGTTGTGAGTCTCGCAACAACACCTTCTTTGTATATTACACGTGCAGGAGTTCTAGCTCATGAGAAAGCATTGGAAGAAAGAATTGAAAAGTTGATACAACTGGATGAGAGGTGCGCCATAGCACATTAGAGTCGAAGTAAAGAGAAATATAGAGAAGGCATGAAACGATAGGCACATCAAGGACAAGAATCTTGAGGTTAGGAAGATGGTACTTCTTTATGATTAAAAGTTTATGCGCCACGTAGGAAAGCTTAAGGTGCATTAGTTGGGACCATATGTTATCACTCACATACTTCAATCAGTGCTTTCCGGTTAGAGACGCTTGATGTGACACAGTGACCTAGTTACTTCAACGAGAGTTAGCTAAAGCCCTACTATAAATAAACCTTCTTGGTGTTTGTATTAAGGCAGTATTTCTATTTAGATTAGATTTCCCTTACTGTGTTTCCTTTAATTTTTTTCCTTCCTCGTCGCTATGCTTTGTCAATTTAGTTCTAGTGTTATGTGTAATAAGCACGTTTATACGTTGGAAGATGATTACTATCTCAAGTGTTTTTATACGTAGAAGACTGCACATACCCTTAGTGTGGGGTGGATAAAAGAAGGTTAGTCTGATATAAAAAGAAATAAACTCACGAGGTTTCCATAAAGGGAACATGTTTTGAAAAGTGATGAAAACTTCAAAAGGATTGCTCAAAGTTAAAGACCACGCGTAAGGCGGTGAATGCTCAAGTATAACTCAAGGATACTGCAACATTTGAGACTATGTATGTTTGGGTCACATTGGATAAATACTTTGGTGTAAGGAAGTGTGGGTAGAGGAGATATGTGATAGATAAGTAGTGGCGCACCAGAAAGTTATGACTAAGGCACCAAATTTTGAGGCACGTGATAAGGAGGAGCGACACGCGATCAATAGGAGTTAATGTCATGTCTGATGGTAGGTGGAGCAATTAATGAAGGGAATTTTTGAAATTTGGTTTAAATCTAGCATTTGTAATGACATTTGTTACCTTGTGAGTTTGAAGAAAATTGAGAAGGGTGAAGAAGAGATGGAGACAATGAGCACTCTACAGAGTGAGTAAACCTATCGCATTTTAAGCACGATGTTGAGCATACAGGTACGGAAGAAGGATTCAAGTGGTGGTACATGCACGTGATGGGAGGGCGAATTAGGTTCTGTTTGTATGGAAGTTAGTGTTTTCATTTTTCCAGCTAGGGTTTTCATTTCACACTCACAGAATCGAGAGGAGTAATGGCACCACGGAAGGCTCCCACTGTAGCAAAGGAGGTTGATGACCCATCAAAGGAGTGGCTAGTCGAGATGTTATATCCGAAGAAGTTATTAAGGGGTGGCCTTAGACAACAAATATTACACAGTGTAGGGTTTCAGAGATCAACCACCACACTAATAAATTCTGAAAGACGTCGCAAGAAAATTACAGGAGGACAAATCAATGATTGGCGGATGACACTAGGGTCTTGGACGACTCTGTGAAGAAATTACTTGAAAACGTGGGGGTCATGCAAATTTTGGAGTTTCCCTATTTTGGGAAGCCCGAGCGTTGTACCAGTGGCTCATGTCACACGTCCATGAAGACTTTTTCTACTTCGCGAGCAGAAGAATGAGGATCACTACCAAGTTAATTAGGAAGGTGACAGGGTTGCATGACTTGGGCTTAGAGATCACTAGAGACCTATCAAATGACAAGGGAATTGATGCCAAAATAGCCCTACATCAGTATAAGAAGGGGGTTGAGCCTTCTGAGTCACCAATATTGCATACATGGTAACCGAAGTTGTAGCGCAGTTAGTGGGGAGCAAGTTGGGTGCCACTGAGCGATGGAATGAGGTGAATATGCATTGGTTACATATAGTGCACAAAATGGTCAACAAGACATATTACAACATTACAGTACATCGTAGAAAGCTTGGTGAATGAGGCACACATCTAAGAAGATAAAGGTGAGAATATTACCTAGGGCACAATTTTATTATTGATTGTATTTAGTGAAATTGGAGTACCCGACGGACCTAGGGAGAACATCTGGGAGTTTCCATTGGAGAATAAGTCCCCAACAAATAAATATGCCAAGTACACTCTGTGGGGGACTACTTCCAATACATACAAGGAGCACCTAGACAAGTGGTTTAGGAGACTGTGTAGGGCATTCGAGGGAGAATGGCGCATTCCATGCAAATTTCCAAAGGTGTTAGAAGGAGAAGCTAAATTTGTGGTTTCATGGCATTTCAGCTTGGGGCACTTCCATATGAGGTCTGGAGAGAAGAGCCCTTGGTGTAAGTTTCCCTTTGCATTTACTGCAAGATACTTTAAAGATTCTATAAATAGATTCCATGACGTGTGCCAACTCCAGTTTGACACAGACAAGGTGGACGCAAATGTTCACATTCTGTGCAAAACATATGTATGGCCGGGGAAAGAGACCTATGTAAAAACCATAGAATCACGCCATGTGTACATTACATGGGAGAGTTTGGTGTGGGGCAGATTGAACCAATATGTGCGAGCGCGCATGTGCGTGCATGTGTGTGTGTGTGTGTGTGTGTGTGTGTGTGTGTGTGTGTGTGTGTGTGTGTGTGTGTGTGTGTGTGTGTATTTGAGGCCAAGGTTCAAGGATGGAAAAATTGTGAAGGGCACAGATATGGCAGTTTCATCACCTCCGAAGAAGGGGAAAACAATAGGGACTTCAAGGCATGTTGCATCTATGCCCCCTTCTCAAGAGGATCTAGTGCCTATAGGACTAGAAAACATCCTTGAGCATGGGAAATAAAAGACAACACCAAACTTGTGCATACCAGGAGAGTTCTATGGAAAAGGCACACATCCAGATACACTGACACAGAGACTTCACAACCAGTAAGGAGATCACCACACATGACTCCTGTGAAGGACGTAGGGGAAGAAAGGATAAAGCACATGAAGTATGTTCTTATTAAATATAGTGAGGAGGAATCCCCACAGCCAAGCATGCAGGAAGAAGAGGAAACTCCAAGTATGGGTGGGCATAGAGCAAAGGCCACCCCTAACGTGGAAATGCAGGAAGATGAAGATATTGGTGAGTGCATAGTCTACGAGACTATAGACCCAAGCATAAGTATTCATGAATGACACTCTGGTGAAGGAGAGAGTAGCACTGGTGGAGACACAAAGGTCATAGTATGCCCCATGGAGAAGGAAGGAGAGGATGAAGGGGAAGTGAATCAAGATTTCAGAGGCACTATACAATAGGATGTAGGCGTGGAAATACCACAAGATGAGGGTGCATCTGCTCATGAAGATGTTGGTGAGCATGTAGGTGGGCATGATGAGGAAGAGGTAGTAGGTACTCAGAACTTAGGTTATATGGATGACCCTTCCAAAATTATTCGTGCCCACTTCCAGAGTAATCTGCCAAACAAGCTAGTTATATGGTTGGGATTGGATGGACCCAAAAATGGAAAACATGTCTCACAAAAACTATCCTGGAGTATGCAAAATCACATGGATGAGCCTGATTTTGATGTCTGCGAGGAGGCATGCAGTTTGAAGAAGATGAGGAAGGCACCTTACACACGCCATATGACTATTAAGCCAACACAATTTTTAGACGAACATGTGGGTAACACATTGGTCAAAGTGTCAATAGAAGTAAGCGCATTGAAATATTGATAAGGAAGAAAAAATACATGCGTTATTAGAAGATAAGGAGGATAAAGACAAAGAGATCAAGCACCTCACTCAAGAGTGAGACAATTTCAGTAGCAAGAGGCCCAAAATATTAAAAAGATGGCGGAGCAGATCGCAAATGAGATTTTGTAGAAGAGACCCGATTTTTAGGAGAAGGTGCCTTAGGACTTCAATTCGAGTTACACTATCTACGCACAACAGTTCACCTACTTCTAGAGGAAGGACCAACACGCCTCCCTAAGAAAAAGGGTGTTGTGGAAGAAGCATCAAGGGTCCAGGATTCAATTGCAAGAAATATATCCAGCTACGAGGCAGTTTTACAAGCCTTAAAAGATGAAATGAAGAAAGTGGATACAATATTGGCCATGTGTACAGTGCTTGATAACTTAATACAAGAAAGGAAAAAGGTAGAGGAGAATGAAGTTCTAAAGGTGGAAAAGGATGAAACACTCGGGCGCTCAGAATGAGTTACCCTTGTAGAAACAAAGTGTGACGTCATTGGATCTTTGCGAGGAAACAACATATGGATCGGATCAAGGGTGCTAGGAAGCTCATTGCCGCAAAGGTGGATGTCATGGAAGGGATGGTTTCAGGTATGGCCAACATCCTTAGAATTTTGAAAAGTGAAGGTGGAAGCATGACTATGGATGAGTTAGATGACATCATTGTGGACATCCTTGACAAGACCAATGCAAAGGCTTAAGGACGGTATGAGTTTGAGGGAGAAATACAAAGTGAATATCCAAAATTCATTCTACCAAAAGATGAGAAGGGTACACAATAAAATGGCTCACCATATTCTTTATTCCTTGATTCTTTCTTTCATTTATCCTATATTCTTTGGAGCGACAAGGTGATTACCCATTTCCAGGATGAAAATGTACTCTAGTGTGGGGTAATGTTGAGTGGACAAAAATGGCCTAAGTATTGGGCATGCAAATGTAGGGTGCATTGGAAGAGCGCGTGATGCTATGATAGGATTGGAGTGCCCAGGATCAAGACTTAGCCATTTTTGGATAAGGGCTATTTTTGGAGTTAGCATGTTGAGCACACAAAGACATGAAGACTTGCAATCCACACAATGATATTTTGGGAACAAGCGACAACTGAGTGCCATGCATAGTTTAGGCTAATAATAGGACTTCTACTTAGAGTTAACTATAAGAAGTCTATTGTTAGAGCACTTGCATGTTGTGCATCCTATTGTAAAGGCGCATGGTTATTATTTAGCATGTGACCTATTTTGAGAAGTGCATGGGAGGTGAAGGGAAAGTCCCCACCCCTATATATATGTATTGATTTGCACGAGTTAGTGTGTAAAAACTATGGTAGAGTTATGTTACTAGTTTTGTCGCGCGCATGACTCATGAAGATAATTATGTAATGTAAGAAGCTTTTGTGTTTTACAATACTTAATACAATGGTTCATATTGGCTAGATAATGGTGTTGAACATGACTGAATCTGGTTCTTGCATGGTAAATCTTGTTATAGTCATTATTTAGTTCATTCTAGATCTATTCTAAGAGCTAGATCTAGTTTATGCATTGTGTGTTGTTTACTATTGTTAATGAATATGAATATCTATATGCACCATCATGCTAACATTATGTCCAAGAAACTCTAAAGAGGGACTTGGTTCCTTCTTCAGTGAGCTCTCAACTTTGGCTGAGTGATGTGCCGGTGGGTCCGGGTTATTAACAATAAATTCTAGGATGCATCAAAATATTTTAATATGAGGTGAAAAATAGGGATATGGAGGGTAATTCCTTTGAATCCCTCATTCTAAATGAAGGAATACCAAAATTCTTTTTACTTCAGATAACACATATAACAATACTCAAGAAAGGTGTTTATGACGTAACCCCATTAACTAGTCAGCTAGGTCAAACTTCATTTAATCGGATCTAGGTTCACAATGTTACAAATCTATGGTACCTATTCCTAGTTATCATATGTTCTCCCCTTAAGGACATATTGTGCTACATAATCATCAATCAACCAAAAGATATTAATTTGAGTCCAAGGGGAGCATCACAAGATCCATGGTTTAATACAAACCTAGCTCATATTAGAAATTGATGCAAATGTAGTAAGGGTTCCCGATGAAGAGATACCTTATACCATGTATCCATTGTCAAAGTTAGATATTAGAAACAACTATTATAAGAAAAAATATCCATGAATGCAAGATACAATTACATACTTGGGCACAATGACTCAACACTCCAATCAAGGTCTTGTGACATAACTATAGAATAATTATTCTATGAATTTTAATCCTAGACCTATCCTAAGATTTTAGAATTTAAAATATTATGTATAATCACACTTGGTTCACACTCTCAAGGATATTTTCTCGATTCCTTAATTTGGCAAGTAAGTCTCCTCTTTGTTCGAATGTATTACGTGTTCATAGTTTCCTTTTATTTATACAATTCACAAAAGCTCGGTGAGATATCAATACACATTTAACAAATAAAGGTTCCCATACATAATATTCCTCGGAGTTGCCTCTCAAATGCATTGATTATCTCTAGAAGCTCCCTCTATTAGATTAAGACCCATTAGATCATTATGTTGGTCCCTTAATGATATAAACAGATTAAGAATCACATGTATTTTTTGCTAACTATATAGATGTTTTTTTGGAATTAGGTAAATTTTTGAGGGTGTTGAAAGGACCCACATCCATTTACAAAGAGTCCCAGAGGCCAGATAAAGTAATGAAACAAAGAAGACAAGATTCCCAAAAGTAAAGAAAATAATGCACCAAACAAGCCCCAATGAAGCATAAAGAGGAAAAGAAGCACTGGAAAAGAAGAAAAGGGGAACAACTGTCCAAAAGTAGGAACTAGTTGTAGAAAACCAAAAGGAAAAGAAGCATTACTAGAACATCTGCACCAAGTAGCAGTAGTAAGAAAGACTAATGAAGAAGGGAATATGCAACCTGGGGGCTACGAGCCCGTGAAAGAGAGCAACAAGAAAGTGAGGGGAAGAGAGAAGGAAGGAAATCAATGCCTTCCCTTCTTCCCTTTCTTTGAACACACTAAATGCCATTTTTCTTACGTAATCATCTCAAAAATGCAAGGGTTATATTCTGCTAAGTCTAAGTTTGATGTTCCCACAAGGGGGAGGATGTTATCCTTATATGAATCAGAGTGATCAGATTCATGGGGCCACTTTGACACCATAGACAAAGATGGAGTAATAACCAGTGACTGCCTAACCTCTGTAGAAGGTGCTGAATCAGGAGGGCTTGTAGCTGAATGGACAAAAGTTACGATGGAATAGGGGATGTAGCTGCAACTGCAATTGAAGGAGCTGTAGCTGCAACTCTTTGGTCTTTCAAGTTAGCATTTTCTTTCCTCTGAAAAGTATTCTTCTTCTAAATCTGGTGTTCTCTAATGCTTGGGGATTGCTCCTTTTCGTGTGGAGTCCGGGATTTATTTTGGGGTCAAGTAACATGGAGATAACTTGATGTTTTGCAATTTCGACATCTAAAAGCAATATTTTCATAGTCTAAAATCTGGGAATAGCTAGTGTCACCCATTTTAAGGGTCATCCTGTCTAGAAATCCCTTGTTGAGATCGACTTCAACACAAATTCTAACAAAAGTCTACAAGCCGCTCTGTAACCTCTGGACATCGACCTTGATGAACCACCCAAGGAGATTTCCAATATCCTTCAAATAAGAAGTAAAATGAAGGGGTAGGTTTGACAACCTTACCCATACAAGTACTTGCATGATGGAGAAGGTATTTGGGTCAAAATATGGAAACCATGGGGAGGTGAAAATTCTCAATGAACCTCGAAACCAAGGGCCCTGTGTCCATAGCATGTTGGTAATCACGCTACTCATTGAAATAGACAATGAAGAAAACCTAGGCACAGAGGAAATATTTACAATTTTTAGTCCATGTGGTATGAATCCAATGGATAACTACATTCAACGATGGCCAAACTCCATTAAATTTTAAAATCGAGATTTTGATTTAATGTCTTGCAATAGGTTCAAATATTCTTCATCCTTGATTTCCAAGACCGGGGTTTTAGAGGCTTGTTAAATGATATAAACAGGGGGGGCGGGAGAATGTGCTGCATGGAATTTGGAGGATGATGCGTTATTAAATAATGCCTCCTTGAAAGAGATAGAGTTGCGATTCTTAGAGCGTGGTCCCATGCTGGGGGGCCTGCTATGTTTATTCAGCGGGTGCTGCTGAGTACAAATAGGAGGTTAAGCCAAACTGCGGTCCCATGTAAATTTTTGCTCAGCGGTTACTCTGAAAGAGCTTAGGCCAATTTGTGGTCCCATGCAAATTTATTTTCAGCTGCTGCTACAGGCCAATTTCCTACAGATTCCTGGCTAGATAAGAAACTAGAGGAATCTGTTCCTGATTTGATGAAGAATATGGACCTCAACAAGGTGGACGAACCGGATTCATGACCAATCATTGAATTTACCATAATGTAGTTTTTCATCTATGTCAAGCCAGTTAGAAATTTGGTGGGCGTTGATATTTGGTTTTCCTGTTGCTCATTTATGCTATGTGACTAACATTCAAGCACAAACCAAATGAAGCATGATATAAATTAGTCAATACCAGACAAAATAACAATTACGATTCAATAATTTTTCACAATTTATTGCCCACACTATACCTGAGATCACAGTCCTGTACCATCAAGTTGCCATTTCACATAATGTGTCAATAGACATGTTCCAATTAAAGCAAAGAGATCTGAATCTATTCCAGAAGGGATAATTGATAAATCTCCTTGAATATAATGCGATGATTTTTTGATGTTAAAATTGCTTGATCTCAACTTCAAATAGGAGCATATCAAACATGTGTGAGCTCACTTAATATGTATTTTGGTACCACCAGCTGGAAGATGTTCTTAAAAATATGTTTTCTTGTTTGTGTGGATGGGACGGGTTTCCAAATTTTGAACTTCCAAATGGAGTGGATAAACACTGGATAATGAAGGACATGTATAGTTACTATTGCACATCAATGTCTGGTGTTTTTGTGTTGGTTAGGTGCCTACATCTACACCAGCACACTATGTTGACCCATCTCCAATATTTCATCCCCTGTTGTGAAATGAAACCCTTATTTAATAGAAGGATTGGGATTAAAAAAATTAGCCACTGCTGGGAGAGGATTCTATCTAGTTCAGCAAAATACAAGTTTGGCACAAAAAATCAGAGGATAACTATTACTTCAAAACATTCCTTCAAGGTGCTTCTCAATTTAAGGCACTGAATAACTATTGATAGTTCCTGAAATAGTCTGGAAAGCTTATATATCTGACCACAAGAATTTGACTGCTAAACAATGCTCCTACTACCTAAGTTTGGCACAAAAAGTCAGAGGATACTTCAAGACGTTCCTTCAATTAAGATTACCTCTCTAAGCCTAGAATTAGAAACATGAAATTAAATAACAAATGCCAAATCCAAATCCAAATTCCATTGAAATTAAATAACAAATGCCAAATTCAAGTCCAAATTCAAGCTGCAGAGATAAGATTCTATGTAAGAGGTGTTTGAACTGCTAGACTTTAGCTGCACTTTACAAATATGCTAAATAGAATCAGGCCATCATTAATAAAACAAGATGCATGCTTCCAGTAAAGTATATTGATTGGCAACAATTTATTTGTCAAAGAAAAGCTTTCGTACAAGTAACTGTACCAAAAGTGAAATAAAAAAACATTGTCACCAGAGGTTCAAAATGAAAAAAAGGTAGGCTCAAAAGCCACATAAAACTTATGCAAAATGTGAAAGCATAGTTAAAGCAGAAAAAAATTATTCCACATGCTCCACTCCATTCCTTCCATTGACATATTCCATTAATGCCAATCAGGCTACTGTTGCAGTTGGATCACTTGAGCCTTCTTCATTGGTTGATAAATTGTATTCATTGTCATTGACATCTAGTGCATCACATCATCCTCTTCATATGTTAACAACATATTATGCAATATGCAACACACAAAAATTGTTTTTGGCAACATTTGCAAATTAGGCTGAGAAATCTTGGAATGAAAAATGCGCCATATGTTCTTTAACCTTCCAAATGCACATTCAACAACAATTCTTGTTGAAGATAACTTAAAATTGAAATCTCTTTGATTGTTTGTTGACGCTCCAGGAAAAGGAGTAATTATCCATGGTAATAATGGATAACCACCATCACCAATAATATATTCTCTCATGGTTGTTGAACCAATGGAAATGGAAGGACCATTTAGCCTCTCCCCACCTTCACACAATCTGTAAAAAGAAGAATTCCGCAAGAGTCTAGTATCATTGACTGAACCAGGCCACCCAGTGAAAACATCCATGAAACGCATATTACTATCGACAATGGCTTGCAACGACATACTGTAGTTATGATCTTTGTCATACCAATCAAACGAACACTCGTTAGATGGAAGATCAAATTGGATGTGAGTTACATCTATAGCACCACAACAATTTGGAAAGCCTTGCTTTTTCGAAATCCTTCTTTTACATGCTCAATCATAAAATTGTTACTTGGCCATTGTATATGACTTCTCAAATGATTGTGCATAGAATTTATGAAATTATTTATAATTCTTACCACTGTTGACTTCCCACAACCAAATAGCTCACTAATCGCAATCATTGTCATTCCAGATGATAACCGCAAAACTGCAATGGCCACTTTTTTCTCAACGGAAAACACCCTACCCTTTATAGATCTTGCCAATGATAACGGTATATCACCTTGATGAAGGTCTTCATTCAACAATTCACAAAGAGATGTAAATAATGAATAGGGAAGCCTGAAAATGCTATGAAATCGTTCATCATCACATGTAACTTTAAAAACATAGTGGTTCCACCAATGCAATGAACGAGGCTTAATATACCATTCATTGTAAATCCTCCCTTCAAATTCAGAATTTGATACATTTGTTTCAAAGATTGCATTTTCTTGCTCTGAAGTGATTGCATAGAGTTCCCCTTCCATTTCATCATTTGAAGACTTTGTACTTGCAGATGAACATATCTTACGTTTCTTTGATAGATGTCGCATATTGTTTGAACCTTGAATATCATACCAAATATGAAATGCCAATTGGACAATAATAGTTGCACTTGCCATGAGGATTTTTATTATTTCAGCTGAATTAGAATTCATTTGATGAGAGTAAATGTTGTTGGAGATGATAATACAAAATCCTCCCTACAAAAATGACAAATCCACAATCAAATCTTGATCAATGTCATTGCAAACCTTGCACTTTGACTACAAAATATAACAACAAATTGTAATATCAACACACAATATGGTTTTATCAAATTCAACATAAATGACAAGAAATAACATTAAAATTTCATCTTATACAATAAATTGCATGATGAACTTTATGATTACATTTAGAGCAACAACTTCTATTTGGAAATAACAATGAACTCAATCTCAAGTAGGTAATTCAATTTTTATTAAAGAACGTGTCTCACATATAACATGACAAAAGTTGCCTAAAAGATGAGAAAAGGCTACATAAAGAGATTAATCATTTATTGTTGGAAAATGATTCACTAATCTTAATCATGGCCTGCCCAATAGAATTTAGAGCTGAAACCAAATTGACTTGCACATTGATCTTTTGTTCTTCGATTTTGATCAGCCTTTCTTCATTCACATTTTCCATTTGCATTCGTTGTTCAAGCATTGAGCAGTCCTTTTCATGGCGTTTCATTCGCCCCTCCTCAGCCATCTGCAAAGTAGTAATCATTGATTTATTGTTCTCAACAAGAGTATCTTTTAAACCTGTTGCTTTGGATATTGCTTTTCGTTTTTTCCCTGTGGATTGAGTTTCAGCTACTTCTTTAGGTGTTTGGCTCTCATAATACTTTTCATTCTCGTTTGGTGTAGAAAACTCCTCATCAGCCATATGGTTCGGGTTAGAGCTATCGATGGTTATATTGCCAGGATTTATGGCTTTGTCTTGACCAAAATTGACCTCCATTGAATGAAATAGCTCTTTAGGATACTTTGGAGGGAGTTTCTTATCATTTATTTCTTGCACTGTCATAGTCCAATAGTTGTCATGCCCCGATGGAATATTAGCTTCATAATCTCTGATTTTTTAAAAATCTGGTTGAATATGTTCCCATCGATCTCGACATTGGTTTGGTGTGTGATTCAAACCATGAGCAACACAATATTTTTGCACAATTTTCCACTTTTCAGAGGATGATATAGCCTTTTTCATGGCTCCACCATTTGACTGTGTTTCCCTCTCAATGTGTTTTGCAACAATCAAAACTAGTGTATCTGTAATACTCCAACGAGCTCTACCTTTTGGGGAGGAAGGGCAGATGATTGAGATCTCATTACCTCTGAGTGTGTGGGAGAAATATTTCCCGAGGGAAAGACTCATCAACATGTTGGGGAGATTGTTCATCATGGTTCATTTCTTGAACAAAAATATTTTATGTTACAACGATGTCAACATCTTCCTCAATGTTTACTTGTGTGCTAGGAAGTTGGGTACTTGGAACAAATTCATGAAAATCATTATTGAAGGAAAAATCCCCATATTGCAAATCATCCTCCGAAAGCAATGAAGTAAATCTATGAAAACCAGATTTTCTAGGAATAGGACGATGCACAAATTTATCCATGATAATCTCTATCTATACCTGCAATAAAGAAGGGGAGAATATATTAAAAAAATGAACAAATTTGTCCTAATGCTACTGACGACCACCAAAAACTAAACATAAAATAACAAGCAAAAGCTATGCACACTAACCGTTGGTCTAGATAACCGTGTGTATATTTTTTGGAGTTTTTGAAATGGAAGGATTTGCTAACTATTATGTATTTGAAAATGATTCCTATTTGCAGGTGGCCATGAAGCATATGCCTGGAGGGACCTTCTCTTTATAGGAAGATATTACTACACCCAAGTGTAAGGCGTCTATCAGAAAATTAATGAAGGATAATGACTGCAATATGTTCGACGTTGTCCTACATAATGGGTTGTCTAATGTCCAGAATCCACTACTTAGGCTTCTCTGGTTGTTGATGCATTAATGCTTGCTGTTGAATTTTTGGCGCCGAAGGGAATTTTTGTCTCTAAAGGTATGAAAGTCTGATTTTTGCTCACCATCATCATGTTTTCCCAGAAAAACCTTAAATATTTAATGGAAGTTACTTTTTTTTTTTTGCTTATGTTGTAACTTTAAATATAGAGGTTTCTGGTTATTTTGTAGCGGAATAAAAATTACAATTTTTTGGCCACTTTGATCTCAGGTATTTAAAAAATCTAACTTGTTTATGGATAGATTAATGGAGGTTGGGAACAGCTCTCTCAGGCTAAACAGATAAGTAATAATAAGAATGACAAAGTGTGCATAGTATGGTGATCTAGACCAAAATCATGCATCAAAAGACTAAGATGAGGAAGAACCATCTCGAGCTATGCAACAACATTGCATTTTCCTATCCTCTGCAGTGAAGACAAAATCACCTAAAGCAAAAATGATGGGATAGTTGAATGTTTCAGCAAAACAAAATAAAGAATTACCACAAGCCGGAAGCGGCAAAGGAGAATGTTGGCTCGAAAAAAGAAAAAATCAAAACTAGGTATAAACCCCAATTACCAATTTGATCACAGGTATTTAAAAAATCTAACTTGTTTGTGGATAGATTAATGGAGGTTGGGAACAACTCTCTCAGGCTAAACAAATAAGTAATAATAAGAATGACAAAGTGTGCATAGCTGGTGATCTAGACCAAAATCATGCATCAAAAGAACAAGATGGGAAGAACCGTCTCAGATTGCAACAACATTGCATTTTCCTATCCTCTGCAGTGAAGACAAAACCACCTAAAGAAAAAATGACTGGGATAGTTGAATGTTTCAGCAAAACAAAATAAAGAATTACCACAAGCCAGAGCAGTGGAGAATGCTGGCTCAGAAAGAACAAACCAAAACTAGGTATAAACCCCAATAGACACTCTCCCCTTCATATAAAGCCTAAAGAAATTGATACACTACACTATATTGAAGATATTGTTGAAATTTGCAGTAAAAGACAGTTTAAATCGTGTACTTGGAACAATGCTTCTCTGATTTGTGAGCTCCAATTCCTTGCTCAAATATGTAGATGTCTGCAAAAACTATATGTAAATGGTCTTTTTATCTGCATCCCAAACAAAGTTTTGGAGGGAAAAGTATGGAGGGAAACTAAAAACTGATGCCAAGTGGCAGGAAAAATGGAGAAAATTCCTGAGCGGGTGAAAGAATTTTTCTGCCCCCCATTGCTTCCCAGCGCTGGAAATGGTCTTCCTATCCTTCTGCGGGAGAGATTTTTGTGGAAGTTTGTCTGGCATTAGCAGCAGCGGTTGCAAAAAATTGGCATGGGACCGGATTTGCAGGCAAATAGAAGCAGTGGCCCCCAGCATGGGACCACGCTCTTAGCCCCTCCCAAAAGAAAACTAGTCACAAAAACCAAGGAATACTTGGCTATCCCATAGAAGAAGAGAGGAAAATTATCCAAAAGTGATTTTTCCAAAAAAAAAAAAAAAAAGGCCAAAAGAGCCAAGCTTATAGCCTAATTTTTGGGCAAGAGTACTTTTCAAATTCAACCCATTGGAAAAATGGAGTTGTAGGGCGATATTACGGACAAGAGTACGGACTAAGATATATAGATGTTTTACGAGTGTCGGGGGAAGAGCCTGTAGATTCTTTCGCTGCATCATCGGTTTCTCTAGGCCGAAACAAATGGGCATTTGAAATGAGAAAATTCCGAGACCAATACCAAGCTGTGCAATCTATTGACGCAGACCAACAACAACCCCTTTTCTCCCAAATATGTCGTCTTGCTCCACAAAAAAGGCTATGTTTTACAGAGCAACTTGCGGAAAGAAAGATGCATGGAAGAAATACATGCTTGCATAGCCACAACCGCAGGCACCCGCATAAGGAGATCGGGGAGGCAGATTGGCTAGGGTTTGCAAGGAGCCCATCATAAGTACGGTCGATAATGTTTCTCTAGATGTTGACATAAGATTGATCGGATAAATATATCATAATTTAAATGAATGGGAGTGGTCCCCTAGAAATGCGACAATCTACGTTGTTGATGGTGTTTGGCAGACTCTATAATATATTACAACATTAGGTAAGCATTGAGAATATATGCAAGGAATGTGAAACTCTTTCGCACAAGTTTAGTTTTTGATAGCTTAAACTATTTCATGCAAGCATTATGCAACACGGTGGAGTTATGTGTGGATAAGAAAAATGATGTGTGGTTAAGTCTAGCTTTATGTAGGCAAGGAGATTTTGCTTGCATAAATTTAGGAATGTTATGCGACTTGGTGCTTTATACTTTATGTAGGAAAGGAAAATGTTGCACAACATAGGAAGGGTTGCATGAATTTGGAAATGTTACACAACTTGTAATTTTTCTCAAGTCATAAAGTTTTGTGCGACTTAGATAGGCTTCCACACCTTCCACAAGGTGACTAAGGTAAAGGTTCGACGCAATTTGATTAGGAGTGGTGATTTATTAAACAATTATTTATTTGTTAACTCTAAATTTTTTTCGGTGTCATAAGATTACTTATGAACTCGATTGCTCTTGCATTAAACACCTTGGGTAAGAAGAAATTTTAGCCCTTAATCAAGTGGGTTTCCATAGGTCTATAATGGTATCATCAAGTCTATAAATCTATGCTTCCATAAACCAAGATGCATCTTCAAATCCTCTACATATCCATTTCATTGAATATTCTTTATGTTCCTTTTTACTTATCATCTTCATTATGTGGTCATCAAGAACACATTCAATTTATGCATGCCTTTGCTTTGGTATTTGGTTCCTTCAAACTACTTCTACTTAGCCCTATTCTCAACTTTTCTATCCCTCAAAATATGAGTATGGATCCATTATGTTAGAGATAGGTGAGATGTCTATCCCTCATGGAAGCTCCAACTCATATGTGTTCTCCACAAAATTCCTTAGGAATTTTCATGGTCCAATCTTCTTCTACTTGAGTTTATCATATGTTCCTCATAGGAACTTTTCTTTAACTAAATCTCTAACCTAAAACTCCAAGTGTTTCCTCTGCACATCTGCATGTTCCTTTTATTACATGTTTCTCTTTCCCAAATCGACGCAATTATTAATGTACCTCCTCCGTGTATTGTGTCGAGTATTTATCTTCCACACTTCTCCCTTATCATGTCTCATAGCTCCATAATTCCTTGTCAACTTGTTCCATTCACGATCTAAAAAGGTGATTTGTCAATAATTTTATTGATAAACAAAAGAAAATTTTAAAGTCAAGGAGGTGTTTTATCTTTTTCTCCATCTTTATGATGGTCTTTGTTATGCTACATTGTTTGTAGTTGGCACATAGAACATTGTTTATTGGTTTTCATCCAATGTGCATTAATTAACTACCCTTGCAAGTTTTCAATTAAGTAGTCTTTTCGACAAATACCCCTTTTTGGTTTTTAGTCTATCAAAATCCCCATGGATCACCCTTTTGAGCTTTCAAGCTATGTAGGGTTTCTTATAGATATCATGACTACATTCATATTTGTTGTGTTAAAAAATTACCTTCCAAAATTTTAATCGTATTGGATCTACTTCTTTACTTTAGGTTGTAAAGGAGGAGCTTATAAATTTGGTAGATATGGTAATTACTAAGATGCGTGAATTATATGAAGCATCATCTACAAGGTTACATATTTTGATACATAATTAATATCCTTTACGAGTTGGGAGAAACAAATAAGTCTTCCTGCATGTGTTCTAACCTACCATTTCTTTATTAACTGCCTAAAAAAATCCCTAAAACTCCCTATGGTTTATATTACCTCAAATAGGTAATAATCACTTGTTTATTTAATGAATGACCCATCAAAAGAGAAAACATTATATATTTCATCAATTAAGGTTTCCATACACTCACTAATCCTTTGTGCTCATATACTTACAAAATTGGACTTCACCATTGTGTAAGTTCCATAATACCATTTTTCCAACATTTTGAGCTATTCATTGCTTTTGAAACATCTTTCCTAACCTTCTCATTCCTTTCTTCCATGACAATTTGAATCCAAAGAAAAGGGAAAATGCTCACAATCCAAGCCATTATATAAGGAATGAGAAATTTCTCACTTAGGAAGGAGCAATGCTAAATTTTTTGATAATTTTCCCTATGACCATTTTCGCTTTAAGTTGAGTTACGGTGATCAATTAGGCCTTGAACTCTGTGGGGCACTTGGCGGAAAACATTTTATTTTTCATTTTAGAACTGCTATTGCCACCTGCACAAAGTCATTCAAATCAAAACATAATGAAATGTTGATGAAAGTTAATTATGGGCCTTTCGGTTTGAACATAATCTTAAAACGGCTCGAGATGGAGCTTTTCTTGGCCCAGAATCAGCTGTTAAAACCCATGCCTTCATGAGAGATTTTGAAAATTACAAATTGAACACTGATATCAATAGGCACAAAATCAGCCTGATCACTATGGACCTTAAGGAGCTGCATGACAAAGTGGATAAAATGTCTTCCCTTATCCTCAGTGAAAACCCCAAAAATACCAATGCCAGAAGCATGGAAATGGAAAATGAGCTGCTGAAAATGAAAGGTATTATTATGCAAATCAGAGATGCTCATATCCTCAATGTGAAAAGTACTATCTACCATCTTAAACTGTTGGCGAAATGATCCAGTCCATGGAGTTGGCAAAAGAAAAGGAAAAGGATGGTACAGGGCCGAAGGTGGTGATCAAAGAACCTAACTACAAGTACTAGAAGGAGACTATAGCAACTCTGGTCAAAGAATGGAACGGCTGCATGGAGACAGTGGAAGATTTGGTCAAAGATTAATGAATTTCAATGGTTTGGATTTTCTTTGTTTGTTTACCTTTATGTTGTTAGTTTAATCCTTCGGACTGCTACATATTGTAAATGCTATATAACGGATATCATATACTGTCATCTTTATTTTTGAATTTTGGAACAAGTATGGCCTTTTAAGTTTAATACTTTGGCCAATATAGAAGTATACTGTAACTCCTTGTAAGGGGGTAGGGTCCCCTCAACCCTAACTTTTACCTCTAATCAAAAAAAAAAAAAAATGTTGTTGTGAAGAATGTTTGAATTTAATACCTTCCTCGGCCAGGGTATACCATAAATGAATCCAGGGTGAAGCCTTTCCACCTGCAGATGCTACTGGAAAATTGGAATGACCGTAATACACCACATTGCAGATAACCATATGGTATGGGAGGAATCATCAAGCAGCCATTGCTTTCATAATTTTCTCCCGTCTTCTTTATATGAGTTCTTTTCTAACAAATTTACCACAAAAACCAAAGATGAGAGACTGGAAGCGGCACCTTTCAATATACAGTGATATGAAGGTGAGGACAATTCGGGCAGAAGCCCTACACCGACCTTGTTTCAAAAGTAATGAATAGCTCAAATGTGAGATTCTTTTCTTTCTCCACATCCTGTTGTAATATCGTCGCCTCTTTATTTTTTTGAGCAATTACTTCGTCACTAATTTTTCAATCTTCTATTCGCGCAAATTTTCAACGAGCTTGTTGATCAAACTGTGGTTAACTACACTTGTTATCTCATTACTTACTCGTCAATTGCCTTAGTTACAATCTACAGAAAATTCTCTTCAATTTGTTTCTTCATATTGCTTAATGTTTTCTTAAGGATATCCTTATGTTGTTCCCATTGTAGAGAAACCGTGCTGATATTTTCTTGCAAATTGTTTTCTTCCTCTATACATATTTGTAGTAGTAGTTTCTCTATATCCGCCTCTATTGTACCGATGATTATTTGCAATGTTGTAGCTTATGTGGAGTTTTGTATAATTTGTGATATAACTTTGCACACATGTAAGGAGGAAAGAAAATTTCCTTCTTCATATCTGCACATTTGTTTGGTTAGGCCACTAGAGTGTCCCCTTCTCCAATTTATTTTATGGATTTCATTGTAGATGGTTCCAAACTATAACTTGCCTCCTCCTATGTAGTATCCTTTGTTTTTCATCTTCTTGCACGCTAGGACCCTTTACTTAAGGAGTTGTATGTAATATTTTCTCTAGTTTTTAATGTTTCAATCTCTTTTACTTTACACTCATTTGCTTTAACAAGTTCGTGTTCCTTCACAATGTGGGCCTATGTTTTTGCATGAACTTTTTCCTCTTTCAATTTCTTTTTCCTTTGGCCTTCTTCCTTCCTCCACTCTTATTCTACTCTCTTCTCTTGCTATTTTTCTCTCTCCTCTTCCACTTTATGTACCTCAACTTTCTTGTAAATTGTTTTCATAGCTCTTAATTTTTTTTTATTTCTTTCTCCTCTACTTTGATTTTGGAGTCTCTACTTGCTTTGCATTATTCTTATGCTCCTCTTTCTTATCACGTGCAATCTTATCTTCTTTTTATTTCTTTTCTTTGGATTCCTCGACATCGTACTTTTGCTTGTAATTTTCCTCGTTTTTTTTTGTTTGATCTCCTTTTTCTTTTACTCTTTCTCTGCACCTCCTCTTTCAACTCTTTTTCTCTTGTCCGTGACTTTTTTCTAGGGTTTCCTCTACACTTTTTGGTGTTTCCTCTACACCACCTCCACATGGTTGTGTTTGCACAATGGATTATTCGGTTCTTCATTCTTTGGAGGACTCATCTAAGTGGGAAGTGATTGCAAAGGGGAAGGGGTGCTTGTAGTCTCTCGGGACTAATGTTGTCGTCACTCTAAACTTCACCTTTTTGTACACTATTTTCTTATTTCATTTATTTGCATGTTCTTCTCTTTCAAGTGGTGGTGCTTTTTGCACGCTATCTTCTCATCTCTATTTCTTTTATAGAGCCCTTGGGTTTTCCCTTAATGTCTCCCTTATCTTTATTAACTAACTTCCAAGCTTCTATTGGTTGACAACATGGTGTATATAGTCACTAAATCACACACTTACTATGTACATCTAGCCTCTAAATACTTCATTTATATGCATGATTCCTAAGCAAGATAATTACTCATTAACAACCCTTTACTTTACTTTGACATTGCTTTTATCCTTTTGAGATTTATTGCTTGTTTTTGAATTACGCAACTTACAATTTTACACACCACATAACATCATTTTCAGCTTTGATTCCACTATTTTATCTTTCTAGCACCCTGTATAGAACCACCCATTAGAGACAGGAGCGCTTGGGCGGTATTGTCTCCTCTGGGTGTTTTTGTCCTCTTTTTAATTTTTTTCGATGTTACTTCTATTTTTATCTTTGTTTATAACCCTTAATAGACATTTCACTTGTTAGTTATGAAATATAAGCAAGAGAATCATATATATACATGTCTTTTTAAACCTCATTAAGGGGGAAGAATTTCAAGAGGCACTTACTATTACAAGGAGAATATTTTATATCTACTACACCAAGGAGTGTAGTTTAGGGTCGCATACTTCACTACATAGGAGGGTTTATTCTGAATTCCATACAACACATTTTGCATTGGGACAAAGTAGTTATAGTATGCTATTATTTATATGGTGACACTAAGGAATCCTATCTCAAGGAACACACTCACTCACACACACACACACACACACACACACATTAGAACTACATTGAATATGAAATGTAGTGCAATTTTCAAGGTAAAAATCACATTGAGGTGACTACCAAGGTCACTTCGACTCAAGCATATGCATATTTTTATTCATCGAATTTGCTCTTCAGGATTGTACAAGTAGCTAGGGTCTATTTTGTAGGTACATGTGTGATTGAGAAAAATTATGTAACGAACATGACGTGACCTATAATGAACAAAAAACAACAAGAAGTGACACAAAAAGAATCAAGATGAAACTATTTTGTAGACACCAATGCCCAAAATAGACGCTAGTTCCCAGCACGACCGTGTCCTCTCCTGGTGTTTTTGTCCCTCAGATCATCACATTCTAGTTTTTGATACAAAATTTATATAGTACATAATATGCTTTTCTAGCGTATTCGTCAGTCCATAATTAGTCCAAACCTATAGTTACAAATTGAGTCATCTTTATCTCCTATCTTTCACCATTGCTTGTACTTCTTTAGGTAGATCTTGCTTGAATACTAATATATATATTTGATCAAAAGTGTCTTTACATAGATTTAAATTTCATTAAATCATTTAGTGAACCCGATACCTTGCATGCTCTTTAACGGATCCATTATTTTCCAAACCCAAACCGTAGTTGCATTAGGGTTCATATATGCATCTTATCTTTAGATCCAAACCTAATTTTCATCTATTACCTGTCATAAATTAGATATGCAAATTTTTTTCCTAGGGTTTCATGTTTCATCTTACCATTTTGGTAACTTTCTAGGGCCCCCCTTTTTTGTTTGCCCAAATTTTCAACATAATTTTCATAAATTCAAAATTCACTTTTTACTAATTAAGGCATATTTCTAAAAATACACACTTTTGAAAAAATCCCTTGGAGGCTTTTATTTAAATTTATAACATTCAAAATTACATCCTTTTGATTTGGAAAATTCAAATTCTATTTCAAGATATGGTTGTTTTATTAATTTGATGACAATCACTTTTTATTTAACATCATTCTTTGGGTCTTATCCCCATGATCTCTTAATTGTCGGTACCATATCCAATTTTCTATATAATTTGGGGTTATCTATATAATTTTATTTTCTACCATCATGGCCCAATCCTCTATTTCTAAAGTTTCCTTGTTTCATTTAATTCAACGACACCCATCATGTAGAGATATTCTTACACAATTGCTAAAACAAGTACAACTACTACCGATACTACGACACCTTCCCAAGTGGATGTTATTTTGAGTCATATTTCAGCTCCTTATATTAGTAATGATGAAACTTCCCACAAGGCTATTATATAATCTATTCATTTTTCACATTATGCCTTTCCGGATCAACTCTAAGCCATGAATGTTACAATCAAATTTCTCAAGGTTTAAATCCAACACCTCAAAAATACTTCCAATGCACATATCAGTTCTCTTTCTCTACATCATGATGTTCTTAATGCCATGAATATAAAATATGATAGATGTTATACATGTGCTCACATAAGTAAGGGTAATGTCCTTCAACATAAAAACCCTCTTTCATTTGATGAACATGTTAAAAACATGACATCATATTTGAGCTCCTCAATCATCGGTTACTCACTTTTCTACCCAATCATTACAAAAGCTAAAGGCCAACCATTTTGTAATTATCATGGCATTAATGGACATTGTGATAATTATTGCTATGTTTTACAACAAAAAATACAACAAATTCAGCGTAAGGGCTTTACTTCATTCTCTAAGAAATATTTTGTTACACATCTATCTCAAGCTTCCATGTCTCAATGTGTTCCTAAATACAATTCATTTAGGACTCATGAACATAATTCTATAATGAAAATCATCACTTGCACCTAATTCATTTTCAAAAAAATCAGTTGAGCCACCACAAGCCAAATCTAAGGCCAACATGACAAAATAATCTACACATATTTCCACTCTTCAAATCATATTGACATAGATTATGAAAACACAAGTATCAATGAATTATAGACTCGATCTATGGATCTCCACATGCATGTGCATGCATAAGATGAATCATAAGTATACTTTCAAAGAATATTATGGGAGAAACATGCAAATTAATATTATGGATAACATTGATTCATCCTTACTACTTAAATATGATGATATCGATGATTTATATCCTACTTACTATTGTGATGAATATAAGTAACTTGCTGAGAATTTGCTAAATCTTGATCATATTGATGAAGAAGATGACACTATTTCACTAGAAGCATTACAAATTTCTCACCACTTAGTTACAAAATATAAAGAAACACAAAAGGCCACATATAGAATCCCAGAGACAATCACATGTATCTTCTTTTAACATCACTTCAGCCACTTGTGCATAGTCCTCTCTAGATAGATCCTTTTGGCATTCACATTTGGGGAATCCTAATTCCCCCACACTACCCGATGACACACTCTTGTTCTTGGTTTATACTTTGTTGTTGAGGAATTCCTAGTGCGCGTGCACAAGCACGCGCGCACACACACACACACACACACAGAGGGGGGCATCCTTATTCCTCCCTTTTAGTTGTTCTCTTTCACATATATGTAATTAAAAATCGAAAACCATGTTTCCTTAGAATTGGATTGAATGTACTCTGCTTTCTTATACTACTATATATTGTACCTTTTCTTATCATGTTACTACAATTCCCGTATATGATTGATCATTTTCACATACACATATGCATATTCACATGGTATCTTGAGGTGAATGTAGGTCACTTACATGTTGTTACATGATGTATGATTTTTGAACCTATCCACTATCAATCCCACTGAGGATCCTGGTGGCATCTACCTTTTCCTAAATATTATTAGGTTTTATCATTGCAATATTTCACATTTTTATTCCTATATTCAAAAATTACATTTTTACGTAGTATTTACCTTTCCTAACATGCCAACAAGTGATTCATGTGTAGCCTTTTCCTTGCATGACTCCTTCTAATCATGGTTGTCTGATTTATTTGTATCTTGTTTACTATTATTTGCGAGCTAGGCCCTATGTTTCCTTATTTCTTTTTTTGCACAATCCTTGATGATTTTTACTATCCTGTGACATCTAGAGTGGTGTCACATGTATGTAACAGATCCTTGCTATGTCCTTGTTTTCTATTTTCTTATATGCTTTTATTAGTTGTTATTTTTGTGTGCATTGTTTGTTTCTCACTTATACTTATTTGCTAGCATGCTACCATTGTTTTTCTTGTGCCATGGTCACTATCATGTGTAAGCCCTATTCCTTGTAGGAATATCTATTTCAGATATTCATATCGGTTTAAATCTTCCTTGTTTAGGATCCGTTCATGTTTTTTTATCTCACACACCCCAAATGAGTGGGGGAAAACATCGGGTGAACCTTTTCACCCTCCCAATAGTTATAGAATCCAAGTCAAGATGATTAGAGCTATAATAAGTCACAAAACAAGTCCAGAAATAGACTTGGATACAAAACCTATCCTGGAAAGAACCACCTAGTACAAATAGGAGAAGTGGGTGCTAGTGTCCCATATGAGTGCTCCTATCCTGGTGAAAAAATAATTACTGAGTAGCTACACAATTTTAATTTTCTCTAGTTTCAACAATTACATGGATAGTTTTAGATTGTAATCGATTCATCGAGAGGAACTAAAGTTAGTGACATGTCAAAATTCACTCACTCATGAACCAAAAGAGGAACAAATAAGGAAGTGAAACCTAGGGCATATACAAGACAATGATATGATTGGAATAATGTGTCTCCTGAGGAAAAATATAAATTGGGTTTATAATCATCTCATAGTGGAACTTATCCATGAGGAAGAATTAATGATTGGAGAGAAAAACATATGAGTTATCCTAATACACTTTCCCTTAATGGCGACATGATGCCCGAATCCAATGTTTAGTGCCAGGATGCTCAAATCCCTAGTTTGGTGATAGGATGCCAAAATCCTTCATATTATTCCAACGAAATCCTAAGAAACAAGTTTACAAGAAGGAACAAATTTATATCTCTTTCTCTTTCAAAATTTCATGTGTACTCTAACTCTTGGGTTTAGCTTTTTCTAATATGCATTTCCAAATTTACATATTTTCAAGTTAAATTTTAATTGCATTTACATATAGCATTGACTAGACTTGTTTTATTTTGTAGGTCCTATCCTATCCCAACGAAGGAAAAACAAACAAAAAACCATGAAGAAAATATCAAGTATGCTCCAGTAAATACAATATTCCAAGGAACTACACACACATCATTATCAATCCATGCATGAAAAGGTCACACCTAAGATTCTTATGCTTTCCCACCCTTATAACTATGTGGTACACTTTTGGACTATTCCATTTGATACGTCACAACACTCATTTGACATGCTACTGGGAACAATATTTTTTAGACTCTCCAAGGTACTTTTTTTATTTTCTAATGTATGCTATTGAATCCTTATTTACTGGCATAAAGTGGGGGAAAATGTAGTCACTAAATCACACACTTAATATGTACATCAAGCCTCTAAATTATTCATTTATATGTATGATTCCTAAGAAATATAATTACTCATTAATGATGCTTTACTTTACTTTGACATTTATTTTATCATTTTTCATCTTTATTTATTGATATTTATGACTTGTAACTTATAGTTTTACACACTAGCCAAAATCATTTTCAGCTATGATTCCACTATTTTATCTTTTTGGAACGTTGTACAAAAGCGCCCATTAGGGATAGGAGCACTCGAGCACTACTATCCCCTCAGGCACTTATATATTCTCTTTTTCTAATTTTTTAGGTATTACTTCTTTATTATCTTTGTTTATTACCCTTAGTTATCCTTTCACTTACTATGAGATGAAATTTAAGCAAAGGAATCACACACACACACAAACACATCTTATTTAAACTCATTAGGGGAAAACATTTCTAAAGGTACATACTATTACAAGGAGCTAATATTTTCTATGTATAACACCGAGGACTACATTATATGAATGCATAATTCATTGCATAGGAGGGTTTATTCTGAGTTCCATACCACAAAATTTGCATTGGGAAAAGTATATGTAGCCTACTATTCTTTGTGCAATTGACACTAGGAAATATTATCTCAAGGGACATTATTCCGATCACATACACACATTATAATTATATTGAGTCTAAAATGTAGTGCAATGCTCAGCAATAATCACCTTGGGGTGACCTCTGAGGTCAATTCAAATCAAACATATGCATATTTTTATTAATCTAATGCGTGTTTTAGTATTGTGTAGGTAGATAGGGTTTATTTTTTAGGTACATGTATGAATGAGAACATTTGTAATGAACCTTATGTGACCTAGAACAATCAAGAAGTGATAAGAACCGACAATCTGAACTAATTAGGACCAAAGCTATTTTATGACACCGATTGCCCAAAATAGATGCTAGTGCCCATGTGGTCATGTCCTCCTGGAGTTATTTTTTCCCGATATTGTCACATTCCGGTTTATGATACACAACTTATACACCCAAAATCTACCTTTCCATCCCATTCATCAATTCAAACCTAATATTATAAGTTGAGTCGTATTTATCTCCCATATTTCACTCTTTCTTGTACTTATTTAGCTAGATCTTTTTGAATACTACTATATCTATTTGATCAACAATACCCTTACATAGATTTAAATTTTATTTAATCAATATAGGGATTTCTTGGTATGAATTACACAAATAATTTGTGTGGGTAATACCCACCTTCAACTTCGATAAATACTTCTAGCACTCTCCAATGTGTAAAACATAGTAGGATGACTAACCCTTCGTAAATGAAGGATTTTGTAGAATCTTCTACCACCCTTTCTTTATTTTTGTTGAGTTCATTAGAAAGGAATTGTGGCTAGTTAAACTATGCTACTTGAGTCCACATGCACAATAAGATGTCAAAACTCCCAACACAACCATTTTACTACCCTGAAGCTTTCTAGAATCTCTATGTGATGAATTCCACTAATACTTGCATTGGCCCATCCCTAAATACATTAATTGTTACCCATCTTCTTTTCCTTTGCACTCCATACACTCTTGTTTTTATGGTTGGATTATTGGCCTTCTCCATTTATATATAAACATGTATATTCCCTTGTTAGGTAGGCTAATTTCCTCGGTGATAGTGGAAAAATTAATTGGGACTACATCTTGTGCATTCAACCAAATTGCATCCTAATAGTATCAAATCAAAAGAGTTTTCATAATTTCAAGATGGTAAAAAAATATCGTATTTTTGCTAACCTTTATATGTTGGTTCCCCTCTAGTAGATTCTTTACCACTAATTATTTTCTTGTGTCTTGTGTACTTTGGCTCTGCCTCTTGTTCATCCATATTTTCTCTACTTTTCCTAAATCTCTTGATGTGGTGGTTCATTCCACTTCCTCCGCCTTAGCATTATGTTTATCCCCGTATCTTCCTTTTCATCCATATATATATATATATATATATATATATATATATATATATATATATATATATATATATATATATATATATATATGTTATCTCGTGATCTTACATCATTTGTTGGAAAATATTTCCAATGGGATGATTGAATGGCTCTATCATTCTTATTTTCACAATCTGAAGTTATTTCCAAACATTTGTTTCTTCTCGCTCTTTGGTGCATTTCTTCTTTATCTCCTTCACTACAACTATTTTTTCATTCTTAGACTTAAATTCAAATGGTGTATTTCACTTATCTTATAATTGTCACCTTGATATGATCTTGGTTGCTTGGTCCCTTTTTGGACATTTAAAATACGATCCACCTCCTTAAATGTATTTCTTCATTGGATCCACTTGCTTTATGGTATTTTTAAAGCTCATATTTAATTTTCTTGTCATTAAGTTCATTATTGTAGACACTTAAGTTTGACTATATATCCTTTGACACTGGTCTTGACATTACACACTTGTATGCACAAATACACCCCCTCTCTTACTTAACACACCGTGGTAGTACCCCTTCAACCACTTTATCATCTTTGCATACTTTTTGTATTTAGTTCATGAGATTTTATAGTATAAAATGCATCTAAAGACATCCATCATACGACCTAATAAGCTAAAGTGTGATTTCCCTTTGGATCAAACTGCCTGTTCGGGTCTATTTGTCCAAATATACAACCTAGCCCTATTGTACGATTGTAGACTAATGTGTTTTGGGTCAAAAATTCCATTGTTTTCATATGAACTAATATCCCCTCTTGGTCGACTTTTCATAAAATAATAACCATTAGAAGCATTTATAAGTAATTCATTGATACCTCATTTAAGGTCATGACACTTTATGTTCTCCTCATGTTAAATCATACACTAAAGGAACTTACTAATCCATTAACAAAAAAGTAACTAATGCAAATCCATTAGGGAAGAACCTGTACAAGTATAAAGTCTCCATCTAGGTCCAAAATTCTCTATCTTCTCTTCATGAGAAAGTAAATCGAACCTTCACAAGTATTTGAGAAAGTGTGAAATTACAATAAGTTATTGTAAAAGTATGTTTTTCAATTTATGATTACACTATGGTAGATATCACATGCTAGGAGAAACATGTTGTTTGAGCCCTTTTTGGAGTAGTGCTGACATTGGCGATGCATAGGGGTGCCCACAACACACCTAACTTTGTTTTATAGAAACTCCATTTTAAGTTATGAGGGTTTGATTTTTTGAGAAGAGTTACAGAGCCATTCTAAAGGAGAGTGAAGTAGTCCTATGTATAGTGGTAGTAATTTTACGGAAGGAGAAACACTTAGGAGGTTGTAGACCTAGAATCCAAGGAGGGCCACGATGCATAATAAGGTCATTATCGTACAAATGGTATTTCCCTCTTTGTATGGTTTTGACGAGATCCCGTCTTAGGTTTTGGTTCTTGCAACGAAGAATTTTTAGCTCCAAACCAGTCCATCCCTACATCTAGATAGCTCAAAATCCTTCATATCCACACAAAATTAGCTAAGAGGAATCTCTCCTTTGTGTTTTGATAGTTTCTAGGTCAATACAGACTTTGTAAAGCATTAATATGACGTGGGAAATTAATGTTGGAAGTTAATTAAATCAGAATATGTAACACCCTTATTATACTTAAAAATAAACGTATTATTAATCAAACTCTTAATTACCTTTTTTATGCCTTCAATGATTTCAACATGCAACAACAAAATCCAATATATTAATATTTATAAAATCCCTTAATTATTTTTATCTTGTAATGAATAACATTATCACTTAGGTCACTACTAAGTAATAAAACATGTAGTGCCCACATTTTACACACCCAAATACAACAGTAAAATACCAGGATATATTTTTTTGACTTACAATACATGCTACACACAACACAACAAGGGCTCCAAGTACAGAACTCGACTCACATGCGACAATCACATAAGTCATCGACTCACATAGACACATGTAGACGACATCGGCACGTCGATGCCACACTTTTCCCAACGAACGAATACTAGCAATAACACGACCACAATAAAAAGGGACTTAAGGATTGACAACCCACCACACAACATTACCATGGTTACATCTAGCGTACGTTAAACATCCAATAACATTATTATGTAAGAAAAATTTTCTTCCTTTTTCCACCTACATGTTCTGAAAATTGCATTTCACCTTTCACTTATTGTTCAACCATTTGATTTTGCTCCTTACCCTTATGCCAATCTTCATAACTTACATAAGTATTTTCCATATTTCAAATTTTATACAAAATTCTAACTCTCTCATTCTTATGTTAAGATTATGCTTCCCAAAATGCTTATTCAAAGTTTAGAATTTAACCTTACTACACAAGTGAACCTAACGTGATGTCAAGATGAAATCTTGGGATTAGGAAGAAATAGCTTTTTCCCCAAGAACATCCATCGATCACGAAATAGTTATTTCGCTACCATCATTATTATAGCTCAATAATTTGTTGAATTCCAAATTTGATTTTTTTATATGTATATCTTTTGTTTTCTAGACGTTTGGTCACACCAAGGTAATTTATATTCTTTGCAATGCATGAAAAAGTTTAATTAAGTTATAAGGACTCCAAAATTGACCTTAATCCTAATCTCCAATCTCGTGTGCAACATTATATGATATGCTCTTACATCGCACTAAGGTCTCGTTCTTAGCATCATCTCAAAACAAAAGAGTTACGAAAGCACCTGTCTGACATCTTAAGGAAGTACATGGCTAGGAGCATTATAAACTACACATGAATGCAAGTGATATGTGTTCACGAAGATCCCATATCCTAGCATTGCATGATTCTGCATAAGAAATATTGCAAGATTACACTTTCTAAGGTTCTCTAGAATCGACATCTTTCAACTCAATTTTGCATGCAAGGAGTTAAATTATAGTTTTCTACCCACAAGTTAACATACAAAATCCACTAGGGTTTAGTTTAATTCCAATATGCACCTAATGATCTACGCCTCAACTATATATGATTTTAAGGCAAGTGGACATATCTATACTAAACCACCTTCAAGAAGATACCAAGATGTTATTTTGATAGAAACCAAGGTAACACCGTTTAGTCATTCCTTCGAACAAGGACTCAAAAGGTGACTTACATAGCGGTCTTCGCCACTCAACCTAGTGTCGGACCTGAAGAGAGGGCATTCTTCTCGCGATTACCAAAACTAGAAGGAAACCGCATACTTTGGATAAAGTTGGACCATGACATTCCTAAAATATGGGTTCACGACCATGCCACTAAACATATTGACTATGACGGTAAACTCCAACTAGGGTTTTATTTACCTAACCTAAAGTGTTCCATCGAGTGCAAAGCTTAAGTTCGTTCTTCGGTCTTAAATTTCTTATATGGTAAAAAGGATCACACATGCGGGAAAATTATGCACGAATATTTTATTAAGGTTGAGTGTTCCCATTAAAACTCTTTATTATGTTTGCAAGGTAAGAAGATAACCCAGTGATTAATTTAATCGTTTATTAAATACTGAGAAAGTACTACAATGTATTAACTTCAATTTCAATTTACTATGTATAAATCAAACCCCTTTTTTTTCCATACACAACTAAGAAACAAATTGAACCAGTGATTAGATGCACATTTCCTAAGTATCCCTAAAACTAGCATATCATGCATATTAACAAATTTCAATTATAACTTTTTGTAACAAGAGACTACATTGCATTAGCGGTTATTCATTTTATAATGACCTATAAAAATTACAATAATAATAATTAAATTACACATCACCTTTTTCGTCATCATTCTTCCATCCTGCAAAACCCACGTGAGCATGATATCAGTGATAAATCGCTGGCATGACATCCACCCTAAACAATCATAAGTATCATTTTTCAGTTTCCCATTTACATCTGACAATAATTACAATTTGCAATTGAAATAAAAAGGTCTAGAAACATGTATTCATTGCATTTCATTTTTCTTCATTTTGTAACCCAGGAGAGAGGAAGAGAAGGGAAGAGAGAGAAAACACCATTTTGTCAAAAATTCTATTTCACACAACAGATACACTAAAGGGTTTTAAACAGTTATTTGCATGTGTTAAAAGTTTCCATGGTGATTTGGCAACCCTACAAGGTCCCGCAACTTTCTATTCTTACATTTTCTCACTAGCTGCAAAACGTTCAAAACGGGCTCGGAGGCTAAGAAACTACTTCCAAAGGTTATCTTCAATCAACATGCACACCACGATTAACTTTCTACATGTCCCCAGATATACCAAGAATTCATGCAAGAATCTGACGGAATTGAAAAAGAGCGAACGGTTTGTGTTTGGTGGTTAATTCTTGGGCCCTTTGTCATAGTTCACCCGGTTGTAAAATGCTAAAAGTTAGCTCGAGTTCCAGAAAACCGTGTCCATAATCGACATTTGATGGAGAATTACGCAATGAGACATCTCCTACTAGTTCCCCTATATAAAGATAATTCATCAGAGTCAACGGGAATGAGAACTAGAAGACCATTTTCAAACGGTGACAAGTTTTCTGGAGCGAGAAGACAAAATTGAACTAGTTTGACCTCGTCAAGCTGCGACTGGAGGCCTACAAAATGGCTTCACCAAACTATCCCGAAAAGTGCTCTTTCCTATACTGAATGTTCCATGCATTTTTCTAGTATAAACGCTAGAGGTTTGCAAAGACGGAACATGATTTCTCTTTCCGGTTTCAAATGGTGGTCCAAAACAAAAGCCAACTTTCTAGTTTTAACAACTCTCTCTCTTGTTGTAAACCGATGTAACAGGCTCTATAAGAGCATCAAAAGGATGTCATATGATCGTTTGGGTCAAACCAAAATCAAGGTGACTCCTCGTATACCAAGGTACACGAATGAAACTTCACATCTCGTTTCTAGAGTTGCGAAGGGTACTTAGTGAGTCTCCGAAATTTGCAAAATTTAACTATTTTAAGTAGGAAGAAGGTCAACTTAATCAATGGGGAGTCAAATTCATCTGGTTGATAAAACGATATTGGAGCGACCAAGAAGGGTAAGATTTTTCTATATCATCTCGAAGTGAGGGTGATAGTTCATGGTTTTAAGTAGGTGAGTTATAATGACTTCGTGAGTTACGACACGATACTTTATTATTTTGCAACGAGTTGAAGGAACATTTAACTATATTAAAAATCCCATAATTTTAAAATTCTATTTAGTTTCAAAAGAGAACTAAAACACGAGAATTATGAGAGGTAAGGGAAGAAGAACCATGCCTAGAGAATGAAGTTGGTGAAGCCACAGGCTTCGGTTCAACATCTTGCTTGGGCACTTCGCCAACCAGTTCACGAGCATCCTCAGCTCCACCACGTCACACCAATTTCCGATCACTTGATGTTTTCCAACAGAATACGGTGCCCATCATGTTCTGGAAATTTCCTAGGGCCTACACAAGGCTCCATTCTTGCACACGGGCTGAGAGAATGTAGGCAACGGACATGAGGCTCTACACCTGTGAGTGTAGTTGCTTGAAAGTTTCTAAAGCCTTTTGGACAAATCCATTAAGTGCATATCCAGACTTGTTCACACGGAAGCCGGTTCTTGTAACTGTGCATAAAGGAAAACAAAAAGGACACACCCAACCAAAATGGGTGTGCTTTAGCTTTCATTTAGCGAGAGCAAAAAAAAATGATTCTGGTATATTTCTTCTCTCTTTGGTCACTAAGCAACACAAATGGTCATCTTGCAAAATAATATCTATGCCTTTTGGGTTTGTGAATTTAACAAGACAGAAGCACTGAATTAAAGATGTCACAAGTTCTACATATTAGTGTGCACTTATAATCCAATGTTGACAAGGATAACAACAACACCTGACTGATTCTGATACAACTGACTACCAACGTCCATGGCACCTTGTTCATAAGACACTTAAATATCCACAGCTATAAAACTCATTTTGTGTAGATCCTATAATAGCATTTGTTCTCAACATCGGCCATAACAACGTTGAGCCATGCGCCATTCTTGGCCTCCACTTCGGCCACAGTATTTTCTAGAGAAGCGCAAAGCCTGCACTTGGGCGAGTAGAACTCTAACAGAGTCACCTCTTTCTTGGTAGTCAGTGCCAATGCCAAAGCTCACTGTTCTGCCTCTCCCTACTCACCGGAGATAAAGATAGAGATGGTACTACTTTTAATTTTAGTTTATTCCAGGTATTCAGATCACCGCTGCTACCTAAACGGGTGAGGACCTTTCCTACATTGGCGAGAGATTGGAATAACCAGGCGCGCCCACTCTGCATCCCTCTGTCTTGTTATCTCCATTGCATTCCCATGGCCATTTCATACGCGTGGAATTATGATTACCGTCCATCACGTTGCAGCTCCAATGATAGAACACTGTTTATGGTGAGTCGATGTGTGGTTTATCTTGTTCTGTACACCTCTCTGCCCTTTCCTTGTTCTCTACGCCTGCTAATGTGACGTCCTGTCAATTACTGTATTTTCTTGTCCTCCAAGAAAGTCTAAGATGTTGAACCCATAAACAATTCCCAATATTCAATACTATTTCTTCACACACCCATTGTGGAAGGATTGAAGGGACGCGAGAGAGGTCTCTCATGGCTTATGGTGTTGCAGCAATAGGGCTAACGTCAACCTTACAAAGAAATATAACCAGGGCGGAAATGAGTTATATTTGAGGCTTTTACGCTTTCATCAATTCAGGATTGAAACGATTTCAGACAGTCTTCCTTCCATTTCAATACCCCTTCAGTGTTTTACTGGATGCAATCATGAGCATTTTGTTCCATTTATTACCATTATCTTAAACGACTCCCCCCCACAAAACCCACGCCACGCCAAACAATTTTCTTCCCCCAATGCATGGGCTAAAACCAAGGTGTGAATAAAATATTGAAGGCAGCAGGTCAGAGTTAATTAGAAGACAGCTAGAATGGAAGAACAAGGACAAAAGGTGGCTAAAAGTGAGAGCTACATCGACGTAGTAATAAATACTTTATTATTTTATTTTAAAATTATGTGGGGCACTACAAAACATTATTAATATTCTATAATCTTTCTTGACAACTTACAATAACCGTGTACAACTACAATAGTTCTAGATCTTTTATGATCTCCCTTATCACTCTATACAAGCATGTATGCATAACTTTGGTTAAACCTTTTATAGGTCCTTAGAACATGCACATCTTCTTAGTATCAGCTAGTAAAGTATTCAAGTACTTCCCTCCAACTCAAAAAAATACTTAAAGGAGAAATGGTGAATAAATAATGCAATCATTCATTTGTACTACTATATCCATAGTTATTTGGCATTGCGCTAGCAAGCTAGTTTTGATACTCGCACACTAACCTACGAATCCTTTATTCCATTCACTACACAACCATCTCAATACAATTACTAGGATTACTTTTTCATTGATTAAGTGTTTAAGTTTCATACATCCATTTTAGTTATATGTTTAGATAAGTTATTGAAATCAACTTATACCGATTCTATCCTATCAATACACGGCATTATTTGTGTAAATAAATCATAACATCTTTGCTAGAGATCATCTTTAATTATGGTCACATAATATTGTACTATCACATCATATAATTGTCATTAATGAAGAAGGTTTTTCATTAATTTTTCATATGATACATCATAATTAACTTCTTAAAAGATAGTACATATTGTCATAAATTTGTTGTCATTAATGAATGAATAATTGTTTTATAAGTACAATAGTATTTTCCTTATTTTAACATATTGTTTATGCCATCAAAGTAAGATGTTTATAACATAATCATTAAGTCATAACAAAATCATTAAATAATTCATATACATAGATTATAACTTCATTTATAATTCACAATGATAAATAATTTTGAAATGATTATCGAAAGATAATAATTAAGTACATTATGCCAAATTTCCTTGTTACAATATGTAAAGTAATACCTTTGCATTTATTTAAGGTGCAATTACAACAATACCATTATTTAAAACTGAATAATAACAAACATCGCATGATGAATCATGCACATCCAATATTGTAAGTCACTTAATAATGATTAATCCATCTTGCATGATGTATGAAAGATATATTTGTATACATGGCGGTTCATCGAACCGGCATGATTATCCACTCTAATCATGTTGCTTTAACTTGAAATAAATAAGTATAATATGGATATCTATCCTATTTACCTTCATAATATTATTAATCAATAAGCATAACAATGCTCAAATAATATCACAATGAATACCCTCAGTTACCCATAGTCATGAAATAAATTATATTCATGATCATGCAGCCTTAACAAACATGCATCTTGTAAGGAAATATTCTATAACAATTATTAATTAGTTGAACCTTATCTCAAATTGAAACCATGATTATAATCAAGACATAGAAACAATATCTAAGATAAGTTTTCCTAGAATATGTCATTAGAGTTTATTCCACTCACATGGGAATACTTTACAAATTAGTTTCATAGTTTTCTAAGTAATTCCCATGTATCCCTTTCCAATCAGTTTTATACCATTCTTAAACAATAATGCACTTAGACTAAATTGCCTAATCTTTTAATTTACAACAAGGAGGAGTTCTCTTGAGGGGGATAAGGCTCCTGGACCGGATGGATTCTCCATTAATTTTTTTCAGAAATTCTGGGAAATATGCTCGGAGGATCTTCTCAAAGCGGTTAATGAATTTTTTAGATCGGGAAATCTTCTAAAAGAACTCAATAACACACACATTGTGCTGGCACCTAAGAAAATGAATGCAAAAGATTTCAAGGATTTCAGACCCATCAGTCTGGTTAATGCTATTTTTCGAATCTTCACCAAAATTATTGCTTCTAGGCTGCAGCTCATAATGAAGGATCTCATCTCAAAGCAGAGTGGCTTCATTAAAGGCAGGATAATACAAGACGGTGTGATTATGGTACACGAAACTATGCATTCTATGGAAAATAACAAAAAGGCAAACATGATCCTTAAGCTCGACATGAATAAAGCCTTTGACAAAGTTTCTTGGGTCTTCCTTGACAGGATTCTATCTAAATTTGGGTTCACAGAAAAGTTTAGAAAAATTGTTAAATCATGTATATCTACAGCCAGGTTCTCTGTGGTTGTTAATGGAGAGCCTGTGGGATTCTTCACCAGCAGCAGAGGTCTAAGGCAGGGAGACCCCATCTCCCCCCTTCTCTTCATCCTTCTGGCTGACAGCCTTAGTAGAACAATTAGCAGAGCGGTGGAAGACGGCCTTTTAAATGGTTCTAAACCCACTTCTCTCAGCCAAGCTGTCTCTCATCAACAGTTTGCAGACGACACTATCCTTCTTCTTCTGGCCTCAGTGGTTGAAGCTAAAGCTATCAAGGCTCTTCTCGCAGCTTTATGAATGCGCTTAGGGCAAGAGATCAATTACGACAAAAGCATCCTTTTTTTTTTCTTTAACACCCCTGGGGAAAGACAACTCAAGATTGCTAAAATTCTGGGCTGTAAAATTGGTACTCTTCCAGCAACGTACTTAGGCCTCCCTCTTGGCACGAAGAAAGTCTCTCACACGGTGTGGGATGATTTATTGACGAGATTTCAGAAAAAAATGGCCGGTTGGAAAGGGACCACTCTCTCTAGTGCTGGTAAGTGCCTTCTCATTAAAAGCACACTCCAAAGTTTGCCCATATATATCATGTCACTATTCAAAATTCCTTCCTCCTTCAGAGAGAAAATTGAAAGGATTCAGAAAAATTTTTTATGGCAAGGCATGGAAGAAAAGTTCAGATTTCACCTTGTGGCCTGGGATAAAGTCTGCACCCCTAAATCTAGGGGAGGGCTGGGAATAAAAAATATTGAGAAAATGAATGAGGCACTCATTGCTAAGATGGGCTGGAGATTGCTTTCTGAGAAACAACCCTGGATTGATGTCATTAAAACAAAATACTTGAATCAGCAAGCTGTTTACTCCTATCTGCATGATGAGCAACTCCCCAATGGTTCCATTTTTTGGAATAATCTGGTTAAGAGTAGAAACTTCATTAAGAAGGGAAGCAAATGGAAAATTGGGGATGGCAGCGACATTAACTTCTGGGAGGATAACTGGTCCAATGATAATCTCTTGGAGAGATTTGGGACTGCTAAGGACAGTCTTATAAGAAAATATGGAACTAAAGTCAAGGACTACATTGATGGAAATGGCACCAACAAGAGGATTGGAAAAGACTTACTATGGAGAGTATTGAATCAAACAGACTATTTCCTCCCTCCAAGACCTTTTGGATCTCTTCCCTTTGTGTCAGCTGGATTCCAAGGATGAGCTGATCTGGAGCAATTCACACGAGGGTAAATACTCAGTCAAATCTGGCTATACCGGTCTTTTCCACAAGAACCAATCGACTTTAATGGAACTTGATCTCGGATGCTCGAGTTAACCCCAAAATAAATTTTTTTCTTTGGTGGCCATCGAGGTAAAATTCTCACCACCGACAATTTGATGAAAAGAGGATTTATCATTCCCAATTGGTGCCACCTTTGTAGGAATAGCTATGAAGACATTAGACATCTGTTCATACACCGTGATTATGCCTTTAGAGTTTGGAACTTTGTCCTTTCCAAATTTGAAGCTCTGGGTGATGCCGGAGGATCTTACTCAGCTGTGGAACCAATGGAACCCACCATTCAGACATTGTGCTATCAAAAGAATCTGGAAATTAGCCATCCCGCATTTAATTTGGAGGATCTGGAAGGATAGAAATAATATAGTTTTTAGAAATAAGAAGCAGAATTTTAAACTCACTACTGGCAAGATCTCCCAAGGCATCAAAGAGGACATGGCGATTTAAACCTCCTAAGAACAATTGTTACCCCCGAAAATGAAAAGCACATCTTATCAAATTGGCAGATCGGATATTGGAGCAACCCCGGGAATAGTGTGGATAGATCTTTGGTCAAATGGCATCCCCCTGAATCCAATTGGTTCAAGCTGAACTTTGATGGTGCCTCTAAGGGGAACCCTGGAACAACAGCTGGAGGAGGAGCAATACGGGACCATAAAGGTAATTTGATTGTTGCATATGCTGGAAAAATGGGAATCCAAACCAATCATTTTGCAGAAGCTTTATCTGTTCTTTGGGGTTTGAGAGTTGCTCGGGCCCAAAATATCCAGAACCTCATTGTTGAAGGGGACTCCCTTAATATTATTAATCTGCTTAATCAGTCCTCTTCTCCTAGCTGGAATATCAAAGATTTTATCTCTGAGTCCATAAGCATCAGTCATACCTTCAACAGCATCAGAATCATACATACTTACAGGGAAGGAAACAAGCTGGCCGATGCAATGGCCAATTATGGCATTAATTTAAATTTCACTATTTGGGATAATGATAGTATCCCTAATCGCCTTCACAACAAGCATACGTGCGGACCTTCACACGCAAACAATCTCTAAAGATATGCTTTAATCTTTGGAGGAAATCCATAAATTCTTCCACAGGTGCTGTTTTAGTTTATTTGGCGTGGCATATGATATCTACTCCAAATGATAGCAAGATTTTGTTTAGGAACTTCAAGTGGAGTTGTCTAAATTTAAAAATAGCACGCGGGAAGTACAATAGCTGTTGATATTCGGTTGCCAAGCTCCGCGAAAACCGAAGATAACTACTGAGGTGAAAGCCGACAGATAAGGGTTTTCACGCGCGACTTCACGCGCAGACTCAGATCGGCAATCCTACCCGTTCGTGGGAGGACCAACGGCCACGATTCCCATTTTTATGCGACCGCAACGGTGAGAAACGAACCACTCTCAACGCCCAAAGGTATTTTGAAAATTGTTGTAACCAAAGACATCCTTGTGAAGATGGGAGGGCCTCCCTACCAGATTGAGCCGTGTGAGACCACATTTGGAAAGATAACACCGAGCTCTGGAACATTCTTAGTATTGGCGGATTCACCAACTTTGTGGAGAGAGTGCAAGGGCATGATCAAAGCATCTATGTTCGCTTTGCAAGGAGTGGAATGAAAGGATGATCGACTATGGAGGGCGTAAGATTCTTATTAATGACGAACTCATAGCCAAGCGGCGGCCTCACTTGGAAGGATACCGCTTCTTTAATAAGAGGGTTATCAAAGAGGTTCAAGAGAGAAGATTTGTGGAGGAGGAGGAGAAGCTTATATTCAACACCGCGGGTCCTTGTTAATTCAATTCCTTCTCCGTATGATGAAGTCACCCGCATGATGATTCGCTACATATCCTTGGAAGGCGGGTTTATTCTTGTCCTGCCAAGCACCTTGTCTTTTTGAATCACTTTCGTAGGAGTAGGTTGGTTTGCTTCCCCACTATCTATTAAACTCTCTTGAGCGCTCCATTTTGGAGTTCCGAAGCATACCCGAGCGGTTCCCCTTCACCAAGGGCTTATTGCGCTTATTCACAAGACCGCCTTATCAAATTCCCGGTCTCCCTTCTCTCCCGGCCTGGCTTTGTTGGGCTCCGTTGCTGCCGGCCTGTCTCCCTGCTCGTCCTCGCCGCCTGCCCCCACCTCCGGTGCTTGATGCCCCATGCAGCTGCTCATGCTTCTCCTTCTTTCCTCCCGCTGCTGCCCCCTCGCCACCCACTGTCTCTACTTCTAAACGTGTCACCGGGGGGCTTCTAGGAGACTCAACCTTGAGTCTCATCTGCTGAGGGGGATGAACCTTTGGATGACATTGCTCGTGATCTGCTTTGAACATTAGTAGTGCGGTCCCGAGGCGGCACCAACGGATAACCCTTCTAGAAGATTGGAGGCCTTAGAGGCTGAGCTTAAATTGCTGAAGGATGAGGTAAAAAATCTTGCTAAGCAAAAAGGCAAAAAAAGCATTGAGGGAGAAGGGAGCATTGGCAATAGCCGACTTGATGAAATATACAAAAATCGACCTCCTAGACTCCCGCCTTGGGAAAACGAAGACTAGGCATGAGTATAATATTGCAGCATTCAGGGCCATAGAGGAATTCATCGAAGGTCATGCAAGAAGTGTTTCGCATCTCAGCGGTGTCCCGATTACTCTTTGGGGCAATGAGAAAGAGAGTAAAAGAACCAGAGAGGAGCTCGATAAGACGGATCTCTGCTCATATGACCACGCTGGGTATGTATCATGCTTGGAAAAAGTAAAGATGAGTATTGATCAAGCGGCCAAGAAGTAGTCCAGTTTTTTACTACCGCTTGGGCCGTAGGCTTCTTTGTTTTGTTGCCGTTGTTTTCTTTGTTAAGTCTCGTTTGTGTTTGTTGTTTCTAGGCTTCGGTGTTCTTTCTTTGTAACTTTTGTGCTTTGATGACTTCTCTGCTCTCTCTCTCTTATTCAAGCTTTTAGGCCTCCTTTTTGTACACAAGGGTATAGTCCCTTTCAAAAACTATTTACCAATATTAAAAAAACAAGGAGGAGTTCCATCTATCTATTTCAACAAATCAAACTCTTTATCACGGTATATACGCAACCGAAATATAAATTAGTTATTCCAATAAGAAGAAACCATTGACACATCCTTGCTCTTATGGGAATTCTAAAAAACATTATTTCCTTTGGCGAGATCGATGAGATTTAATCCTTTTATTTGCTAATTACAAAATAAATAAAACCCAAAATCCTACTATATTACAAATATAATAGTAAATCAGTTCTTAACGATTCAAAACAAATTTACCAAGTTTGTAATAACAAGCAATATACATTTGTCTTCATTAAAGGTGGAACCTTAAGGTAGACATGGTTACTGGATGGTTTCAAAGGAGCCATCTCCCAACTATCAATGAATAAATTTGAATACAACAAATCCTAATAGTCAAATAATTACTATACTTGTTCTTCAACAACCAAAGGAAATTTTATATTTGCAAGGAATTTATAGATCAGTCGAACACATAATCACCTAAATACAATCTAATTCCTTATTTATACCTAAGAACCCATGACCGTATAGGTTGATTTACTTTTATGCTTATTTCAAAATATACATAGTCCCATAATATGGCCTTCCTATACAAACCCAAAACTAAGATAACAAGAAACAAACCATATTTCAATCACCAATTTTCAAAAATGACTTCATAACCTAATTTGAGTTCGATAATCGACTAAAAAAAGACAACCCGATTTTTATTTGAACAAATTATCTTATGGTTGTATTATTCCAGACTTCACACAAGTTATTTTGAAAATTAAACCAATCCAATAATATGGCATACAAGCACATACCGAACATAAATAACCATGTTTTTCAATACACATTTTATTATTGCATTTCTACTAATTTTTCCATCAAACAATTGATGTAACCCCATGAATATTTTCTAGTTTTGAAACAAAAATGTTAGGAAATTAATATTAGTGTGAACTATAATTGAGTTGTTTAGAATATTGTTGTGTGAGTTTTGTTTGTTAAACCAAACTCATGTAAATAAGTATAGAGGGAGTATTGTTAAAACAACCTCCTTGAATATAGGAATTGTTTCTCCTATATATATATATATATATATATATATGTATGAGTTTTCTATTGAATATGAGAGAAGAACGGATCAATTTTTCTGTGTAACTGTTGTTCTGCTCTTTCATTTGAGTATCAAAACAAATAAGATCATTTAGCACATAGAGTATTATACTAGAGGGGAAGTCTTTTTTTATTTTCTAATGGACGGTATGGGTGGATGGCTCTACTAAAAATACAACTTTGAGGAACCGCATGTTGAGTCAAGTTATTCATATATGTTAGAATGTTCACATTTGAATCTTATCACCTATCGATTCATCATCTATGTTCAAAGTTTTTTGGAAGCATTCTATTCTTAGCATGGTGAAAATTTGTATTGGTGACTGATTTGTAGATTTTGGAATTTATATCTATTACAAACATCTACAATTTTATAGCCTCTATCTAGATCTGGGCATTGTTGTATTGTGTGCACATGAGGTCATGAATCTTTCAGAGAAGATATTGAATAATACCATGGAAAATAAATACTATATTTTCTTGCATTCAAGGAGCTATACATGGTTAGGACGTGTACATTTTTTCTCTACCATCAAAGTTCATGTGATTCCCACCAAGATTTGTGCAAAATTATTATATAGCTGCTCTAGCATCCTCCTTCAAATGCGGCATTCCATGGAAAGTATCAGTTATTTCAATTTTTGTGTGTGTCATTTATTTAGATTTGTTTAGGTGCCTTTTAATTTAAAGTTATTTTTAATGTAGTTAATAGTTTAATTGACAAGTCTTCAAAGTCAAAGTTGTATTTTTTATGATTGATCCTGAGTTATATTGAAGAATTTTAAAGAGTCGGTCGAATCCAACCTGTAGTGTGAGTCTTCTTGTATTTTTGGGGTGTCCTTTATGTTGTGTTTTAAGAGTCATAAAAATTCCAAATCAAAAATAATTTTTGTTTTTTAAAAGTGTAAACAAGTCATTTTGTCTAAAGAGTATGGTCATTACAAAAATTGTCATTATTTAGTCGTCATTCCAAAGTCTATGAAATAATTGTGTTATTAAGAGTTATTTGTGTATATCATTTTTATATAGTCTATTTATTTGTAGTGTGTCTGTTGAAAATAAAGATCGTAAATTTGTAATAAGTCATTATTTTTGTGTCTAGTATCGTTAAAAGTTGTATTGTCAAGAGTCATAGTCAAAAGTTTGAATTTTGTTTTTCCTTATGGATGCATTTTTGGTGTTACCCGAAGTCTAGAGAATAAATGATTTCACACTTTGTGTAGGGAATAATAAAATATCTGGGAATCATTGAGCTCCATGATCAAATCCATATGAGTTAGAAGCATCATCTTTGGAGGCCGGAGGCAATAGAGGATGGAGGGTGATCAACGCCTATTGTATGTCACTAACAATGGGGTCATGTATAAAAATGGTAGCACATTTTAATAATATTTTCAATTTTTCTTTGAATGGTGTGTGAAGAATAAAATGGTGTGTGGTTTCCATCCCTATTATGATTGAAATGAGGAGAATGTGCATTGCGAGATGCTGAGAATAGTTGTATAGGAGGGAAACTAAACTAGAGTGATCCTCTGATTGTTGAGATTCTTAGAATGTCGTAATTCTAACTTTGATCAAGCTGGTTAAAGAGCATTCACTGGAAGTGAAATTGGGAACTGTTGAGTTCACATATGTAGGTGAATAGGTGGAAGTGTGATCATCTGGTGTGGTATTCATGACGGTGAAATGGATTGGTCATGTGCAACAAGATCCAAATAGTAAGATCCAAGATAGCAAAAGTATGTAGACCTAAAAGTATGCAGAGGCATACAATTATGTTTATAGCTTTCCGGATGTTAGAGTAGGTATTTACCTTATCTCATGTTCACCTAGGTACTTTATTTACCTTTATTGTATTTATCCTCACCCACTTATGTGTGTGGATATTTATTTTATTTTATTTAGATATTAGGTGGATATTATCTAGTTGTTAGGTATAGTTATTTCCTTGATCTATGGTATTGACTAGATCCTTGATGACTAGTTATTTCCTAAATCTATGGACTTGACTAGTTCTTTGATGACTAGTTCTTTCCTTGATTTATGGCTTGATCTATGACCTTGATTGGTTCTTAGATTTTATTCCTTTCCTATATAAGAAAGGATCATTCTCATTGTATTTCATTGAGTTCCATAATAATATATGATATTATTGCTCATTTGTTTGCAAAGGTTTATGTAAATTTATTCGGAGAATTTCTTTCATCTTATTGATCATGGTATTTGATTAGCATCGATATCTTTGTTTGGTACGATCTAGTTATTGTTCCTTCTATAGAATTAGAGAAGGATATTTCTATTGACATCCGTCTGTAAGTTTTATTTTATAAATAAGATTTTTGTATACTCATATATTCGGGATTTGTTCATATTTTGTTGTTGCATGCATTTTTATGTAAAACAGATCCTTCCTCTATGGTGTAGTGTTTTGGAGTTGCGTGAAGAAGGTTATTTTTGACCCATTTAAATCCTTATCCCTTGGTCATATGGTATGGTCATATGAGGGCTTAAATCTTCTTCACCACTTGAGCTTATGCATAGTGACTTGATTGTTTTTCCTACCCTCATTCAATGGAGCTAAGTATGTACTTGAGTTTATTTTCTCAATTACAAAAGTGATGTTTTTCACACTTCAAATTATTCAAGGATTTGGTCGAGAAACAATCTTCTAGTTATAAAAAGAACCTTCGTGATCGATAATGGGCAGGAGTACTTCAATAATGAGTTTTTCGACTTTTTGGCAACTCAAGGAATTATTCACCATTATTTTATTCCTCATACTCCACAAAAAAATGGCTTAGTAGAATGGAAGAATAAAACTTTGAAGGAAATGGCTAATTGTATGATGCATTATAGAGATTTACCTTGTATCTAATGGGGTAGAATACATTAATTGTGCTAACTACATTTAGAATCACACACCACATTGAGCACTTAAGAATTTGACTCTAGAGGAATCCAACACTAAGCCAAATGTATCATATTTTTAAGTCTTTGGGATCCATGCTTGGACCTTTGTGTAAAAGAAGAAAAGGAAATCTTTGGATAAGAAGAGCACACCCTTGATCTTTGTAGGGTATTGTGAGGATATGAGAGCTTATCGAATTTTATATCTTGATACTCATGACGTTATTTTTTGAACACATGTTCAGTATGATGAGCACTTCACTCCTCATGATTATTCATCTTCTTCCATGCCTCCTTCACTCATATTGAGGATCCTTTCTTTGAGGAGGTTGATGATGAGGTTATAGATGTCGTTGAGGATCCTATTCCCACTAATGTTTTCACTATGCCTAAGTGGGCTCGTACTACAATTTATAAGGCAACACCTTTCATACATGATCTTCCACCCACTAGGCATCATCACACACATTCTACATGTTCTAGACTTTTGTGTCAGGTAGTTTATGAGGATCCATAATATTTTTCAAAGGCTCATGGGATACAAGAGTGGGATGATGTGATGGCAGTTGAGTATTCTTCTTTGATGAAGAATCATACTTGGGATTTGGTATCTCTTCCAAAAGGAAGAAAGATGGTTAGGTGTAAGGGGGTATACTAAACCAAATACATAGTTGATGGGTCTATTGACAAGTATAAGGCTCATCTTGTTGTAAAGGGTTTTTCACAAGTTGAAGGTATTGATTACTCGAGACTTTTCACCCGTTACCAAGATGGATTGTGACGCTTGTACTTGTTATTGCTGCATCACAGGGGTGGCCCATGTACCAGATGGACATGAAGAGTTCCTTCTTACATGGATATTTACAAAAGGAAATATAAATGGAGCAACCGAGATGGATTTATTCTCGGATTATTCTCTTATTTTTAGACTCCAAAGGTCTATATATGGTCTCAAATAGGCCCCTTAGGATTGGTATGAGAAGATGGATTCTTTTCTTCTATCTCGCTAGTTTTGTTCATTACCACTCGATCATACAATATATCTACAATATGTTGGTGAGGATATTGTGATACTTGTCTTATATGCTTATGATATCTTACTTACTTCGACAACTCTTCTTACCACATTTAGACTATTCGAGGGATCTTTCTACGGTTTGACATGACAAATCTTGGGTTACTACATTATTTCCTTGGATTACATATTTCTTAAAGATTTAGGTATTACTTTGAGTCAGAAAAAATACACCCATGATCTTCTTGAAGACTTTGATATGGTTGATTTCAAGCCAAGTCTATCTCCTTTTCGGTTTGGGGTTACTCTTACTTCTAAATGTACCACTCCACTTTGTGATCCTACATTATATAGGTAGTTGGTTGGAAGTCTCATGTACTTGACCCATAATCACCTTGATATTTCTATTGAAGTAGGGCTTGTATCTAACAAGCTACTAAAAGGATTTTGCACATTCACCTCATAGTTGTCACTAACAAGCTACTAAAAGGATTTTGTGCTATTTGCAGGAACATCTCACTTTGGCCTACACTACACTAGGATTTTCGCTTCGGTTGGATATATAGATTCAAATTGGGTAGGTTCTATTGACGAAAGGTGTTCCAATTTTGGCTATCTATTTTGTATTGGTTATTCTCCAGTTTCTTGGGCATGAAAAAATCAATAGGATACTGCAATTTCATCTTCAGAGGCAGGGAATAGGGAAGCAATTACAACAAGTCAATAGATTCTTTGGCTTCGACAGTTATTGAGAGAGTTTGGATTCCCACAAGATTCACCGATTGTACTTTGGTATGACAACCAAAGTGTAATTCACATTTCTCATAACCCAACTAAGCACCAGTGGACAAAGCATATTGAGATACACATCCACTTCATTCATCAACACATTCAGGATGGATTTCTTTGCTTGGAGTACATTCGACTCAACAATAGGTTGCGAACATCTTTACAAAGCATTTTACATCACCTCGCTACCTTGAGTTACATGGCATGCTTGGGGATTAGGAATTTGTTCTTGGGGGTGTTCGTGAGAACATATTCCTTATTCTTCTTCTTATTTCTCTTTCCTTCTAGCAGGACTTTTCCTTCTTTTGGTTTGAGATTTCTTCATGGATATATTATATATGAGTACCTGATCAGGCCTAGTTTCCAGGACTCATACTATGGATATGCCACTTTTATTTTGGGCCCCTAACTTCACTTGAGGGGGTGTTAGAGTAGTTATTTACCTTAGCTCATGTTCACCTAGGTATTTTATTTACCTCTGTTGTATTTATCCTCACTCAATTGTGTGTGTGGATATTTATTTTATTTTATTTAGATATTAGAGGGATATTATTTAGTTTTTAGGTATAGTTATTTCCTTGATCTATGGTATTGAATAGTTCTTTTCTTGATCTATGTATTGACTAGATTCTTGATGACTAGTTCTTTCCCAAATCTATGGACTTGACTAGTTCTTTGATGACTAGTTATTTCCTTGATTTATGGATTGATCTACGACCTTGATTGGTTTTTAGATTTTTATTCCTTACCTATATAAGCAAGACCCATTCTCATTGTATTTCATTGAGTTCCATAATAATATATGATATTGCTACTCATTTGTTTGCAAAGGTTTATGTAAATTTATTCTGGCGAATTGTTTTCATCTTATTGATCGTGGTGTTTGATTAGCATCTGAGTTCATGGCTTGGTATGATCGGTTATCGTTCCTTTTATCGGATGTGCTTTCTTCCCATGTTCACACTAAGGGGGGGGAATGTTAGAAAATTAATATTAGTGTGAAATATAATTGATTTTTTTATAATATTGTTGTGTGAGTTTTGGTTGTTAAATAGAACTCATGTAAATAAGTATATAGGGAGTATTGTTAAAACAACCTTGTTACATATAGGAATTTTTTTCTTCTATATATATGTATGAGTTTTCTATTGAATATATGAGAGTAGATCGAATTAATTTTTTTCTGTGTAATTTATTCTTGCTCTTTCAAGAAATAGAAATCCAAACTATATTTTCTTATTGAAAAATAAAACAAGAGATTTAAATTTAGATAACCATTCCTAGAGCAAAATAAGCCTTTTCACCAATTTTGCTTCTTCACATATACCAACACAAATTATAAAAAAATGTATTTGAGTAGCAAGGAAATCCTTCAATATGCCCAAAAATTGAACCATAAGAACCACCAATTATTTTCTAGATTTATACAAATTAAACTCTAAAAATACAACATCTATAATTAGCTTGTTCGACCCAATAATAGCTTCATAATTATTCATGCATGGATTCCAAAAGGATGGATTTGAACAACAATATGGGATGTTAAATATGACTTTAGTTTTGCATGCGATAGCTTTCAAAAGAAGCTTCAAAAATTTCAAAAATATGAGCACTAATATTAATTGCATTTATTTTTTCATGTGCCACGTAGTGGCGTTAGGAATCTCTTCCAGAATTCCCTCCAAATTTCATGGGGAGTGAACGATCGATTGAAGAAAATGATAAACATTATAACCAAATTTCTTAAGTTTTGCAAGGTGTTTTCCATGGCGGTCAAAGATGCTATTTAAAACAAAATATCTTAATAGTGACCAATGATTAATAATCAGACAATCAATTACTTATGCATATAGTCTAAGACCTTATCACAAAACAAAACAAAATTTACCTTTTCCTCTTTGTTATATGGTCAAATACCATCAACAAGTCAATATAATTTCTTGGTCTTAGACCCAAAATGCTCAAATGAAAATTGCTAGTTTTGCCATGGTGTATGATCTTAAGAAATTAAAAAATGCATTTACGCCTTTGCATGTTAAGAGATCATTTTAAATCTAACTTAATAATCATTTACCTTTCCATAAATATAAAAAAACAATATTAATGTCACGTGGTGTCGGACCTACTACAACTTAACTTTACCAAGTTTTCTTATGGTCCACGACCAACAAGACAAAAAAACACATCACCTTACCTCTTTCTCAAGTATAAGGAGAAGTCTGTAATCATTTCATTTGCATCCATGATCTAGTTAAATTTTCAACAATTATAATTTTACATTATTAAAAATTTCTAAGAAGGTTACTCAAATAAGTAACTTTTACCTTTTCGTCATTTTATAAACCGTATTCGAGTAGCGAATAATACCATCATGATGTTTTCCGTTCAATAGCCGATATAAAATTCACAAGGTGGTTAGTCATAACATCTAATCAATAGTAATTATTTCCAAGCTCTGAAATAATATAAGATACAACCATGTAACTGATTTATCAACATTATGAAATCATTACGTACAACAAGCAAGGTAAAGTAAAATCATCTAAAAATGCAACAAAAATAAGTTATGAGTATTGAATAATTAATGATTACAAGGTGACGAGTGCGGTTACGGTGATGGGTATGCACCTAATCACATGTATATATATCCTTTTAGAAAACATGTACATATGTGTAGCTGAAAACATAATCCCGTAACAACAATAATCTACTTACATTCACAAATCATTTAATAGATCTCAACTTATCTTTGCAATAAAACACAATGAAAATGCAAGGTGTGAAATACTTCCCCCTTAATGAATCATTGTCCCAATGATTTAAATCATGAATTGAAAATAATCAAAACATATCCTTATAGCCCTACTAAGGAAAATTGTCCATGTTTTTACACAAAAAATTGAAACATTTCAGATTTTCATTCTATCATTATTTAGAATTATTGGTTGTAACAACCTTTTAATCAACAAAAAATTCCAAATAGTCAACAATATGACATAAATTTTTTGTTATAGTCAATCAAATTATGAAATAATATCAAATATATCATAACAGATAGTCAAATAACAATTTGATTCATTGGTTGAACTAATAAGAAAAAGTGCAATTTTTAATTCACCCATGTTTTTACCAAGTTGCATAATTTATTAGTTCATTGGTCTTATCGGACCTTACATCGTGTAATTATTCAATTGTTTTTAAAATGCAAGTAGATACTTTCCACTCTTAAGCTTGTTTACCAAGATAATTCTATGGATTTGATCTTATCGAGTGTTCAAACATATGAAATGTGTTATATATTAAACACTTATTTTTACACAAAAGTATGAAAACATCATGCATCATAGGAAACTCGGGTAATAAAGCTAACCTTACATACTATTGGGATTGTTGCTCCTAGAATTTTCAAAAGATTACACACACCCAAGTAACAATTTTGGAAGCCTTGCCACACATTTTTTGCTCCTTTTGGGTTTTACCCATGAAAAGACTTATCAAAAACTTAGGTCTTTACAAAAACTTAAATCGGTCAAGCATTTTTGTTACTCTCGTAAACTGGAATATAATGCATTAAGTAATTATTTCAAAATTACCATTTTCAGATCATTGGAATTTACTTCTTACATAGTTCATATGTTGATAACACCAATCATTAAATTGATCCTTGAAAACTCAAATAAGACCTTTGATAACAACCTAGTTCCAGGTTTGAAGTCATTGGTGAAATCAATCTCACATTTTAAGAGAAAGTTCCTTTATATTCCCTATATGGTTGTTATTTTCTACATGCCTTCAAGGATATTTTTTTCAAACCAATAAATCATTGAGTTACGCTGGGAAAAACAATATTAGTCAATAAGTCATAAGTCCCTAAATGAGCTTAAGTATAACTCCAATTCCATGATGAAGTTAAACAATATCAATAATGTGTTGACATAAATAGGTCTACAGTTTAGACAAAAATTTCTTAGATAGTAAAGAAAAATTTCTCACTCGGTGCTTCAAATAATTACTAGATATAAATAACTCAGTTATACTAGTATTATATTAAATCAGCAATAGGAATTCCTACATAACTTACATGGCATTTCGATAGGAATAACTTGTCCCTCTTCTTGGTAGTTAGCCTCTGCAAAGTGTGCATCATTAGCTGATGTTTATTCCACTGATTATTTTGTGGAAAATTATTAACATAATGTTCACCACCAAAATTGAAACATATTTTGCAGTCCTTTTCGACCGTATGAGTAGTTTTGTTCTGTTATTTATTCCTTGTAATTACAGCCTGTTTTGCTACTTTATTCCTCCTGAAACTCCACATTTTACTGCCATATTTCTTCCACCACTTTTTCCTAGAAGTCAATGGTGAAGAAAAGATGATGCTCTTATTATACTTTTTCTCTTTACAAATTAGAAATAATTACTGATTCTCGTTTCTAGCCCACTATATTTTCCAAACATTTCTTCCATAGTAGAAAATCCATGTTTATCTACTTTGTCTCCCATATTTGGGCTTAATTCCAAATTAGATTCATAAATCCAAAACCTATCATCATTATAAAGTACAACAATCAAATGATTCCTTCGCTAATTGCTATCGATCAATTCGAGTTATTTTACCTCAAACTTATCATTTTCACCCCTTACCAACTACTCCAAGGAAACTATCTGGTTTTGGGTGGCTTGAAGGATTGTAAGAATTTTATCCAACTTCATAACCGTTGAACCGATAATATAATATACTTCGGTTCATTTTCCATGGCACATCTTCTCAATTCCATTGTATTTTATTAAATAAGAATAAGATGTCTAGTTAGCGTAAGGACCCATTAAGTCCAAGAGTTGTAAACCTTCATCTTTGATACCAAAATGTAACATTGTTGTTATACTTAAAAATAATATTCTTAATTAAACCCTTAATTACATTTTTAAGCCTTCAATGGTCTTAAAGACGTAACAAAAAATCCAACATATTAATATTTACAAAATCCCTTAATTATTTTTATGCTGTAATGAATAACATTATTACTTAGCTCACTACTAAGTAATCCAAAATTATTAATATTCCAGAATCCATCTTGACAACATACAATAACCATGTGCAATCGCAACAGTTCTAGATCTATTATGATCTCCTTATCACTCTATGTGAGCATGTATACCATGTACACCTTTTGTTAAACATTTTTATAGGTCCTGAGAACTTGTACATCTTCTTAGTGCCAACTAGTAAAGTATTCAAGTAATTCCCTCTAGCTCAAAACACTACTAAAACAATAAATGGTGAATAAATAATGCAATCATTCATTTACACTACTAAGGGCATAGTTATTACGCATTGCACTAGTAAGCCAATTTCTAGATTGTACACCACTTATGAAACTTATCTTCCATTCATTACACAACCATCTCAATATAGTTAACAAGATTATTTTTCATTGATTAAGTACTTAAGTTTCGAAAACCATTTTAGTTATCTCTTTACATAAGCTATTTAATTCATCATATACTAGGTTTTATCGTATCAATAAATGTCATTATTCACGTCAATAAATCATAGTATATACATTAGAGATCATCTTTAATTATGGTCACATAATATTGTACTATCACAACATATAATTGTCGTTAATGAAGAAGGTTTATCATTCATGTTTTTATGATATAGCATAAACAAACATGCATCTTGTAAGGGAATATTATTTAGTAGTTATTTATTTAAACCTTATCTTAAATTAAACCCATGATTATAATCAAGACATAGGAACAACTAACAAACAATTTCATTTATTTCTAAACACCATGATTATAATAAAGACATAGAAATAATATCCAAGATAAGTTTTTCTAGAATATGTCATTGCAGTTTATTCCACTCACATGGTCAAAATAAACAAATTAGTTTCATATTTTTCTAAGAAATTCCCATGTATCCCTTTTCAATCGGTTTAATACCAATCCAAAACAATAATGCACTTAAAATAAATTCCATGATATTTTATTTTGTAACAAGGGGGAGTTCCATATATCTATTTCAACAAATCAAACTCTTTATCACAGGTATACACAACCAAAATATCAATCACTTATTCCAATAAGAAGCAACCATTGACACGAACTTTCTCGTTGTAGGCATTCTACAAAAACATTATTTTGTTTGGTGAGCTAAAGGAGCTTTAATCCTTTTATTTTCTAATTCCAAAAGAAGTAAAACCCAAAATCCTACTAAATTACAAATCTAACAATAAACCATTCGAGAACTTCAATATGGAATTACCAAGTTTGTAATAATAAACAATATACAATTGTCTTCATTAAATTTGGATCCTTAAGGTAGAAACGGTTACCCAGACGGGCTCGAAGGAATTGTCCCGCACCTATCAATGAATCATAATAAATACCACAACTCTTGACAAGTAAAATAGTTACTAGTTCTTCAAAAACCTAAGGAAAGTTTATATTTTAAAGGTCTTCTGATTAGGTCGACATACATTTAGTTAAATAAAATCTAATTCCTTATCTATACATAAGAACCCATGACAATATAGGTCAATTTACTTACATACTTATTTCAAAATATACATACTCCCATGATATGGCCTTCCTATACAAACCCATAACTAGGATAGAAAGAAATACACCATATTTCAATCACCCATTTAAAAAAACATCGTAATTCAATTTGAGTTGAACATTTGACTAAAAAGAAGAGACAACCCAATTGTTTATCTAAAGAAATGATTTCATGGTGTATTATTTTAGATTGCACTTAAGTTATTTTTAAAATTAAATTAATCCAATAATATGGCATACAAGAACATACCAAAAACATTAATAACCAAGATTTACGATACATATTTGCTTATTGCATTTTTGCATAATTTTTCCATTAAAAATGATGTAACTAAAATGAATAATAAACATATCGTATCAAGCCAAGAAATCAGATGCTAATCAAACACCATGCTCAATAAGATGAAAGTATTTCACAAAAATAACTTTACATAAAACTTTTCAAACATATGAGAAACAATATCATGTACTATTATGGAACTTAATGAAATACAATGAGAATGAGCCTTACTTATATAGGAAAGGAATATCAATCTAAGAGCTAGTCACAATCATAGATAAGGCCATAAATCAAGAAAATAACTCGTCAATAAAGAACTATTCAATACCATCGATTTAGGAAAGAACTATTTATCAAAGATCTAATCAATACCATAGATCAAGGAAAGAACTATGCCTAACAACTAGATAATATCTCCCTAATATCTAAATAAAATAAAATAAATATCCACACACATAAGTGGGTGAGGATAAATACAATAAAGGTAAATAACGTACTTAAGTGAACATGAGTTAAGGTAAATACCTACTCTAACAACCCCTTCAAGTGAAGTTAGGGGCCCAAAATAAAAGTGGCATGTCGGCAAAGTATGAGTCTCGACAACCGGGCCTGATTAGGTACTCATGTACAATATATCCATGAAGAAATATAAAACAAAAAGTAGGAAAGAATCCCACTTGAAGGAAAAAGAAATAATAAGAAGAAGAAGGAATATGTTCTCACGAACACCTCCAAGGATAAATTATAAAACCCCAAGCATGCCACGTAACTCAAGGTAGCGAGGAGATGCAAAAGGATTTGTAAATATGTATGTAACCCGCCGCTGAGTTGAAATGTACTCCAAGTAAAGAACGCCATCCTAAATATCTTTGACAAATGAAATGAATGTGCATCTCAATATGCTTGGTCTACTGGTGCTCAATAGGGTTGTGGGAAATGTGAATTGCACTTTGGTTGTCACACTAAAGTACAATTGGTGAATCCTGTGGGAATCCAAACTCTTTCAATAACTGTCAAAGCCAAAGAATATACTAAATCACGTAATTATTGCCTTGTACTCTTCCTTTGAAGATGAAAGTGCAATAACATGTTTCTTTTTGCACGCCCAAGAAACTGGAGAAGAACCAAGACAAAAAATATATCCAGAAGTGAAACACCTGTCATCAATAGAACCTAGCTAATCTGAATCTGTATATCCAACCAACTGAGTAGAACCCCTAGTGTAGTGTAGGCCAAAGTGAGAAATAACTTGAAAATAACACAAAATCCTTTTAGCATCCTGGCAGTGACTACTATGAGGAGAATGTGTAAACTGAGATACAAGCCCTACAACAAATGAAATATCAAGGTGAGTATGGGTCAAGTACATGAGACTTCTAGCCAAATTATTATACAATGTAGGATCAAAAAGTGGAGTGGTACATGTGGAAGTAAGAGTAACCCAAGACTAAAAAGGAGATGGACTTGGCTTGCAATCAACCATATCAAAGCACTAAAGAAGATCATGGGTGTACTTTTACTAACTCAAATGAATCCTTGAATTTGTTTGAGAAATCTATAATCCAAGGAAATAATGCAATAACCCAAGATCTATCATGTCAAAATATGTAGAAAGAGCCCTATGAATAGTCTGAATGTGGGAAGAAGAACTACTAGTAGGTAACAAATCATCAACATACAAGACAAGTATCACAATATCCTCACAAATATGTTATAGATATACTATATGATTAGAGTGGTAATGAAAAAACTAGTAGATAGAAGAATAGAATCTATATTCTCATACCAAGCCCAAGGGGCCTATTTGAGACCGTAGAGAGACCTTCAAACATCTACAAAAAGAGAAGAATCCTGAAAAATACAGCAAGTTGCTCCATGTATATTTCCTCTTGTAAATATTCATGTAAGAAGGCACTCTTCACATCTATCTAGTCTATGGGCCACCTCGTGATGTAACAAGTACATGGCATTGTGTGCATAAGTTTTCTCAACTAAGTTAATGAAAATAAAAACTAACACCTACTAGTTTTTAAACAACAAAGTTAAAACAAAGTTCAAACCACAATCAAGATAAGAACTAAACAAGGTTAGACACTAACATTTATTATATTAGAACTTTGAACCTAACATGATAATTGTCTAAAAACCTCTATTCTTTCAATTAACAACAAAATTAAATGGACCTATGTAAGCTCCATGGCAATCAAATTGGTTTCTCTTGATATTCCAAGAACCTAGGAATGGGAGCTTATCAAAATTGGGCTACAAGACCTTTTGACTCATCCCATATGACCTAAGCACTTTGGCTAGAAAAGAGGCTTTAGCTCTTCCAAAATGGTGAATTCTCAAGAAAACAAAGGAAAGCTTTTAGTCTATTTTGCTATATGCTTTGCTTTTGTCTTCTCAAGAAGTTTAGGTGTAAGTGTAAAGGTAGGAGGATGGCTCTTTATATAGCCCAATGGATAAATGAAACACTACATCCCTTTGCATGTGGGATAACAAGGATGTTGAGTTAGTTATGGATAAGGGGGTTTAGATAGGGTTGAGTTAACTTTAGGAGGATTTTTTTGTCCTTTAGTGGCTCATGTGGATAAAGGGGGCGTATTAATTAATCAAGGTGATTTAATTAATAGATGTGCAAGCTTAGAGAATATTTTAGAGAAATATTAACATGATTTAGACTATAGAAGGGGATTAAATCAATTGAATATTGATTTATTGGTTTAATGAAAGAGGAAGCTAATTAATTAATAATAATTAATTAGTCTACGTAGTAAGGGAGAGGATTAATTAACAAAAGGTCGTTAATTAGGATATTTGTTGGATAGGAGACTTAATTAATTAGCGTAGTGTAATTAATTAATGAGGATAAGAGCGAAGATGAGCACATTTTACGATATGTCACCAATTTTCAAGAAGGGAGATAATTAACACGGTTTAAGTATTTAAATTGCTTGGGCATAATCATGGGTGTCTACATTTTTCCCTCTTTAGGGTGGTGTAAGTGATGCCATTTCAAAGATAGTAGACGAATGAAATTTTGAAGGGATAGAAGAAAAATTAGTAGGAGGGAGAGATGCCCCCTCGAGCATCGATGGGGTGAGGAAGGAAGGTGATTGATGATCGAAAATGGTGAGAAATAGATAGAAGAATGGGTAGGGGCAGAATTCCCCAGGTGAAGCAGAAGGAAAGTGGTGAGAGGAAAGTGATGTAGAAGAAATATGGAGTGGAGAGAAAATATTAGCCTTTAGCCTCTGTATTTGAACAATTTCAGTGTCATCATATTGCTAAGAGATCTACGTCATTGGTCCTTATGAAAAATATAAGCATACGACAAAAGTAGAATGACATGAAAATCCATACTATGAATGATTTTCCATTGCTAAAAACACTAACTCCATGTAACATACAACAATGCAATGCAATACGAGAAGGAAACAAGCTCATTTAACAGGGAAAATAAGTATGAACACACATATCCAACCCAACAATGGTCAAGACAGTTGTACAAATGTTTTTTTATCAAGCTGAAGAGATCCACATGTTCGTGATTGACGACAAGGGTTAAAAATGATGCCCCGAGCAAGGATATATGCAAGGGGAAATGATAATGGACATTGGGTCCAAGTAAAAAGCGTTGTGCGCAACAAAATAGCACCAGAAACAAACCTACCCTAGAGTACGAGACGAAGTAAGCGGCTTAGCTTTGTGAATGGTTGTGAATCTGGTAATCTGCAAGTCGTATTAATTGGGGAAGATGTGAAACAAACTAGTAGGATATGGAGAGAATACCATGCGCAAGACACAAGTTTTAGCTGTAATAAGCAGGTTACCTATTTTTGTAGGTTTTGTACTTTTAGGATTTTGTGAAAATTTTTGCCCTGTTTTGGAATTTTGAAGTGATATATATATATATATATATATATATATATATATATATATATATATGTTTTTGTTTTCTATTTTCCAAGATGCGGTGGACAGTAGAAGAAAATAGAAGAAATAGAATGAAGGGCCTAGGCACAACAAAACATGCTCCAGGTGGAAGAAAGAAGAAACAAGCAACAAATCATGTCCTTGTGCAGTGGAAAAGTTAATAAAATAATTATTCTTGAAAAATAATTATTTACGAGAGTGTGGATAAGAAGAAAAATCGCATAGGAGAAATAAAATGGTCATAGTGGGAAGAAATGGGTATTGGACAACAAAAATGCCCCAATATGATGAAAAATAAGAGAAAAATAATTATTTAATTAAAATAATTATTCAACGGTGAATAGAGGAGAAAATGGCGGTCAAAATGAGCCTCCAAGAACTCATGATGGTGAAAAACAGGTTGATATACCCCACCCGAGGGGGTAAATCACCACGACCAGTTCATTTTAACCGACCACTATTGAGTTTTTACCATGAGGCTCTGACAGTGACAAGGATGATGGTGATCGCATGGGACTAATTGAGATGGGCAGACACAGTCCAAGGGTACCAATGGCATGCTGACGATGGCACCTTTGTGAGTATTTAAACCTTCTTCATCAATTTTGTCATTAATGCCCTAGAATTAGGAATTAGGGCTAGGAGGCACATAGGGCATGCGCATGCACAGCGCAGTGTGCTTAAAGGTGGTGCATGCACCTTAGGGTGCTTGCACGCATGCGTAGGTACACTCAAATGCACACACGTGCATGTGCATGTACCACATATGTGTGCACACTAAGGGGGTATGGAGTGCACACACTAAGGGGGTATGCACGCATGCACGCGTGCGGGACACGAGTGATGGCACATCTATTTTTATCTTTCTTCTTTTCCTTGCTATTATTTTGCACCACGGTTTCTACCATGCACATCCCCTTTTATAGGCATAGTTTCTTATTGGTGGTCACCACCTCAACATTGCAGAGGTTATCTGTGGTATTAATGTCTCAAATATGGGTATACATATTTCCTTTTGAGTCACATGCTCAAATTCCTCATTGCACATGCCTTAAAAGTGGAGGCAACCATTAAGGGATTTATTCTACATTATCAACAGTACATGCATTTTTCTCGAGCATAAAAAAATCTAAATACAAACAAAAACTACTCAAAATTGGATTCAAGATTAGAAAATTTACAAAAACCATGTATGGTTAGGAACATACAATCTGGTGAGGACTGTCTTCACCCTATCCTACAATTTTTCCCAAGGGTAATTTCTACATATTTATCAACATTTTCATATCTATCATCATTATTACAACATTAATGTTATCCAAAATGGTGCCCCAGCTCATTTTTGTGGCTAACTCCTTGTGTTCTTGCCTCTCTTGTGCCTCGTCTACATTTTTTGATTTTCAGGCACTCAAGGCTTTCTTGAAATGGCACCATCAGATAGAGCTCTCTCTCAGCTTTCCAGAAAGGTAAATTTTGCCTCCTAACTCCTTATATTTTTCAAGTTATGGCTCAGCAGAGTTTTTGTGGAAAATTTTCCCATTTGAGCCCATGCACCAATAGGAAGGCTGCGACGTGGCAGAGGAGTTCGGGGGTCGGAGGCAAATTTGAAAATTTTCCAAGTATTTTGGTCGAAGGTTCAAATGGAAATTTTTTCCCGTGGGGCCCGCGGACCAATCAGGTTGTGACACGTGTCACAAGGGGGAATGAAAATTTTGCTAAGTGTTTGAGAAGGGAAAATTTTTGAATTTTGGCCCGCGGCCAATGGGAACTCGACACGTGTCGAGGGAGGCTCATGGCGTCGGGGCGAAATGGAAATTTTTGCTAAGTTTGTTGTAAAAGTTTCAAAGGCCAAAATTAGCCCGCATAGCCCACACCCAATAAGAATGGGCCACGTGTCCGTTGGAGCCCGAGCGGCGGAGGAGAGGGTGAAATTTTCACTTAGTGTTTTTGCCGAGTTTTCAATGGGGTGAGTTGGAGGGTTGGCCCGAGCCAACCGGAGGAGGACACGTGTCCTAAGGAGAAGGGGAGTGTGGAGCTCGGGGAGGATTTAGAAAATTTAGCAAAAGTTTTGGCCGAAAAACTAAAAGGTAAAGGTTTTCCCCGCGCCCCTGTCGACGAACCAAATGATGCCACGTGTCCCAAGTGGCGGGCGTGGGGAAAATGAATTTTTTTCCAAAGTGTAAGAAAAGTCAAAATTTTCAAAGGAAAACCCACGGAAAGGGAAGGAGAGAGAATTGCGTGGCCAATCAGCACCCGACACGTGGCATCCGACCAGCGGAGCGTGGAGAATTTTTGAAATTTTTTCCAAAGACAAAAAAGAGGTAAAATTTGAAATTTTTTTCTCACCGATCCGTTTTTGGGCCGTTTTTGCCCTAAATATTCAAACGATCATATCTTTTGATCCAGAACTCAGATTTTTGCATTCTTTATATCATTGAAAAGCTGTTAAAATTCTCTACATGATTCCATGGTCAATTTCTAATTTTGGTTTAGTTTGAAGGGAGAAAATTTAAAAACGGTTCTGGTACGTGTCCATGGCCAGAAATGACATTTCAACAACCAAATTTAATACAGAATGGGTCGCATTCTTCTCCAATATGGTCAAAAATGATAGGGTATGGGTTTTTAAGGTCCTCCATGCTGTTTTAATGCATTTTCCATCAATGAGGAATGGGCTCCCACATTTTTACATTTTCTCTCTCCTGGGCTCGACCCATGCATTGTAAAAGCTAGATTTGGCTCATTTCTTGATGGTTGAACACTTTTTGGCATTGAAAACTTCTTCTTTCACCTCCAGCAAGTGATAGTTGTAAGAATCAGACCTTTTTCACAGTTTGTAACAGGTTTATACCTCTTTGATGGTGGAATGCAAGAGATTTTTTCATGAAATTGACAGTGCAAACTCTGTGAATGCTTTCAGTCCTCTGTTTGTATTGTTTTACTTCATTTCAAGACCTCTAATTGCATCTATCAGCTTGTGTATGTTCTCCCTTGTTGCATTTCATGAAATTGTGTCTATTTACATGGAAAAAATTGTTTCACCACTCCTTTGGTGCATCACCATCATTAGTTAGTTTCAATTTTTGCATTTCTATCCCTGTCTCCTTGCAGTTTAGAGTAGGATTAGGATCTGAACCTCTGTAGTTGTGCAAATACTAGATCTAATCAGAGGAGTTTGAGGAACCAGCCTCTAATCTGGAGATTCCTCTCTCAGTTTCACAAGTCCCACACTTGGAGAGAGGTTTCCATGTTGTGCAATCACACTGGATGCCTAAAACATCAATTTAGAACCTTGATTTGCATCCAGGGGTGCTGCTGATTTACAACAACAATTACTATATGGTTTCATATTCAGATTGACTCATTTTGGCACACTTTTAGGGGGCATGAAGTATTTCATTCTCTCATTCTCCATGGTACTTAATTTCACTTCCAGTTTTGGATGCATTAGGGCATGGATATCCTTTTCCCCCTTATATTTTGGCATAATCGGTCCTATTTAGTTTCTACTTAGCAACACGACACATGTGAAGAGTATGGTGACACTTATTTATCTTTTCTATTATGTGTTTTAAGTTACAAAATTGGGCTTATATACGTCTGTAACGATATATTCCATGGGGTTATATAAATAAGTGAAGTAGATGAGTTCTTTGTGGGTAGGATATCCTACCCTTTTTATAATTAAGGGGATAATATTAGAGTTGTTGAATGGATTTGAAACATGGTTTTCCTCCTTAGAAGGGGTTATTCAGATCCCATCTTTAATTCTTCTCTTTGGAATTTGTGTGTTGGGTTGGTACACCTAACACATCAACCTATCCTCAATACAATTAGGGACTGATCACCCCCAATTCTTCATCAAAGTTCAACAAATTCAAAGAACAAGAATGGGAGAACATTCCCTCCATAAGAAAAATATGTGTATTCCTTCCATGTTTTACATCTCTTTTGGATATTATTATTGCACATTCATTTACAAAATTTTCATTTTATTTTGAGTTAAAATTCAATTTCCTACCTTAGAAATTAACTACACACTCGATTTTTGTTTTGGAGTGTGCCAACACCAACACAATGGGATACTACAATTTTTTTATTGCAATCAAAGAAAAATAATTTCTACACACTTAGGTATCTTTTCCTTTAATAATGTAAATTTCATTTCATACTTAAAGGGGGAATGCATTCACTCAATTTTGGAAATATATCCTTTGACACTACATGTCTTGACATTGCACACTTGCATGTAAAAATACACCCTCCTCATTCTTTCTTAACATATCTTGGTAGCTCTTTAGATAATTTTTTTGATCTTCACATACTTATTAGTCACGAGTTCCTAATATTTTATAACATAAAATGCATCTAAATACATCCATCCTCGACCCAAAGCTAAATTGTGATTTTTGTTGGGTTTATAATATCATGTGAGAAGCTATTTATTTATGAAACCAATCAAAGATTTTATGTTTTTGGTTTATAGATTATTTTTAAAATATAAACATGTTGGACCCAAATGGTTCAGATTTTAAGAGTGGATCATGACCACCCACCTTGTATATAACAAGGTGATCTCATTAGAGATCGAGTTACACATGTTATAACATGCAAGCGAGCTATATGTGCGAGATGATTATAGATAAAAGATGTGAATGAGGTGAAACTCATGAGAAAATGTATGAGGCAATTTGTAATCATTTTTGAAGGTGTAAATTTATGCGGAAATAGTGGGAGTGTTGAGTGAAAGTTTATTCTAATAAAGATGAGAAATTTACAATATTTTTCTTTACCTTCCATGGTTTTCCCACTTATATCTTGTGTCTCTGTGTACATTTACTTTATGTTCATTCTGTAATCTACATTATAAACATCTAAATCTATGTTCTTAATTACTGTACTTCATAAACCCACAATATTCAAGTGATTTATATTGTGGATTAATAGTTTGTAACATTATTCATGCCTTAAATTTTCTAACATGGTATCGTAGCTGGTGTATTTGCATATACAAGTTAGTTTTGGATGTTTTTGATTTATATGTGTGAAGAAAATTGAAGTTTTCAAAACTTTGAAACCTTAGCTTTCATCATGGTATGCTTAAATTTTATCAGTTTCAAAACTCCAATCCCGCCAAAATAATGAGAATGATTAATCGGTTTAGTTTATCGGATATTGCTTTGGTGCATTTGTTTCTAGCCTCCACTACCATTTTTGTGTATAGATCTGTGTTTTTCACCACCCGTGATCTTTTTATAAGTTTATCATGCTTTTGTGGAAATTTCTATGTACTTTGTGGCTTCTCTAGTCTTCTATCATATTTCACATTTTCATTTCATGATTGTCGCAAGATAGGTTAATAACGTTAAACGATTCGTGAAGGTTTAGAAGAAAGAAATGTTACTCATTCATAATCATAGCTAGGTGTACACACATTTACCTAAAAATGATAAATATTCTTACGCGTAGTTGTGAAGATGACCTCATAACATTACTAGCCTCGAAGAACTTACGGGATTGTGTTACGTTATTATCCTATTTTGTGCCTATGTACTAAGTTGTATTCTTACAAGGTTTTATGATTCCATGTTTAGATTCCTTTCTATTGCTATACATTCTATTGATAATGTAACTTAATTTCTTGTTGGAAGTAACAATTAGCATGTATGGTTGAAGTTATTCATGGTTTCAATATATTATTCATTATATGGAAATAGTGATGATTGTTAAATGTGCTAACTCTTTTGACATTGATGATCATTGATTGAGAAACGAGAAGGGACATTCTAATGAATCAAGTAAAATTTGGTCTTAATTAAGTGTAGGTATAAGTATCTTATTGATATAAAAGTTTGTGTAGTAAATTATTAAACTATTGTATATTGTGATCATAAATTGTTTATCGGATAGATGGATTTGATGCTTTAAATTAGATCAACCAATATATTTTATTTAAAAAATCATACTAACAATTTGTGTGATGGAATTATTGTTTTTTATTGTTGTTAAGACGTCCTTGGATGGGAAGACATTAGTATGAAGAGGAAAGGAAACTATTTATGGTTTATAGTTTTTGATCATATTTGAATGTATTAGTTCTATGTTGTATGACATTAACCATACTTACATGTTTTGATTTATTTCAATTAAACCATTAACATGTTGCTAAGGCCTTGCTTTATTTGCATTGATCAAACTAAAACAACTATAATTGATTGGTTATTGGATTTGGTTGAGTTAATAATATTAAATTTGAATAAGAGTCAAATAGTATTTTACATGGTTTAATTTGAAAGGGTGACTTGGTCGAATTAGGGCACATGTAAGGTTACTTTTTATTTTATTTTATTCCCTAACCAATCATATCTTTCAAGTTGGACATTGGAGGGAAACGACGAGTGGGAAGTGTGGCACTAGAAAACATTAATTACATTTAATTTACCCCCATAGATTTCAGGGAATGGGAGGCTTCCTCCATAAACTACCATGCAAAAAATTGTTTCATTTTTACTCTCCCTTGCATGTATTCAAGCTCTTATGCCTCTCTTCCGAGATGCTGCATGCATTTTCCATTCTGTTAGTTTGTTGAGTTATTTTAGGAAGCATATAATGGAGGATTTAACAGTCTTAATCGTGGATGTTTTTGGGTTATTTATTATTCTATATTCAAGTTATTCTTTTAGATTTTCAAAGAAAAATTGTGGGATATTCTTTGTGAGCTTCAAGTTTGTTTCACCGAGTTTAACAAGCATAGTTATTGTTATCCTAAATTCACCTATGGCTTAATTTACATAGAACATCAAAAATGGACTTAGCCATTTTACGGGTTTGTGATGGTCAAATGGATGTCAAATTTCCAAGCCTAAAAACACTAGTTGTTGGCATTCAAAAACCTATGGGAGACTAAGTCTTAAATAATTGGCGAAGTTCCTATTAAAAAGCCATAGTAAAAAGAAATTAAAAACCCAATTAAAAACCCACAAAACAAATAATAAAAGGGCTAGTGTTGTGTAGAAATGATTAAAGCCGTGGTGCAAAGGAATTAAGAGGATACATGGAAGAAGATCAATGATTTAGGTGGGCTACTCGTGTCGGTATTCCAAAGTAGTTGCCAAGTCAATTGGCTTATTTAGACTTCAAGTCTGCAAGATAGGCCACCATTCATATTTTTTCGGTCTCAGTTAAGTCAACCAAGGTCAAAGGGACAAGCGACGTGAAATTCAAAAAATCCAAAATTTGTTTAAGTCCTTAGGACTTAGAAATTGTGATGCAAAGAGTTATTTAGAGCCATCGCATTCTCTCTTTCTTCATAGTTTAAAAAATGTGAAGGTCCATCCAATCAGATCCAAACATGAAGAAGACATAATGAAAGGTGTTGATACAAGTGAAGTGTATGGATCTTTTCTATTGGCTCGCACTTCACAATTTTGAGAAGGATTATTCAAAAGTATGACATCGCATAAAGGCATGGAGATTTCTCATTGGTCAAAATTTTATAAATGTCAGTGGCAGTAAATCAAAAGGATTTATTTACAATGTACATGGAGCCTTCTCATTGGATCACACTTTGCAATGGTTAGTCAAACAAAAAAATAAAAAGGAAGTGTGGCTATTTCTCATTGGCTTGTGTTCCTAAGGGAATGCCAAGGGTATGAAATGTGAAGAAGCATGGAGCCCTCTCATTGGTCCATGTTTCACAATTATTAGTTAGAGGCTAAGTACAGTATGAATCCCAAAGGAATGTGGCAAGATCTCATTGGCTCGCATTTCAAAAAGAACAGGAAGGGAGCTAAGGACAATCTTTTAGTGTGAAGTAATGTGGCAGGGACTTATTGGTCTGTATTTTTTAATACGAGAGGATATTTTAAATCCAAAGTAAAATTTAAATAAAAGAAAGGAAGAAAAGGAAATAAAATCCCAGAAACCCGAGCCAATGAGGAAATGAAACTTAGAAAAAGAAAAAGTAATGCACACATGGGCAGAGGGAAATCTCCAAGCTAATCAAAGGCTACCACTTGTCAAGTTTTGTGCTTTCATGCATGCAAATATTCAAATGCTGATATCTTTTGATTTTTTGCTTCAAATAAAAAAATTAGTCTCATTCAAAATATTTCCTCAAGCAATCTAATTTGGAATCATGAGAATCATATTTTGGCGTGAATTGAAAGGAAAAAAGGAGGAAAAATGGTTTGAGATAATTATGAACAATTGTAGATGGATCAACCACTTAATTTAATGAAGTATGGGGCTTTTCCTTCTTCTACAAGAAAAATAAACTTGGGGAACACACTTGACAAGTCATGTTGCAGGGAAGGACAAAGATCTTTTAATCATGAAAAGATCAAATCTGATCTTCTTCCTTCTCTCTTCTCGTCTTCTCTCTTTCTTCTTCCTTATTCTATATATGTAACTAGAAATTATGTAAAAGGGGGCTCTTTGTTGTAACGACACTATGTCAAAATATTGGCCGATTGCTCATAAGTTTCAGACCTCTAACTTGGTCTCTACAATGTAATATTTCCTTATGTCATGAAAAATTAGAATTGTCCATATTTTGGGCAATATAGAATATTTTGTGGCACATTTGTCTTCCCTATCTCATTTTATTTTCATTTCTTGCCTTTCTATTCTATTTTGGCATGTTGTGTGTATCTCCTACTTACAGATCCATTTTTCTGTGTTATCAATGTGAAGCAAGGTTTAGTCTACATGGTTATTATCTGTGGCACATCTGTCTACCCTCTCTCCCATGTTTTATCACTTTTCTTCTCCTTTTTGGGAGATCTCACAATTTTCTAGTGCTATCACCACTTATTATCTTAAGATTTCTCTTTATGCATCTTTTTAACCATCTCTCTCTCCATGGTCCTTTGACATGGTTAGTTAAGGATTATTTAGTTGTATTTTACCTTAGGAGTATTTTTAGTATTAGATTAGGTAGAGGACTAACCTTCTCAAGAGGTTGATCTCAAGTAGCAAGTCCCACAACTTGAGAGATCATACCATGTTACCCAAAACATTGATTTCTCATCCACAATTCATGACATATCGAGGCTGCTATTTTTAGTGATACTAGTTATATTTCCCCCAATCTAGATATTTTGTGGTGAAATAATTTAATGTTGTACAATTTTCCATCACACCAAAATCTTGAACTGATGGTGGAGAGGGATCTCATCGTGTTAAATAGCTTACACCAACACCCTCCCACATGATGGAGTTGGGTATACACCCAATCAGGCCCAACAACATTAGGAGGAAGTGACATTGGGAATTTCGAGGCGATTATCGAGCTAGGCGTTAAGTGCACCAACCCTAGAGTAATCTTGAGATGGGTGACCTCCCAGGAAATTCTTGGTGTCACTACCTCCTAATCTGTTGGGCCTAATTGGGTGTATACCCGGCTCCATTGTGTGGGAGGGTGTTGGCGTAGCAATTGTTTAACACGATGAGATACCTCTCCACCATAAGTTTGAGCTTTTGGTGTGACGGCAAGTCATGCAGCTCTAATACCATGTACAATTTTCCATCACACAAAAGCTCGAATCGATGGTGGAGAGGGATATCATCGTGTTATACACTCTTTACACCAAAAATGTATGTTGAATGTTAAATGATTTTTATTCTAAATGTGTGTTTTGTTTTGTTGAAATTTTACTGATGCTTTGTATTTGGGTTAATACTTGGTTTTGGGTGTTCATATTTTTACTTGGATGTTTTACTTAAGGAAGATATGAATAGATTATTTTGAGAGATTAAAATCTGTATGTATTATGTGTGCAAGTTGGGTATTTGTTACCCACACTCTTAGTTTTAAGCCACTATACGTTGGCTAGCTTCTCGCATTTGTTTGGGTTTTAGTCTCTGTTGAAGGTTTCTTTTATATTGGTCATGCTAGAGCTTGGTAAGCTCCATAAATCATGACATTAGTAGATATATGGGACTATATTTTGGGTATGCCATTTTGAAAACCATACTTGGCCTATTTTTAATCAATGCAACTCTATTATTTCTTTATGTTTCCATTTAAGTTGAAAGATGATTAGGAAAGGTTGTATTTGGTTTACCTTAAAATATTTAATGAATGAACTTGTAAGGGTATATCGTATTGACAATGGATGTATTTGAGGTATGTACATTCATAAGGGAGGCTTATGATTATGATTATGTTTTCTTTAGTTAGTTGAATTCTAATCAATCCCATGAATTTCTACCTAAGGGTATTTTTAAACATAATTGTGAAAGATACATGGTTGATTGTATCTATTTTTATGCGGAAATGTGACTTTGAGTCACTATATTTTGATTGGATGAATTCAATTTAATCCAAACACTATGAAGAGAGTGTCATTTACCATACCAATTTTAAATAAATTTGGACTTTTAGGTCCCAAATTCCCTTAATGTTGTGATAGTTTTATGGGTGTGTGTTTGTAATGATTATAGTTTTTTCTTTTCGGTTTTCTATTCTTGGGATGATTGATTTAACCAACTGAAACAATATTCATTTCTCTCACCTATTTTTCATTTGAATAGAATGTTGATAGAGGGATTTTATCCTTCATAATTTCAGTTTGATGGAAATGGTTATCTCCATGTTGAGTTACTATTTTATAATCTTATTCTTATTATCAAGTATGAAGGGAAATCATAGTTGATTATGATTTGGTGATTGTGAATAGTAAAGTATAAACCTAGTTGGTTAAGAATGCTTGACTGTTTCTTATTCATTGATAAGATTATATGTTGGTCGAAGATGAACATAGATGGATGATTATTCTTTGTTTGATATTTTTAAGGTTGTAAACATTTAATGATTATTCAAATGGACTATGTCAACCTTAATGGGTAGTGATTATAAAAAGGTTATGAAAGAGTATTGTCTTCCTTCTGATTTGTTTGAAATATATATTGTCTTGTAAAATTTTGACATTTGTTTGATGTCTTATAAACAAAAAATATATATTCATTGTTTCATTCTTAAAAATATAGACAAGGAGATATATATCTATGCCAGTTCATTGAACTGACCATGTACATCTATCATTTTTATCTTTCATATTTCAGGAAGGATTAAGTATTTCGAGAAGATAGATTGGATTGTTACATGCATACTTGATATGCGATATATTTATGACTGATTTGTAAACATTGATTTAATGTACATTTTAAACTTGAATTGTATCAAGAAAAATATATTCATGATATTGTAAATGACCATTGGCCAATTATATTATCTTGAAATAAATGTTGTACTTTTGGACATAAAATTATTGTACTTTAGATCATGATAAATCTTGTTATTTTTATGTGATGTAAATAATGAAGTTGCTGATTTGCAAACTGTTGTACTTAAATAGATTGTGAAATAAATTGGTCCTTATTAATTAATTGTACTTGCTACACTTTTGATCTACTTTATTAAATAAAAGGAATGATAATCATGATATCATTTATTAATGATTAATTTATGAAGTTATCAAATAACATTGTTTAGAACAATGGTACAAGAGTTGTGAAATACGATACTATTTCTAAGACTTTATTGTAATAAGATAAAATTAATTATTGTATAATTACAAGTACCACTAATTAATAATTGATTGAAAAATTGTACATGATATGACACTAGTTGAGTGACATAATGATGGAAAAGTACATTTGTAAAATTGATGCAAAACAATAAATATGGATTAAATAATTAAATAAATCTTAATGGTTCTACAATGTAATTATTCACAAGTGGAAGATTACTTGATTTGATCTTGTTGTAGATGGAATGAAATTATATATAAAGGCTTAGGATGATTACCTAAACCTAATAAGATGGTTAAAATATAAAGGATACTTAACGATGAAAGTTTTAAAGTGAAACTAAGAGCTTGTAATATGAAACAAAATTAATAAATGTGTTATTAACAAATGTCATCAATCTTATATTATGATTTAGAACACTTATCATTATGCCTATCTTATAACGTCTTAGGTATTAAGTTGGTATGGAATCTAAGTCCTGCTTCTTGGTATGGTTGTAGTCTAACCATGCTATCTTAGGATGGCTATGGGAAGGGTAATGATTAACCTTTGACAAAATTCAAAGAGTAATCATTATCTTTCCCATAGGGTTCTTAAGTTGGTATAATCAACATCTACCCATATAGAGAGGGAAGACCTAGACTCTAGGCCTAATTAAAACATAAATTAATACACTTAACTATTAAGATGAATCCAGATAACTGTGTGGGATGAATGATTGTTGATGGGACAAGTTTCGTGTAATTTTAGTGTAGTCATAAAACTAATCATGCAAAGTATAGATTGAAAAATTTGGCTTAAGTTGTGTAATTTTTGAATACATTGTCATATCACATGGTTCCTTGTTAACAATGTGTGATGCCAGCTGAATTTCAAGTAATCTAATTTTTGGTAGACACTCAGGAATTACATCAGTTCACAAACCTAACTAAATAGGTTGACCAATTACATACAAGTTATGTATACTCAAAAATAATAATATAAAGGGGATCGGGTAGATCTAAATGACCTTTACCGCTGCACATGGTTTTGGAATGTTATCGGATGTATTAAAAGCTAGATTACTTGCTGGATTTTTTTTTGGAAAAGGTAAAAATAGTTTTTCTTTGAAGGCAAAAAAATCCCTTTACATAGAGAGAAGCAAGGTTAAATAGATAAAAAAACAATAAGCTAAGGAATCATAGTAAAAAAAAATTGACAAATGGCCACCTCAAACCAGAGAAAGACCAAACCAAGTTTGAGATACTAACCATTACAATTTTCATACTTCTTATAAATAAAGACAGAGACTAACAAAACTAAGAAGTAGAACATAGGAACTAAGAACAACAAAAGGACAACAAAAGGCCAACCATTAGTTCTCCTTGCGCTTTGAAATCCATGTTGTGAGTTATAGCACTCATCTCTTTGTTCTTCATACCAACCACTTTGATGATCACACATTTTGGAATTTTCTCCTCCTTTTCCTCAAGATGGGTGTCCACAATCTATCATCTGCATTTCCATCAATATCGAGAATCGATGGTGTGTTCAATTTGAGAACTACTAAGGAAAAGTTCCATATTTTAATTTTTGTTTTCCAATTTAGCCACTTGATCCTGAAGGATAAAAACCCTCTTCTCATAGATGAAAAATTCAACATGTATGCCCCCAATTATCTTGTTCTAAACTTCAATTTTATGGTGGCACTCCGTCAAATCCTGGATAAAATTATTGTTAATAGTAAGAACAGCGTCAACGGTCAAATTGACTCTCATTAACATTACTTCCCGAGTCCATGAAATATATCTCTGCTGCAGAGCACTCACCCACATCCTGAACACCACTTTTTAGATTACATAAAACATTGACAATCCCTTATGGGGTGTCTTTCCCTTTATTTTTCTTCATCCACTTTATGGTTGTTGCTAGGGTTTTATGGTCAGACTTGGTGTCACTAGAAACCAATGAATAGACATGGATATTGGGTTTACCCTTTTACACTAAAAGGAGAATCATACCCAGATGCAATGGAATATCAATTTTATTATTTTTAAAATAAGAAATCGTTGATAACAGGGACCTATAGAGGAAAAAATCTAGACTCATAGCCTGATTCTGTCAGAGGTAGTTTAGGATGGAAAGGTGATAAGAGAATATCTTCCTAAATTTTCCTTCTAGAGTCAAATATTTCATCACAACAAGACAAACATCGACCAAACGATCATGGAGACATGTACGAGCAATGATATCATCATAAGAAAAAATATGTTCACCAGGATAAAAAAGTGGCAATCTCATGTTTCCTTCTAGTTTTATCTTTAAAATTTTTGAGACCTTCCATAGTAAGACTTGATATCTCAAATATTGATTAGAAGAAACCCTTATCTCAACCCCCGAGACTCGAAGTTCACCTCAACCAAAGAATTTATAAATTCAATAGAAAGTAAGGGATTGTTGCCTCTTATTTTCTAGATATACTTGGTGAAGCCAGATCTAAGTAACAACTTCTAAAGGGTGGAGTCATTTTTAGATGAAGGAAGGAAGTTGGCTTAGTTCTGACCTGTCACCACCCATTGTTTTCCAAGCACACTGTATCCCTTTGAGATCAAGTAGAGTGGAGTCACTAATATCAAAATGCTTGAATAAATACTAATACACATAATTCATATCCTTTTCAAAAAAATAGTATCTTTTTAAAATCCCAAGCGTGTGAAACTCGGTTTTCATCATTACACTACCTCCGAGGTTGAATCATCATTTATAAAATTTAAAATGATTTTCCAAGGTATATGTGTCCTTGGCCACATCATAAATTTAGTCATGTTGTTGTAATGATTGAAAATCACATCAACAAGTTTATTACCGCTCTGTAGGTGTGTTGGATATCCACTTTGTCGAATGATTCCAACATCACCCAAGATTCCTTGATGATGTTAATAAGTTTCCACCCACATTTTCTTTGATCCTTGAGTGCATTGATAACACATAAGGAATCACCCTCTATGATGATGGATTTAATATTTAGATCCCTGCACAACATTATGCCCCAAAGCATAACCTTAAATTCTACATAATTATTAGAGTGGTTACCAAGGGGCCCAACATAAGCACCGAGACATCTACCAAAATGATCACGCACCAGACCTCCCCCTGGTAGATCTCTCCTTTTGTTTAGTAGACCCATCGAAATTGAGTTTGAAACATCCTTTAGGGGGTCTAGACCACTTAACTTTATGGACATCCTTCTCCTTCTCTAGGCTTCTAGGGATAATATTCATGCTACTAAGAATGCTTTTTTCCCATGCTAGACAAACCTTGGATGATTTGATCTTTAAAATTTGGGAATTTTCTTTAAGATTTTGTCTCACTTTTTCAATAACCTTATTCAGGCTTGAAACTTTGTTCCTAAAAATCGATTATTTCTTTCAATCCATAGTCCCCAAAGAGTATGAGGAGTGAAAGTTTTCAAATTTCTCTGGTCATATCGTATTGGAAATTGAAACTCCATTGGTCTATGAGTAGGACCACATCCCTAGGAAGAACTACGTAATTCATGAAAAAACTAACGAAACATAGAAGACTTGAAAGAATCGGGAAAATTCGAGGAAGAGATGTTGAATTAACTCTTTTACATTTGTAAAGACTACATATGTTAGTAATGATCATCCCCCTCTTCCTTAATCTATCCATAGTTAGAATATTTATTTTAACCAATTTCGAGAATTTTTTATTTTTTATTTTTAGGTATGAGATTCTTATTCCAAACATTCCTCCGAAGATATTGGGTTTTATGTTCTCAAAGTTAATAAATTAACTGACTTGAACTCATATTACCACCGAGTCCATGGTTCTCCATATCAACTCATCTTGGGCTCTATGTAGGGGTATGTGATATTCCTTGAGGAGCTGATTGAGTTCTTCAAAGGGCTGTAAATTCCCTAGATAGTGAGGGGGTGGCTGGAGTTGAACCCACTTCCTTTCTTCATTCCAATAGCTACAAACCAACTCCCCCAATTCTGTTTGAAGAAATGCCTAAGATCACTCCATGGTTCTTCAGTCTTAAGGGCTTTATCCTTAATCCATGGGTCTTCCCATAATATTATCTTAGTACCATCCCCTAGGTTCCATTTACTCCCTTTGACAAGTAACTTCCTAGTTTGACAAATATTGCTCTAGAAGATTGACACTTAGATAGATCCAAATTAGAGAAGAGATCCAAAGTTCCACCAAAGTGCCGCAAATATTTCACTTTCAAAATATTGATCCAGGTTCCCTCTTCTCTATGCAATCTCCAACCCACCTTGGCTATAAGAGCTTGATTCATGAATTGAAGATTCTTCAATCCAAGACCTCCTATATCCTTGGGTTGTGTGACCTTATCCCAAGAAACTAAAGGGATTCTATTCTTTTCTTGATCCAGTCCATAAAAACCTTTTTGTATGCCTTCAATAGCTTTCCTAACTCTCACAGGTAAAGTGAATATGGACATGATGAAAACAACAATACCCTATAAGCAGCTTTGAAGAAGTTGGGTTTTTCCGTCATGTGACAATAATGAGCCTTTCTAAGAGGCAAGTTTTTATGAAACCTCTCTATAAATTTGTTCCATCCCCCTTCCTCTAGCTATTTTCCACAGAGAGGCATTCCAAGATATGTATCCAAGAGAGTTTTTATACTACAATCCAAAATATTAGCCAACCTGGTCTATTTCTCCTCCCTCACATTTATGAAAAAAGAAGCTCTTCTTGAAGTTAATAAATTTCCTAGAGAATTCTTCATATTGTTTAGTAATATTTTTGAAGGCACGAGAACACCTGGACAACACCTTGATGAAGTAGAAGCGTGTCATAAAAAAGATGTTGTAAAAATTGATTACTTGATGGATTATTATTATTGTATTATAAAATCATTTTTTTATATGTAATGGGATTAAAAGGTTTATTTATTTTTTTAAATTCCCTTAATTTAGAAGTTGAATAACATTGGGTGTTACATTTTGGTATCAGAGCTATAGGTTAAAATAACTCTTAGACATAATGGGTCCTTACACTAACACTAAACTCATTTCTTGTCTAACAAAACAATATGGTTAGGGAAAGGGAAATGTTGTTAATAATCAACCAAATGGGGCTGAGGCTGCCACAACCTAGAATCAGATGAGATACTTATTATGATGCAAGAAACTTGAAAAAAATTGTTGTTTTGGAACATCATGTATTTTTTGAGGATGATGACATGAAAAATGAGGAAATTGAACAACCTAAGGGTTCAACAATAATAATGCTATAATAAGAATGAAAGTGCAACAAACAATAATATTGTAAATAATAATGCACATGTTGCAAATAATAATTTTAATGATGTAAACGAGAATGAAAATGTTGTAGATCTAAACGCTACAAACTAGAACCAACCAATAAAAAAGAGAACGTTTGAAAGTAGATATGTCAAACAATATCAAGTGAATTAGTCCTCCAAAGTTTGATGGAAAATTCCTAGGAATGAAGACCTCATTCGAGTGAGATGGATAAGTATTTCGCCATCCAATTTTTTGGAGGAAATAAATGCACTTTGGGAAGCATACCATCTCTCCAACAAGGCTTCCTCATCACGGGAAAGATAGAAGGTATAACCGGGGTTATTCTGACCAACATCACTTGGGGTCGGTTTAGGTTTTACTTCAGGAAGTGTTGGTTTCTACAAATTTATTATGATCAAAATATGTATGAATTTTAGACATTAGACCAAGGAAAATTTACCGTAGCAGTATTGGGAGAGGTTCATTAAGTTTATGAAATATGTACCTCAATATCAATTTGATGAAAAATTTAGAATAAGGAAATTCATCATGGGACTAAACCCTGTCATAGGAAGGGAAGTGGATGTGCATGGGCCTTCAACTATGGAGGTAGTTTTGAAAAATCCATCCATCAAGAGAAGAAATTGCAAGCTATATTTTCTCACCATGATGAGAAAAGGAAGAAAAACTTCATCTCACCATCACCTTTGGTACCAAATAAAAATTAGTGGAAGCAGGAAGAAAATTAACATAATAATGGAAATAAAAGTACATCAGCAAAACTCGCTGCAAATAATAAGAAAAATAGCCGGTTGGAGGATGTTTTAAGCTGTGGTGGTGATCTCATGCGTGAAAAAATTACCTCAGCTAAATAAAGATGATAACCAATAGCATAGGATACATGTTGCGTAACAAATGTGCAAGCTGAAAAATAAGCCACACCAATTGTGATCTCGAAAATAATCAGATTATTACTACCTGATCTCGGACCCTTGTAGGCTTTAATTATTTGCCGATAAATTACTCCTTTTAAGTAATCAATTTTAAAATAATGCAAGACAATAATGAAAATTGCACAGATTGATTACGGAGTTCGAAAATTTCCTATGTCTCCGGGTTCATGGTCGAACCATTCCACTAGTCAAAACTTGTAAGTTACAATAGTACTTTCACAAGAAAACCTAATGGAAACTATTTAACTTGCTTAGAAGAATAACTAGACCTTCGGACGACAAGGGTGAAAAATAGCACCCGACTTCCACCTTCCTGGCATACAATCTCCTTCGGCTTCGACCGACCTTCTTGACGCTATCAATGCGACGCTAGCACTCCGGTCGACAATCCAGGATTTGCAAGTAATTGGTGTGGCGCTATGGGCCGACTAGGTAGTTTGAATAACTCCTAGCCACAAATATTTAATTTATTATTTCCTAACAAATAATAGGTCAATAATAATAAAAATAACAATGCCTAAATAATTTAGGTCTTCACACAACAATTTCTCATTCTCCTCTTGGCTCGGACTTCACCTCCAGCGCTCTAGGAATGAGCTTGTCTCCGAGTTTGTGTGTCCATTACAATGAACGGGTTCCCTATTTATACAAAAATAGGGCCCTTAAAATATGCATTTGCAAATTATCCTTAGGCTATTTTAAACCTAAGCCTTACCCGTAGCAAAATAAATGGGATCAAATACCCATATTGGCCATTTTGCATATGAAATGGGATTAAATCCCCATTGAGCGGCATAGCATTTGTTAAGGGATAAAAATCCCATAAGGAGCGGCATTTGTTGAAAAGAGGGAATAAATCCCACATTTGGCGGTGTTTGGCTTTGATAAGGTTTTTTTAAAACCTTAGCCACCCCTTCATTCACGTGGATCTCCACGCATGGGCCTTTGCCCCCACACCACCGCTTCATCTCCCTCTCCTCACGTGGAATCTTCCACGCATGACATTGCATGCCTTTACCATGTGGACATAACCTAGCATGTTGGCTGATATGTGTGGTCGGTTGGTTTATGTGAGCTTTAATACTAATGTATAAACATTAATATATAGCGGTTTGGCATATACATGTGTGGCATTTGGAAAGTGGACTTACCAAGTAAATATAATTTCGACCCCTGTAATGTGGTATGGAAATAATTAACTCGGTAATTAGCATATAGCCCACTTGTCATCTCCCGATAGGAAAATTGAGTGAATTCGATGAGTGGTGGCAAGCCACGTGGTGGCTTGTGGACCCACCACGTTGGCGATAATACCATAGTCCACACGGCGGCCAGGCTCCCCTCTGTAATAAAAGTTGAGCCTCTTGTTCTCATGCACCATTTTTACGCTCGTCAAAGACTGGTGATAAAAAACCAACAAACAACTCCCTTTTGCCTTTTCGCCATGTCTCGCAAAGTGCGATTGGTCCAATATTGACCGATTGACGAGTTGACTTTCATTATCTCGAACTTTGATCGAACATATCTAGAGCTCCCGATGTCCGTTTGTCGCATTCTCTCGGTCGATGGAAAGCTCTCGAGATGATCTTCATCTTGTACTGAAACCATTTAGGGATGTTTAGGGAACTTTAAAAAATGATCCCCTGATTAAAGTGTCGATTAAGTTGTATGATTTACCTATAACTATTATTATTAATTTTGGTGCTACTAAATGTTTTATCTACTGATAAGATAGATGAAAAATTAAAAATAAAATATTTTTATATGAATAACTCATGGAATGTGCAATAAGGGAATAATGTTGTTCACATGGTGAACAAGTGCCTTTTTGGCACAACATTAGAGCTGGCTGGTTTTACCCTTTGGAATAGACATGTACGTAACACCTTTAGGTTCATATGATGTCATCATAGGTATATTTTTTTATCACAACATAAAGCAATGGTTGATTTCTATGAAAAAAAAATCAAGTGCTTGTATGACCTGCAGAAAACAACAGTCACACAGGGCATAAAAGAGACATAGTAGTGAGATAAATCTCTTCTATGCAACTTGAAAAGGCCAAAAACAAAGGTTGTATGCTTTATACAGTCAAAATTTATGATTTCAGTGCAAGAAGGCAACACTTATTTGGCTGACTACCTACTGTTACAAGAATACAATGATGTATTTCTAGAGGAATTACCTAAACTCCCTCTCAGATGTGAATTTGACTTCACAATAGACATTAAACCTAGAAGAAAACTAATTTCAAAAGCTCTATACCGCATAACAACAACCAAGCTAGTGAAGCTCAAGGTATAGCTAAATGAACTATTTTCAAAGGATTGATTAGACCAAGTTTATCCCCTTGAGTTACACCGATCATTTTTTTCAAAAAGATAAATGGTACATTAAGGTTATGCATTGATTACCACATGCTGAAAAAAGCTACAATAAAGAATAAATATCCTTTGCTAAGGATATATGATTTATTTGATCAGATGCATGATGCATTTGTTTATTCTAAAATTGATCTAAGATCATGATATCATCAATCAAGAATCAAAGAAGAAGACATACATAAAACAACCTTTAGAACAAGGTATGACCATTATGAGTTCATGGTTTTACCATTTGGAATCACGAATGCACCTGTTGCATTCATGAATTTAATGAAAAATATATTCCAAGAATACTTAAACAAGTTTTTGTTGGTTTTCTTGGATGACATTTTGATCTACTCTAAAAACATTGATGAGCATAATGAGCACTTAAGAATAGTGTTGGACATACTTAGAAAAATAAAAGCGTATGAAAAATTTCTAACTATTCCTTCTATTAAAATGACATGCAATACCTATGACACATCATAAAAAAGGAAGGGATATCTATAGATCCTTCAAAAATCAAGGCAATAACAGAATGACCAACACAAATGAATGTTCATGAAACTAGAATATTTATGGGGATGGATGTATACTCTAGAAAATTTGTAAAAGATTTTTCTAGAATTATTGCTACAATAACATCTCTGCAGAAAAAGAAAAAGAAATTTGTATGTTCTAGAAAATGCGTGAATAAATTTAATTTGATGAAAGATAAACTAACTAAAACACCAATTTTGAAGGTTCTAGGCCCCAACGAAAGCTTCACCATGGTTACAAATGCCTATGATGAAGGTTTGGGTAAAATTATTATCTAAAATGACCATGTGATAACATATGAAAGAAAAAAACTAAAGGGGCATGAGTTGAACTGTGCTCCCTATGATCTAGAGCTTGTTTTCATAGTGCATGCAATCTAATTTTGGAGGCATTATTTGTTGAGAAATCCCTTTGATATGAAAGGGTGATGAAGCACATCTTCACGTAACTTAATTTAAATGTAAGACAATGAAGATGTATTGAATTTTTATCATAAAATGATTATGATATAAGTTACATCAAGGGTAAATAAAATATAGTGGAAGATGTACTAATTTTTCAGAAGCATATTTCCGTGATTTTCACCCTAAGAACCCAATTCAAGGAAGAGGTAAAGAAACAAATGATAGTTGATTCTTATTATCAACATGTTAAGGTTGCTTTAATAGCGGATCCTAATGATAAAAGGTATGAAGGATTCAGATTTGACAATGAGGGAATCTTGAAATACAAAGGTAGAGTCTATGTATCGGGAATGATTTAAGAGTCAAATTTATGAAAGAATTTCATGATTCACCATACTTTGGGCATCCTGGAGTAACTAAAATGCTTTCTGATGTAAAACAAAAATATTTTTAGAAAGGAATGAAAAAGGACATGATAAAATATGTTTCTCACTCTCTAGAATGTAAGCGTGTTAAAGATGAGCATCTACACCTTTGATGGTGCATTGTATCTTCACATCATTCGAACTACAAATGACAAGTTATAAGCATGGATTTTGTGCAAGGGCTACCAATGTCAAAAAATAAACATGACATGATACTTGTTGTTGTGGACAAGTTAGCGAAAGTAGCTCATTTTATAATGGGAAATATAAAAGACGATTCTCTCGTGTTTGCAAGAAGGTTCATGAATGAAATTTTCATATTGCATGGAGTTTCGGAGTTAATAATTACAAATAGGGATCTGTGGGTGACATCTAGATTTTTGAAAACTTTGAATTCAGCCTTGGGGATAAATTTGAATTTCAGTGAAGCATACCATTCGGAAACAGATGGAAAAACTGAATGGGTTAACCAAGTTATGGAGGATATTATTAGGATGTACTACATGGATCAACAATACAAGTGGGAAGAATACCTTCTATTGGTTGAGTTTACATACAATAACACCTACCATGCATCACTAAAAATGGATCCTTTTGAAGCTTTTTATGGAAGAAGGTGTATAACACCCATTAGTTGGGATAGTATAGAAGATAAAGTGTTAGTGATCATTGAATCTCATCCGTGAGGAATTGAAATAATCTACTTGATTGGTATAAGAGATACATAGATATGAAACAAATAAATATGAAATTTGAAGTGGGAGACAAATTATTCTTAAGGGTTAAGCCCAAAAAGAGTTCTATAAAGTTTAGAAAGGTTTTCAAGTTATCACCAAGATATGTTGGACCTTTTGAAGTTCTTGAAATCATAAGTCCGGTAGCATATCATTTGGAATTTCCTCTCGCATTGTCTAAAATGCATGATGTTTTTCATATTTCCTTTCTTAAGAAGTATGTTTCAGATGTATCACATGTACTTAATTGGAACGATTTGTAGGTTCAAGATCTAGGAATTGTGGTAGTTGAACTAATAAAAATTATAGATACTCACAGATTGCACTTGATAAATAGATATGTTTTGAAATGCAAGGTGCAATGAGACCAATATTCAGAAGAAAGTGTAACTTGGGAGGATCTTGAAGAGATGAAAACAATGTTTCCTTATCTGTTTTAGTTCTAAAAACTGATATTTATTGATTTGATAAGATATATTTGATACAATTTCATTTATTTAGAGTATTGAGATGAAGAAAATTGTAGTAAAATTTAAGATAGAACAACCAAAATTGGGTGTTTTGTAAGGTTGTTACAACCAATAAATAGATGATGCAGATAAACTAAAAAACTAGAAAGATTTTTATTAGGATAAAAACACATGAGTATTTTCCCTTTGCTATATGATATAAATCTATTGTGGTTTATTTTGTTGTTATTAGATGGTTAAATAATCAAGACAATGATTCATTAAGGGGAAGTATGTCACATCCGAAGTTTCATTCCATGATTGTTGAAAGATAGGTTAATAGTGTTACATGATTCACAAAGGTTTAGAAGAAATAAGTGTTACTCGGCCAAAATTGCAACTAGGTGTACACATGTTTACCTTGAAAAGGATAAACATGCTTACACGTAGTTACAAAGCTGACCGCATAATGTTACTAGCTTCCAAGCTCGCATGATTGTGTTATGTTATTATCTTATTTTGTTCTTGTGTGTTGCGTTGTATTCTTCTTGGGTTTGAGATTCCATGTTTAGATGCCTTGTTGTTGTTATACATTCTATTGATAATGTAACTTAATTTCTTGTTGGAAGTAAGAATTAACATGTATGGTTAAAGTTAATCATGGTTTCAATATATTATTCATTGTATAGAAATAGTGATGATTGTTAAATGTGATAACTCTTTTGACATTGAAGATCATTAATTGAGTAGTGAGAAGGTACCTTATAACAGATAAGGTAAAAGTTGGTCTTAATTAAGCACATGTATAAGTATCTTGATGATACACGAGTTTGCGTAATAAGTTATTAAATTGTTGTATACTATGATCATAAAGTGTTTATCGGATACATTGATTTGACACTTTAAATTGGATCAACTGATAGATTATATTTGCACAATCGTACTAACCATTTTGTGTCATGGCATTATTTATTTTTATTATTGTTAAGACACCCTTGGATGGGTAGACATGATTATGAATGAGTAAGGAAACTATGTATGGTGTATAGTTTTTTTTATCATATTTGAACATATTAGTTCTATATTTCATGAAGGTTTCATTTGAAGAGACCTCTAGGAAATTGGAGGTGGAAAATACTTGACGAATATCCTCGAAACTGGTTTCATGGGAAGGTGAATTTTTTGGGGTTTGTCTGCAAATTTTTTGCCCAATTTTTAGGTGGTGTGACAGAAAGGCTACAGACATGTGATAAGAGATTTGTTGTCATCTGAAAAAAAAAAAATGTCACGTGACAACAAACCTCATGTCATGTGTCAAAAAGGTTGATGTCACGCGTCAACAAACTTCTTTGTCGCATGACACCAAACTTGTTGACATGTGTCGGTGAGGATCTTTGTAGAAAATATTTTATCACGTGTCTACAACCTCCACCCTCATGTTGCACGTCAAAAACTCTTCATTTTGTGCATCAAAAAAATATTTGTCACGCATCTCGTAGCCTCCACACTCTATCACGCATCAACAAACTCTCCATGTAATGTGTTAACAAACTCTCTCTCGTCGTGCATCTATAGCCTCCGTAATCCTATCACATGTAAAGAAACTCTCTATCACGCATTTGTAGCCTCCGCCTCCTATCGCGTGTCAACAAAATCTTTTTGCGCATCTCGTAGCCTCTTCCCTCTTGTCATGCGTTTACTATGCTTGATAATACATATGCCCCCATGTGGTATGAGTGAGCTACTAGTGTTCTACCTTGTGAATAATCTAGGATTATGTAGGGGATATTTTCAAGGGTAGGCGAAGTGACCCTAAAAAAATGAAATTGTAATTTTTAGTAACAGTCACCGACTTGTGTTAGAAAATTTACCTTTTCAAAAATTTCAAAAATGGAATATTCATCATATTACGAATATTTGCCACTAAAAAAACCCTGATTGCATGGAATTGACCATACTTAAATGTTTGGATTTATTTTAATTAAAACATTAACATGTTGTTAAGGTCTTGCTTTGTTTACGTTAACAAAACCAAATCATCTGTTTATTGGATTTGGTTGAGTTAATAATATTAAATTCAAATAAGAGTCGAATGGTATTTTTCATGGTTTAATTTGAAAGGGTGACTTGGTTGAGTTAGGGTACATACAAGGTTATTGTTTGTATTTAATTAGCTTAATCGATCATATATGTCGAGTTGGCCATTGGAGGGAAATGGTGAGTGGGAAGTGAAGTTGATGGGGAAGGCCACTACGTGGCACTTGCAAACATTAATTGTATTTAATATTCCCACATGATTTCAGCGAATGGGAGGCTTCCACGGAAGCTACCATGTAAAAACTTATTTTTTAGTTTTACTCTCCCTTGCATGCATTCAAGCTCTTCTACATCTCCTCCAAGATCTTACACATGTTTTCCATTCTATTAGTTCATTGAGATATTTTAGGAAGGAGATAATGAAGGATTTAATAGTTTTAATCGTTGACAATTTTTAGTTATTTCTTGTTCAACATTCATGTTATTCTTTTGAATTTTTGAAGAAAAGAATTATGGGATCTTTATGAGAGCTTTAAGTTTATTTCAGTGAGTTTAACAGGAATGGTTACATTTCCCCCTTTCTGGATATTTTGTGGTGAAATGGTTTACTATTAAATAATTTTTATTTCAAATTTGTGTGCTTTGTTTTGTTGAAATATGACCTATACTTTGTATCTGGTTCGATACCTGGTTCTAGGTGTTCCTATTTTTTCTTGGATGTTTTACTTAAGGAAGCTATGAATAGATTTTGTGTTGAGAGATTAAAATCCTTATTTATGATGTGTGTGATTTGGGTATTTTTTACTCACACTTTTGGTTTTAAACCACTACAGGCCGACTAACTTCTCACATTTTTTTGGGTTTTAGTCTCTATTGAAAGTTTCTTATATATTGGTCACGTAGAGCTTAGTAAGCTCAATACATCATGAAATTAGTAGATATGTGGGTGTAGATACCAAATTTGGGTCTTATGACACCCTGTGCCCTGTATCTTGTCCCGCAACCTAACCCTACCTCACCACCTAAACCTTACACACTGAATTATTTATTAATTACCTTATAATTAATAAATCCACATCTCTAACCCTACCACCTCACCTCGCCACCTCACTATGACCTAGCCCTAACCCTAAACTAACCTAATTAAGACCTATGACTTGGTCCACACCCACACCCAAGACTCATCACCCCTCACCCACATCAAAACAAACCTAATAATGACTTGACCAAGCCCACAACTGACCCCTCGGGAGAAAAGGAGGGAAAGTTGGCTATTTTACTAAAAATAGCCAACTTTGACCTAACCGACATCGGTCCTTACGCGGCTGGCGTTAGTTAGGTAACCGCCATCAATTCCCTGTAAATGACCTCCCCCAACCAAAATGAAAAGATCTAAATCCATTTGCAAGGGAGAGACAAGTGAGAAGGAGAGAAGAGTGTACAAAGAGGAGCATTGAGCCCAAAACTGGAACTGAGCAACTAGAGCATTGTCACACTCATCCAAACCTTGGGAGATTTGGAGGATAGCTTCATTAGATCACTTCCGATTGCTAGATCATCCCAACTGGGCCTTGCCTTTGCCACTACTTTCTTTGGACCTGCATCCACATCAGAAACTAGTAAGTAGTCTCTTTTATCACCTTGTATGCTTCTAGACACTACTTTGTGAACTTTTAATTCATAGGGATTATAAGCTCACTCCTAGATCTACTACTTGGAAAAAACGTGCACCTAACCTTCGGTTATCCATCTCTATATTACCCTAAAGACAACTCTCTCACTCTCTCGAGTCTTCTCTATCACCCTACTACTCCCCTCAACTATCTACCAACCTTCCAAACCCCATAACCACCTTACATAAACCTCCATTTAAAAATCCCTAAATCACTGCCCCTACTGATATCATTTATTCCCTATCGGTACCGGTTTCATAACCGCGATCGGTTATCCAGTTACTGGCATCGGTCACTGTGACTTATACCAAAACCAACCTTTCACCTATTCACCTAAAAGCAATCTCATGTCCAGCCTGGTCTATCCCTGTAACTTGATCTAAACATATCAATAACCAGTGACCAAACAAACAACATGACATTCTATTATTGGTAGTTTAGTCTCTATTGCTTTTAGTAACGAGATGCCTAAATCGTGAATTTGCAATAGCTTCTTTATTAAAATTTGCATCAATTTTTATTAAAAGGAACTGACCACCTTCGAAAGGAAGTCTAATATTTCACGGGTCCAAGGTAGTTCCCTCACTTATTGTCTAACTAAGTCTAATATTTCCTAGGCCCAAGGTAGTTCCCTCACTTATTGTCTAACTAAAATTTGGTGGTCTTGCATTCTTATTTACAGTAGTCCTTCCCAGGAAAAAGGAGTTCTTCACAATTGGTTTGATCTCTCTACAAGACGCGCACACCTTCCCAACACTCAATAGGTATTCCTCCTAGCCCTAACCCCTATCTGTTTCTCAATAGAATGAAAGGATATAATTAACTCTATTCTAGAACAAAATTCTGTGTGAAACATTTTGGCACTCCGGTGGGACCCTTCTCGGGTTTCTTTCTTTCTTTCTTGTTTTCATGTAGGGAGCACACTTGCTATTTCTCTCTTCTAAATATTCGTAAAATATTTTTTCCTTTTGGTAAAAGAACTTGTCTTACTTTCGCATCTTTACATTAGTGAAAGTTATCTTGCTTGCTTTTTTTCATTCTAGTGAACATAGATTAAGTAATGAGTCATACATGTGGGGGTAATATCCACGGTATTGACGAGAAATTGATCTTACTCTCACTGCACAACACATACCAAATCACATCATAATCTATACAACATCTCAAACATCCCCCCTTTCTGCGGTATTCCTCCGCTTTGATTGAGGTAGCCTTATAAGCCAAAACAAACTTGACATCTCCCTTAGGTCTTTTGTTTAGGATTGACATCATCTTGCGTCTAAGGCATAAGCCCAAAAGTGATTAAAACTAATCCTAGGGTTAGTCTCTTGATTTGCTTGTGCATCTTGCTTGTTTTCTATTTTTCTTTTAGTTCTGTTTCTCTGTTATACCCTGTCTTAGTGATCACTTTAGATAGTTTGGTGGGTATACTAAGCCTTGTTATCCCCAAACCAGTAGCCTCTTACATTCTCTCTTTGCCTTCACAGTGACCGGCACCGGTCCTCTTCTACCGACATCGGTTACCCAACCGACGCCGGCTACCGTCTGACCGACATCGGTTACAGAATGATATCGATTACTATGTTTCACAGTTCCTGACAAACCAACAACCTACCAATTCCAACGTTTTGTTGCTATTTCTATTCCTAATTGACTAATTCCCTGTTGTATCCTCTTGTCCATGGTTGTTATCACCCGAGAAACAAGCTGCAACCATGGTTTCACATGCTTGTTATGTGTCTTTGCCTGAGTCACCCCCTTCGCATCCTATGGGGAATCCTATAGACACCGATGCTTTTCCCAAGATCGCTGTCGGAGATCTAGATTTTGCTAAATTTTGGGATGCTAATCTTGGCGCCGTATAGTATTATTTGTGTCATACCCCTAACTGTACACCCGATGGTCAGCTCCTCTTGGGTATGCCTATTAGTATAGCCGCTCACTTAGCTCCTTTCCCACCTAATAATTCCACCTCACTGTCTTCATCATTAGCCCCGTCTCGGCTCAGCGGCCGGTGGTTCATACTGCACCAATTGGCCTTCCTTTGGTTATTCTGGGGCCCCACATATCACTACCGTCCACTGCCCCTACCTCATCCCTCTCGCAGATTGCCTCTTTCATAACTTGTTCTCTACCACCTATCCACACGAGCTTTCCCTCTCAGGCTCCGCCCACCTTTTCATTTCCACAAACACATCCGGTGGCCTCAACATCTTATATAGGACACCCTTATTTGGCTGCCCCAACACATTCATCATCAATACCTTATCAACATTTAGCCCCACCATTGTCTAGTAGTAGCTCTTGGCCCAATCCTCCTCCGTTTACGATGACAACACCATCATCTAACCCAACCAATGATTTAATCAAACAAATGATGGACAAGATGCAAAATCTTGAGGCTTCTATTTCAGGAAGCCATAACACCCTGACATACAAGCAAGTTTGTCGGAGCCTATTCATCCTTCTTGTCCCCCTTCATACATATCCTCCTCAATGGGAATTACCGAAATTTACTCGCTTTAATAGTAAGGAGGACCCTCAACAACACTTGCGATCATTTAGACATGCCTGCTATCTGATTGCTCATGACGATGCCTTACTACTCCATACCTTCCCCATGTCCTTATCAGGACCTACCTTGGAGTGGTACAGTGCTTTAGCCCAACACTCAATCTTCTCCTTTAACCAGTTAGCCCAATATTTCTTAGATCATTTCTCCATCAATATTGCCAAGAAAGTATCCATTACCAATCTCTATGCCATCCGACAATTTGAAGACGAATCTATCGCAGATTTCGTTGGACAATGGCGGGGCCTCATCAACCAACTTACTTATGCTTTACCTCAGGCTGAGCTCATCGAACTCTTTACATGGGCCTATGCCAAACACATCTCTCCCACCCTCCAAATTCAAACTTTCTACACCTTTGATGAGGCCTTTACTATGGCTCAGAAACTCAAGATTCGAGCCTTAGAGGAGGATAAATTGAAGTTGCACAACAAAAACTCAAATTTATGAACGCAAGACTCCACTAACAAACCCAACACCACCAACTCTCACGCATCAGCTGCTTCGAAATCAAAAGGAGCTGTACACACGGTAACATGGTAAAATCTCAAGCACCATCTTATACCTAGCCGAAATCCACCTATAAGTATAAAGCCGAGCCCATCAAGTACACTCCCTTGGGAGAAACTTATGATGTGATCTTGGACAAATTGCTTAAAGTAGGAGCTATCACCTTGCCTCCTGTTAAACCTCACTCCGGGTTTGATTCCGCCCGCGCTATACCTTCTTGGTATAAAGAAAATGACTTCTGTAACTTCCATCGCATGAAGGGACATAGCCACGAAAACTGCAAGATGTTGAAAAACATAGTGCAGGAAATGGTTGATGTAGGGGATATAACCCTCGATAATCCTAATGCCCCTACTAATCAAAATTTAAAAATCTTCAACAAACCATTTCCAAACCATTCATCTAATAGTAACACAAACCAAGAAACCTTAGCCGAGGAGAAGAGTGTGCATGAGATCCATGTGGTTTTCAACTCCCAACCAAGGGCTTCCATCAAAGAAATTTTGAATCGAGCCTCTTCACCGACGTAGGAGTCCTCGCCCCCTTCTCCTTCATCAGGAAAAGAGGATAGCCCCGCTATTCCTTTACCCATAAAGGAACCAACCACCCAGAGTTCTCTTCTCACAGAAGAGCCTTCTTACACCACATCCCTGCAAGAATGTGAGCAGATGTTATCCAGCTTATCTATTTCCCAAACATCTCCTTCCACCACTCTTGCTGCAAAAGAAGAAGGATCACCAATTTTTCATGCGTCCCAAGAGAAACCCCTCGAGCCTACACCACCAAATTCCTTAATCTTGATAGATCCTCTAGAACATGCCCTCCTCCCTATCAGTTCTTCATCGCCTAAATCTTTCCGGCCGGTTGACCGTTGATTTCTTAACACCCATTGATACGATTGCCTCATTTGCCCCTGTATCACACCCCTAGTGGACCGGAATCACAGCCCACTTCTCTTCCATATCAAAATGCCCGTCCATACGTGAAGATTTTCATCCCCCAGAAGATAGATGACTCTTATGGGAATGTTTGAGAACACCATGCTCTACTCAAATGCAAATTACTAATCCAGACACCTCTACCTTATACCCAAAGATTTTACAAAAGCTCAAAATGCCTATGTCCTCACCTCCACCCCCCTCATCTCCACCGAATACCTCATCCACCTCTATCAACCTAACCAAACCTTCCCCTACACTTGGGACTTTACTAATACCCAGCCTGACGCACCCACCTAAATGGTTAGACTTATACAAAAATAAAGCCGTCAATCCACCTAGGAGACAGACCCAATCTCCTCGAGTCTAATCTATGCCTCCGCCACAACTAAAACCCTCACCCCTGATCACACTATTACATTAGGCATGGCTTCAATACTCACCGTCACACCTACCTTCTATATTGGGGCCTCACCCCTCCACCTTGCCTCAATACACAATGCCTCCCACACGACCAGCACCTTCTGCACCCATACAGAAATCCACAGGCATCTCAACACCATTGCCCCAAGTATCTTACCTACCTACCAACCCTAAGAAAACTCGATCATCAAAGGACTTTTTTGCTGCTGATCCTCTTTCCCGTGGTTGTTTCCTGCCACCACGTCATCTCGTGGCCTCATCATCTAACCAGCTAAACATGACTTCTACGCACGAAGAAGCCACGCCTAGTTAAAACCAATCATCAAAATCCCTTGCCTAAACCACCACCCGTACGAACCACTCATACCCAACCATTACCAAAAAAATTAATAATCTCACCCACTCAATCAATAGCCTCATATTCATTTGACCCACTCAAAGGATCTTACGCCAAGATCCTTGATATGCTAGTAGGGGATGCAACCATTTCCCTACCCCCACTCAGACCCTATGATCCATCTAAACCTCGACCTATAGGTTATGATGAATCTAAAATCTGTGCCTACCACCGCACACCAGGACACAATGTAGAAGGATGCAAAGCTTTGAAAGCCATCCTTCGCCAGTTTCCTATCTCGGATAGAAAATATCAGAAGAAAAAATTACCAAAATCTCCTATACCACCTGTCCCCGCCTCACCAAAATCTATCATCATTGCAACCCCACCTCTTGAGAATAATGACTTATCCCTATCATCTTCCTCATCTCATATTCATGAGATCAACATGATTAGCATTGCTACTCGAGGTCAGAAAAATAATGGAAAAGCTAAAGAAAGCACACATGTGGCCTCTCTTTCTTCTTCCGCCATCCCGATCGCACCACCACCTAAAGTGGTTATTTGTGGACCTGCCTATCCAGTCTCTAATGGAGTTTCCCATCACACTATGATCAAAAAAATTCACCAATCTCCTGTAAAAATGACACTCTATGATCTCATTCAAACATCTGAATCGCATCGACAAGCTCTAATTGAGATCCTTCAAGGGATAGAGGTCCTACCTAACGAAACCCTTCCCGTTGCCTCCATCTTCACACCCAACCACGTTGCTTCTCTCACCAAACAACCTACCTCCACAACCACCTCTGTCCCTATACAACAAGCCGCTGCTATCAATTTTTCTGAAGAAGAAATTGTCGTCTTTGGTGTAGAAGATCCTGACCCCGCTCTTTTCATCTCTCAATAAACGCCGGGACATCCGTCGTGTTATGATTGATGGGGCACTAGCCTAAACATCATCTCTTCCAAATCCTTCAAACAGATGAATATCCCTCCTAGCTGCATGTGTGCCAACCCCACCATGTTACGTTCATTCAACGATGCTATTACTTCTACCCTAGGAACCATGATCCTTAACATTCGTGTAGGGCCACATACCTTACCCGAACTCTTCTATGTCCTTGAGGAGAATTCTAATACAACATGTTATTAGGCCGATGTTGGATCAGGGCTATGGGATGCGTTCCCTCCACCTTACATAGATGCATCAAATTCGAGTATGAAGGGAAGTCATACACCGTCATAGCTGACGCTTCCCCCTTCAAAACCTGCAATATGCTATACCGCCCTAATGTTGTGCTTGTACCCATCAAGAAACCCATTGATCCAACCCAAGCATCTACCTCAACCATGCCTCAACCATCCACCTTAGCCGCACTTCCACACCTTCGACCAATGAAACAACCTACGCAAATACTTCTTCCTTTCATGTGGACAACATCCCAACCTCAGATCCCTTGGTAGGTGTTTTTCAATGCATTACGCTGGGGGAGTACCGCCTATACAACGTTAGCACCTTCCATACCACACAAGAATATGGACAGTTACAGGCGCATCCTACCTACAACCGTCGTGTGGGGGAGGTGATCTCCTATGGACCACCTAATTACCGCACCAACCTAACGTATGGGGGTGTCGACACATCCTTTTTCACCCCCGAACCTCCCCTTGGTGTGATTCCCTTCCAATCAGATTTTCAATATCTAACCAACTGTCGTTTCGCCCTCACCTTCCTGACACGCTGTGCTTGGAAGGGTTTTGGTTTCGGTCTTTATGAGCAAGGACGACATATGGTTATTCCCATGACTACAAGCAAACACAAAGATCGTAGTGGTCTTGTATTTTTTAAACCACCTACACTGAAGAAACCTTGTGTCAATTGTATCCAGGATGATGACAAAGTCACCCCTTCCGAACCATCATCGCCCATTTTACCATCTTCACCCATGGAGTCGATAGACCAGAATCTATTCCTCATAACTTTTCTTTTTCATGAATGCTATCTTTCTAGGTCCTCTCACTTATCAAAATGATGGTGAAGACCCATCTTCTCTCCCCCTTTTATATCCAGACATGATTGAAGAAGGCTTGCCTTCGATTAATGTTTTGGAGTGCCATGATGATGACTCCATCCTCACCTACCTTGGTGTGGATGACTCTTATATTCAACGCGCCTGACCATCTGAAACCCAAACCATGTTGAATGAGTCGACTATAGAAATCAACATCCACAGAAGATGATCCTCACATTCTAAAGATCGAGACAATCTCTCGATGCATTAGAACAAGCCGCCTTCACTACCTTTCTCCGTGCCCACAATCAAGCTTTTGCTTGGTCCTACGCCGACATGCCAGGAATCGATCCTGACATTGCTGTCCATAACATCACTCTGAAACTAGACTCCAAACTAGTTAAATAGAAGCTGAGAAAAATGCATCCACGCATTGCCCTCTTGGTTAAAGAAGAGCTTCAACGACTCCTTTCTGTTTCTTTCATCTTACCTATTGACTATCCGTAATGGATTTCTAATGTTGTACCTATCACTAAAGTGATGGGGGGACTTCGGATATGTACGGATTTCTGGGATCTTAACCTCACTTGCCCAAAGGATGACTTCCCCCTACCTAGTATTGATCAACTTGTTGATCTCACTGTGAGCCATGAGATGCTTTCTCTCATGGATGGTTTCTCAGGATATAATCAAATTTTAGTAGCCCCGACCAATCAACATAAAACCGCCTTCATTACCCCCTAGGGAACCTTCTTCTATCGTGTCATGCCATTTTGCCTTAAGAATCTTTGGTGTGACCTATCGGTGGTTATGACTTACATTTTTCATGACATTATGCACACTATCCTTAAGGATTATGTCGATGATATTCTTGGAAAATCCAAACATCGCAGTTGAACATCTCGATGTTTTAACCATTATTTTCGATTTCCTGTTATAATACATGTTCATCTTCAACCAAAGAAATGTGTCTTTGGCATCCTTTCGGGAAAACTCCTTGGCTTTATCGTCTCTTTGTGTGGCATTAAGGTCGACCCAGCTAAAGTCAAGGCTATCTTATAAATGCCCCCACCCACTAACCTAAAGCAATTGCATAGTTTACAGGAAAACTCCGATCTATACGGTGTTTCATCTCACAACTCTTGAATTGATGTCAACCTTTCCATCATCTCCTGAAAAAGGACACTATCTTTCAATGGAGTGAGGAGTGCCACCGAGCCTTTGAGGCTCTTAAAATTATCTCTTGCAACCACCTGTGCTTATCCCACCTCAGGACGATCACCCTTTCTACCTTTACCTTTTACCACTAACCATGTTTTAGGAGCCATGCTCACACATCATGACTCCAAGCATCGAGAAAATTAGTTTATTACATAAGTTGTACTCTTGTGGATTACGAAACTAGGTATACACACATTGAATAGTTGTGCCTAGCCTTATCATTCATGGCCACCAAACTCTGACATTACCTCCTGAATCACAAAACTTTTTCCATCACCAACGCTAACCCCATACATTATATGTACGCCAAACCTCATCTAAACCAACACATCACCCGATGGCTTATGCTCCTCACCAACCTCGACCTTGAGTTCGTACACTAGAAATCATTCAAAGGACAAACTATCGTAGACCAACTCACAGAAGCCCCTTTACCTGGGGAACAATTTACCAATTTTACTTTCCTGATGAACTCATTGCAACTCTTTCGCTCAGTGATGCGTCTTAACCGATGACTCTCTTCTTTGATGGATCTAAATGCCAGCGTGATGGAGGGGCGGGCATTGTTCTCATTCCTCTTGAAGGTGAACCTATGCCTCTTTCATTCAGGCTTTATTTCCCTTGCACTAACAATACAACGGAATACGAGGTTCTTGTTCTGGGTCTCCACGTTGTGTTACACTTAGGTGTGAAGTCTATTAACATTTTCGGTGACTCTCAATTGGTAGTAAATCAAGTTACTGACATCTACAAATGTAAAAATGAGGAACTTCAAAAGTACAAACATTACGTAGATTCAATTTTGATCTTATTTTCCCATTATACTATCCAAACCGTTCCACACTCAACTAATAAATTTGCGGATACTATGGCTTGCTTGGCCTCACAAATTCCTACATCACCCAGTGACGACTCGACATATTTGTCTTGGTCCAACAACTCTTTACCCCATCTTACTTAGTCCTTGGTGTTTCTCGTTATGTCGTCATGGGGGACTCCTCTATAAATGTGGCTTCGATGGTGTCCTCCTTCGATGTCTAACCGATGTTGAAGTCACTCATACCATCCAACAAGTCTATGATGGAATTTGTGGTGGGCACTTTAGTGGATTTGCCATGGCCAAGTGGATCCTTTGCCTAGGATATTATTGGCCTACTCTTAATAAAGACTACTGCAAATATGTTAAGCATTGTGTTATGTGTCAACAGCATGCCAACCTTCAACATACTCCTAGCCATCCGCTACAGGTCGCACGAGATCTTTGGCCTTTCTCACAATGGGGTTTGAACCTTATTGGTGAGATTCATCCACCTTCTTTGCAACGTCACCGTTGGATCATCATGGAAACCAAATATTACACTAAATGGGTGGAGGTCGTTCCACTCGTTTCAACCAAAAAGGAGAAAATTGTTGAATTCATCAATCATCACATTATTTGTCATTTCGGTGTTCCTCATTGCTTAATAACCGATAATGGCAAATCTTTCAAAAATAAGCTGTTACGAGCCCTTTGTGACAACTTTGGTATCAAACTTAGCTTCTCGTCACCCTACTATCCATAAGAAAATGGTCAAGCTGAATCTTCTAACAAAACCTTAACCAAAATTCTCATGAAATTCGTTAACGATTCTGGTCAAAATTGGCATGATCACATCCCCTTTGCCCTTTGGGCTTATCATACCAGCATTCGTACTTCCACTAATGCCACACCATTCTCTCTAGTGTATGGTACCGAGGCTATCTTGCCTCTTGAAATACAAATCCCTTCCCTCAGAATATCTCTCCAGGATATTCTCACCAATGATGACTTCCGCCAAGAGCGGTTAGCCCAATTGGATCTTCTTGACGAGCGTCATCTTACCGCTCTTGACCACCTTCAAATTTATCAAAATCACATCAAGCGTGCTTATGATAAGTGAATTCATGAGTGTACCTTTAAAATTGGTGATCTTGTCCTAAAAGAGAATCAACATTTAACCAAACTAGAAAAGAGCAAACGTGGAAAATTTGCTCCTAATTGGATTGGGCCTTATATTATCACTCACACTTATGGATTAGGTAATTATCGTTTAGCTTCGATTAATGGTAAACCTAAGCCTGAACCCCTTAATGCCTTGCATCTTCGACCATTCTAATATTGAATTTAGTGTTACATCACTTCTTATCTACCTTACGCTCATCCCTTGAGCTCATTTACCACCGCATACACCTTGTTTCATGCATCTCGAAGTAGAATCGAACTCATGTGGTTTGATCATCACCTCCTCTTAAAGATGCCTTCCCCTATTTAGTCTGGTCCATGACTTAAAAGTATCAAAATAACAAGTTCTCAATTACAGAATTCTGGGATATTCTTGAGTCAAACTTCCTATCAAACTAGATGCTTCATGCCAAATGGACATCTAGACCTCTAAGCTATAAACTAGACTACTCCTCGAAGGATAGCTATGTGTAAAATCCGCATCGATACTATAAAAAGACTGCTCCCTCTAAGGATAGCTATGTGTAAAATCCACATCTGCTACTATAAGTAGACTGCTCCCTTGAAGGACAGCTATACAAAGTCAGCCTCTATCAGAAGCTTCTCACATTGATCAGCTTCGTGAAGACCTCAAGAACAACAAAAATGCATATCCCATATAGAGTTCCCGCATCGATCATTCTATATCCAGAAAAATAAAATCCGTATTCAAAAACACTTTTTAGTCATGGACTTGTCCATTTAGGTTTGGTTCTCTTTCGTCAGAATAATCACCTTATAACAAATTCTTTGTGCCCCAGCTATACCATCCACCTCACCTCACCATTCTTCAAAACAACAAAACTCAAGGGATGTGACGTATATCCGATATATTGTGATTATACAACTCTTTTCACCTATCAACTTCTCGCCTATGCATGGTACCTAGGGATTCAAGCTCATCCTATGATAACACATGGTTTGTTTAGCTCTTTCCAACTATGGGACACTTTTGCCTCTTTGACCAGAATCTATGATTATGTGTTGACCTTAATCCAGACATGATTTCCTATGCTTGGGTAGGCTAACCCTCGCTTCACCTATACCCATACAAACATCAACAACATTACTCTACCAACATCAAACTTTTACCAACCAACAAATTACATGTACCAAATTGCCTGAATTCACCTCTCCTTGGTCCTAAGGGAGAACTACATCGGTCTGAGGCCCCTCCTTGCTTTGTGCAATGGGCTATGTAGGTAGCACTTAGGAGACATGGGGTCTCCCAAGGTTAGCTCGACCATCCCCTACCATAACCTATCATGTGTGGTGTTTTCTTTAAAAATATAAATATTTTCACGTATTTTTATTGATAACACTCACCTTGATCCTTTATCAATCCAAACATTCAAAACACAAATATTCTTATAATTATCACAAACTCAATTCAACATACATATTCCATTTTATTTAGATGTTAAACAAATACATCTTCTCTATCATGGAATCCTTATTTATTCTTCTACCCCTATGTATGAAACTCACTTAGACCCCTACACCTCGTCTTGAACCAGGTAGTGATGGTGATCATTGACGCCGCTCACTTGGCCTCTCCATACTCAAAGGTACCACTGCTATTGGTTCCTCCCACTGATCCACTAATCTCTCCTGTAACATACGAATCTGCCTCTCGTGTGGAGGACTCTTGCCTCTAGTTTCTCCACTCGAGACTGTGAAGCCTCTAACAATCTCGTGGTCTCATTCACCTATGTGTTAAGTTGGTGACCTAAACCCTGCAGGAAGTCTCTCTCCATGGTAATCACAGACATGTCGAGACGATTGGCCCTCTTGTGTGTACTTCACAACTCTCTACCGCCCACCAAAATCTATAAGACTCTGTCACTCCCGCATCCATTACCCCGTGATCACTGCATATCTCTTGGTCCTTACGGAAGAGTTTGCCGTGGAGGTGAGAATGGTGCCTCGACATTGATCCTTCTGTATGGTCTATGATCCATGGGTATATTCTAAACAAATCCAAATTTTCATCGCACGCGAGCTATAGGAATCCTCTTGTACTCTTCTGGCCTGTGTCCTGCGATCCACCTCACTCACTCTACACCCCTCAAATCCTCGGCTATGTTCACCGTCACCATGTAGTTCCCATAAGGTCTCCAATGGATATCCACAATCGTCATCGTCTCCAATTTCTACCTATAATACTCGATGTTATCTCTCACGGTCTCGACTCTTACCTCTTTCTCTGTCTAGACCCATTGCCTGAATCCCAACCTTTGCACTCCTATCTCTCCTTCCTGGATTGGTCGACCTATTGGTCACACACACAAAATGTGCTCATAAGCCCAACAATGTAATAAGTATGCACAATCTAGTGTAGTCCTGTGATTTCACCTGCATGCCCATAAACCCCTGTATAGCTCCGCCAGATATGCGGGTGCCCATGCGAAAGTAATGCTACCTTCTATCATCTCACGAATAATACACATCAATGATTTTGGAAATCTTCCCCATCTGCTCTAGGTAATGCATAATACCCCACCGCTATCATTAATACCACGGCCAACCTTGTTGCCTCAGGGTGTGCCACAAACATTATACCATAAGTAAATGTCACGCCTCACTGTGTCAAATCTCGTGCGGCTGGACCAAATACTGCCGTTATCACTTCCCGCGCCGCGTTGGGCCCTGCCTGATACACTGGTCTTCCTGTAATTGGAAGTCTCAAAATTCAAAACACATATTCTAACGTCACTGTCATTTCCCTTGTTGGTAGATGGAAGGTATTCTTTTCTGGATTCCATCTCTCAATCAACGCCTGCAACATAGCATGATTGCATGTGATTCGTGAATAATAGTGGATTCTGCTTAACCCCACATGGTTTATTAATGCCCACTCCATTGGTGTTACATCCACTGGACCCGTGACAACAACGCCGGTACCTTATCATTCATCATCAACCTTGCCTCTGCCTACACACATCAAACCAATGAACAACAAACAACAAATGAATCCCCAAGTGTTTTTTATCAGAATCAGTAACTTTACATAGTAACCGATATCGGTTACCTAACCGATACTAGTTAGGCCTAAACTGATATCGGTCACTGTTCATAATATCCATCCTGCTCAAAAACACCACCTATGATACCTTATTCGCTGGTTTACCCCTCTCTGTACCTACAAACATATCTAAAACACCTGATTACCTACCCTATAACACTCATCCCATCCCAAACCCTTGCCTATCACCTTTTTACCCACTTATCTTACCACATCCTATTTATAAGCATGCAAAATATTATTCCAACCAAAACTTATACCTCTTGGGATGCAGCAGCTTGAGGTGGAACCTGTCTTCTCTCTCCTCTCTGCCCACTGGACGCTTCTCCTTGTTCAGCCATGTTCACCAGAATCTTCACTATAACTTTCCTTTACACCTTCTTAATCCAAGCCCACGATCACTTTACCTGTCTCTTTCCTCCTTATCACTCAATTCTCCAATGCAACTACCCTGTATGGAAGACAATAGCCTTGCATCCTCGTATTTAACATGTTGTATGACTCTAAAAATAAGAATTTAAATTGCCTCCCAAGATTTTCTATTTTTAGAAAAGCTCGTTTTAACATAACCGATGTCGGTTACCTAACCAGTATCGGTCACATAGTGACTGAAATCGGTTATCTAACCAATATCGGTCAAACTGTCTCCTTTTGCTTATACCTAGGCCTTTTCTTTATTTTTTGCAAAATTTTGGTAGTGCCCGCCTCTTTTCCCTGCATAACGACATCATTATCAATATCCATCATCATAATACCATCAACATTTCAACACATATGCATATAATCCAAACATCATCAACGTCATCTATATACCTCAACTTCCAAAATCATCAACAAAACAAATGAAACATTATAATATATGTATCAAATCAAACATTATACACACCATGTGGATCAAACTCATCATCTATATATATCCTCAAATCAATGTCAAAATATACAAATTGCCCTGCATGGGGCCTCTATAATCCAAAAAATACAAAGTCGGCACGCAGGCCGTTGTCTCTATCAAAATATCGACTCGGCTCGCAGGTTGGTCTCTCATGTCAAAAATATACTCGGCTCACAGGCCGGTATCAACTATATAAAATGTACTCAGCTCATAGGCCAGTATATACAACAAAAATGAATACATAAATCCTATGTGGGCACGCAGGCCTCTATATGCACACTCGGTTCGTAGACCGGTGTCTCTATTAAAAATCAACTATCCAAAAACATCTCGCTCTTGGGACAACTCAGCTCTCTCCCCCTCCCTGGGCTTGTCCCTTAGTTGGCCCCAGTCTCAGATCTCGCCTCCTACCTGTCACTAACCCACCAGCTATGGCTACGGCCCCCTATGACCTGTGATGTAACATCCCCATTTTAAGATACTAGAACAAGGGAATTTTTTTTTTATACAATGTTTCCTGTTATGAATTATATAATTCAAACACACGTTCAAGTTTTAATAATTGTTCTCTGTCTAATTAATGTAGTTTGGATCACACAATTTCCTTTTAAAACTAATGTTCTCTGTTCACATATTTTCAATATGGAACACACATTCAGTGCCATTCAATCATATAACAGATACCATATGCTTCTGTAAATGACTCGAAGAACTACCGACCTCCACTTTATGGCTCGAAGTTTCAGCGATCTCTCATTTCATGACTCAGTGACTTACCGATCCTTCATGTTAATTCATGCATAGTATAATGAATATACTTTGTTCTTTCACCATTTTCGGTTATCGAAGTGATCCATTTAAGAAGCCTATCTGAATATCTGTTACTGATATTCATCTGACATCCTGCATCTTAAACTAGGTGATTAGGACAACACAACCAGCACTTGCAATACTTTGGCCAAAGATTTTCACATGCTTTGCATGATCATATTCCTAGATGTGATACACACCAATGGAATACGTCCTTCACATCACTTCATCTATTATCTAGAATGGTCTTTCCTGGTCTCTACCAGTCCTTCCATTTAAGGTCAAACTCTAACCCCAACTAGCAATATGAACGAGTATAGGAAGTTACTCATGGTAACTAAAGATACACAGACATACGGTGCTGTTCCTAGACGACTCCATGTGTCTAGTTGCCTTTAGTCCTCAAAGTCACTCCATATACGTGATCACATTCCTATCCCCAACCAAGAACTTAGTATCCAGCTTATGTAAAATTGATGATTTAATTCGGGAGGGCATTGTAATATGTCAGCTATAACATTGTGTCATCATGAAGGCCCCACCTTCATGAAGACACCATATTATAGCTGGCGTATGTCAATGTCCTACGGAATCCTCTCATCAAGGGTACACATCTAGCTCAATTGTGATTTGGTTATAATCTTAGTATTTAAGATCAACTTTCAGCAGCCATGTTGATCCTTTATCCTTGTTCTTGTTACAGTTGTATGTAGCTAAGAGAGACTTAATCCGTCTTCTAGCTTAATACGCATCTCCTCCTTCATACCGAAGGGTTTCCTATTCACTTCTTGGTTCCTTTCTTAATCTTTGGACTAATCAGTCCATTATCGATAACTTAATAAGTTTAACCTATTAAACTTAACCAAGTTTTCCACAACTGTAAACAAATTCAGAATTCCATCTTATTAGACGTCATTTAAACAAGGTCTAATTCTAAATGAATTTATTCATTTATCCTCCTTAACCTTAGTTAAGGTCTGTTAACAATAGATATGATTTCCCATATCTTTATTTTCTGAATTTAAACATTCGAGGCTATTAACGGAGTCCGAATACAAGGTTCAGCTGCCCCTAAGTTATTTGATATCCCTTAGTTTTCAAACTAATCCCGAATAACTTCCAATTAGGAATTTGTGTTTATCTAAATATTTTTAATGTCAATTCAAATTCATCTTAACCCAAGTATGAACTAATTTCACATTTCAACGTAAAAGTTGCATTCAGGTAAAGAATAGATGTTATTTCCTTTTAAATTCATCCATTAACATTTGAATAATTCCCGGGTATAGTCCTTCAAAACTATTTGCCCTTAATAAAAAAAAAAACATTTGAATAATTCCAAGTCAAGGAATAATGTTATATTCTCAAACTTATTCAACAATATCAAACTGATACAGTTATTGAAAATATCACACTTTTACTTGTATTCATCCATCAGATTTACAATCTATACATTTGCCAGTCCAAACGACTGGACTTTGTTTATATCAAACAACATTACAACTCATAAAGATAGAAGAATGTAACTTCTTCCTTTCTCATTTCCTCGTGGAGGAGTAATAGCTATCAATACAATCCATCTTCAGTTAATCAAAGAAGTATCGGAAAACAACCATGTCTTCATTTATACTCAAGTTTCATCTGCAAAATTACTTGCACGGGTCAGTTCATTGAACTGAGCATATTAAGCACTTGTCTTTAAAATGAGGTGCTTTTAATTAACTGTCTCAATAAAAGAACCCTGCTTTTATGAAACGTTAATATGAACATCATTCAAGAATTAAATACCAAAAAGGATGAACAAAGCATATCAACTCAATCATCTAATAACCCTCCCAATCAGACAAAGGATTACTGCCCTCTTTCCCAAATAATTATTACAAGAAGTAATTTCCTTCAACAGTTCCAGATTACAAACATTTGTAAGAACTAAAAACAAAATTATGCAACTGCTGTTCTAACATAAATGCTATCAATTCCATTCTCTTACAATAGTTACGAATTCAAAAGATAGATCTTAACTAAAATCTAAACTGAATTATTGTCCCTTCTTTCATACAACTCATCTGATTTCAAGAAATCAAACAGCTGAAGAGAACAAGCAAACAATAATTAAATAAAAATGCTTAACCCAAGCAGTACAAAATTCGTTCCATAACAATTATAGATTTCCAACTGTATGAGAGAAAAATGATCATTAATTCAAATTATCCATTCACACTCTCTTTCTTTTCCTCATAGCTATACTAGAAGTTTTAATCCAAACGTGATATCAATCAATGATAACAGTCCAAAGAGAAATAAATGAAAATCAATAATCGAATATAAGGGAGCAAGATCATATCACCTCTTCTACTGTCTATCCAAATACCTCTTATTTAGAGCAGACATACTCCAATAGTATAATTCATTCAGAGTAGTATATTCAGTAATTGAAAACTACTATTACCTTTCCAAAAAGTTGACCAGAGTTCATTGCAACTGGTCTATAAACATTAGTACCAAAAGAACCAATAGGCAGAATACCATATCAAATTAGTACAACAAAGTAAGATGCTACAATAACCTTACTATCCCAGGGAACCCGTGTTTTATGCAAATAAAAAAACATCAAGGAATTATAACTCGCATAATAGTCTATTAATATCACCACAACTTTGTTTTTCCCAAACGTTTCCACACACTGAACTCAGAAATACAATATTCACATAACAATGCCTTTATCAATGCAAACCCGCATAGGGTAATAGATGTGTAAGCAAGGTACAGTCAAAACAATCTCAACAACAAGCCAAATCTCATTTGTTTCATTCATTTGCACAGAAACACTAAGCCATGTTCGTTTTCATGATGACAATTCAGACTAGAAGATCAAACCGCATCCAAAATGCACAATAAAATCCTCTTTCCCATTACCTTCAGATTTCGAAGCAGCAAAGAGAAAACATAATTCATTAATGATTTCAATAAGAAGAACAATCATTTTCTTCAAACACCCGAGAATACCCAAGTCGTGTTCATTCTTTTAAGGACAGTTCAACCAGACATACAAATCATCTCATCTTTTCATTTTCACAAGAATGCTCAGAACTCAGAAGTGATATTCATTTAGCTAATGTATTTATTAGCACAACCCAAAATGGTAATAAAGCGAATACCCAACACTGCCGAAACGAACCACACAACAAGGACAGTGTATTCAACTTAATCATTATGCAAAGAATGCTCAAGCCGCGTACAACAAAAGAAAATGACTCAACTCAAAATCATCTCAACGTAACAGCCAAATCAAATAACCAAAACCCCCATCATAAGAGCAGGGTTGTTTTAATGAGACTATTAAGCAAAAGCAAGCGGTTTAAGGAGAAGGGCTTAACATGCCTGTTAATTTTTCTTGTGGCTCGAAGAAAACCGCACCCACTGGAGTTGTTTCTCTCCACGACATCCTCGGCCAGGCTTTCCAACCAGTCACTAACTTCCACAGGCTCAAGAATAGCCTTTGTTTTTCCAAAGAACAGAGATAATAATCAAAACACAGCTGGTTCGACAGAACCATGGAGAAACAAAATGCAGAGCAACTAAAATCCAAATGCACACAACAACAAACAATTTTCCTTTTTCCTCTATCCTCTTTCCAAGGCGAGCTGGTCGCTAAGACCAAGATAATTAATGCATTGAATGCACTACCTTTCCTCATTCCTCATGCCACCGCCGACTCGGGTTGGTGAGTTTCCAAATTTCAAATTTGCATATAAATTCCATTTAGTTTCTAAGCTAGTTGGACGCCTCCAACTTTTCTTTGTTCCCGCCAAACTTGGCGCTGTACATGTAAGGGCTTCATTTACTATCCCATTAAATTTCCTACCTTCCCCCTTATCCTTTCCATCCACATGGGTCTATGCGTCCCCTTCCTTAGGTTAGGATTAGTCTAGGATTTTAATAGTCCATATCTAGGTCATTCACCTAGTTCATAGGTTAATGGAATTTATATCTATTTTCTCCCTTATGAAATCTAAAATCCATATAGGATAGTAGTTAGGGTATAAGATAAAACTTAGGGGTAGGTTAGGGTTTAATCCCCTAATATTTAATTAACTAGTTTCCATATCAAGTCTTTCCACTTGACAGTCATATTCAACATTAAGCAGGACATTTCGTCCTAAGTTCCACATACCTGTGCCACTTGCATCCAGGCCCTTATCGTCTTACGACTGTCTAGCGTTACAATGGTGTGTGGTTCGAGAATCAAACCTTTTTCATTGGCACCTACGTACCAGATATTCATACCGAAATCATGTCTTATGCAACATTTATATCAACCTTGATCGATTTAAAAGTAAATCAACAAAGTGATCATAAGAAGGTCACAGGATACCTTGGATCAATGGAATTGATTCAAGGCATGCTGTCAATCAGCGAATAGAGTTCATCAAGCATACGACAAGTCTGTTGTCTCATTAGCAATCACACAAGCAATAATAACTTCTATCCCAAGTATCAAGTTACAACAAACAAGGGTCCAGATCAACAACACATTCCTCTAAGATCAAAAGATGTGTCTTAACATATTTATCTTCATTTCTGCAGTTACAACATCATGAAAGGTAATTACCATGATAACTTACAAAAATCAAGGCGTTACATTCCTCCCTTCTTAAAGAATCATCGTCCCGATGATCAAATTAACCAATTCAAGGAGTTTCTAGGACAAAATTCAGTTATTGTCCTTCCATTCATAAGTTCATACCAAAAACAGATTCACTCTTTAAAACAATGTTTTAAGATAACTGTAAAATAGACCAATAATTGTCTAAATTTGGTAGAATTATCAGTTTTTCGAATTTCAATTTCGATCAAACAAGTATGGAAAAGCAGATCTCATTTCTTCGAGATTTTCCCAAGTTGCACTTTCTTCACTAAACTGCTCCCACTGGACCTTACATTGATTCACTTCGCGATTTCTTAAGCACAATTGGCGAGTTCCCAGCACTCAAATGGGCTTAATCACAATTATTCCTGGGTCTTGGACTTCCAATGAATTCCAATTCAGCACATGTGATAAATCTGTTACGTATTTCTTAAGCAAAGAAATATGAAAAGCATCATGCATTTGTGATAAAGCAGGAGGTAATGCTAGACGATAAGCTATAGGGTTGATTATTTCAACAATTTCAAAAGGTCCCATGTAACGTGGCGACAACTTGGTAGCCTTGCCAAAATTTATTAATCTCTTTTTTGGCTTAACCTGAAGAAAGACCTTCTCACCAAGTTTATAATTCCTATCAACCCGCTTTAAGTCTGCATAACTCTTTTGCCTATTGGTAGCCTCATTTAGGTGTTCCCGAATCATTTTGATTTGTTGTTCCATTTCCTTGAGGATTTCTGGCCCAATTACCTCTCTGTCCTCTATGTTGTCCAAGCTAACAGAGGTTCTACATTTTCTTCCATACAATGCTTCAAAGGGCGTCATTTTTAAAGAGGTGTGGTATGTATTATTGTAGGCAAATTCAACTAGCGGAAGGTATTCCTCCCATTTATACTGCTGGTCCATGCAATACATTCTTAACATGTCCTCTAAAACTTGATTGAATCTCTCGGTCTGTCCATCCATCTCCGGATGATATGCAGAGCTGAATTTTAATTTAGTTCCCAAGGCCGCATTAAGCATTTGCCAAAACCTTGATGTCATCCTCGGATCTCTGTCCGATATGATCAATTTGGGTATTCCATGCAATCTAAAAATTTCATGTACAAATCTTCTTGCTAACACTGGTGCATCATCTTTCAAATTACCAGCAATGAAGTGTGCCACTTTGGTTAATTTGTCGATGAAAACCAAGATGATATCATGCTTATTCCTTGACATAGGCAATCCTTGAATGAAATCCATCGTTATCACTTGCCATTTGTACTGTGGAACGTTGTGGGGATACAATAATCCAGCGGGATGCATATGTTCCACCTTAACACGCTGACATTCCAAGCAGTGTGTTACAAATTCCACCACATCCTTTTTCATTCCCTTCCAGAAGTATTGCTTCTTAAGATCAGCAAGCATTTTCGTAATGCCAGGGTGTCTAGAAAAAGGTGAATTATGAAATTCAGTTAACAATTTCCTTCTTAAATCATTTGCCAAGGGTATATAGACCCTGTTTTCGAACCTCAGAATTCCTTCGCTATCAAAGTGAAATCCTTTATACCTCACATCCTTTGGATCTGCAGCAAGTGCTATTTTAACTTGCTGGAAATAAGGATTTGATTCCAAGGCATCTTTCACCTCATCCTTAAACTGAGTTCTTAACGTTATAAGAGCAGAGATGTGCTTCCTTCAACTCAGAGCATCTGCCACTCTATTTTCCTTGCCTTTGATGTAGCTTATATCAAAATCATACCGAGACAAAAATTCTAACCATCTTTGCTGTCTTGCATTCAAATTTGGCTGAGTAAAAATATACTTCAACCCCAGATGGTCAGCTTTTAACTCAAAAGGTTTTCCTAAAAGGTAATGCCTCCACATTTGAAGTGCATGTACAATGGTAGCGAGTTCTAGGTCGTGTGGAGCATAATTCTGTTCATGTAACTTAAGCTTTCTACTTTCATAAGCTATAACATGGTCATTCTGTAAGAGAATACCTCTAAGGCCTTCTCCCGATGCATCCGTTATAACCATAAATTTTCTATTTGGATCAGCATGCTTAAAATAGGTGCTTTGTAGTTAATCTGTTCCTTTAAATTTTTAAAGATGATTCACATTTGTCACCTGCATAAATTTTTTATCCTTCTTTTGCGGTGAAGTGATTGGGGCAGCAATTTTTGAAAAAACCTTAACGAACTTTCTATAATATCCTACCAAGCCCATGAAGCTTCTTAATTCACGCACGTTCTTAGGCATAGGCCACTCGGTTATAGCTGCGATCTTTTAAGGGTCTACAACTATTCTGTTTCTTGCTTATAATGTGTCCCAAATAATGCACCTCTCGCATCATAAAAGGAACATTTAGACATTTTACCATACAAATTCCTCTTTCTTAAAACTTCCAAAGACTACCCTTAAATGTTCTTGGTGCTCTTCGACATTTTTACAAAGTATATAAGAATTATGTCTAAGAATACAAGCACAAACTTGTCTAGGTATTCTTGAAAAATATTGTTCATCAGATTCATGAAGGTGGCAGGTGCATTTGTCAACCCAAAAGGTAACACCGTGAATTCATAATGCCTGTACCTTGTTCTAAAAGTTGTTTTATGAATATCTTCTTCCTTTATTCTCAGCTGATGATACCCAGATCGAAGATCTATTTTTGAATAGACTGATGCTCCATGCATCTGGTCAAATAGATCATCAATCCTAGGAAGTGGGTATCGATTCTTAATAGTTGCCTTGTTCAACATTCTATAATCAATGCATAGTCTCAATGTGCCATCCTTTTTCTTTACAAAAATTACCGGCGCTCCCCATGGTGAGACGCTCGGTCTTATCAGCCCCTTAGTCAAAAGTTCCTGTAATTGAGCCTTTAGCTCTACCAACTCGAGGGTGGTCATTCTATAAGGTGCCTTAGATATGGGTTCAGTTCCTGGCTTGATTTCTATTGCAAAGTCAAACTCTCGTTTGGGTGGAAGACCTGGTAATTCCTCCGGAAATACATCACTGAAATCCCTTAATAATGGATATCTTTCCATGAAATCATTATCCTCCTCAGCATTTTCTATCATTTTTACTGCATACAAGGTGCAACCTCTATTTTTAGCCCTTTTTAGTTGCATAGCTGTTAGTTTCCTAACTGCAACTTCACGCTTTACACCTTGAATGACTGCTGCTTTCAGCAGGTCGTCAAAACAACAAATTTGTTTTTCATAATAGTCAACCTTTGCCTTATGTTCTTCCAACCAGTTAACTCCAATAATGATATCATATGATCCTAAAGGAGTGACATACATGTCAAATTCGAGTGGAGAAACTGGGCAAGTCAAGAATTGCCCCAAAAAGGCACATTTCGACTGTATGGACAACATTATTCCCATAATGCACTGTCCACGTCTTATCCATTCGTTCAGCCTTTATTTTTAATTTCATTGCAAGTTTAGTAGAAATAAAGCATTCAGTGGCTCCATTATCAAAAATTATGACTACAGGTGTACTGAATAACTTACCCGGAACTTCTATAGGCATAACTTGCTTTTCAGCTTGTCTGTTAGCCACCACAACGTGTATCCTATGTCTTGATTGTGATCATCCTTTTAGAAGGACAGTGACTCGCGTAATGGTCCTTTCCACAGTTGAAGCATCCTCCAACTGGCCCTTTCCTAGGCTCAAATTTGTTACCAGCTTTGAAGTTATCATTCTGGCTCCCATAGGACTTTTGTCCATTGCCACTAACTTTTGCGAAGTTGTTCGCACACTATTTATAGGTTTGTTCATTACAAATTTCTTGTTGTTATCTACAACAATTTTGTTTTTCACACCAAACCTTTTCCAAGGCCCCCTTTTGGGTGCGAGAGATGAAGAAGAATTGGGAATCTTCTTCCTTATCTCTTCCCTATGAGCAGAAATTACTCTCAATTTTTGTTCCTGTCTTATTGCCTTTTCGACAACTCCTTCCATGGTGGTTGGACCGTGGACATCCACTTCGCCACCAATGATGGGATTTAGTCCCATTATGAAATTTCATATTCGAACTCTCGTCACCTTAGTATGCAAAGCACATACTTAAGGATTTTAGTAAACCCTTCCCAGTATTCTGTCACCGTCAGCCTTCCTTGCGACCAGTTCTAAAATTTAGTCATTTTCCTATCAAAATAGAGTTGAGGCAGCCACCGTTGCCTAAAGTAACCCTTAAATTGATCCCAAGTTATGTCTGATTCGACAATATTCAACTCAACCTTACGGTTGTCCCACCATGATGATGCTTCATGAGAAAGCTGATATGCTCCCCATATCACTTTGGTCTCCTCAGAGAAGTTTCTTATTACAAAGTATTTCTCCATTTCACTAAGCCAATTCTCAGCTCCATCCCTAAGGGTTGTTCCATCAAACTTTAGAGGAATTATTCTCTTTATGTCATTTGTAAGTTTAGCTACTAATCTTGCCCTTTTATTTTCAGGATGATTAGGAGCATTCACATTAGTATTATCAACACCCGGATTCCCTCCATGGGTGTTGTCCACAGGAGGTGGCTGATCATTTATATCAGCTTCTTCTTCCTCCTCTTCATTGCCCATTGACTATTGTTCCAAAACAGTCAAATGATCTCTCGTGTCTAGTAGGGTAGTAAGGATTTCATCCAGATTTTGAGTAGTAGCTGCTTCTCCACCCGGTAACGGGTTGTTCGCAGCATTTCCTCTTATTCTGACCATTTTCTGTTTAATAAGAAAATGTAAACCTTATTAAATTATGGACTCATTAGGTCCAAGAGCTGCAACCTTCAGCTCTGATACCAAGATGTAACATCCCCATTTTAAGATACTAGAATAAGGGATTTTTTTTTATACAACATTCCCTGTTATGAATTATATAATTCAAACACACGTTCAAGTTTTAATAATTGTTCTCTGTCCAATTAATGCAGTTTGGATCACACAATTTCCTTTTAAAACTAATGTTCTCTGTTCACATATTTGCAATATGGAACACACATTCAGTGCCATTCAATCATATAATAGATACCATATGCTGCTGTAAATGACTCGAAGAACTACCGACCTCCACTTTATGGCTCGGAGTTTCAGTGATCTCTCATTTCATGACTTGGTGAGTTACTGATCCTTCATGTTAATTCATGCATAGTATAATGAATATACAGGGTTCTTTTACCATTTCTGGTTATCGAAGCGATCCATTTAAGAAGCCTATCTGAATATCTATTATTGATATTCATCTGACATCCTACATCTTAAACTAGGTGATTAGGACAAATAAGAAACAAAGACTTGCGATACTTTGGCCAAAGATTTTCACATGCTTTGTATGATCATATTCCTAGATGTGATACACACCAATGGAATACGTTCTTCACCTCACTTCATCTGTTATCTAGAATGGTCTTTCCTGGTCTCTACCAGTCCTTCCATTTAAGGTCAAACTCTAACCCCAACTAGCAATATGAATGAGTATAGGAAGTTACTCATGGTAACTAAAGATATGCAGATATATGGTGTCGTTCCTAGACGACTCCGTGTGTCTAGTTACCTTTAGTCCTCCAGAGTCACTCCGTATACGTGATCACATTCCTATCCCCAGCCAAGAACTTAGTATCCAGCTTATGTAAACTTGATGATTTAATTCGGGAGGGCATTATAATATGTCAGCTATAACATTGTGTCGTCATGAAGGCCCCGCCTTCACGAAGACACCATATTATAGCTGGCGTATGTCAATTTCCTATGGAATCCTCTCATCGAGGTACACATCCAGCTCAATTGTGATTTGGTTATAATCTTAGTATTTAAGATCAACTTTCAGCAGCCATGCTGATCCTTTATCCTTGTTCTTGTTACAGTTGTATGTAGCTAAGAGAGACTTAATCCATCTTCTAGCTTAATACGCATCTCCTTCTTCATACCGAAGGGTTGCCTATTCACTTCTTGGTTCCTTTCTTAATCTTTGGACTAATCACCAATTATCGATAACTTAATAAGTTTAACCTATTAAAATTAACCAAGTTTTCCACAACTGTAAACAAATTCAGAATTGCATCTTATTAGACGTCATTTAAACGAGGTCTAATTCTAAATGAATTTATTCATTTATCCTCCTTAACCTTACTTAGTTAATGTTCATTAACAATAGATATGATTCCCATATCTTTATTTTCGAATTTAAACATTGAGGCTATTAACGGAGTCCAAATACAAGGTTCAGCTGCCCCTAAGTTATTTGATATCCCTTAGTTTTCAAACTAATCCGAATACCTTCCAATTAGGATTTTGTGTTTATCTAAATATTTTTAATGTCAATTCAAATTCATCTTAACCCAAGTATGAACTAATTGCACATTTCAACATAAAATTTGCATTCGTGTAAAGAATAGATGTTATTTCCTTTTAAATTCATCCATTAACATTTGAATAATTCCAAGTCAAGGAATAATGTTATATTCTCAAACTTATTCAACAATATCAAACTGATATAGTTATTGAAAATATCACACTTTTACTTGTATACATCCATCAGATTTACAATCTATATATTTGCCAGTCCAAACGACTGGACTTGTTTATATCAAACAACATTACAACTCATAAAGATAGAAGAATGTAACTTCTTCCTTTCTCATTTCCTTGTGGAGGAGTAATAGCTATCAATACAATCCATCTTCAGTTAATCAAAGAAGTATCGAAAAACAACCATGTCTTCATTTATACTCAAGTTTCATCTACAAAATTACTTGCACGGGTCAGTTCATTGAACTGAGCATATTAAGCACTTGTCTTTAAAATGAGGTGTTTTTAATTAACTGTCTCAATAAAATAACCCTGCTTTTATGAAATGTTAATATGAACATCATTCAAGAATTAAATACCAAAAAGGATGAACAACATATCAACTCAATCATCCAATAACCCTCCCAATCAGACAAAGGATTACTACCCTCTTTCCCAAATAATTATTACAAGAAGTAATTTCCTTCAATAGTTCCAGATTACAAACATTTGTAAGAACTAAAAACACAATTATGCAACTACTGTTCTAACATAAATGCTATCAATTCCATTCTCTTACAATAGTTGTGAATTCAAAAGATAGATCTTAACTAAAATCTAAACCGAATTATTGTCCCTTCTTTCATACAACTCATCTGATTTCAAGAAATCAAACGCTGAAGAGAACAAGCAAACAATAATTAAATACAAATGCTTAACCCAAGCAGTATGAAATTCGTTCCATAACAATTATAAATTTCCAACTGTATGAGAGAAAAATGATCATTAATTCAAATTATCCATTCACACTCTCTTTCTTTTCCTCATAGTTGTACTAGAAGTTTTAATCCAAATGTGATATCAATAAATGATAACAGTCCAAAGAGAAATAAATGAAAATCAATAACCGAATATAAGGGAGCTAGGTCATATCACCTCTTCTACTATCTATCCAAATACCTCTTATTTAGAGCAGACATACTCCAATAGTATAATTCATTCAGAGTAGTATATTCAGTAATTGAAAACTACTATTACCTTTCCAAAAAGTTGACCAGAGTTCATTGCAACTGGTTTATAAACATTAGTACCAAAAGAACCAACAGGAAGAATACCATATCAAATTAGTACAACAAAGTAAGATGCTACAATAACCTTACTGTCCCAGGGAACCCGTGTTTTATGCAAATAAAAAAAAGCATCAAGGAATTATAACTCGCATAATAGTCTATTAATATCACCACAGCTTTGTTTTTCCCAAACGTTTCCACACACTGAACTCAGAAATACAATATTCGCATAACAATGCCTTTATCAATGCAAACCCGCATAGGGTAATAGATGCACAAGCAAGGTATAGTCAAAACAATCTCAACAACAAGCCAAATCTCATTTGTTTCATTCATTTGCATAGAAACACTAAGCCATGTTCATTTTCATGATGACAGTTCAGACTAGAAGATCAAACCGCATCCAAAATGCACAATAAAATCCTCTTTCCCATTACCTTCATATTTCGAAGCAGCAAAGAGAAAACATAATTCATTAATGATTTCAATAAGAAGAACAATCATTTTCTTCAAACACCCGAGAATACCCAAGTCGTGTTCATTCTTTTAAGGACAGTTCAACTAGACATACAAATCATCTCATCTTTTCATTTTCACAAGAATGCTTAGAAATCAGAAGTGATATTCATTTATCTAATGTATTTATTAGCACAACCCAAAATGGTAATAAAGCGAATACCCAACACTGCCGAAACGAACCACACAACAAGGACAGTGTATTCAACTTAATCATTATGAAAATAATGCTCAAGCCGTGTACAGCAAAAGAAAACGACTCAACTTGAAATCATCTCAACGTAATAGCCAAATCAAATAACCAAAACCCCCATCATAAGAGCAGGGTTTTTTTAATGAGACTATTAAGCAAAAGCAAGCGGTTTAAGGAGAAGGGCTTATCATGCCTGTTAATTTTTCTTGTGGCTCGAAGAAAACCACGCCCACTGGAGTTGTTTCTCTCCACGACATCCTTAGGTAGGATTTCCAACCAGTCACTAACTTCCACAGGCTCAAGAATAGCCTTTGTTTTTCCAAAGAACAGAGATAATAATCAAAACACAGCCGGTTCGACAGAACCATGGAGAAACAAAATGCATAGCAACTAAAATCCAAATGCACACAACAACAAACAATTTTCCTTTTTCCTCTATCCTCTTTCCAAGGCGAGCTGGTCGCTAAGACCAAGATAATTAATGCATTGAATGCACTACCTTTCCTCATTCCTCACGCCACCGCCGACTCGGGTTGGTGAGTTTCCAAATTTCAAATTTGCATATAAATTCCATTTATTTTCTAAGCTAGTTGACGCGTCCAAATTTTCTTTGTTCCCCCAAACTTGGCGCTGTACATTTAAGGGCTTCATTTACTGTCCCATTAAATTTCCTACCTTCCCCCCTTATCCTTTCCATCCACATGGGTCTATGCGTCCCCTTCCTTAGGTTAGGATTAGTCTAGGATTTTAATAGTCCATATCTAGGTCATTCACCTAGTTCATAGGTTAATGGAATTTATATCTATTTTCTCCCTTATGAAATCTAAAATCCATATAGGATAGTAGTTAGGGTATAAGATAAAACTTAGGGGTAGGTTAGGGTTTAATCCCCTAATATTTAATTAACTAGTTTCCATATCAAGTCTTTCTGCCTGACAGTCATATTCAACATTAAGCAGGACATTTCATCCTAAGTTACACATACCTGTGCCACTTGCATCCAGGCCCTTATCATCTTACGCTGTCTAGCGTTACAATGGTGTGTGGTTCGAGAATCAAACATTTTTCATTGGCATCTACTTACCAGATATTCATACTTGAAATCAGGGGCTGCAACATTTATATCAACCTTCAGTCTGGTTTAAAAGTAAATCGACAAAGCGATCATAAGAAAGGTTACAACATACCTTGGATCAATGGAATTGATTCAAGGCATGTTCCAATCGAAGAATAGAGTTCATCAAGCATACGACAAGTCTGTTATCTCATTAGCAATCACACAAGCAATAATAACTTCTGTCCGTCGACACTAAAATTTTCCTCCGTAATTTCTATTTCATTAATGTATGTATTAGGAATAGGATGTTGTTAAGTATAATTAGTAGTAAGATCCGATATAAGATAACGATGCATCGCTAGTACGATGTCGCCAATAACGTATAGTACGGCAATAGTCAAAAGTACAATAAGAATGTTGTGGTAAAAAGTAAATAGTTGTCGTAAGTGGTCCAGTAATGTTAAAATGTCAAAGTTGGGGTAAGAAGAGAAGTAGGGTCTACATGATTAGGAATTAGAAATATTATATTGGTAATAAGGACAAGGAGTGAGGTCATAAATATTTTGTATATTTTATTTGTAAAAAGTCTAAAAATGTGGAACCCATGTGAACTGATAAGGTTTATTTTATCTTAAAAGATAAGCTTACATGTACAGATAAGAGTTAAGGTATGGAATATGATTCGTCAGAGTGGATTTCTTATCCTATCTTAGAGATAAGATGGATAAGCCTAGAAGTCTATAAATAAAGAGGCCACCCCCCTCATTTAGCATAGAAGGAAGTAGTGAGAAATATTGTAGGAAGTGTGCAAAGGAAGCCATCAATTTAAAGGTGTGTTAAAGAAGCCATTAAGAGGTGTAATTGTAAAGTTTCTCCCATAGTCTTGGTGAAAGGCAAGTGAAGTCAATAACACTTGAAGTACCTCATGGGTGAGATTGTAACAATTTCATGTTAATATTATAATTTACTCTGATATTTCAGATTTATCATCATTCCTTCTTATCATAGTCTATGGTATTCTTGTGTTATGTTTGTTGTTGTGTTTCCAGATTACATCCACCAAACTAAAGGCTGTGCATTAGTAAATAATCATAAAGCACGAGGAGTTCCCGGTGAAGAATTATCATAGTGCCGGATTGGTGATGACATTTTGGTTCCGTCGCCGGGACCATTCCTCGTTGGTGGATTTTCTGGAGAGATATTCCCACTTAGTCAAAAATCAATTGGAGGGTAACCTTATTTTTACTGTGCATAGTAGTTACCATGGTAAAGTCATTTTTACCGTGAATAGTAGTTACCATGGTAAAGTCATTTTTGCTGTGAATAGTATTTATCACAGTAAAGTCACTTTTTACCGTGAATAGTATTTACCGCAGTAACTTCACTTTTTACTGTGAATAGTGTTTACCACAGTAAAGTCAGTTTTTACCGCAGTAAGTCAAGTTTTACCATAGTTACCGTGGTCATTTCTATTTTACTGTAGAAAGGTGTAAAGTCACTTTCTATTACAGTGATTCCAATTATTTGTGCACATAAGTCTTGTTGATTGTACTTGTGGGTTGGTATTTTACGGTGGTTACTTTTGAAAATGGGGAAGATTCCTATTTTTTCAGCCCAATCTAATGAAGATGCTTCCTCTTTCATTCAAGAGTTTAAACGATCTTGTATTTGTAATGGCCTTATAAGAAGGGAACAATGGACTGAATTTTTTCCTACCTTTTTGGATGGTTCAACACTTAGGTGGTTTGAAACACTAGGTGAAAATGTGAAAAATTCATGGGATTTATTAACTGAAAGTTTTCTTGAAGAATTTGGTGAACAACAGAAATATGCAGATCTCATGATCGAGATCACAAAGCTATCCCAAGGAGAGAAGGAGAAGATAAGGGATTATCATGCTCGTGTTCTAGAGCTAAGGAGGAAGCTCGATGCCCATATCCGGAAGGAAGGATTAGTGGATGGGTTGATGAATGGCATGGATAATCTCCTATGTAAGCACTTCATTCTTGGGATGAAGCCGAGATAGACAATGAGTGAAGTATGACCGCCAGCCTACCATTGAACAAGCAAAGGAGATTGCAAGAAGGCAAGAAGAAAGCATGGAAGAGGAGCCCAAAGAAATTGTTGCTAAAGTAGAGCCTACACCAGCACCTTTGGTCCATAATCCACAACCACTCCCGGTGAGCACAAATATTTCTCCTAGTACATCTACTGAGTATGAAGATCTGCTCAAAAAGATGGGTCAGTTAACTATTAATCTTCTTCAAGGAAAAGAATTTAGTTCTCAGGGAGGAGATAGAGGTCCAAAAAGAAATATTTCTGAAGTTGTATGTTATGGTTGTTATAAAAAGGGTCATTATAAGTATAATTTTCAGATAGAGCTTCTACATCTGGTAAAGGAGATAATGATAAAGGAAAAGCACCTGTGAATTCTTTTGATGTAGTAGATAAGAGCAGAAATAATGAAGTAGATGTGTTTGTAACAAAAAGAAAGAAAGAAAAAGATAATCAAGATGGAAATGATCCTAAGAAGATGAAAGGAGAAACTAGTAAGAAACATAGGAGAAGAAAGTTGGGTGTGCAGGATTTTCTTGATTTCACAGGGGCAAGGACCATACTCCATCTTGGAAGATCTATCCAAAAGGCCTGCAAATATTACATATGGTCAACTCTTGGCTATGTCTTTTGAGAAGAGGCGGGAGTTGCGAAGTGGACTCAATGCTCGACGAAGGAAGGAGGTTGAGGTCCCTATTTTGGAGGCAGAGGCGGATCCCTATGCTCCACAAGCTGAGGTATTATGTAATGGTATTTCAATTCATGATGTCTTAGTTGATGGAGGTGCTGCAGTTAATGTAATGACCGAGTCTGTAATGAATATGTTGGGTTTAAAAATTGATCACCCTTCAACACTTATGTTAAGGTCATTAAATAAAGGAAAACTAAACCAAGGTGTAGTTTCAAATGTGGCAATATCTCTGTTATGGGTGTTGTATGTGTGGTAGACTTTTAGTGTGATGAAAATGGTACTGCAAGTGCACCCAATGCTGCTGGGAAGACCATGGCTAAGGAGAGTTCATGCAAGAAACTACCGGAATGAAGGTTTCATGACACTTGGACGTGGTAGAGAGAGGGTGAAGATAAATGTGATCCTCGACATCATAAGGCGTAACTCGTGGATTCAAGTGATGAAACCGATGATCGGACATCCTCTCGATTACTCTAGTACCAAGTGAAGTGGACATCAAGATGAAGAAAGTGAGGTTGATGTTTCAGTCATGGATATCCTTCCAGTCACACCAACTCATGACCCCATAAAATTATCTGAAGAAGAAGTTGATGATCGTCTCCAACAAATAAAGATTGGTGATGTTGTGATGGAGAGTGAGAAGGAATCCTACCTCTAGCTCTTTCGAAGGTACATACACATATTCACTTTTGATTACAAGGAACTCCATCAAGTAAGTTGGGTAGAACATTCTATTGAGCTGGTAGATGGTGCTAAGCCCATAAAGCAAATGCCATATAGAATGAATCCTAATTTTTCCAAGACTGTAAAAGAAGAAATAGATAAGTTGCTTGATGCAGGATTCATATTTGATGTGGAGAATTCAGAATGGGTTTCTCCCATTGTGATCTCAATAAAAAGAATGGGAAGCTACGCATTTGTGTTGATTACAGGAAGCTCAATAAGGCAACAAAGAAGGATCATTACCCTCTTCCATTTTCATATCAGATCTTGGACGAAGTAGCTGGCCAGGAGTGCTATAGTTTTGCTGATGGATATAGCGGCTACAACCAAGTTCATATAGCAGAGAAAGATCAGCTGAAGACCACGTTCACCACTCCTTGGGGAACGTTTGCTTATAGAGTTATGCCTTTTGGGTTGTGTAATGCTCCAAAGAACATTCCAAAGCGTTTGATGAATAGGGTGTTCGAACCCTACATTGGGACCTTCATCAGAGTATTTCTGGATGATTTTTGCATCTATGGGAGCAAGTTGGACCACCTGCACCAAATGGAGACAGCATTTCAAAGGTTAGATGAAGCACAAGCCTCACTAAACCCTACAAAGTGTGTCTTTGGATGTTCTAAAGGCGTTTTGTTAGGGCATGTCAGATCCAGAGATGGTATTGGTACCGATCCGATAAAGTTTCAAAATCAAAGAGTTACCATTTCCTATGAATAGAAGTAAGTTGAGATCATTTTTAGGCCATGTGGGTTACTATAGAAGGTTCATCAAGAATTTCTCAAAGATTGCACAGCCACTAACCTAGTTCTTGAAGAAGGATGTTACTTATGAACCAGGAAATAAGGCACATGAAGCTTTTGGACAACTGAAGGAAGCCCTGGTGTCTTCACCTATTTTAAAGAATCCAGATTGGAGCAAGCCATTCATTGTGTACACTGATGCCTCAGATGCAGCACTAGGAAGTACTTTGAGCCAAAAGGATGAAAATGGGAATGAACATCCAATTTACTTTGGGAGCAGACAAATGAGCAAAGTGTTGAGGTAAATTATACTATAACTGAAAAAGAGGCTCTGGCTATCATTTTTGCTGTAAAGAAGTTTAGGAATTACTTGCTAGGGCAAAAATTTCTAGTTGTAATAGATCATCAGGCTCTAAAATATATTGTAAATAAGCCTAACCCATCAGGGAGGATAGCAAGATGGATAATTTTGCTACAAGAATTTGAATTTGATATTATAGATAGGCCAGGAAAGAAGCATGTCAATGCAGATGCACTCTCTCGAGCCTATGATGGTTTAGGATCATCTTGTGATGATGATGATTTCCGATGCAAAGCATTGTTATCCTCGACACAATCCCTAGTGAATACATAGATATTTGGAATTATCTGAATGAATTCAAGTTTCCTGATGGTGCCAATGCAAAGACTAAGAGAAAGATTACTCAAGCCAGTCATCCATATTCTATTCTGCATGGAGTATTATTTCGAATAGGACCTGATGGACAGTACAAGAGGGTAGTTGGACGTGATCAAGGGAAGGAACTGCTAGAAGAATTCCACAATGGTACATGTGGAGGGCACTTCTCTGGACAACTTACAACAAGAAGGATCTTGGATGTAGGTTATCACTGGCCCACTCTTTTTAAAGATTGTTATAATTATTGTAAGACATGTGATATTTGTCAAACACATGGTAACCGTAAGACTTCATCAGCTCCATTATGTCCTATTCTTCCACTTGGTCCCTTTGAAAAGTGGGGAATAGACATTGTAGGTCCACTTCCAACTACCTCATGCCAAAATAAGTATATTGTAGTTGCCACATATTATTTAACCAAGTGGGTCAAGCTAGGCCATTGAAAACAACTTCCATGGATGAAGTGGCAAGGTTCATATATGAACGCATTGTCACCAGATTTGGTTGTCCATTAGAAATTGTAATAGATCAAGGAAGCCACTTCATTAATGAGGTGGTAGAAGCCCTAGTCAATAAGTTTTCTATTAAGCACAGGAAGGCAACAACATACAAGCCAAGCACAAATGGACAGGTGAAACGAACAAATTTTGTGTTGTGTCAAATTCTAGCAAAAGATGCAGCCTTGCAGGTACATAAATGGGATAAAAGGATTCATGCAACATTGTGGGCATATAGGGCAACATCAAAGTCAGCAACAGGATACTCCCCATTTCAGTTGGCTTATGGCATTGATCCAGTTCTTCCTATTGAGTTTGATATTCCCACGGTTAGAGTAATGAAAATGAAAGAATGGATGAAAGTGATTCAGTAAAAGAAAGGTTGGTACATCTTCATTTGCTAGAGGAAATGAGGGAAATAGCTAAGGATACAAGCTATAAGAAGAAAATGAAGCAGAAGGAATACTTTGATCAAAAGATCCGGTGGTCTCCATTTCATGTGAATGACTTGGTTCTAGTATATGATTCCAGATACAAAAAAAGAAGACAGAGAAAATTTCTTCCAAAATGGATGGGGCCCTACAAAATAGTAGTTGTGCATGAAAATGGTACGTACCGACTGGAGGAATTGGATGGCACTCCCATTATGAAATGGGTCAACCACGACAAGTTGAAGATTTTCCAAGCACTGGAAGAGTCTACTCCGAGGATGGAGTAGAAGCTAGGAAGGGGGAAGATGTCGACACTAAAATTTTCCTCCGTAATTTCTATTTCATTAATGTATGTATTAGGAATAGGATGTTGTTAAGTATAATTAGTAGTAGCGTCCGATAGAAGATAACGGCGCTGCCAGTACGACGCCGCCAATAATGTATAGTATGGCAATAGTCAAAAGTACAATAGGAATGTTGTGGTAAAAAGTAAATAGTTGTCATAAGTGGTCCAATAATGTTAAAATGTCAAAGTTGGGGTAAGAAGAGAAGTAGGGTCTACATGATTAGGAATTAGAAATATTATATTGGTAATAAGGACAAGGAGTGAGGTCATAAATATTTTGTATATTTTATTTGTAAAAAGTCTAAAAATGTGGAACCCATGTGAAATGATAAGGTTTATCTTATCTTAAAAGATAAGCTTACATGTACAGATAAGAGTTAAGGTATGGAATATGATTCGTCAGAGTGGATTTCTTATCCTATCTTAGAGATAAGATGGATAAGCCTAGAAGTCTATAAATAAAGAGGCCACCCCCCTCATTTAGCATAGAAGGAAGTAGTGAGAAATATTGTAGGAAGTGTGCAAAGGAAGCCATCAGTTTAAAGGTGTGTTGAAGAAGCCATTAAGAGGTGTAATTGTAAAGTTTCTCCCATAGTATTGGTGAAAGGAAAGTGAAGTCAATAACACTTGAAGTACCTCATGGGTGAGATTGTAACAATTTCATGTTAATATTATAATTTACTCTGATATTTCAGATTTATCATCATTCCTTCTTATCATAGTCTATGGTATTCTTGTGTTATGTTTGTTGTTGTGTTTCTAGATTACATCCACCAAACTAAAGGCTGTGCATTAGTAAATAATCATAGCATGAGGAGTTCTCGGTGAAGAATTATCATAGTGTTGGATACATATGGCTAATAATCGACATCGGTACTATCTAGTACTTCACGATAATAACGGCCTCCGCTCTCACCTCCATGTACCGGGCTCTCACCTCTGGTGGGAATGGTCCCATGCTCCTAATAGAAGTGGGCCCCGTCCTACTCGTACACCCTTACCCTAAGCCTATACTTGTGGTGGTGGTGGAGCTGCCATCGGAGCCTCGAATAGGGACCTATGCCTCGTGCTCGTGCCTCTACTTATGCTCGAGCCAACCGCCTCAGTAACACTCCAATCCGTGCTTATGTAACAACAAGATGCCCCTATAATAAATAAACTCGACCCAAGAGACGGTCCTCTCCACCGTAATAGCCACTAAATTTGGCTTTGCTGTTTGTGCTCTCATGGCTGCCCTCTGGCCCGCCCACCAAATAAAAAATGAACCTGTAACCCCAGCGTCATCCACTGTGTCATCTATCGGTCTCTCTCGCTACCCGTGATCGAGTCAAATGGCTGTGGTACACACAGTGGTGCCTCTACATCCTCCTCCCTATGATAATATGGGAAGGAGGTGGCTCATCCTACTATAATCCCAGCTATCGTTGTACCCTCTATAGAGGGATCCTCTCGTACTCCCCGGGTCTCCGTCTAGATATCCGTAAGATATGCTTGATCTAACGCAGCTTGTGCTCAAGGCTCCTCCATGGGGCTTATGGCCTCTCGTATGGCCTCCATATAATATCTAAGCTGCGCTCAAGCCCTCTAGCATATGTCTATAATAAGTGACATCCCGCCCGTGATAACTACTCTTGGTCGACCCACGACCCCCAACCACATCTCGAAAACCATATCTATAAACTACCTGGCCCTAGCCGCCGAGGCAGCCCTACTAGTCATAAACACATGATATGCTCATAGGACTCGTAGTGTAACAAGAATGTCGAACATATACCAAATCACCTCATATGGTGATAGCCCCAAAGCTCTCTCAGATAGCTACACTGTATACACTGTGGTGCCCATGCGTAGCAGTGTGCTCCTCCACCATCTCATGTAACACTCCCATCGTGAGCCTATGGGAAGCATCCTTCCTCTAAGTTAGGGAGGGCAAAGCAGTGATACCGATCATCATCAAGCACGGCAAGCCGTGTCTCTCGTCAATGAGCGTGATATGATCGCCGTGGTAGATGCTCGCACTATGATATGTAATCAATGGGGCTGCATCCTCGAGTACGTGTAGGATGCTATCCATCACTGCCTCAAAGATCCACTGGAACACCTCCTTATTGATGATCGGCAGTCTTAGGATGTGATACACATCCTCTAAAGTGACTGTCATCTGTCCAGTAGGGAGATGAAAGGAATTGGTTACTGGATCCCATCTCTCGATGAGGGAAATCATCAGGCTGTGGTCCCTATCCATAGCCCTATACCTCTAGACTCCGCCGAGTCTAACCTCCCGCATAACTGCCCAATGCGCTGCGGTCACATGTGGCCACATCCACTCCAGTAGAGGTGGCATCCGATCTCGCATTGTCAGCTACTGGCGTGCCTACAAAAATAACCCACTCCATCAGGCCTACCCTTCACAAAACAACTACCTTAACCCTCTATACTCACTCACCCACCCAATCACAACCCGACTCTATAAACACATCTACACCCACCTATCTTACCCTATACATCTATAAATTCCTCTCACTCTTATGGTCCTTCTTTAAATATCCACTCCAATTAAACCTACAACACCTCATCTCCCTCAAACATCAATAACCCCACCCAACAAATATCTAAAATATCCCCTTTACCTATTCCACACCCTACCAACTCGCCCCAATCATACTCCACCCGCTCTACTCTCGCCCTCTAACCATACCCCAACCACTTTAACCCCTCCTAATTCATACACAACCCATAACCTATCCTACCTGAACCGGCCCCAACCACCCAATTACTCCCCACCCCAATAACCTTTCCTAGCAACTCTACCTTCTCCCCCTTCACCCCAAAAATCTATCCTACCCACCTACAACAACACCCAACACAAAAATTTCACAACCCTACCTCCTACCCATGGTGACCGGTACTAGTCACCCTCGATTGCCATCGGTCCCCCCGCCAATCAGCCTATGTCTCGAATTTTATGCACCGACTAGCAGTCAACACATGACCGACGCCAGTCTCTATACCTGCTAATCTACACAATTTACATTGTGACCAATGCCGGTCACCTAGTGACCGACATCGGTCACTGTGGGATTTCGGGGCCACCAAAACGGCCCCCAAATCCCCTTTTTTCCTATTTCTACCCATTTACCTAGCACAATTGCCTAAAAACTTACCCACCCTGACGTTTTGGCCTACCTAACATATCTACCCAATCCATTTTATGATTTACCTTCATTTATTCATTATTTTCTCAAATTTTGGATTCCTACCCCAAAACCCACATCCTAGCTAAATTCATCAACTTCATACAAATAGGGGTTCAGAGCCTACCAGTACGACTACACGTCATCGTGGTGGGATAGGTGGTGGTGGTCTAACTCCTCCAGCACCTCCTGCTCCTCCAGGATGTGCCATAGCTCCAAATCTCCTCAATAGGGTCCTCAACCAATCAAACTCTCCCTCCCGATCTCTGGGGCCTACCAATAACTCACTCCCCCACTCAACTAGTGCCAACTCAGCCCAAACACATGACCCAATCACTTCAAAACTCAAACAAGAAAAACTTGGCACTCAATTTTACAAAGTGAAAATGACATGCCGTATTTTTTCTTTTTATAGGTTTTCTCCCTCTAACCGATATTGGTTAGAGGGTGCCCTAGGAGACCGATATTGGTCATCTGACCGATATCGGTAACCCATAACTGATATCGGTTATCGGCTTAGTTTAACCTAACTACTGCCCGTATCCACCAATCTCCATTTTTCACCACATCGCCTACCCCCGGCTTTGTTAAATAGCCTTAATTTGAATTCATCGGCCCGAACCAAGGCCGCAACCAACCACTCGGCCCGACCCAAGGCCGCAACCAACCAACTGGCCCGACCCACGGCCACAACCAACCAATCGGCCAAACCCAAGGTCAGAATTCAATCAATTGGCCCGACCCAAGGCCGCAACCAACCAACCGGCCCAACCCACGGCCACAACCAACTAATCGGCTCGACCAAGGTCAGAACCAATCAATCGACCGACCACGCCTCTGCAACAAACCAATCGGCCCTACCCAAGGCCGCAACCAACCAATTGGCCCGACCCAAGGCCGTAACCAATCAATTGGCCTGACCCATGGCCGCACCCAACCAATCGGCCCGACCAAGGCGTGCGACCAATTAAGTACCTCACCGAGGCCCGCAAATTACGATTCTATCCACCCATCATGTAGTTGTTTGATCAATCAAGCTCACCTGTTCGTGTTTTAGCATGACTAGGATACTTGAATTGATCAGCCGAACAACTTTGCCTAGACCGAGACCGTGACGTTTATCTCAACCAAACCGACCATTTGGTACTGCCGAACATGCCTAAAAATTCCAGTACCTTACCCATTATATCCCCTAGAGCTACTTCCTATGCCTTGGATACTAGGATTATATCAACATTGTTTGGATAAACTATCGACCTTTGCCTATGAATTGCTTGTTTTCTCTTCAAATCGTGTACCCTGGTCGCACTATTGCATTTCAACGTGCGTCCGCTTCCTTGAACTTACCCCACCATCTTACCAGCATCCCATCATCATTTACCCTTTATCAACCCTATCCCTGATTTCATGTCACCTCAATCTGTGATAGATTTGAGGGGGATTACCTATACCCTTAACTGGGGCAACCACTTTTTATTATTGTCAGTGCAACTTTACAAGACAAGCTACACGATAACAAGGGGAAAATGTAGATACCAAATTTGGGTCTTACGACACCCTGTACCCCGTATCTCGTCTTGTAACCTAACCCTACCTCACCACCTAAACCTTACACATTGAATTATTTATTAATTACCTTATAATTAATAAATCCACATCTCTAACCCTGCCACCTCACCTCGCCACCTCACTATGACCTAGCCCTAACCCTAAACTAACCTAATTAAGACCTATGACTTGGTCTAGACCCACACCCAAGACTCATCACCCCTCACCCGCATCAAAACGAACCTAATAATGACTTGACCAAGCCCACAACTGACCCCTCGGGAGAAAAGGAGGGAAAGTTGGCTATTTTACTAAAAATAGCCAACTTTGACCTAACCGACATCGGTCCCTATGTGGCCGGCGTCGGTTAGGTAACCGCCATTGGTTCCCTGTAAATGACCTCCCCCAACCAAAATGAAAGGATCTGAATCCATTTGCAAGGGAGAGACAAGTGAGAAGGAGAGAAGAGTTTGCAAAGAGGAGCATTGAGCCCAAAACTAGAACTGAGCAACTAGAGCATTGTCACACTCATCCAAACCTTGGGAGAGTCAGAGGATAGCTTCATCAGATCACTTCGATTGCTAGATCATCCCAACTGGGCCTTGCCTTCACCACTACATTCTTTGGACCTGCATCCACATCAGAAACTAGTAAGTAGTCTCTTTTATCACCTTGTATGCTTCTAGACACTACTTTGTGAACTTTTAATTCATAGGGATTATAAAATCACTCCTGGATCTACTAATCAGCAACAACCTACACCTAACCTTCGATTATCCATCTCTATATTACCCTAAAGACAACTCTCTCACTCTCTAAGTCTTCTCTATCACCCTACTACTCCCCTCAACCATCTACCAACCTTCCAAAACCCTAACGAAACCATGCCCGTCACCTCCATCTTCAAACCCAACCACATTGCTTCTTTCACTAAACAACCCGCCTCTACAACCACCTCTGCCCCCCATCGTGCACTGTTCTGTTGTCTTTTTTCCAAAGAAGAATTTTTTTCTTTGGTGCAAAAAAAATCGACCCCATGTTTTCATCTCGGCCACGCCTGGGACATCTGGGTACGTTGTGTTATGATCGATGGGGGCACTAGCCTAAACATCATCTCTTCCAAATCCTTTAAACAGATGAATAGCCCTCCTAGCTGCATGTGTGCCAACCCCACCATGTTGCATTCATTCAACGATGCTATTACTTCTACCCTAGACACCATGATCCTTAACATTTGTGTAGGGCCACGACCTTACCCGAACTCTTCTATGTCCTTGAGGGAGAATTCTAATACAACATGTTGTTAGGCCGCTCTTGGATCCGGGCTATGGGATGCGTTCCCTCCACCTTACATAGATGCATCAAACTCGAGTATGAAGGGAAGTCATACACCGTCACAGCTGATGCTTCCCCCTTCAAAACCTGCAATATGTTATACCGCCCTAATGATGTGTTTATACCTGTTAAGACACCCATTGATCCAACCCAACCATCTACCTCAACCACGCCTCAACCATCCACCTTATCCGCACCCACACCTTCGACCAATGAAACCACCGATGCAAATACTTCTTCCTTTCCCACGAACAACATCCCAACCTCGGATCCATTGGTAGGTGTTTTTCAACACCTTATGCTGGGGGAGTACCGCCTATACAATGTTAGCACCTTCCATACCCCAAAAGAGTATGGAAAGTTACAAGTGCATCCTACCTATGACCGTCAAGTGGGGGAGGTGATCTCCTACGGACCACCTAATTGCCGCACCAACCTAACGTATGGGGATGTCAACGCATCCTTTGGCACCCCCGAACCTCCTTGGTGTGATTCCCTTCCAATCAGATTTTTAATATCTAACCAACCGTTGTTTCACCCTCACCTTCCTGACATTCCGTGCTTGGAAGGGTTTTGGTTTCTGTCTTTATGAGCAAGGATGACATACGGTTATTCCCATGACTACACACAAACACAATGATCGTAGTGGTCTTGGATTTTCTAAACCACCTACATTGAAGAAACCTCATGTCAATTGTATCCAGGACGATGACGAAGTCACCCCTTCTGAACCATCATCACCCATTTTACCATCTTCACCCACGGAGTCGATATACCCGGAATCTATCCCTCCTAAATTTTATTTTTCGTGAATGCTATCTTCCTCGGTCCTCTCACTTATCAACGCGATGGTGAAGACCCATCTTCTCTCCCCTTTTATATCTAGACATGATCGAAGAAGACTTGCCTTTGATTAATGTTGTGGAGTGGCAGAATGATGACTCCATCCTCACCCACCTTGGTGCAGAAGACTCTTATATTCAACATGCCTTACCATCTGAAACCCAAACCATGTTGAATGAGTCGACTATAGAAATCAACATCCACACAAAAGATGATCCTCACATTCTAAAGATCAAACAATCTCTCGACGCATCAGAACAAGCCGCCTTCACTACCTTTCTGCGTGCCTGAAATCAAGCTTTCGCTTGGTCCTACGCCAACATGCCAGGAATCGATCCTGACATTGCTGTCCATAACATCACTCTGAAACCAAACTCCAAACCAGTTAAACAGAAGTTGAGAAAAATGCATCCACGCATTGCCCTCTTGGTTAAAGAAGAGCTTCAACGGCTCCTTTCTGTTTCTTTCATCTTACCTTTTGACTATCTGTAATGGATTTCTAATGTTGTACCTATCACTAAAGCGACGGGGGGACTTCGGACATGTACAGATTTCTGGGATCTTAACCTCGCTTGCCCAAAGGATGACTTCCCCCTACCTAGTATTAATCAACTTGTCAATCTCACTGCGAGCCATGAGATGCTTTCTCTCATGGATGGTTTCTCGGGATACAATCAAATTTTAGTAGCCCTGGCCGATCAATATAAAACCGCCTTCATTACCCCCTGGGGAACCTTATACTATCGTGTCATGCCATTTGGCCTTAAGAATGCTGGTACAACCTATCAACGGGTTATGACTTACATTTTTCATGACATTATGCACATTATCCTTGAGGATTATGTCGATGATCTTCTTGGAAAATCCAAACATTGCAGTGAACATCTCGATGTTTTAACCATTATTTTCGATCACCTGTTACAATACTGTGTTCATCTTCAACCAAAGAAATGTGTCTTTGGCGTCCTTTTAGGAAAAATCCTTGGCTTTATCGTCTCTTTTCGTGGCATTATGGTCGGCCCACTAAAGTCAAGGCTATCTTAGAAATGCCCCACACACTAACCTAAAGCAATTGAGTAGTTTGCAGGGAAAACTCCAATCTATCCGGTGTTTCATCTCAAAACTCTTGGATCAATGTCAACCTTTCCATTATCTTCTTAAAAAGGAGATTGTCTTTCAATGGAGCCAGGAGTGCCACTGAGCCTTTGAGGCTCTTAAAACTTATCTCTTCTGTACAGCCACCCGTGCTTATCCCACCTCAGGACGATCGCCCTTTCTACCTTTACCTTTCTGCCACTGACCATGCTGTAGGAGCCATGCTCGCACATTGTGACTCCAAGCATCGAGAAAAAGTAGTTTATTACATAAGTTGTACTCTTGTGGATTACGAAACTAGGTATACACACGTCAAAAAGTTGTGCCTAGCCCTATCATTCGTGGCCACCAAACTCGACATTACCTCCCGAATCACAAAATTTTTGTCATCACCAACGCTGACCCCATACATTATAGGTACGCCAAACCTCATCTAAACCAACGCATTGATCGATGGCTTATGCTCCTCGCCGACCTCGACCTTGAGTTCGTACACTAGAAATCAGTCAAAGGACAAACTATCACAGACCAACTCATGGAAGCCCCTTTACCGGGAATAATTTACCAATTTTACTTTCCTTGATGAACTGATCACAACTCTTTCACTCAGTGATGCATCTTACCTAAGAGACACAAGAGACAGTCCCTCTCCACTGTAACAACCTCCAAATCTAGTTGTGCTATTTGTGCTCTCATGGCTGCCCCCGCCGCCTACCCACCAAATCAAAAATGAACCTGTAACCCTAGCGTCATCCACTGTGTCATCTGCTGCTCTCTCTGCTACCCAGACTGGGTCAAATGGCTGTGGTACACGCAGTGGTGCCTCTACATCCTCCCTCTGATAATGTGGGAAGGGAGGTGGCTCATCCTGCTGTAATCCCACCTGTCGTCGTACCTTCTATAGAGGGATCCTCTCGTACTCCCTGGGTCTCTGTCTAGATATCTAGAAGATATGCTTGATCCAGCGCAGTTGTGCTCGGGCTCCTCCATGGGGCTGATGGCCTTTGTATGGCCTCCATATAATATCTAAGGCAGTCAGGCCCTCTAGCATATGTCTGTAATAAGTGACATCCCGCCATGTGATAACTGCTCGTGGCTGACCCATGACCCCCAACCACCTCTGAAACCCATATCTATAAAATTCCTGTGGCCCTGGCTACTGGGACAGCCCTACTGGTCGTAAACATACGATATTCTCATAGGCCCAGCAGTGTAACAAGAATGTCAAACATATACCAAATCACCTCATACGACGATAGCCCCAGAGCTCTCTGTATAGCTGCACCATATACACTTGTGCCCATTTGTAGCAGGTGTGCTCCTCCACCATCTCATGTAACACTCCCATCAGAGCTGGTGGGAAGTGTCCTCCCTCTGAGTCAGGGAGGGCGAAGCAGGTCATACCGATCATTATGAACACGAAAAGTCATGTCTCCTCCTTGATGATGCGCGATACATATTGCCGTAGCAGATGCTCACACTATTATACGTAATCAATGGGGCTGCATCCCCGAATACCTACAAAATTCTATCCATCACTGTCTTAGCATCCACCTGGAACACCTCCTCACCGATGATCGGCAGTCTCAGGATGCGATACACATCCTCTAAGGTGAATGTCATCTCTCCAGTAGGGAGATGAAAGGCATTGGTTTCCGGATCCCATCTCTCGATAAGGGCAACCATCAAGTGTGGTCCCTATCCATAGTGCTATACCTCTGGACTCCACCGAGTCCAACCTCCTGCATAACTTCCCACTGCATTGTGGTCACATGTTGCCACATCCACTCCAGTAGAGGCAGCATCCGGTCTCACATCGTCAGCTGCTAGTGTGCCTGTAAAAATAACCCACTCCATCAGGCCTACCCTTCACAAAACAACTACCTTAACCCTCTATACTCACTCACCCACCCAATCACAACCCGACTCTATAAGCACATCTACACCCACCTATCTTACCCTATACATCTATGAATTCCTCTCACTCTTACGGTCCTTCTTTTAAATATCCTACCCACTCCAATCAAACCTACAACACCTCATCTCCCTCAAACATCAATAACCCCACCCAACAAATATCTAAAATATCCCCTTTACCTATCCCACACCCTACCAACCACCCCAATCATACTCCACCCGCTCTACTCTCACCCTCTAACCATACCCCAACCACTTTAACCCCTCCTAATTCATACACAACCCATAACCTATCCTACCCGAACCGGCCCCAACCACCCGATTACCCCCCACCCCAATAACCTTTCCTAGCAACTCTACCTTCTCCTCCTTCACCCAAAAAATCTATCCTACCCGCCTACAACAACACCTAACACAACAAATTTAACAACCCTACCTGCTACCCATGGTGACCGGTAATGGTCACGCTCGACCGCCATCGGTCCCCCTCCAACAGTATATGTCAGATTTTATGCACCGACGTCGGTTGACACATGACCGACGCCGGTCTCTATACCCGCTAATCTACACAATTTACACTGTGACCAATGCCGGTCACCTAGTGACCGACATCGGTCATTGTGGGATTTCGGGCCAGACCAAAAACGGCCCCCAAATCCCCTTTTTTTCCTATTTCTACCCATCTACCCAGCACAATTGCCTAAAAACTTACCCACCCTGACGTTTTGGCCTACCTAACATATCTACCCAATCCATTTTATGATTTACCTTCATTTATTCATTATTTTCTCAAATTTTGGATTCCTACCCCAAAACCCACATCCTAGCTAAATTCATCAACTTCACACAAATAGGGGTTCAGAGCCTACCGGTATGACTACACGTCATCATGGTGGGATAGGTGGTGGTGGTCCAGCTCCTCCAGCACCTCCAGACCTCTTGCACCTCCTGCTCCTCCAGGCTGTGCCATAGCTCCAAATATCCTCAGCAGGGTCCTCAACCAATCAAACTCTCCCTCCCGATCTCTGGGGCCTACCAATAACTCACTCCCCCACTCAACTAGTGCCAACTCAGCCCAAACACATGACCTAATCACTTCAAAACTTAAACAAGAAAAAGTTGGCACTCAATTTCACAAAGTGAAAATGACATGCCGTATTTTTTCTTTTTATAGGTTTTCGCCCTCTAACCGATATTGGTTAGAGCACGCCCTAGGAGACCGATATCGGTCATCTGACCGATATCGGTAACCCATAACCGATATCGGTTACCGGCTTAGTTTAACCTAACTGCTGCCCTTATCCACCAATCTCCATTTTTCACCACATCACCTACCCCCGGCTTTGCTAAATAGCCTTATTTTGAATTCATCGGCCCGACCTAAGGCCGCAACCAACCACTCAGCCCGACCTAAGGCCGCAACCAACCAACTGGCCTGACCCATGGCCGCAACCAACCAATCGGCCCAACCCAAGGCCGTAACCAATCAATCGGCCCGACCCAAGGCCGTAACCTACCAACCGATCCGACCCATGGCCGCAACCAACCAATCGGCCCAACCCATGGTAGCAAAATAAATGGGATCAAATACCCATATTGGCTGTTTTGCATATGAAATGGGATTAGATCCCCATTGAGCGACATAGCATTTGTTAAGGGATAAAAATCCCATAAGGAGTAAAGCATTTGTTGAAAATAGGGAATAAATCCCACATTTGGCGGTGTTTGGCTTTGATAATGTTTTTTAAAACCTTAGCCATGAAAAGTTAATATCATAATTACATAAAGAAAATTCGAAATCTTACTCTTTATTCTTGCTCAATACATGGAAGTATTACATCCATTTAAATAGGAGATGTTGTTCCTATATTTAAGGAGATATAATCTCCATAAATATCTCCACACATAACTCCTAAAACAACTCCATGCTATTATACGTGAGATTTTGTTTTCTCATTAAAACTAATATTGTTAATGATTTGTTTACTCAACAACTCATAACAATATTTACTCACCCACTCATAATTACATTTACAATAATGTAATTAATTATTACAACACATATTATATTATCCTAGATAATATAATCACTTACATAATATTCTATGTTCACACTACAACATAGATATTCCTAACATTCACCCCCTTAGTGTGAACATGGGGTAAGAGCTCCTGAAACATCAACCTTGTCGGAGTATTCATTGCATCGGATCTTGCTATTTGGATCTTGCCGCTAATGATCATCCTTGTCGTATGAACATCTTCATCGATCGATCACCTTCCACCGAAGTACCTTCCACCGAAGTATGGGTCAGGAGGACCGCATTTGACGTCCGAGGACCGCACGTAGATGATTTTCCCCTGTAAGCTGAGTCATGCAGTTTGCTTCTTCCACACCAAATAGACACTCAGGAACTGTTGTTAGTCTATGTGAACACATTAAAATCAAAACATGAAACTAGTTTCACCCCCTTGTGTATAAACACACCACATAACTGAAATAAAATATCACCACATCTGTCTGTGACCCCATCGTTGGTGAATGACGAGAGGACGCTGATTTTCCTCCTTCCTCCATTGCCTCCTTCCTCCAACAAGAAAAAGCTCTACCATAGGAAATCCTCATCACTAGGACATGGAAGTTCTTCATCGTTGAGTAGACTTCCCAATCGGTTTCTACTTCAGCTAGAAGGGCTTTCGATCTATCTTGTCATCAAGAAGATCCTGAGCTCTCTTTTACAGTTCAGTATTACATGCCCAATCTCATTATAATAAAAGCATTTTATTTTTCCATGTGAAGGAACCTTCTTTGGTTTATGTTTTTCCTTCTTAGATGAGGAGCTAGGTTTGTTTCCTACATATAGTACTTCTTCATGTTCTTCATGACTGCTTTGTTCTAACAATGTAGAAATCACTCCTTCTAGACTAATAGTAATTTTACTCAAAGTAAATACAATATTTGAGTAACTCTTAGGCATGCTATTAAGAAGAATAGCTTTAGCATCATCATCTTTTACATGTTCTTTAATTCCAGCTAGTTGATTTAGCAAAGAACGAAACTTACTTATATGATCTGCCATTTTTGAGTTCTCTTCCATTTTCAACTCCGTACAAGCGTTGCTTCAATGTAGTCTTTGCCATTTCAGCTTCGAACCAAACAATTTGTTAAGAGACTCCCAAATTTCTTTTTGCAGATTTTGTGAAATCCACATGATGTAGATAGGCTTTTGATAAGCCCGCACTCAATGGTACCCAATGCTCTCTCGGTCTTTTGCATTCCATTTTGCCAATTCATTTCCTCCAAGTGGGTGGAGTTGAATTAGACTTCACCACATCCCATAGATCCTTTTCTATTAAATGTAATTGCATCTGTAGTTGCCATGTATGGAAATCTTGTCCTTCAAACTTTTCAATCAGATTTAGTTTCTCCATTATTTTGTACAATACTGATAAAAAAATACAAAATTGAATCAAGTACTTTAAAATTTTATATTGAATACCTTTTAACCTCCAAGCAAGTCAAGAACTTGTATTAACAATTCAACATTATTGAAAATTGGAGAAAACTTTCAGTAGAAGAATTGATGTGCTTAATTTGATAGCTGCATAGTAAAATCCATATTTCTTCCAAACTACGTTCTGGGTTCTTCTGAAATTTCTTTTGTAGTTTCTTGACCAGCACGTGATTCTGCACACAAAATTATAGAAAAACCCACATCTGGAAACGAAAAATATAATATATTCTTTGAGACGGATCTGATCATGAAAGCACTGAAATTTCTTGCATCAAACCTGCTCTGTTACCAAATGAAAAGTTAATATCATAATTGCATAAAGAAAATTCGAAATCTTACTCTTTATTCTTGCTCAATACATAGGAAGTATTACATCCATTTAAATAGGAGATGTTGTTCCTATATTTAAGGAGATATAATCTCCATAAATATCTCCACACATAACTCCTAAAACAACTCCATGCTATTATACGTGAGATTTTGTTTTCTCACAAAACTAATATTGTTAATGATTTGTTTACTCAACAACTCATAACAATATTTACTCACCCACTCATAATTACATTTACAATAATGTAATTAATTATTACAACACATATTATATTATCCTAGATAATATAATCACTTACATAATATTCTATGTTCACACTACAACATAGATATTCCTAACAAGCCACCCCTTCATTCACGTGGATCCCCACGCATGGGCCTTTGCCCCCACACCACCTCTTCATCTCCCTCTCCTCATGTGGAATCTTCCACGCATGACATTGCATGCCTTTACCATGTGGACATAACCTAGCATGTTGGCTGAAATGTGTGGTCGGTTGGTTTATGTGAGCTTTAATACTAATGTATAAACATTAATATATAGCGGTTTGGCATATACATGTGTGGCATTTGGAAAGTGGACTTACCAAGTAAATATAATTTCGACCCCTGTAATGTGGTATGGAAATAATTAACTCGGTAAATAGCATATAGCCCACTTGTCATCTCCCGATAGGAAAATTGAGTGAATTCGATGAGTGGTGGCAAGCCACGTGGTGGCTTGTGGACCCACCACGTTGGCGATAATACCATAGTCCACACGGCGGCCGGGCTCCCCTCCGTAATAAAAGTTGAGCCTCTTGTTCCCATGCACCATTTTTACGCCACAAAGACTCGGTGATAAAAAACCAACAAACAACTCCCTTTTGCCTTTTCGCCACGTGTCGCAGTGCGATTGGTCCAATATTGACCAGTTGACTAGAGTTGACTTTCTCGCTGTCTGAACTTTGATCGAACATATCTAGAGCTCCCGATGTCCGTTTGTCGCATTCTCTCGCCTGATGGAAAGCTCTCAAGATGATCTTCTCAGACTTCGAAACCATTTAGGGATGTTTAGGGAACTTTAAAAATGATCCCCGATTAAAGTGTCGATTAAGTTGTATGATTTACCTATAACTATTATTTTTAATATTGGTGCTACTAAATGTTTTATTTACAATAAGTTAGCTGAAAAATTAAAAATAAAAGATGGTTATATGAATAACTCATGGACTGTGCAATATGGGAATAATGTTGTTCACATGGTGAACAAATGCCTTTTGGCACAACATTAGAGCTGGTTTTACCTTGGAATAGACATGTACGTAACACCTTTAGGTTCATATGATGTCATCATAGGTATATTTTTTTTATCACAACATAAAGCAATGGTTGATTTCTATGAAAAAAAAATCAAGTGCTTGTATGACCTGCAGAAAAACAATCACACAGGGCATAAAAGAGACATAGTAGTGAGAAAAATCTCTGCTATGCAACTTAAAAAGGATAAAAACAAAGGTCAGATGCTTTATACAGTCAAAATTTATGATTTCGGTGCAAGTGTAAGGCAACACTTATTTGGTGACTACCTCGCTTTGTTACAAGAATACAATGATGTTTTTCTAGAGGAGTTACCTAGACTCCCTCCAAGATGTGAATTTGACTTCACAATAGACATTAAACCTAGAAGAAAACTAATTTCAAAAGCTCTATACCGCATAACAACAACCAAGCTAGTGAAGCTCAAGGTATAGCTAAATGAACTATTTTCCAAAGGATTGATTAGACCAAGTTTATCCCCTTGAGTTACACCGATCATTTTTTCAAAAAGATAAATGGTACATTAAGGTTATGCATTGATTACCACATGCTAAAAAAGCTACAATAAAGAATATATATCCTTTCTTTAAGGATATATGATTTATTTGATCGAGATGCATGATGCATTTGTTTACTCTAAAATTGATCTAAGATCATGATATCATCAATCAAGAATCAAAGAAGAAGACATACATAAAACAACCTTTAGAACAAGGTATGACCATTATGAGTTCATGGTTTTACCATTTGGAATAAAAAATGCACCTACTGCATTCATGAATTTAATGAATAATATATTCCAAGAATACTTAGACAAGTTTTTGTTGGTTTTCTTGGATGACATTTTGATCTATTCTAAAAACATTGATGAGCATAATGAGCACTTAATAATAGTGATGGACATAATTAGAAAAATAAAACTCGTATGAAAAAATTTCTAACTATTCCTTCTATTAAAATGACATGCAATACCCATGACACATCATAAAAAAGGAAGGAATATCTGTAGATCCCTCAAAAATCAAGGCAATAATAGAATGACCAACACAAATGAATGTTCATGAAACTAGAATATTTATGGGGATGGATGTATACTCTAGAAAATTTGTAAAAGATTTTTCTAGAATTGTTGTTTCAATAACATCTCTGCGAGAAAAAAGAAAAAGAAATTTGTATGTTCTAGAAAATGCGTGAATAAATTTAATTTGATGAAAGATAAACTAACTAAAACACCAATTTTGAAGGTTCTAGGCCCCAACGAAAGCTTCACCATGGTTACAAATGCCTATGATGAAGGTTTGGGTAAAATTATTATCTAAAATGACCATGTGATAACATATGAAAGAAAAAACTAAAGGGGCATGAGTTGAACTATGCTCCCTATGATCTAGAGCTTGTTTTCATAGTGCATGCAATCTAATTTTGGAGGCATTATTTGTTGAGAAATCCCTTTGATATGAAAGGGTGATGAAGCACATCTTCACGTAACTTAATTTAAATGTAAGACAATGAAGATGTATTGAATTTTTATCATAAAATGATTATGATATAAGTTACATCAAGGGTAAATAAAATATAGTGGAAGATGTACTAATTTTTCAGAAGCATATTTCCGTGATTTTCACCCTAAGAACCCAATTCAAGGAAGATGTAAAGAAACAAATGATAGTTGATTCTTATTATCAACATTTTAAGGATGCTTTAATAGCGGATCCTAGTGATAAAAGGTATGAATGATTGATTTGACAATGAGGGAATCTTGAAATACAAAGTTAGAGGCTATGTATCAGGGAATGATTTAAGAGTCAAAGTTATGAAAGAATTTCATGATTCACCATACTTCGGGCATCCCCGGAGTATATAAAATGATTTCTCGATGTAAAACAAATATATTTTTAAAAAGGAATGAAAAAGGACATGATAAAATATGTTTCTCACTCTCTAGAATGTAAGCGTGTTAAAGATGAGCATCTACACCCTGATGGTCTGTTGTATCTTCACATCATTCTGAACTACAAATGACAAGTTATAAGCATGGATTTTGTGCAAGGGCCACCAATGTCAAAAAATAAACATGACATGATACTTGTTGTTGTGGACAAGTTAGCGAAAGTAGCTCATTTTATAATGGGAAATATAAAAGACGATTCTCTCGTGTTTGCAAGAAGGTTCATGAATGAAATTTTCATATTGCATGGAGTTTGGAGTTAATAATTACAAATAGGGATCTGTGGGTGACATCTAGATTTTTGAAAACTTTGAATTCAGCCTTGGGGATAAATTTGAATTTAGGTGAAGCATACCATTCGGAAGCAGATGGAAAACTGAATGGGTTAACCAAGTTATGGAGGATATGCTTAGGATGTACTACATGGATCAACAATACAAGTGGGAAGAATACCTTCCATTGGTTGAGTTTACATACAATAACACCTATCATGCATCACTAAAAATGGATCCTTTTGAAGCTTTGTATGGAAGAAGGTGTATAACACCCATTACTTGGGATAGTATAGAAGATAAAGTGTTAGTGATCATTGAATCTCATCCGTGAGCAATTGAAATAATCTACTGATTGGTATAAGAGATACATAGATATGAAACAAAAAATATGAAATTTGAAGTGGGAGACAAATTATTCTTAAAGGTTAAGCCCAAAAAGAGTTCTATAGAGTTTAGAAAGGTTGTCAAGTTATTACCAAGATATGTTGGACCTTTTGAAGTTCTTGAAATCATAAGTCTGGAAGCATATCATTTGGAATTTCCTCTCGCATTGTATAAAATGCATGATGATTTTCATATTTCCTTTCTTAAGAAGTATGTTTCAGATGTATCACATGTACTTAATTGGAACGCTTTGTAGGTTCAAGATCTAGGAATTGTGGTAGTTGAACTAATAAAAATTATAGATACTCACAGTTGCACTTGATAAATAGATATGTTTTGAAGTGCAAGTGTAATGAGACCAATATTCGAAGAAAGTGTAACTCTGGAGGATCTTGAAGAGATGAAAACAATGTTTCCTTATCTGTTTTAGTTCTAAAAACTGATATTTATTGATTGATAAGATATATTTGATACAATTTCATTTATTTAGAGTATTGAGATGAAGAAAATTGTAAAATTTAAGATAGAACAACCAAAATTGGGTGTTTTATAAGGTTATTACAACCAATAAATAGATGGCAGATAAACTAAAAAAACTAGAAAGATTTTTGATTAGGATAAAAACACATGAGTATTTTCCCTTTGCTATATGATATAAATCTATTGTGGTTTATTTTGTTGTTATTAGATGGTTAAATAATCAAGACAATGATTCATTAAGGGGGAAGTATGTCACATCCCGAAGTTTCATTCCATGATTGTTGAAAGATAGGTTAATAGTGTTACATGATTCACAAAGGTTTAGAAGAAATAAGTGTTACTCAGCCAAAATTGCAACTAGGTGTACACATGTTTACCTTGAAAAGGATAAACATGCTTACACGTAGTTTCAAAGTTGACCGCATAATGTTACTAGCTTCCAAGCTCGCATGATTGTGTTATGTTATTATCTTATTTTGTTCTTGTGTGTTGCGTTGTATTCTTACTGGGTTTGAGATTCCATGTTTAGATGCCTTGTTGTTATTATACATTCTATTGATAATGTAACTTAATTTCTTGTTGGAAGTAAGAATTAACATGTATGGTTGAAGTTAATCATGGTTTCAATATATTATTCATTGTATAGAAATAGTGATGATTGTTAAATGTGATAACTCTTTTGACATTGAAGATCATTAATTGAGTAGTGAGAAGGTACCTTATAACGAGATAAGGTAAAAGTTGGTCTTAATTAAGCACAAGTATAAGTATCTTGATGATACACGAGTTTGCGTAATAAGTTATTAAATCTGTTGTATACTATGATCATAAAGTGTTTATCGGATACATTGATTTGACACTTTAAATTGGATCAACTGATAGATTATATTTGCACAATCGCATTTAACCATTTTGTGTCATGGCATTATTTATTTTTATTATTGTTAAGACACCCTTGGATGGGTAGACATGATTATGAATGAGTAAGGAAACTATGTATGGTGTATAGTTTTTTTATCATATTTGAACATATTAGTTCTATATTTCATGAAGGTTTCATTTGAAGAGACCTCTAGGAAATTGGAGGTGGAAAATACTTGACGAATATCCTCAAACTCGGTTTCATGGGAAGGTGAATTTTTGGGGTTTGTCTACAAATTTTTGCCCAATTTTCAGGTGGTGTGACAGAAAGGCTACGGAGACATGTGATAAGAGATTTGTTGTCATCTCGAAAAAAAAAAAAAAAATGTCACGTGACAACAAACCTCATGTCGTGTGTCAAAAAGGTTGATGTCACGCGTCAACAAACTTCTGCCGTCGCATGACACCAAACTTGTTGACATGTGTCGGTGAGGATGTTGTAGAAAATATTTTATCACGTGTCTACAACCTCCACCCTCATGTTGCACGTCAAAAAACTCTTCATTTTGTGCATCAAAAAAATATTTGTCACGCATCTGTAGCCTCCACACTCCTATCACGCATCAACAAACTCTCCATGTAATGTGTCAACAAACTCTCTGTCGTGCATCTATAGCCTCCGTAATCCTATCACATGTAAAGAAACTCTCTATCACGCATTTGTAGCCTCTGCCCTCCTATCGCGTGTCAACAAAATCTTTTTTGCACATCTGTAGCCTCTTCCCTCTTGTCATGCGTTTACTATGCTTGATAATACATATGCCCCCATGTGGTATGAGTGAGCTACTAGTGTTCTACCTTGTGAATAATCTAGGATTATGTAGGGGATATTTTCAAGGGTAGGCGAAGCTGACCCCTTAAAAAAATGAAATTGTAATTTTTAGGCGAATAGGTCACTGACTTGTGCTAGAAAATTTACCTTTTCAAAATTTTCAAAAATGGAATATTCATCATATTACAAATATTTGCCACTAAAAAACCACGATTGCATGGAATTGACCATACTTAAATGTTTGGATTTATTTTAATTAAAACATTAACATGTTGTTAAGGTTTTGCTTTTGTTTACGTTTAACAAAACCAAATCATCTGTTTATTGGATTTGGTTGAGTTAATAATATTAAATTCAAATAAGAGTCGAATGGTATTTTTCATGGTTTAATTTGAAAGGGTGACTTGGTTGAGTTAGGGTACATACAAGGTTATTGTTTGTATTTAATTAGCTTACCGATCATATATGTTGAGTTGGCCACTGGAGGGAAATGGTGAGTGGGAAGTGAAGTTGTTGGGGAAGGCCACTACGTGGCACTTGCAAACATTAATTGTATTTAATATTCCCACACAGATTTCAGCGAATGGGAGGCTTCCACCGGAAGCTACCATGTAAAAACTTATTTTTTAGTTTTACTCTCCCTTGCATGCATTCAAGCTCTTCTACATCTCCTCCAAGATCTTACACATGTTTTCCATTCTATTAGTTCATTGAGCTATTTTAGGAAGGAGATAATGAAGGATTTAATAGTTTTAATCGTTGACAATTTTTAGTTATTTCTTGTTCAACATTCATGTTATTCTTTTGAATTTTTGAAGAAAAGAATTATGGGATCTTTATGAGAGCTTTAAGTTTATTTCCAGTGAGTTTAATAGGCAATGGTTACATTTCCCCTTCTCGGATATTTTGTGGTGAAATGGTTTACTATTAAATAATTTTTATTTCAAATCTGTGTGCTTTGTTTTGTTGAAATATGACCTATACTTTGTATCCGGTTCGATACCGGTTCTAGGTGTTCCTATTTTTTTTCTTGGATGTTTTACTTAAGGAAGCTATGAATAGATTTTGTGTTGAGAGATTAAAATCGAATTATTTATTAATTACCTTATAATTAATAAATCCACATCTCAACCCCGCCACCTCACCTCGCCACCTCACTATGACCTAGCCCTAACCCTAAACTAACCTAATTAAGACCTATGACTTGGTCCTGGACCCACACCCATGACTCATCACCCCTCACCCGCATCAAAACAAACCTAATAATGACTTGACCAAGCCCACAACTGACCCCTTGGGAGAAAAGGAGGGAAAGTTGGCTATTTTACTAAAAATAGCCAACTTTGACCTAACCGACATCGGTCCCTACGCGGCCGGCGTCGGTTAGGTAACCGCCATCGGTTCCCTGTAAATGACCTCCCCCAACCAAAATGAAAGGATCCAAATCCATTTGCAAGGGAGAGACAAGTGAGAAGGAGAGAAGAGTTTGCAAAGAGGAGCATCGAGCCCAAAACTGGAACTGAGCAACTAGAGCATTGTCACACTCATCCAAACCTTGGGAGAGTCTGGAGGATAGCTTCATCAGATCACTTCCGATTGCTGGATCATCCCAACTGAGCCTTGCCTTTCGCCACTCGCATTTTTCGACCTCGCATCCACATCGTAAACTAGTAAGTAGTCTCTTTTATCACTCAGTATGCTTCTAGACACTACTTTGTGAACTTTTAATTCATAGGATTATAAGCTCACTCCTGATCTACTACCCGGCAACAACCTGCACCTAACCTTCGGTCATCCATCTCTATATTACCCCAAAGACAACTCTCTCACTCTCTGAGTCTTCTCTATCACCCTACTACTCCCCTCAACCATCTACCAACCTTCCAAACCTCATAACCACCTTACACCAACCTCCATTTAAAAATCCCTAAATCACTGCCCCTACCGATATCGGTTATTCCCTATCGGTACCGTTTTATAACCGCGATCGGTTATCCAGCTGATCCAGCACGGCCATCGTGACTTATACCAAAACCAACCTTTCACCTATTCACCTCAAAACAATCTCATGTCCAGCCTGGTCTATCCCTGTAACTTGATCTGAACATATCAATAACCAGTGACCAAACAAACAACATGACATTCTATTATTGGTAGTTTAGTCTCTATTGCTTTTAGTAACGAGATACCTAAATCGTGAGTTCGCAATAGCTTCTTTATTATCATTTGCATCAATTTGTATTAAAAGGAACTCACCACCTTCAAAGGAAGTCTAATATTTTCCCCAAGCCTAACTTTTCCTAAGCAAGTTCCTCACTTATTGTCTAACTAAAATCTGGTGGTCTTGCATTCTTATTTACAGTAGTCCTTCCTGCACAAAAAGGAGTTCTTCACAATGGTCGATCTCTCTACAAGTACGCGCGCACACCTTCCCAACACTCAATAGGTATTCCTCCTAACCCTAACCCTTATCTATTTCTCAAGAGAATGAAAGGATAGAATTAACTCTATTCTAGAACTAAAATTATGTGAAACATTTTGGCACGCACTGGTGGGACCCTTTCGGTTTCTTTCTTTCTTGCTTGTTTTCATAGGAGCACACTTGTTGTTTCTTTCTTCTAAATATTCACAAAATATTTTGTCATTTTGGTAAAAGAATTTGTCTTTCTTTTTCACATCTTCGCATTAGTGAAAGTCATCTTCGACCTCTTCTCTTTCTTTTGCTTCATCGAATATCATTTTCGATTTGGGTTTAAAACACGTGCATCACATTCTTGCTTGTTGTTTTTCATTCTAGTGAACGAGATTAAGTAACAATGTGTCATACACGTGGGGTAATATCCATGGTATTGATGAGAAATTAATCTTACTCTCACTGCACAACACATACCAAATCACATCATAATCTACACAACATCTCAAACATCCCCCTTTCCCCGTGGTATTCCTCCGCCCGATTGAGGTAGCCTTACAAGCCAAAACAAACTTGACATCTCCCTTAGGTCTTTTGTTTAGGATTGACATCATCTTGCATCTAAGGCATAAGCCCAAAAGTGATTAAAACTAATCCTAGGGTTAGTCTCTTGATTTGCTTGTGCATCTTGCTTGTTTTCTATTTTTCTTTTTCAGTTTTTTCTCATATACCCTGTCTCGCTGATCACTTCTTGATAGTTTGGTGGGTATACTAAGCCTTGTTATCCCCAAACCAAGCAGCCTCTTACATTCTCTTTCCTTCACAAAGCTGACTGCACCGGTCCTCTTCTACCGACATCGGTTACCCGACCGACGCCGGCTACGTCTCGACCGACCGACATCGTTACTGATCGATATCGTTATCGTGTTTTACAGCTTCTCGACAAACCAAGAACCTACCAATTCCAACATTTTGTTGCATTTTCTGTTCCCGATTGACTAATTTCTCCATCAGTATCCTCTTGTCCATGGTTGTTATCACCTAAACAAGCGCGCACCATGGTTTCACATGCTTGTTCCGTGTCTTTCCCGAGTCACCCCTTCGCATCCTATGGGAATCCTATGACACCAATGCTTTTCCCAAGATCTCTGCTGAGATCCGGATTTTGCTAAATTTTTGGATGCTAATCTGGCACTGTATAAGTATTATTTGTCTCATACCCGACCATACACCCGATGGTCAGCCTCCTCTTGGGTATGCCTATTAGTATAGCCGCCACTTAGCTCCTTCCCCACCTAATAACTCCACCTCACCATCTTCATCCTTAGCCCCGCCTCCCCAGCCTCTGGATTCGATGGTCCATACGCACCAATTGGCTTTCTTTGGTTAACTGGGCCCCACATATCACTACCATCCACTACCCCTACCTCATCCCTCTCGCAGATTGCCTCTTTCATAACTTGTTCTCTACCACCTATCCACACGAGCTTTCCCTCTCAGGCTCCGCCCACCTTTTCATTTCCGCAAACGCATCCGGTGGCCTCAACATCTTATATAGGACACCCTTATTCGGCCGCCCCAACACATTCATCATCGATACCTTATCAACATTTAGCCCCACCATTGTCTAAGTAGGCTCTTGGCCCAATCCTCCTCCATTTACGATGACAACACCATCATCTAACCCAACCAATGATTTAATCAAACAAATGATGGACAAGATGCAAAATCTTGAGGCTTCTGTTTCATGAAGCCGTAACACCCTGACATACGAGCAAGTTTGTCGGGAGCCTATTCATTCTTCTCGTCCCCTTCATACATATCCTCCTCAATGGGAATTACCAAAATTTACTCGCTTTAATAAGTAAGGAGGACCTCAACAACACTTTGCGATCATTTAGACATGCTCGCTTGCTATCGATTGCTCATGACGATGCCTTACTACTCCGTACCTTCCCATGTCCTTATCAGACCTCGCTTGAGTGGTATGTTGCTTTAGCCCAAGACTCAATCTTCTCCTTTAACCAGCTTAGCCCAATCTTTCTTGGATCATTTCTCCATCAATATTGCCAAGAAAGTATCCATTACCGATCTCTATGCCATCCGACATTTGAAGACGAATCTATCGCAGATTTCGCTGACGATGCATGGGCCTCATCAACCAACTTACTTATGCCTTACCTCGTGCCGAGCTCATCGAACTCTTTACGGGCCGCGCTAAACACATTTCTCCCACCCTCCAAATTCAAACTTTCCGCACCTTTGATGAGGCCTTTACTATGGCTCTAAACTAGAGATTCGAGCCTTCAGAGGAGGAGAAATTGAAGTGCGCAACAAAACTCAAATTTCGAACCCAAGACTCCACTAACAAACCCAACACCACCAACTCTCACGCATCGGCTGCTTCAAAATCAAAAGGAGCTGTACACGCGGTAATGGTCAAATCTCAAGCACCATCTTATACCCAGCCAAAATCCACCTATAAGTATAAAGCCGAGCCCATCAAGTACACTCCCTTGGGAGAAACTTATGATGTGATCTTGGAAAATTGCTTAAAGCAGGAGCTATCACCTTGCCTCCTGTTAAACCTCACTCCGGGTTTGATTCCGCCCGCGCTATACCTTCTTGGTATAAAGAAAATGACTTCAGAATTCCATCGCGTGAAGGGACACAACCACGAAAATCGCAAGATGTTAAAAACATAGTGCAGAAATGGTTGATGCAGGGATATAACCTCGATAATCCTAATGCCCCCGCTAATCAAAATTTAAAAATCTTCAACAAACCATTTCCAAACCATTCTCTAATAGTAACACAAACCAAGAAACCTTAGCCGAGGAGAAGAGTGTGCATGAGATCCATGTGGTTTTCAACTCCCAACCAAGGGCTTCCATCGAAGAAATTCTGAATCGAGCCTCTTCACCGACGCAGAGTCCTCGCCCCTTCTCCTTCATCAGGACAAGAGGACAGCCCCGCTATTCCTTTACCCATAAAGGAACCAACCGCCCAGAGTTCTCTTCTCACAGAAGAGCCTTCTTACACCACATCCCTGCAAGACTGTGAGTGGATGTTATCCAACTTATCTATTTCCCAAACATCTCCTTCCACCACTCTTGCTGCAAAAGAAGAAGGATCACCACTTTTTCTGTCATCCTTAGAAGAGAAACCCCTCGAGCCTACATCACCAAATTCCTTAATCATGACAGATCCTCTAGAACATGCCCTCCTCCCTATCAGTTCTTCATCGCCTAAATCTTTCCAAATGACCGGTTGACCTCTTAACACCCATTGATACAAGCCTCATTCGCCCCCTGTATCACACCCCCAGTGGACCGGAATCACAACCCACTTCTCTTCCATATCAAAATGCCCATCCATACGTGAAGATTTTCATCCCCCAGAAGATAGATGACTCTTATGGGAACGTTTGAGAACACCATGCTCTACTCAAATGCAAATGACTAATCCAGACACCTCTACCATATACCCAAGTTTTTACAAAAGCTCAAAATGCCTATGTCCTCACCTCCACCCCCCTCATCTCCACCGAATACCTCATCAACCTCTATCAACCTAACCAAACCTTCCCCTACGCTTGGGACTTTACCAATACCCAGCCTGACGCACCCACCTAAATGGTTAGACTTATCCAAAAATAAAGCCGTCAATCCACCTAGAGATGACTCCAATCTCCTCGAGTCCAATCTATGCCTCCGCCACAACTAAAACCTCACCCCCGATCACACCATTACAAAAGCATGGCTTCAACCTCACCGTCACACCTACCTTCTATATGGGGCCTCACCCTCCACCTTGCCTCAATACACCATGCCTCCCACGTCTTCTTTAACACGACCAGCACCTTCTGCACCCATACAGAAATCCACAGGCATCTCAACACCATCGCCCCAAGTATCTTTCCTACCTACCAACCCTAAGAAAACTCGATCATCGAAGGACTTGTTTGTTGCCGCTCCTCTTTCCCCATGGTTGTTTTCTGCCACCACGTCATCTGTGGCCTCATCATCTAACCAGCTAAACATGACTTTCGCAGAAGAAGCCACGCCTAGTTAAACCCAATCATCAAAATCCCTTGCCTAAACCACCACCCGTACGAACCACTCATACCCAACCATTACCAAAACAATCAATAATCTCACCCACTCAATCAATAGCCTCATCTTCATTTGACCCACTCAAAGGATCTTACGCCAAGATCCTTGATATGCTGGTAGGGGATGCGACCATTTCCCTACCCCCACTCAGACCCTATGATCCATCTAAACCTCGACCTATAGGTTATGATGAATCTAAAATCTGTGCCTACCACCGCACACCAGGACACAATGTAGAAGGATGCAAAGCTTTGAAAGCCATCCTTCGCTAGTCGCCTATCTCGGATAGAAAATCTCAGAAAGACAACTTACGGAAGGAAAAGCCCTTAGCTTCGATCCCTTCTCCTATACCACCTGTCCCCGCCTCACCAAAATCTATCATCATTGCAACCCCACCTCTCGAGAACAATGACTTATCCCTGTCATCTTCCTCATCTCGCATTCATGAGATCAACATGATTAGCATTGCTACTCGAGGTCAGAAAAACAATGGAAAAGCTAAAGAGAGCACACCTAACGGCTCTCTCTTTCTCCTTCCGCCATCCCGATCGCACCACCACCTAAAGTGGTTATTCGTGGACCGCCTATCCAGTCTCTGATGGAGTTTCCCATCGCACTATGATCAAACAACTTCACCAATCTCCTGTAAAAATGACACTCTATGATCTCATTCAAACATCTGAATCGCATCGACAAGCTCTAATTGAGATCCTTCAAGGGATAGAGGTCCTACCTAATGAAACCTTTCCCATCGCCTCCATCTTCACACCCAACCATGTTGCTTCTCTCACCAAACAACCTACCTCCACAACCACTCTATGCCCCCTACAACAAGAAGCCACGTGCCGCTTTTTCCAAGAAGAAATTGTCGTCTTTGGTGCAGAAGATCCTGACCCCGCTCTTTTCATCTCGGCTTACGTCTGGGACATCCGGTACATCATGTTATGATCGATGGGGTGCTAGCCTAAACATCATCTCTTCCAAAGCCTTCCAATAAATGAATATCCCTCCTAGCTACATGTGTGCCAACCCCACCATGTTGCATTCATTCAACGATGCTATTACTTCTACCCTAGGCACCGTGATCCTTAACATTCGTGTAGGGCCACGTACCTTACCCGAACTCTTCTATGTCCTCGAGGGAGAATTCCAATACAACATGTTGTTAGCCGCCTCGATCCGGGCTATGGGATGTGTTCCTCCACCTTACATAGATGCATCAAATTCGAGTATGAAGGGAAGTCATACACCGTCACAGCTGACGCTTCCCCCTTCAAAACCTGTAATATGTTATACCACCCTAATGATGTGCTTGTACCCATCAAGACACCCATTGATCCAACCCAACCATCTACTTCAACCACGCCTCAACCATCCACCTTAGCCGCACCCACACCTTCGACCAATGAAACCACCGACGCAAATACTTCTTCCTTTCCCGCGGACAACATCCCAACCTCGGATCCCTTGGTAGGTGTTTTTCAATGCCTTACGCTGGGGGAGTACCACCTATACAACGTTAGCACCTTCCATACCCCACAAGAGTATGGACAGTTACATGCGCATCCTACCTACGACTGTCGTGTGGGGGAGGTGATCTCCTATGACCACCTAATTACCGCACCAACCTAACGTATGGGGGTGTCGACGCATCCTCTGTCACCCCGAACCTCCCTTGGTGTGGTTCCCTTCCAATCAGATTTTCAATATCTAACCAACCGTCATTTCGCCCTCACCTTCCTGACACGCTGTGCTTGGAAAGGTTTTGGTTTCGGTCTTTATGAGCAAGGACGACATACGGTTATTCCCATGACAACACGCAAACACAAAGATCGTAGTGGTCTTGGATTTTTCTAAACCACCTACACTGAAGAAACCTCATGTCAATTATATCCAGAAGATGACGAAGTCACCCATTCCGAACAATCATCGCCCATTTTACCATCTTCACCCACGGAGTCGATAGACCCGGAATCTATCCCTCCTAACTTTTTTTTTTCATGAATGCTATCTTCCTAGGTCCTCTCACTTATCAACGCGATGGTGAAGACCCATCTTCTCTCCCCTTTTATATCCAGACATGATCAAAGAAGACTGCCTTCGATTAATGTTGTGGAGTGCCAGGATGATGACTCCATCCTCACCTACCTTGGTGCGGATGACTCTTATATTCAACGCGCCTTACCATCTGAAACCCAAACCATGTTGAATGAGTCGACTATAGAAATCAACATCCACATGGAGGATGATCCTCACATTGTAAAGATCAGACAATCTCTCGACGCATTAGAACAAGCCGCCTTCACTACCTTTCTCCATGCCCGCAATCAAGCTTTCGCTTGGTCCTACGCCGACATGCCAGGAATCGATCTCCCGACATTTGTCCATAACATCACTCAAAACCAGACTCCAAACCAGTTAAACAGAAGCTGAGAAAAATGCATCCACGCATTGCTCTCTTGGTTAAAGAAGAGCTTCAATGACTCCTTTCTGTTTCTTTCATCTTACCTATTGACTATCCGCAATGGATTTCTAATGTTGTACCTGTCACTAAAGCGATGGGGGACTTCTGATATGTATGGATTTCTCGGGATCTTAACCTCGCTTGCCCAAAGGATGACTTCCCCTACCTAGTATTGATCAACTTGTTGATTCACCGCGGCCATGAGATGCTTTCTCATGGATGGTTTCTCAGATATAATCAAATTTTAGTATTCCTACCGATCAACATAAAACCACCTTCATTACCCCCTGGGGGACCTTCTGCTATCGTGTCATGCCATTTGGCCTTAAGAATGCTGGTGTGACCTATCAGCGGGCTATGACTTACATTTTTCATGACATTATGCACACTATCCTCGAGGATTATGTCGATGATCTTCTTGGAAAATCCAAACATCGCAGTGAACATCTCGATGTTTTAACCATTATTTTCGATCACCTGTTACAATACTGTGTTCATCTTCAACCAAAGAAATGTGTCTTTGGCATCCTTTCGGGAAAACTCCTTGGCTTTATCATCTCTTTGCGTGGCATTGAGGTCGACCCCGCTAAAGTCAAAGCTATTTTAGAAATGCCCCCACCCACTAACCTAAAACAATTACGTAGTTTGCAGGGAAAACTCCAATCTATCCGTCGTTTCATCTCACAACTCTCAGATCGATGTCAACCTTTCCATCATCTCCTTAAAAAGGACATTGTCTTTCAATGGAGCGAGGAGTGCCACAAAGCCTTTGAGGCTCTTAAAACTTATCTCTTGCAGCCACCCGTGCTTATCCCACCTCAGGACGATCGCCTTTCTACCTTTACCTTTCTGCCACCGACCATGTCGTAGGAGCCATGCTCGCACATCGTGACTCCGAGCATCGAGAACAAGTAGTTTATTACATAAGCCATACTCTTGTGGATTACGAAACTAGGTATACACATGTCGAAAAGTTGTGCCTAGCCCTATCATTCATGGCCACCAAACTCCGACATTACCTCCTGAATCACAAAACTTTTGTCATCACCAACGCTGACCCCATACATTATATGTACGCCAAACCTCATCTAAACCAACGCATCACCCGATGGCTTATGCTCCTCGCCGACCTCGACCTTGAGTTCATACACCAGAAATCAGTCAAAGGACAAACTATCGCAGACCAACTCGCTAAGCCCTTTACCCGGGAACAATTTACCAATTTTACTTTCCCTGATGAACTCATCGCAACTCTTTTACTCAATGATGCATCTTATCTGATGACTCTCTTCTTCGATGGATCTAAATGCCAATGTGGTGGAGGGGGGGCATTGTTCTCATTCCTCTCAAGGTGAACCTATGCTCTCTTTCATTCAGTGCTCGATTTCCCGCACTAACAATACAAATGGAATACGAGGCCCTTGTTTGGGTCTCCACGCATATGTTACACTTAGGTGTGAAGTCTATTAACATTTTTGGTGACTCTCAATGGTAGTAAATCAAGTTACCGGCATCTACCAATGTAAAAATGAGGAACTTCAAAAGTACAAACGTTACGTAGATTCACTTTTGACCTTATTTACCCATTATACTATCCAAACCGTTCCACGCTCAACTAATAAATTTATGGATACTATGGCTTGCTTGGCCTCACAAATTCCTCGCATCACCAATCGACTCGACATATTTGTCTTGGTCCAACAACTCTTTGCCCCATCTTACTTAGTCCCCGGATGTTTCAGTATGGTAAATAATGCATCTCGCCGACTCGCAGATACCGGTATCACCAATTTCGTGACTACCTTACAACCTCTCTCTTCTCCCACCGACCTTAGTAGTAATGGAAAACACTTTTCTTAAAGGTGTTTCTCATTATGTCATCATGGGGGGACTCCTCTATAAATGTGGCTTCGATGGTATCCTCCTTCGATGTCTAACCTAGGCCTGAAGTCACTCATACCATCCAACAAGTCCATGACGGAATTTGTGGTGGGCACTTTAGTGGCTTTGCCATGGCCAAGCGGATCCTTCGCCTAGGATATTATTGGCCTACTCTTAATAAAGACTGCTGTGAATATGTTAAGCATTGTGTTATGTGTCAACAAACATGCCAACCTTCAACATACTCCCCACCATCCGCACATGTGTCGCACGAGATCTTTGGCCTTTCTCACAATGGGGTTTGACCTTATTGGTGAGATTCATCCACCTTCTTCGCAACGTCACCCTGGATCATCACAATAAAACCGAATATTACACTAAATGGGTGGAGGCCGCTCCACTCATTTCAACCAAAAAGGAGAAAATTGTTGAATTCATCAATCATCACACATTATTTGCATTTCGTGTTCCTCATCGCTTGATAACCGATAATGGAAAATCTTTCAAAAATAAGTCATTAGCCCTTTGTGACAACTTTGGTATCAAACTTAGCTTCTCGTCACCCTACTATCCACAAGCAAATGGTCAAGCTGAATCTTCTAACAAAACCTTAACCAAAATTCTCATGAAAGTTGTTAACGATTCTGGTCAAAATTGGCATGATCACATCCCCTTTCCCTTCCTTTGGGCTTATCGTACCAAAGATTCGTACTTCCACTAATGCCACACCATTCTCTCTGGTGTATGGTACCGAGGCTGTCTTGCCTCTCGAAATACAAATCCCTTCCCTCATAATATCTCTCCAGGATATTCTCACCAATGATGACTTCCGCCAAGAGCGGTTAGCCCAATTGGAGCTTCTTGACGAGCGTCATCTTACCGCTCTTGACCACCTTCAAATTTATCAAAAGTGCATCAAGCGTGCTTATGATAAGTGAATTCATGAGCGTACCTTTAAAATTGGTGATCTTGTCCTCAAAGAGAATCAACATGTAACCAAACTAGAAAAGAGCAAACGTGGAAAATTTGCTCCTAATTGGATTGGGCCTTACATTATCACTCACACTTACGGATCAGGTACTTATCATTTAGCTTCGCTTAATGGTAAACCTGAGCCTGAACCCCTTAATGCCTTGCATCTCCAACCATTCTTCTATTGAATTTAGTGTTACATCACTCCTTATCCACCTTGCGCTCATCCCTTGAGCTCATTTACCACCTCATACACCTTTTTTTCATGCATCTCAAAGTAAAATCAAACCCACGTGGTTTGATCATCACCTCCTCTTAAAGAGGCCTTCTCCTTTTAGTCCGGGTCCATGACTTAAAAGTATCAAAATAACAAGTTCTCAATTATACAATTCTCGGGATATTCTTGAGTCAAACTTCCTACAAACTAGATGCTTCATGCCAAACAGACATCTAGACCTCCAAGCTATAAACTAGACTGCTCCCTCGAAGGACAGCTATGTGCAAAGCCGCATCTGCTACTATAACTAGACTGCTCCCTCGAAGGATAGCTATGTGCAACGCCGCATCTCGCTACTATAAGTAGATCGCTCCTCAAGGACAGCTATACAAAGTCACTCTATCAAGCTTCTCACATTGATCAGCTTCGTGAAGACCTCAAGAACAACAAAATGCATATCCCATATAGACTTCCCGCATCTATCGCCTATATCCAGAAAAATCAAAGCAGTATTCAAAAGTACTTTTGAGTCATGGACTTGTCTATTTTGGTTTGGTTCTCTTCCATCAGAATAATCACCTTATAACAAGTTCTCTACACCCCAAAGCTATACCATCCACCTCTCCTCACCATTCTTCACAATAACAAAACTCAAGGGACGTGTGTATATCCGATATATTGTGATTATACAACTCTTTTCACCTATCGACTTCTCACCTATGCAAGGTACCTAGGGATTCAAGCTCATCCTATGATAATACGTGGTTTGTTTAGCTCTTTCCAACTATGGGACACTTTTGCCTCTTTTACCCGAATCTAGGATTGTGTGTTGACCTTAATTAGGACATGATTTCCTATGCTTGGGTAAGCTAACCCTCGCTTCACCTATACCCACACCAACACCAACAACATTACCCTACCAACATCAAACTTTTACCAACCAACAAATTGCCTAACCACAACCAAATTGCCTGAATTCACCTCTCCCCGGTCCTAAGGAGAACTACATCGGTCCGAGGCCCTCCTTGCTTTGTGCAATGGGCTATGTAGGCAAAGACTTAGAGACATGGGGTCTCCCAAGGTTAGCTCGACCATCCCCTACCATAACCTATCATGTGTTGTGTTTTCTTTAAAAATATAAATATTTTCACGTATTTTTACGATAACACTCACCTTGATCCTTTATCAATCCAAACATTCAAAACACAAATATTCTTATAATTATCACAAACTCAAATCAACATACATATTCCATTTTATTTAGATGTTAAACAAATACATCTTCTCTCATCACGCATGGAATCCTTATTTATTCTTCTACCCCTATGTATGAAACTCACTTAGACTCCCCTACGCCTCGTCCCGAACTGTAGTGATGGTGATCATCGACGCCGCTCACTGGCCTCTCCATACTCAAAGGTACCACCGCTATGGTTCCTCCCACTCGATCCACCAATCTCTCCTCGTAACATACGAATCTACCCCTCTCACGTGGAGGACTCTCGCCTCTAGTCTCTCCACTGAGATCGTGAAGCCTCTAACAATCCGTGGTCTCATTCACCCGTGTGTTGAAGTTGGTGAACTAAACCCCGCAGTGGTCTCTCTCTCGTGGTAATCACAATATGTCGAGATGATCGCTCCTCTCATGTGTACTTCACAGCCTCCACGCCCACCATAATCTATAAGACTCTATGCTACTCCCGCATCCATTACCCTACGATCGGGCCGCTATCTCTTCTGGTCCTTCGGGAAGAGTCATGGAGGTGAGAATGGTGCCTCGACATTGATCCTTCTCGTATGGTCTATGATCCATGGGTATATCTAAACAAATCCAAATTGTCATCGCACGCGATCTAGAGGAATCCTCTCAGACTTTCTCGGCTCCCGTGTCCACGATCCACCTCACTCACTCTACACCCTCAAATCCTCTGGCTATGTTCACCGTCACCATGTAGTTCCCGTAAGGCCTCCAATGGATATCCACAATCGTCATCATCTCCAATTTCTCGCCTATAATACTCGATGTTATCCGTCACAATCTGCCTCGGCTGCTTGCCTCTTACTCTCGCTTCTGACCATCACGCCCAATCCCAACCTCGCACTCCTATCTCTCTCCCTACCTCGGATTGGTCGCCTATTGGTCACACACACACAATGTGCTCATAAGCCCAACAATGTAATAAGTATGCACAATCTAGTGTAGTCCCGTGATTTCACCCGCATGCCCATAAACCTCGTATAGCTCCCTAGCATGCGGGTGCCCATGCGAAAGTAACGCTACCTTCTATCATCTCACGAATAATACACATCAATGATTTTGGAAATCTTCCCCCATCGTCTCGCTTCTAGGTAATGCATAATACCTCACCGCTATCATTAATACTTACATGGCCAACTCTTGTTGCTTCAGTGGTGTGCAGAAACATTATACCATAAGTAAATGTCACGCCCACCGTGTCAAATCTCGTGCGGTTGACCAAATACTACCGTTATCACTACACGCCGCGACAATGGGCCCGCCCGATACACCGGTCTTCTCTGTAATTGGAAGTCTCAAAATTGAAACACATCTTCTAACGCCATGCCATTTCCTTTCAGCTGTAGATAGAAGGTATTCTTTTCTCGATTCCATCTCTCAATCAACGCTCGCAACATAGCATGATTGCATGTGATTCGTGAATAATAGTGGGATTCGCTTAACTCACATGGTTTATTAATGCCCACTTCATTGGTGTTACATCCACTGATCGTGACAACAAGCCGGTACCCTATCATTCATTGTCATCAACCTTCGCTCGCCACACACATCAAACCAACGAACAACAAGCTAAAATGAATCCCCAAGTGTTTTTTTATCGTGGTTAATCTTTACATAGTAAGAATCGATATCACCATTACCTAACCGATACTCGCTGCTAGGCCTAAACCGATATCATTTGGCCATTCTGTTCATAATATCCATCCTTCTCAAAAACACCACCTATGATACCTTATTCACTAGTTTACCCTCTCTATACCTACAAACATATCTAAAACACCTAATTACCTACCCTATAACACTCACCCATCCCAAACCCTTCCTATCACCTTCTACCCACTTATCTTACCACATCCTATTTATAAGCATGCAAAATCTCATTCCAACCAAAACTTATACTTTCTTGATGGATGCATAACAGGTGGAACCCGTCTTCTCTCTCTCTCCTCGCTCCCACCATGGATGCTTCTCCTTGTTCAGCCATGTTCAGAATGCAAATCTTCACTATAACTTTCCTTTACACCTTCTTAATCCAAGCCTACGATCACTTTTACCTGCCTCTTTCCTCCTTATCACTTCAATTCTCACATGCAACTACCTCGATGGAAGACAATAGCCTCATCATCCTCGTATTAACATGTTGTATGACTCTAAAATAAGAATTTAAATTGCCTCCCAAGATTTTCTATTTTTAGAAAAGCTCCGTTTTAACATAACCGATGCTTACATTACCTAACGTCGGAGATCGGTCACATAGGTGACCTAAATCGGCTATCTAACCAATATCCCGCACAAACTGCCTCACTTTTGCTTATACTCAGGCCTTTTCTTTATTTTTTGCAAAATTTTGATAGTCATTATCTCCCCTTTTCCTCGCATAATGACATCATTGACCATCGTATCCATCATCATAATACCATCAACATTTCAACACATATGCATATAATCCAAACATCATCAACCTAGCCATCTATATGACTCTCAACTTCCAAAATCATCAAAAAACAAATGAAACCATTATAATATTTTACAAATCAGACATTATACCACCAAATTTGGATCAAACTCATCACCTCGTATATTATCTTATAATTAATAAATCCACATCGCCTTACCTCGCCACCTCATTTTGCCACCTCATCATGACCTAGGCCTAACCCTAAACTAATCTAATTAAGACCTATAACTTGGTCTACATCCACACCCATGACTAATGACCCCTTTCGCACTCCAAAACCGACCTTCTAGTCACTTGACCAAGCCCGCAACTAATCCTGGGAGAAAAGGAGGGAAAGTTGGCTATTTTACTAAAAATAGCCCACTTTGACCCGACCGATACTGTTCCTACTGACCACCGTCGGTTACGTAACCGCCATCGCCTGCCTCGTAAATGGGCTCCCCTAACCAAACAAAGGTCAAGGATTTTTTGATCAATCAGATCATCAAGCGATAAAAAGAATGGATTTACTTGAGCCAAGAAGAGACAAGTGAAGAGACAAGAAGAGTTTCAGAGAAAGGAGACCAAGCCCAAGACTGCAACTGAATAATCAGAGCCCTGTGATACTCAGCTGATCATCGGGAGGGAGGTATCTCATCTCCTGAGTGCCAGGCCATCCTACCTGAGTTCTACCTTTGTCATTACACTTCTCAGACCTGCATCCTCATCAATAACCAGTAAGCTGCATCTTGTGTGTTCTCTTTAATAATATTTCTTAGACTTTTGAATCACACCGTCATAAATCCATTCCTAGATCTACCACCCAGCAACACATTATATCTAACTATCATTCATTTACCTCTCATCACCCCGTTACCTAATCCCGCTCATATACTAGCCTTACAAACAACACAACCACCCTACAACCGACCCTCACCAAAAGTCCCTAAAACATAGCCCCCACCGATATCGGTTAGCAAAAGAACTCCAGATCGTTATTGTGACTCAAAACCAAAACCACCTTTCCTCCTACTGTTTCAACGAAGCAATTAAATTGTTATTTTACAATCTTTCGTGTGTTAATTTATATTAGCAGGGAACTCACCACCTTCAAAGGAAGTTTTATATTTCCGGCCCAAGGTAGCTCCTCATTTATTGTCTAATCAAAATCTTGTGGTCTTGTGTTCTTATTTGCAGGTAGTCCTTCCAAGACAAAAAGGAGTTCTTCGCAATCAACCTGATCTCTCTCTACGGTACGCGCACACCATCTCGACATTCAACAGGTATTCCTCCTAGCCCTAACCCTTATCTGTTTCTAAAAGGAATGAAAGGATAGAAGCAACTCTATTCCCAAAAAGCTGAAACATTCCGAGTGAAACATTTTGGCACACTGCAAAGTGGGACCCATTTCGGTTTCTCGCTTTTCTTGTTTGCTTTCATTTAGGGAGCATACTTGCTGTTGCTGTTTTTGTTATATTTAGTAAAGGAATTTGTCTTGCTTTCCTAGTTTTGCATTAGTGAAAGTCATCTTATTTGCTTCATCGAATATCATTTTCGATTTGGGTTTAAAACACGTGCATTACATTCTTGCTTGTTGTTTTCAATTCTAGTGAACATAGACTAAGTAAATGTGTCGCATACACGTGGGGTGATTTCCATGGTATTGACAGGAAATTAATCTTACTTTCACTGCACAACACATACCGAATCACTTCATAATTAACACAACAGCTCAAAACATCCCCCCTTTTCCGCGGTATTCCTCCGCCCGATTGAGGTAACCTTATAAGCCAAAACAAACTTGACATTTCCTCTAAGTCTTCTTTTAGGATTCTGACATCATTTTACGTCTAAAGGCATAAGCCCATGATAATTTAAATTAACCCTAGGGTTAGTCTCTGGATTTGCGTGTGCATCTTGTTTGTTTTCGCTTTGTTTTTCTCGTTATACATCGCCTTCTCGTCATCACCTCGTAACAATTGATAAATGTACTAAGCTTTGTTACAATCAATCAGCATTTTCTTATATTTTCTTATACTAGTCTTATTACACCGATATCGTTAATCGACCGACGACGCTTGTTATAGTCTAACCGACATCGTTATCGACCGATATCGTTATCGTTTTTTATAGCTTCGACAAACCAAAGAACCTACCAATTTCACCATTCTCGAGTCCTGCTTGCTCTCGATAGATCAAACCCTATCTGTACTCTTGTCCATGGTTGTTATCACTCTGAAGCAAGCCACCGCCATGGTTTCACATGCCTGCTCCGTGCTTTCCTCGAATCACCCCTTCACATTCTATAGGGAACCCTACTGACACCAAGTGAGATCCCCAAAATTCCCGTAGGAGATAAGGAATTTGCCAAATTTCTGGATGCTAATCCTAGTGCCTGCATAATACTATTTGTCTCATGCCTCGACCGTACGCCCGATGGTCAACTCCTTGTTGGCATGCCTATTAGTATAGCTGCTCATTTAGCTCCCACTCCGCCTGATAACACCGCCTCGCTTTCTCGCATCTTTAGCCCCCATCTCCCAATCCGACGGCTTCAGAGGTTCATACGACATGATTGGCTTTCCTTTGGTTAATCTTGGACCCCACATATCATTACCGCCGACTGCTCCTACCTCATCTCTCTTGCAGACGGCTCCGTTCATGACTTGCTTCGCCACCTATCCACACGAGCTTTCCTTCTCAAGCTCCGCCTACCTTTTCATTCCCATACACGTATCTCGTGACCTCAACATCTTATATGGGACATCCCTATTTGGCCGCCTCAACATATTCATCCTCCATACCTTATCAACACTTAACCTCACCGTTGTTCATGAGGCCCTTGGCCCAATTTGCCTCCATTTACCACAACCACACCATCATCTCATCCAACCACGGATTTCATCAAACAAATGATGGACAAAATGCAAAACTGGAGGCTTTATTTCGGGAAGTCGTAGGCTGACATACGAGCAAGTTTGTCAGAGCCTATTCACCCTTCTCTCCTCTTCATTCATATCCTCCTCAATGGGAATTGCCTGAAATTTACTCGCTTTTAATAGTAAAGAGGATCCTCAACAACACTTCGATCATTAGACATGCTTGTTATTTGATCGCTTCATGATGATGCTTATATTCGCACCTTTCCCATGTCCCTATCAGACCCGCCTGAGTGGTACAAAGTTGCTTTAACCCAAGACTCAATCTTCTTTTAACCAACTAGCCCAATCTTTCGATCATTTCTCCATTAACATTGCCAAGAAAGTATCTATCACCGACCTCTATGCCATCCGACAATTTAAGACGAATCTATCGCAGATTTCGCTGACGATGGCGGGCCTTATCAACCAACTTACATATGCCTTGCCTCAAAGTCGAACTTATTGAACTTTTTACGTGGCATGCGCTAAGCACATTTCTCCTACCCTTCAAATTCAAACTTTCCGCACATTTGACGAGGCCTTTACCATGGCTCTAAACTAGAAATTGAGCCTTAGAAGAAGAGAAATCATGGTGCGCAACAAAACCCCCATTTCCGACTCCAGATTCCACCAACAAACCTAACACCACCAATCCTCACCCATCGACGCTTCAAATCAAAAGGAGCCTGCACGCGGTGATGGTCAAATCCCAACCACCATCTAATACCCCGCCAAAACCACCTATAAGTATAAAGCAGAGCCCATCAACTACACTCCTGGGAGAAACATATGGTGTAATATTGGAAAATTGCTTAAAGCAGAGCCATTACCTTACCTCCCGTTAAACCTCACTCCGGTTTGATTCCACTCGCGCCATACCTTCTTGGTACAAAGAAAATGACTTCGTCAGAATTTCCACCGCGTAAAGGGACACAAGCCATGAGAATCGCAAGATGTTGAAAAACATAGTGCAGAAATGGTGATGGGGATATAACCTCGATAATCCTAACGCCCTTGCTAACCGAAATTTGAAAATATTCAACAAACCATTCCCGAATCATTCTTCTAACAGTAATCTAAACCAAGATATTTTAGCCGAGGAGAGTGTTCATGAGATCCATGCAGTCTTCGATTCCCAGCCAAAAGCCTCTATCGAGAAAATTTTGAATCAAGCCTCTTCACTGACCCAGGGGCCCGAACCTCCTTCACCACCATCAAGCCAAAGCGAAATCATTCCTTTACCCATAAAGGAGTTAACTGCCCAGAGTTCTCTTCTAATAGATGAGTCTTCTTACACCACATCCCTACAAGATTGCGAGCGGATGTTATCTAACCTATCTATTTCCCAAACGTCCCCTTTTACCACTCTTGCTGCACAAGAGGAAGGCTCGCCACTCCTTTTGTCATCTTTAGACGAGAAACCTCTTGCACCGACATCGCCAACTTCTTTAACCATGACGGATCCTCTCAAACATGCCCTCCTACCTATTAGTTCTTCATCGCCTAAATCTTTTCAGTGACCGGTTGACCTCTTAACACCTATTGATACAATGCCTCATCTACCCCCTGCATCACACCCACAGTGGACCGGAATCACAACCCACCTTTCTTCCATACAAAAATTCCAATTCACACCTGAAGACTGTCATTCTCCAGAAGATAGACGAGTCCTATGGGAACGTTTGAGTACCCCCTATTCTACTCAAATGCAGATGACCGATCCAGACACCTCTACCATATACCCGAAGTGTTTACAGAAACTCAAAATGCCTATGTCCTCATCTTCACCCCCCGCATCTCTACCAAGATCTCATCCACTCTCACACCTAACCAAATCTTCCCCTACACTGGGACCTCACCAATACCTGGGCCTAACACACCCGCCTAAGCGACTAGATTTATCAAAAATAAAGCCACCCTCCACTTAGGAGACAACCTCAATCCGTGCCTCTATCACAATTAAAACCATCATCGCCACACCTACCTTCCATATTGGGACCTCATCCTCCACCTGCATCAATATATCATACCTCCCGCGTTTTCTTTAAAATGACCTACGCCTTCTGCACCCATACAGAGATCTAAGGGTATATCAACATTGTCACCTCACGTATCCTGTCCACCCATCAACCCTAAACAAATTTCATCATCAAAGGACTTGTTTTCCAGTCACTCCTCTTTTGTCGCCATTGTCTCTGGATACCACGTTATCTGGAGCCTCATCATCTAACCAGCTAAACGTAGCTCCTGCGCCAAAGAAACCACGTTTAGTTAAAACCACGTGTCAACACCCCTTGGCTAAACCACCACCCGTATGAACCAACCATGCCCAAACATTACCGAAACCTGCTCAATCAATACCCTCATCCTCCTCCGATTTTGACCCACTCAAAGGATCTTACGCCAAAATCCTTGCTATGTTGGTGGAGAATGCGACCATTTCTCTACCCCCACTTAGACCTTATGACCCGTCTAAACCTCGACCTATAGGTTATGATGAGTCTAAAATCTGCGCTTATCACCGCACACCAGGACATGATGTGGAGGGATGCAAAGCTTTAAAAGCCATCCTTCGTCAGTCACCTCTCTCAGATAGAAAGGTTAAGAAAGACAACTTACGAAGGGAGAGACCTTTAGCTTCAATTCCCTCTCCTATACCACCTGTCCCCGCCTCACCAATATCTATCATTATTACAACCCCACCTCTCGAAGACCATGATTTATCCCGACCATCTTCATCTCAGGTCCACGAGATTAATATGATTAGTGTTGCTACTCGAGCAGAAAAACAACGAGAAAGCGAAAGAAAGCACACCTGCGTCCTCTCTTTCTCCGTCCACCATCCCGATCGCACCACCACCTAAAGTGGTTATTCGTGGACCCGCTTACCCCGTCTCTAATGGAGTTGCCCACCGAGCCATGATCAAACAGCTTCACCAATCACCTGTAAAAATGACACTGTATGATCTCATTCAGACTTCTGAATCTCATCGACAAGCTCTCGTTGAAATCCTTCAAGGGATCGAGGTCTTACCTAATGAAACCCTGCCTGTTACCTCCATTCTAACACCCAATCACGTTGCTTCCCTCACCAAACAACCTACCACCCCAACCACTTCTGTCTCTATACAACAAGTCGCTGCAGCATTTCTCCAAGACGAAATTGTTGACTTTGGTACGTAAGATCCCGACTCGCTTCTTTTCATCTCGCCTACGTCCGGACATTCGGTACGCGTGTTATGATCGACGGGGCGCTAGCCTAAACATCATCTCTTCAAAAGCCTTCCAACAAATGAATATCCCTTCTAGCTACATGTGTGCCAACCCCATCATGTTATGGTCATTCAATGATGCTATTACCTCTACCTTAGGCACCGTGATCCTTAACATTCGTGTAGGACCACGTACTTTACCCGAACTCTTCTATGTCCTTGAGGGAGAGTTCCAATACAATATATTGCTAGGTCGCCCTTGGATCCGGGCTATGGGATGCGTTCCCTCAACCTTACATAGATGCATAAAATTTGAGTACGAGGGGAAGTCTTACACCGTAAAAGCTGATCCTCCCCCCTTCAAAACCTGCAATATGTTATATCGCCCTAATGATGTGCTTGTACCAATCAAGACACCCATTCATCCAACCCAACCATCCACTTCAACCACACCTCTACCATTCACTTCAACAGCACCTACACCTTCAACCCAAGAAATCACCGTCGCAAAAACCACTTCCCTTCCCGCAGCTAACATCCCAACCGCAGACCCCTTAGTAGATGTTTTTCAATGCCTTACACTCGGGGAGTATCACCTATATAACGTTAGTTCTTTCCATACCCCACAGAGTATGGACAGTACATGCACATCCTACCTATGACTGCCGTGGTGGGGAAGTAATCCTCACGACCACCTCACTGCCGCACTAACCTAACATATGGGGGTGTCGACGCATCTTCCATTGCCCCTGAGCCTCCTCTTGGTGTGGTTCCCTTCCAATCTGATTTCCAATACCTGACAAATCGTCATTTCACCCTTACCTTCTTGACTCGCTGTGCTTGGAAAGGCTTTGGTTTTGGTCTTTATGAACAAGGCCGACATACAATCATTCCTGTAACTACTCGCAAGCACAATGATCGTAGTGGTCTCGGATTTCCGGGAACACTTACACCGAAGGAACCTCGTGTCAGTTGTCTTCTGGAAGATGACGACATCACCCCTACCGAACCATCATCACCCATTTTGCCTTCACACCCACAGAGTCGATAGATCCCGAATCTATCCCTCCTAACTTTTTTTTTTCATAAATGCTATCTTCCTAGGTCCTCTCACTTATCAACGCGATAATGAGGACCCCTCTTCTATCCCCTTTCGTATCCGCACATGATCAAGAGGACTCACCTTCAATTAACGTTGTTGAGTGCCGTGGATGATGACTCCATCCTCACTTACCTGGTGCGGATTTGACTCTTATATTCAACGCGCCTTACCATCTCAAACTCAAACCATGTTGAACGAGTCTACTATAGAAATCAACATCCACACGGAGGAGGATCTCACATTGTGAAGATCGGACAACCTTAGCGCATCGTAAACAGTCACCTTTACTACCTTTCTCCAGATTTCGCAACCAAGCTTTCGCTGTCCTACGCCGACATGCCAGAATTGATCCCGATATCGCTGTCCATAACATTACCCTCAAACCCGATTCCAAACCAATTAAAATGTAAATTGAGAAAATGCATCCACGCATTGCCTCTCTTGGTCAAAGAGGAGCTTCAACGACTCTTTCTCTTTCCTTCATCCCCGCCTATCGACTATCCTCAATGGATTTCTAACATCGCACTTCGCACTAAAGCGACGGGGACTTGATATGCATGGATTTCTCGGGATCTTAACCTCGCTTGCCCTAAGGATGACTTCCCCTACCTAGTATTGACCAACTTGTTGATCTCACCGGGCCATGAGATGCTCTCTCTCATGGATGGCTTTTCAGATACAACCAAATTTTGGTGTCCTTCGCCGATCAACATAAAACGCCTTCATAACTCCTCGGGAACCTTCGTTATCGTAATGCCATTTGGCCTTAAGAATGCAAAGTGCAACCTATATCGCGGCTATGACCTACATTTTTCATGACATTATGCACACTATCCTTGAAGATTACGTCGATGATCTTCTTGGCAAATCTAAACATCGTAGTGAACATCTCGATGTTTTAACCATTATTTTTGATCACCTGTTACAATATTTTGTCCATCTTCAACCAAAGAAATGTGTCTTTGGTGTCCTTTCGGGAAAACTTCTTGGCTTTATCATCTCTTTGCGTGGCATTGAGGTCGACCCATCTAAAGTCAAAGCTATCCTAGAAATGCCCCCACCTACTAACCTCAAACAATTGCGTAGTTTACAAGGTAAGCTCCAATCTATCCGGCGTTTCATCTCCCAACTCTCGGATCGATGTCAACCTTTTCATCACCTCCTTAAAAAAGACATTGACTTTCAATGGAGCGAAGAGTGCCACCAAGCCTTTGAGGCTCTCAAAGCTTATCTCTTGCAGCCACCCGTGCTTATCCCACCTCAGGATGACCGCCCTTTCTACCTTTACCTTTCCGCCACCGACCACGCTGTAGGGGCCATGCTTGCACATCGTGACTCCGAGAATCGCGAACAAGCCGTTTATTATATAAGTCGTACTTTGGTGGACTATGAGACTAGGTATACACATGTAGAAAAGTTGTGCCTAGCCCTATCATTCGTGGCCACCAAACTCCGACACTACCTCCTGAATCACAAAACTTTCGTCATCACCAACACGGACCCCATCCATTATATGTATGCCAAACCCCATCTAAACCAACGCATCGCCCGATGGCTCATGCTCCTCGCCGACCTCGACCTTGAGTTTGTCCACCAGAAATCAATCAAAGGACAAACCATCGCAGATCAACTCGCGGAAGCCCCTCTACCCGGGGCACAATTTATTAATTTTAATTTCCCTGACGAACTCATCGCTACTCTTTCCCTCAGGGAGGAGTCGTATCCAATGACCCTCTTCTTCGATGGATCCAAATGCCAGCGGGCGGAGGAGCCGGCGTTGTTCTCATTCCTCTCGACGCTGAGCCTATGCCTCTTTCCTTCCGACTCGATTTCCCGCACTAATAATATCGCTGGAATACGAGGCCCTTGTTTCGGGTCTCTGTGTTGCGTTACACTTAGGTGTCAAATCTATCAATATTTTCGTGACTCTCAATCGTAGTCAATCAAGTTATGGGCATCTACCAATGTAAAAATGAGGAACTTCAAAAGTACAAACGCTACGTGGATTCACTTCTAGCCTTATTTACTCACTATTCTATCCAAACCATTCCTCGCTCCACTAACAAATTTGTGGATACTATGGCTTGCTTAGCCTCGCAAATTCCAGCCTTCATCAATCGACTCGACATTTTCGCCTTGGTCCAACAACTCTTCGCCCATCTTACTCAAGCTCCCGGTTGTTTGTATGATAAATAATGTGTCTGCTAATTCACAGATACCTGGTATCACCAATTTCACGACTACCTTACAACCTCTGTTCTCCCACCTGCCCTTACTAGTACCGGCAAACGCACTTTTCTTAAACGCGTTTCTCGTTATGTCATTCTGGGGGGACTCCTTTATAAACGTGGTTTTGATGGCATCCTCCTTCGATGTCTAACCGGCGCGGAGGTCACCTATACCATCCAACAGGTCCATGACGGTATTTGTGGTGGACATTTTAGTGGCCTTGCTGTGGCCAAGCGAATCCTTCGCCTAGGTTATTATTGGCCTACTCTCAATAACGATTGCTACGAATATGTTAAGCGTTGTGTTATGTGTCAACAACATGCCAACCTTCAACATACTCCTAGCCACCCGCTACAGGTCGCCCGAGATCTTTGGCCTTTCTCACAATGGGGTTTAGACCTTATTGGTGAGATTCATCCATCCTCTTCGCAACGTCACCGATGGATAATCACAGCAACCGAATATTACACAAAATGGGTGGAGGCTATTCCGCTCATTTCAACTAAAAAAGAAAAAATTGTAGAGTTCATTAACCACCACATTATCTATCGCTTTGGTGTTCCTCATCGCCCGATAATGTATAATGGAAAATCTTTCAAAATAAGTTTCATTGCAAGACCTTTGTGACAACTTTGGTATCAAACTTAGTTTCTCATCACCCCTATTATCCACAAGCGAATGGACAAGCTGAATCTTCTAATAAAACCCTAACCAAAATTCTCATGAAAGTTGTCAATGAGTCCGAAGAAATTGGCACGATCACATCCCCTTTCGCCTCTCGGGCTTATCGTACAGCATTCGCACTCCACCAATGCCACACCTTTTCTTTTCGTATATGGTACCGAGGCTGTCTTGCCTCTCGAAATACAAATACCTCCTCGTAATATCTCTTCGTGATATTCTCACCAACGATGATTTCGCCAAGAGCGGTTAGCCCAATGGAGCTTCTTGACGAGTCGCCTCTTACAGCTCTTGATCACCTTCAAATCTATCAAAACGCATCAAGCGTGCTTATGATAAGACTTCATGAGCATACCTTTAAGGTTGGTGATCTTGTCCTCAAAGAGAATCAACATGTAACCAAACTAGAAAAGAGCAAACGTGGAAAATTTGCTCCCAATCGATTGGGCCTTACATAATCACTCACACATTTACGGATCGTGCACTTATCGCTTAGCTTCGCTTAATGGTAAACCTGAGCCTGAAACCCCTTAATGCCTTGCATCTTCGACCATTCTACTGTTGAATTTAGTGTTATATCACTTCTTATCTACCTACCGCTCGTCCCTTGAGCTCATTTACCGTTACATACACTTTGTTTCCTACATCTTACAATCAAATCAAGCTCACATAGTTTGATTCCCACCTCCCCTTAACGATGCCTTCCCTTTTTAGTCTAGTCCATGACTTCAAAGTATTAAAATGACACATTCTTAATTATATGCTTATGGGATTTTCTTGAGTCAAACTTTCTACCAAACTAGATGCTTTACGCCAAAAGGACATCTGGCTCTCTAAATTATATATAGACTGCTCCCTCGAAGGACAGCTATATGCCAAACTATTGCTGCTATTATATATAGACTGCTCCCCCGAAGGACAGCTATGCACTAAAATCACATCTGCTACTATAAATAGATCGCTTCCTCAAGGACAACTATACACAGCCAGCTTTTATCAAGCTTCTCGCATTGATCAGCCTTCGTGAAGACCTCAAGAATAGTACGATCAATATCCTCAGAGACTTCCCGCATCGATCGCCTATATTCAAGAAAATAAAAGCCACATTCAAAAGAACTTTTGAGTCATGGACTTGTCTATTTAGGGTAGGTTCTCTTCGCCGTAACACTCACTTTGTAACAAGTTCTCCATACTCGCCTATACCATCCACCTCACCTCACCATTTGTTTAAACTCAAGGGACGTGACGTATATCCGATATATTGTGATCATACAACTCTTTTCACCTATTGACTTCTCGTCTATGCATGGTACCTAGGGGTTCAAGCTCATCCTGCATTAATATGTGGTTTGTTTAGCTCTTTTCAACTACGGAGTAACTTTTTCCTCTTTGACTCGAATCTAGGATTATGTGTTGATCTTAATCAGGATATGGTTCCCTACCACTTGGGTAGGCTAACTTTCGCTTCACTTCTACCTATTCCAAAATCACCAATTCATTACCAACACCAACAACATTACCCTACCAATATCAATATCAATATTTTTACCAACCAACAAATTGCCTAACCATACCTAAATTGCCTGAATTCACCTCTCCCTGGTCTTAAGGGAGAACTACATCGGTCTGAGGCCCCTCCTTGCTTTGTGCAATGGGCTATGTAGGCAGCACTTCGGAGACATGGGGTCTCCCAAGGTTAGCTCGACCATCTCCTACCATAACCTATCATGTGTGATAAATATAAATATTTTTTGTGTATTTCTATTTTAATCACATTCCTCTTTATCCTTTTTCAAAACACCGAAAGTCAAAACACAAACATTCTTATTATTATCGTAACTCAAATCAACATACATATTCAGTTTTATTTAGATGTTAAACAAATACATCTTCTCTATCATCGACACGCAGTGTCAAAGCATCCTTATTTATTCTTATACCTCGATAACATTTACTTAGACCTCACGCCTCATCCCGAACCAGTGTGATGATCGTGATCGCCGACGCCTCTCGCCGGCCTCTCGTCCTCAAAGGTACCACATGGCTACTGGTACCGCCCACGATATGCTAATCTCTCTCGTAACATGTTAATACGCTCCTCGCATGGAGGTATCTCGCCTCTAGTCCCTCCGCTCGTGACTCCGCAACCGCTAACAATCCTCTTCGCCTCATTCACTCTCGCTTGAGCCGATGAACTAATCTCCTCAGATGATCTCTCTCCACCGTAATCATAGCTATGTCGTGACGATCACACACTCGTAGCTCGCTACCCACCATAATCTATAGGCCTCGCTGCTCCTCGCATCCATTACCTCGCGATCGGCCGCTATCTCCTCTCGCCCTCTCGAGGTTGGCCGGGAGGTGAGAATGCCTCCTCTGCATCGATCCTCATATATGGTCTATAAGCCAAGGGTATATCTCGCACAAATCCAAATTGTCGCCACACACGATCTAGAGGAATCCTCTCATACTCACCTCGGCCTCAAAACCTCAAACAATATCATCACTCTACACCCTCAACTCCTCCGCTATATTCTCTCTCTACCATATACCCCAAACCTACACCAACAATACATCCACAAATCTCCATACCACTATAATACTCAATGTCTACCCGTCATAGTTCCCAAATCTGGGCCTCCATTCCTACAGATATCCCATCATAAAATCCAACCATCTCCCAAACCCATATAATACTCACGGGATGGGTCACGGGATCTTGCACCAAACAATCATAAAGCCCAACAATGTAATAAAATCGACCCAATCTGTCAATCCGTGATTTCGCACTACAAGCCCATAAACCCTCGGGATGGGTCGGCCTATCGGTCACACTCCAAACAATGTCCTCGCTATCAGGCCCAACCAATGTAATATAAAATGAACAATCCAAACCTCGGTCTCCTAGTGATTTCGCCTATCACCATCTCTCTCCTTTTTTCAAAAATCAGCTCCATTTAAATTGCAAGGCCATCCTCAAAATGATTTCTATCATTCCTCCCAAAACCCAATATCTTACTATATCTCCCAAATAACACATCAATACTTTTGGAAATGCTCCAATCCCAATAATCCACCTGCATAACTCAAATCGGTTTTCAAATTGCAAATGTGACAATGACAAAGCCGTATTTTTCTTTTTATAGGTTTTTGACCTATAATTATATCGGTTTTATTATGCCCAAGGAACCGCCCCGACTCGATAACCAAGGTCACCCCTAACCGATATCGGTCATAGATAATCGACATCGGTTTTATTCCAACTTTTCCCCCAATTTCTGCCCCTATTTACTAATCGCCCTTTCTCACAAACATCGCCTATATCAACCTTTGCTGCAACCCCTTTGTTAACCCATTTGGCCTGACCCAAGGCCGTAACCAACCAATTTGGCCCGACCCAAGGCCTCACCCCAACCATTTTGGCCCGACCCAAGGCCGCAACCCAACAATTTGGCCCGACCCAAGGCCTCACCCCAACCATTTGGCCCGACCCAAGGCCACAACCCAACAACTTGGCCCGACCCACGGCCCTCACTCATCAATCAGCCCGACCCAAGGCCGTACCACTTAAATACCTCACCCAACATCAACAACATACACTTTTATCCACCCATCATGTAACTTTTGTTCACTCGAGCTCACCTGTTCATGTTTTAGCATGATTAGGGTCCTTGACTTGATCTGTCGACCAACTTTGCCTAGACTTAGACCGTGACGTTTATCTCAACCAAACCAACCATTTGGTACTGCCGAACATGCCCAAACGTTCCTGTACCTTACCCGTTATATACCCTGGAGCTACTTCCTATGCCTTGGATACCAGGATTATATCACCCTTGTTTGGATAAACTATCGACCTTTGCCTATGCATTGCTGGTTTGGTTTGCTCACAAATCATGTACCCTAGTCGCACTAATGCATTTCCACGCAAGCGTCGCTTTTCGACCTACCTCACCACCTCACCATCATCTCCACACCATTTACCCTTTATCAACCCTATCCCTGATTTCACGCTATCTCAATCTGTGATAGATTTGAGGGGGATTACCTATACCCTTAACAGGGGAAACCACTTCATATTATTGTCCGTGCAGCTTTACAAAACAAACTACACGACAATAAGGGGCTAATGTAGACACCAAATTTGTGTCTTACGACCCCTTGTGACCCGCATCTCATTTCGCAACCTAACCTCACCACCTAAACCTTACACAATTATTTATTAATTATCTTATAATTAATAAATCCACATCGCCTTACCTGCCACCTCATTTTGCCACCTCATCATGACCTAGGCCTAACCCTAAACTAATCTAATTAAGACCTATAACTTGGTCTACATCCACACCCATGACTAATGACCCCTTTCTCGCACCCAAAACCGACCTTCTAGTCACTTGACCAAGCCCGCAACTAATCCCTCGGGAGAAAAGGAGGGAAAGTTGGCTATTTTACTAAAAATAGCCCACTTTGACTTGACCGATACCGGTTCCTACTCGACCGCCGTCGGTTACGTAACCACCATCGGTTCCCTGTAAATGGGCTCCCCTAACCAGAAACAAAGGTCGAAGGATTTTTGGATCAATCAGGATCATCAGAAGCGATAAAAAGAATCCGGATTTGCTGAGCCAAGCAAGAGACAAGTGAAGAGACAAGTGAAGAGACAAGAAGAGTTTGCAGTGAAGGAGACCAAGCCCAAGATCGCAATCAATAACGTGAGCCCTGTGATACTCAGCTGATCATCGGGAGGGAGGTATCTCATCTCCTGAGTGCCAGGCCATCCTACCTGAGTTCTACCTTTGTCATTACACTTCTCGGACCTGCATCCTCGACAATAACCAGTAAGCTGCATCTTGTGTGTTCTCTTTAATAACATTTCTTAGACTTTGAATCACAAACATGGCCATAAATCCATTCCTAGATCTACCACCCAGCAACACATTATATCTAACTATCATTCATTTACCTCTCATCACCCCGTTACCTAATCCCACTCATATACTAGCCTTACAAACAACACAACCACCCTACAACCGACCCTCACCAAAAGTCCCTAAAACATAGCCCCCACCGATATCGGGTTAGAAGTATCCGGTAACGGTTATTGTGACTCAAAACCATAAACCAGCCTTTCCTCCTACCTGTTTCAACGAAGCAATTAAATTGTTATTTTACAATCTTTCGTGTTAATTTATATTAGCAGGGGAACTGACCACCTTCAAAGGAAGTTCTCGGATTTTCTCTAAATTATATATAGATCTGTCCTCAAAGGACAGCTATATGCCAAACTTCATTGCTGCTATTATATATAGACTTCTCTCCCCTTAAGGACAGCTATGTACTAAAATCACATTCGCTATTATAAATAGATCGCTTCCCTTAAAGGACACTTCTATACACAGCCATACCTTTATCAAGCTTTCTCGCTTTGATCACCTTCATGGAAGACCTCAAGAATAGTATGATCAATATCCTCTTGTAGACTTCCCGCATCGATGCCATATTCAAAAGAAATAAAAGCCACATTCAAAAGAAATTTTGAGTCATGGACTTGTCTATTTAGGTAGGTTCTCTTCGCTTAACACTCACTTTGTAACAAGTTCTCTCGCACTCTCAATATACCATCCACCTCACCCTCACCATTTGTTTAAACCAAGGGACGTGACGTATATCCGATATATGTGATCATACAACTCTTTTCACCTATTGACTTCTCGCCTACGCATGGTACCTAGGGGTTCAAGCTCATCCCGCATTAATATGTGGTTTGTTTAGCTCTTTTCAACTACGGAGTAACTTTTTCCTCTTTGACTCTAATCTAGGATTATGTGTTGATCTTAATTAGGATATGGTTCCCTACCACTTGGGTAAGCTAACTTCGCTTCACTTCTACCTATTCCAAAATCACCAATTCATTACCAACACCAAACAACATTACCCTACCAATATCAATATCAATATTTTTACCAACTAACAAATTGCCTAACCATACCTAAATTGCTCGAATTCACCTCTCCCCGGTCTTAAGGAGAACTACATCTGGCCTCGAGGCCCTCCTTGCTTTGTGCAATGGGCTACAAGAGGTAGCACTCTGGGAGACATGGGGTCTCCCAAGGTTAGCTCGACCATCTCCTACCATAACCTATCATGTGTGATAAATATAAATATTTTTTGTGGTATTTCTATTTTAATCACATTCCTCTTTATCCTTTTTCAAAACACCGAAAAGTCAAACACAAACATTCTTATTATTATCGTAACTCAAATCAACATACATATTCATTTTTATTTAGATGTTAAACAAATACATCTTTCTATCATCGATACACGCAGTCGACATCCTTATTTATTCTTATACCTCGATAACATTTACTTAGACCCTCACGCCTCATCCCGAACTGTGTGATGATCATGATCGCCGACGCCTTCGCCGGCCTCTCGCCTCAAAGGTACTCACGGCTTATTGTACCGCCACCGATCCGCTAATCTCTCTCAGAATATGTTAATACGCTCCTCACATGGAGGTATTCGCTCTAGTCCCACTCGCGCATGATACCCCATCATACATGCGGACACGTGTGGCCGCATTCATCTCAATGCAGCTGGGGTATCTCGTCTCGCATTGTCAACGCTGGGCCGATATGCTCGCAAAACCAACTCACTACATTAGCCCTACTTCTTTATCAGCAACATCTACTTATACCTCTACACCCACCTATCTTACCCTAAAAACCTCTACGATATCCCCCTCCCTCTTCACACCCAAACAACAACCTAAACCATACCAAAACACTCAAACAATACCAAAACACCTCCACCACAACCCAAACCATATCAACACACCCAAACAATACCAAAACACCTAAACAATACCAAAACACTCAAACAATACCAAAACACCCCCACCACAACCCAAACCATACCAACACACCCAAACAATACCACAACACCCAAACAACAACCAAAAATTCAAACCAACAACAAAACCCAAACCAACAAAAATAAAAATAACTAAGGACCGGTACTGGTCACTTATGACCGACACGGTCCTCTTTCACCGACGCTGTCGCTATATTTACCAACACTCAGGTCACTCACAAAACTTCGCTCCACTAAAAATTTCATGACTAATGATTTGGTCGCAATGACCAACGGCCGTGCCAGAAATTCCTGAGTCGCAACTCCGCGCCCAAAAAATCCATTTTTTTCCTATTTTCCTCCTCCGTACTACCAAACACCCTAAAACCTACCCACCTAGCCGCTCGGCCTATTTAACCTATTCTACCCTCCTTCATTTTTTCAAATCATTTCATTTATTAATTATTTTATCAAAATATAACATTCCTACCCAAAACCCAAATACAAACATAATATACTCAAATCCACACAATGAGGGGTTTTAATTTACTTATTTACGATGACACGTCATCGTGGTGGGATGGTGGTGGTGGTCCACTGGGCCTGAAGACTCTCCTCGCTTCCTCTTGGTCAGTGCCATGGCTCTAACTCCTCTCGCTAGGTCCTCCACCAATCAACTACTACCTCCTACTCACTGCCCACTAACCAACCGATATCTGGCCATAGATAATCACATCGGTTTTATTCCAAATTTTCCCCAATTTCTGCCCCTATTTCCTAATCGCCTTTCTCACAAACATCGCCATATCAACCTTTTTTTTTTGCCGCAACTCCTTTGTTAACCCATTCGCCCGACCCCAAGGCCATAACAACCAATTTGGCCCAACCTAAGGCCTCACTCAACCATTTGGCCTCACTCCAAGGCCGCAACCCAACAATTTGGCCCGACTCCAATGCCTCACCCCAACCATTCGCCCGACTCCAAGGCCACAACCCAACAACTCTCGGGCCCGACCACGGCCTCACTCATCAATCAGCCCGACCTAAGGCCGTACTCCCACTTTAAATACTCGCCTAACATCAACAACATACACTTTTATCCACCTATCATGTAATTTTTGTTCACTCGAGTTTTCACCGCGTTCATGTTTTAGCATGATTAGGGTCCTCGACTTGATCTCGTCGTAATTAACTTGCCTAGACTTAGACCGTGACATTTATCTCAACCAAACCAACCATTCGTACCCAAACATGCCCAAACGCTCGCATAAGTACTTACCCATTATATACCCCGAGCTACTTCCTATGCCTCGATACTGTGATTATATCACCCTTGTTTGATAAACTATCGACCTTTTCCTATGACATCCGGCTCGCTTGCACAAATCATGTACCCTAGTCACACTAATGCATTTCCACGTGCATCCGCTTCTTTGACCTACTCACCACCTCACCATCATCTCCACACCATTTACCCTTTATCAACCCTATCCCCGATTTCACGCTATCTCAATCTTGTGATAGATTTGAGGGGATTACCTATACCCTTAACAGTGGAAACCACTTCATATTATTGTCCGTGCAGCCTTTACAAAACAAACTACATGACAAGGGGCTAATGTAGACACCAAATTTGTGTCTTATGACCCTCAGAACCCGGGGCATCTCATTTCGCAACCTAACCTCACCACCTAAACCTTACACAATTATTTATTAATTATCTTATAATTAATAAATCCACATCGCCTTACCCGCCACCTCATTTCGCCACCTCATCATGACCTAGGCCTAACTCCTAAACTAATCTAATTAAGACCTATAACTTGGTCTACATCCACACCCATGACTAATGACCCCTTTCGCACTCCAAAACCGACCTAATCACTTCGACTCAAGCCCAGAATTAATCCTTCTGGGAGAAAGGAGGGAAAGTTGGCTATTTTACTAAAAATAGCCCACTTTCACCCGACCGATACTGCTCCTACTACCGACTGCTGGTTACGTAACCGCCATCGGCTCCCTCGTAAATGGGCCTCTAACCGTAAAACAAAGGTCGAAGGATTTTTGGATCAATCAGATCATGTGGGATAAAAGAACTCGGATTCATTGATCCAATAAGAGACAAGTGAAGAGACAAGAAGAGTTTCGCAGCTCAAGGAGACCAAGCCTAAGATCGCAGAATCGACACCGTAGCCTCGTGATACTCAAACTGATCATCTGGAGTGAAGTATCTCATCTCCGAGTGCTGTGCCATCCTACTCGAGTTCTACCTTTTGTCATTACACTTCCTGACCAGCATCCTCGCACAATAACTAAGAAGCCGCATCTTGTGTGTTCTCTTTAATAATATTTCTTAGACTTTGAATCACAAGCCATAAATCCATTCCTAGATCTACCACCAAAGAACACATTATATCTAACTATCATTCATTTATCTCTCATCACCTGCTACCTAATCCCGCCATATACTAGCCTTTTACAAACAACATACAACCACCCTACAACCGACTCCTCACTAAAAGTCCCTAAAACATAGCTTCACCGATATCCACAAGAAGAATCAAGACGGTTATTGTGACTCAAAACCGTAAAACCAGCCTTTCCTCCTACCTATTTCAACGAAGCAATTAAATTGTTATTTTACAATCTTTCGTGGTTAATTTATATTAGCATGGGAACTCACCACCTTCAAAGGAAGTTTTATATTTCCGGCCAAGGCAGCTCTCCTCATTTATTGTCTAATCAAAATCTTGTGGTCTTGTGTTCTTATTTCAGTAGTCCTTCCAGAGAAAAAGGGAGTTCTTCGCAATCAACCCTGATCTCTCTCGTGACGGGACGCGTGCACACCATCTCGACACGCAACAAAAGTATTCTCCCCAGCTCTAACCCTTATCTCTGCTTATAAAAGGAATGAAAGGATACAACTCTATTCCCAAAAAGCTCAAACATTCTCGCACGTAAACAATGTGTCCTCTATCAAAAATCAACTATCCAAAAACATTCCACTTCTAGGATGACTCATCTCTCTCCTCCCCTGCCTCGTCCCTCGCCTAGCCTCGGGCCTCCCTGATCTCACCTCCTACCTATCACCGACCCACCAGCCTATGGCTGCGGTCCTCAGACCTATGACTCGGGAAGTCTCTGCTTTGTGAGCCGCATATGGCCGATAATCGCACCGTACTATCTAGTACGCTCCTACTAATAATGGGCCTCCACTCACCTCCATGTACCGGGAGCTCCGTGCCACCATGGCTGGTGGGCTGGTCCTCGCCTCCTAAGAAGTGGGCCCCATCCTACCTATACACCCCGACTTCGAGCTCGTACCTATGGTGGTGGTGGAGCTGCCACTGAGCTCGAACAGTGACTCCGTGGCTCGTGCTCGAATAGGATATGTGCTCGTGCTCGTACTGTGCTCGAGCCACCGCTCGTAATACTCCGATTCGTGCTCTGCGTAAAGCAAGCTACCCTGTAATAACTACACTCGACCAAGAGATGGTACTCCTCTTCCACTCAGAATAACCGCCAAATCTGCCAGGTTGTGGTTGGCTTCATGGTTGCCTCCCTACTCCCGCCACCAAACTAAAAATGAACTCGAACTCCCCGGAGTCGCCCATCGTGGTCATCTACTCGGGGTTACTCGCTACCAAGATTGGGCCAAATGGCTGGTGGCAGGTAGTGGTGCGCTTCTACATCCTCCCTCCGAGCATCGGGTGGGAATGGAGGTGGCTCATCTTGTCAGAATCCTAACTATCGCTCGCACTTCTCTCTGAGGGATCCTCTCGCATTCTCCGGTCTCCATCTAGATATCTAGAAGATATACCGGATCAAATGCAGCAGGTGGGTCTGCTCTCCATGGGGATGATGTCCTTTCAGATGGCCTCCATATAATATCTAAGCAAGCCATGTCCTCTAGCATATGTCTCTGTAATAAGTGACATCCCACCTCGCGATAATCGCCTGTGGCTGACCCACGACTCCCCCAACCACCTCTCAAACCCATATCTATAAACTACATGTGGCCCTAGGTGGGGCAACTCCTATTGGTCAGAACATATGATATGCTCATAGCTCAAAGAAGGTAACAAGAATGTCGAACATATACCAAATCACTTTATTACTGATAGCCTCTGCAGTCCCCTATATAGCAGCACTAGTATACATCGGGTGCCCATGCGTAGCAGTGTTCTCTCCACCATCTCATGTAACATTCCCATCGTGAGCTCATGGGAAGCGGCTTCTCCTCTCGAGTCGTGGAGGGAAAAGGTCAGTGATACCAATCATCGCATGGCAAGTCGTGTCTCGCCGATGCGCGTGATACATATCACGTAGCAGATGCTCACACAAGTTATACGTAATCAATACAGGGTCGCATCCTCAAATACCTCATAGGATGCTATCCATCACTATCTCAACATCCACGTGGAACACTCTCCTCACCGATGATCTAAGCAGCCTGGATGTAATACACATCCTCTAAGGTGATCGCTATCTCCAAAGAGGGAGATGAAAGGCATTGTCATTGGATCCCATCTCTCGATGAGGGCAAACCATCAAAGCATGGTCCTCATCCATAGCCTCTCTATACTCTAGACTCGGCGAGTCCAACCTCCCGCATAATCGCCACTGTGTTCACAGCCACATGTGGCCGCATCCGCCCTGCAAAGAGAGGTGGTATCTTATCTCGTGCATCGTCAACTACTAGTGTGCCTACAAAAATAACCCACCTCCATCAAAGCCTACCCTTCACAAAACAACTACCTTAACCTCTATACTCACTCACCCACCCAATCACAACTCCGACTCTATAAGCACATCTACACCCACCTATCTTACCCTATACATCTATAAATTCTCTCACTCTTATGGTCCTTTCTTTAAATATCCTACCCACTCCAATCAAACCTAAAACACCTCATCTCCTCAACATCAATAACCCCACCCAAAAAAATCTACAATATCCCCTTTACCTATCCCACACCCTACCAACCACCCCACTCATACTCCACCCGCTCTACTCCCACCCTATAACCATACCTCAACCAATTTAACTACTCCTAATTCATACACAACCCATAACCTATCCTACTCGAACCGGCCCCAACCACCCGATTACCCCCACCCCAATAACCTTTCCTAAAGAACTCTACCTTCTCCCCTTCACCCCAAAATCTATCCTACCCACCTACAACAACACCCAACACAACAAATTTCACAACCTTACTTCCTACCCATGGTGACTAAGACTGCCACCTCGATCGCCATCAATCCCCACCAATAACAGTATATGTCCGACTTTTATGCACCGATGTCTTGGCCGACAATGACCGACGCCTGTCTCTATACCCGCTAATCTACACAACTTACACTGTGGCCGATGTTAGTCACCTAGTGACCGACATTGGTCACCGTGTGGATTTCGTGGGCCGACCAAAATGGCCCCCAAATCCCCTTTTTTCCTATTTCTACCCATCTACCCAAAGACAATTGCCTAAAACCTACCCACCCCGCTGCTTTTGGCCTACCTAACATATCTACCCAATCCATTTTATGATTTACCTTCATTTATTCATTATTTTCTCAAATTTTAGATTCCTACACCAAAACCCACATCCTAGCTAAATTCATCAACTTCACAAAAATAGGGGTTCAGAGCTCACCGCATTTGACTCACACGTCATCATGGTGGGACAGTGGTGGTGGTCCATCTCCTCTCCAAAGCACCTCCCGCTTCCTCCGTGATGTGCCATAGCCCAAATCTCCTCAAAGCAACAGGTCCTCAACCAATCAAACGCTACCTCCCGATCTCTCTGGGCCTACCAACAACTCTACTCCCCACTCAACTAGTGCCAACTCATCCCAAACACACAACCAATCACTTCAAAACTCAAACAAGAAAAATTTGCACTAATTTCACAAAGTGAAAATGACATGTCGTATTTTTTCTTTTTATAGTTTTTCGCCCTCTAACCGATATTGGTTAGAGTGCGCCCCTAAGAGACCGATATCGGCCATCTCGACCGATATCGTCACCCATAACCATATCGATTACTGGGCTTAGTTTAACCTAACTCCTACCCTTATCTACCAATCTCCATTTTTCACCACATCGCTACCCTACTTTGCTAAATAGCCTTATTTTGAATTCATTAGCCCGACCCAAGGCTCTTAACAATCAATCGGCCCGACCTAAGGCCGTAACCAACCAATCGGCCCGACTCCACGGCCGCACCCAACCAATTGGCCCAACCCAAGGCCGTAACCAATCAATCTGCTCCCAACTCCCACGGCCGCAAAACCAATCGCCCAACCGGCCTACAACAAAACTAATCACTGCTACCGACCCAAGGCCGCATTTCCAATCAATCAGCCCACCCAAGGCCGCACTAACCAAGTACTCGACCGAGGCCCGCAAATTAAAAATTCTCCTAAGGTAATCAATCGCCCGACCTAAGGCCATAATTCAATCAACTGGCTCTCGACCCATGGCAGAATAAATCAATCGCCCGACCCACGCGCCGGCTTTAAATAAACTAATCGCCCGACTCCTACTTCGCCGCAATAAACCAATCGGCTCAAACCAAGGCCGCACTTACCAATCAGCCCGACCAAGGCCATAATCAATCAATCAATCGAGCCAACCCAAGGCCACAACCAACTAATCGCCCACCAAGGCCACACCAATTAAGTATTCTGACCGAGGCCCACACATTAAAAAATTCTCTCCACCCATCATGTACCTATTTTTTCAATCAAGCTCACCTGCTCATTTTTAAAGATGACTAGGATACTTGAATTGATCAAACCACTACCTTTGCCTAGTACTTCAAGACCGTGATTTATCTCAACCAAACCAACCATTCGTATCGCTTTCGAACATGCCTAAATGTTCCGGCACTTACCCATTATATCCTCGAGCTACTTCATATGCCTTGATACTGTGATTATATCAACCTTGCTCGATAAACTATCGACCTTTGCCTATGAATTGCTTATTCGCTCTTCAAAACCTGCACTCGGTCGCACTATCGCATTTCAATGAGCGCGCCTTCCTCGAACTTACCCCACCATCTTACCAAGATCTCATCATCATTCACCCTTTATCAACCCTATCCTTGATTTCATGTTGCTCAATCTGTGATAAATTTGAGGGGGATTACGATACCTCTTAATCGGGTAAACCACTTTTATTATGTGCAAGTGCACTTTACAAGAAAAGCTACACGACAACAAGTGGGCAAATGTAGACACTAAATTTGGGTCTTACGACACCCCGTACTCCTATATCTCATCCCGCAACCTAACTCCTACCTCACCACCTAAACCTTACACATCGAATTATTTATTAATTACCTTATAATTAATAAATCCACATCTCCAACCCTACCACCTCACCTCGCCACCTCACTCATGACTCAGCCCTAACCCTAAACTAACCTAATTAAGACCTATGATTTGGTCCTGCACTCACACCCATGACTCATCACCCTCACCCGCATCAAAACGAGCCTAATAATGACTTGACCAAGCCCACAACTAACCCCAGAGAGAAAGGAGGGAAAGTTGGCTATTTTACTACAAATAAGCAAACTTTAACCGACCGACATCATTCCCTACTCAACCGGGCTTGCCACGTAACCACCATCGGGTTCCTCGTAAATGACCTTTCCCCAACCAAACCAAAGGATCTCGGATTCATTTGCAAGAGAGAGACAAGTGAGAAGGAGAGAAGAGTTTGCAAAGAGGAGCATCGAGCCCAAAACTAGAATCGAGCAACTAGAGTATCATTACACCTCATCCAAACTTGGGAGAGTTGGAGGATAGCTTCATCGATCACTTTCAATTGCTAGATCATCCCAATTGAGCCTCGCTTCGCCACTACATTCTTGGACCCGCATCCCCATCAAAACTAGTAAGTAGTCTCTTTTTATCACCTAGTATGCTTCTAGACACTACTTTATGAACTTTTAATTCATAGTATTATAAGCTCACCTCGGATCTACTACCCTACAACAAACTACACCTAACCTTCTTGGTCATTCATCTCTATATTACCCCAAAGATAGCTCTCTCACTCTCTCGAGTCTTCTATCACCCTACTACTCCCCTCAACCATCTACCAACCTTCCAAACCTCATAACCACCTTATACCAACCTCCATTTAAAATCCCTAAATCACCTGGCCTTCCTACCGATATCGTTATTCCCTACTAGTACTCGGGTTTCAGAATCACGATCGTTATCCAAAGGTCCGCATCGGCCACTATGACTTATTCCAAAACCAACCTTTCACCTATTCACCTCAAAACAATCTCATGTCCACTTTTAGTCTATCCTCAGAATTTGATCTTAACATATCAATAACCAATGACCAAACAAACAACATGACATTCTATCTGCTAGTAGTTTAGTCTCTATTTCTTTTAGTAACAAGATACCTAAATCATGAGTTCGCAATAGCTTCTTTATTATCATTTGCATCAATTTGTATTAAAAAGGGAACTCACTCACCTTGAAAGGAAGTCTAATATTTCCTCGGCCCAAGGAAGTTCCCTCACTTATCATTTCCAACTAAAATCTAGTGGTCTGCATTCTTATTTACAGTAGTCCTTCCTGCATAAAAAGGAGCTCTTCACAATCGCCCGATCTCTCTACGGTACACGCATACACACCTTCCCAACACTCAACAGTGTTCCTCCTAACCCTAACCCCTATCTCTGTTTCTCAAGAGAATGAAAGGATAGAAGTAACTCCATTCTGAACTAAATTTTGTGTGAAACAATTTCAACCTTTTTTTGGAAAAGGCTCAAAACTCAATTTCTCCACCATCCCGCTAAGCTTCGATTTGATTTAGGACACGTGGCACCTTCCGATTAGAAATGGGGTCACGTGCCCTTTTCAACATTTTAAACTTTTTTTTGGAAAAAGGCTCAAAACTCAATTTTCCACTCAAACCCACCGCTTCCGATTTGACTAGACGCGGCACCTTCACTCTTGAATTTTTCCCCACAGATTCAAGTTTGATTTTTTCCTTCAAAGCCCGATCGGGTGGTCAGCAGTCACTTTTTAACTTTTCACTTTTTGCAAAGGCTAAAAACACAAATTCCCTTATGGCCCACTCATCCGCTTTGACTTTTCAAAAGTAGGCTTTACTTCTCCAATGACTCCGACCACATGGCGATCTCGATGTTGATCCGTAATCGACCTTTCTAGCCCACCGGAGTCAGCGCTTTATGTGACACGTGGAGTCATCCACCGAGGTTAAACTTTTCAATGGTGATTCGATTTTCGGTCCACGGGAAAATTTACCATTTTTGCCAAAAGTGAAAAAAAGTGTTAAGTTCACCAAAATCCCATTCCTCCCTATCCAATAGATCTCAACACGTGTCTACATTCGTTGAGTCCAAATTTTTGATGGGGTAAGGACACCCATCATCCCGATCGCAGAAAATACACAAAGGAAGAGAACTTCGCCATTTTGAGTCCAATTTTGAATTTCCTTCGTGAACTAGAGGCATGGGGGAAAAATAATGATTTTACAACCCGGGCCATAGAATAAGTGAACAATTTCAATCACAAAGGAGATTGTAAAGAGTATTTTTCATGCACAGATCGCAAGATGGAGAATTTTCAAAATGAGCAAAATAGAGATTTAAACAACATTAGGGCACAACTTTGCTACTTTCAATCTCTACTCTGGCTTAAACACCAACGAAGGGCATGAGCTCAAAAAATTGAATTTGGCTATGGAAATGCAAAAGCATTTTTCAGAGACAACATTAATAAAACCAAATAACAACAATATTTAAGTAATAACATTAATTAGATAATTAATTATATAATGCATAATTAATTAACCTAACATTCTAGACTTAGAATCACTTGTCTAGTCGCGAACAATGTTTTTAAGGCTCATGAGGATTCTAGAACTCTATAATCAAGCTTCTGCATGTGGCACCCACACGAGGATACAAGCACCTAAAGCGCTAATGAATAGACTAGGCTAGTGACTTCTTAGATGCTCTGTTTTGATCCTTTATGAGATGGAGGAGTTTCACTCTACTCACTCTTTTCCACTGTTCATCTTTTAGATCATCATTTATACCAGAATCTCCAAAATAGATAACTACCTACACATGTCCACAAACCACATTAAATCTAATAAAACAATATGTAGAATGTGGATTACTACTAACCCTCAGCTGTCACACCGAAGAGTGAACTTACATTGAGTGTTACACTACATCTTGAAATCCATGTAGTTATTCATGTTTATGTGTGTAATGGTACCTTAGGATTCTCTTATGCAAGTTACATGATGATATTAGATAGATCTAGAATGTACCAAGTATGTAGAATGTGTGTGATGGAATAGAATGAACTCCCCTCCTATGTTGTGTATGCATATTGATGCAGCCCTTGTCCCTTGTATGAGTGTGTTAAATGTGTGCTTTCAGAATGTTCTTTTCCTTTAAATTCAAGCTTAGGTGATGATAGATAATGCTTATGATGTTTGGCCCTTTATTTGAGAGTAATAAATAAGTATATATATGATTCCCTTGTTTAAATTTTGTAATTAAAAAATGAAAGGCCGACCCAAAGTTCTACAAGGTGACCAAAAGTAAAAGAGACCCAAAAGAGTAAAAATAAGATTAAAAAGTTCAAGAGTTCCCAGGAGGGATAATAGTGCCTAGGGATGTTTCTATCCTACTGGGTGCTAGTTTCGAGGTCATAAAAGATAAATCACTTAAATACCAACAAAATTATAAGATGTGTAAATGAGTAAAGTGTAAAAGACAAGAACTAAAAAGGCCCAAAGGGATTTTCAACCACTAGTTTTCTTCATTAGGAATCATGTATACATTAAGTATCTTCTTTTAGACGTAGAAATGTACCCAAGTGCATAGATTTGTGTCTACATTTACCCCCACTTTAGGTTGTTGAGTGAATAATCGATAGCATAAATTAGATAGAAGATGCATGCCTTGTAATCCTATAGAGAAGAGTGTATCCTATAGAGTGCCAAGTGGACAAGTGGAGCATGAAGTGATCGTAATGTGTAGCATGGAAACTAGAAGGGAGGTTAACTCTAGGGGTGAATTATATGCATAGTAGAAGTGAGCTTCTGGAGCTTATGTTTTTAGATGTGAGTTGTTTCTTTTATAAGGATGAACTTGTAAAAGAAGATCAAAAGAGTAGTCAAAGTTTTGTATATGAAAAATCATAGTAACATGTGTATAAGTAAGTAAAAGTGCGTAAAACTAAAAAGAAAGTCTGTACCTGATGTATAAGAGAGTAAAAGATATAATTTTTTCATGTTTTACTTGGAGATGTTGTGGATTTGAGTGTTTTGTTTCCAAAGGGTGAGGTTTTTGGGTGATCTCAAGCCAAGAACAATTGTTTTGGGTGATCTCGCCCCAAGAATTATTTTTTTAGGCAATATCGTGCCAAGAGAAAAGTGTTAGGGAGAGAGGTTTTTTTTTCTCTCCATCCATGAAACTTTTCAAATAAGTTCCACTACAGATGACACATCCTGATTTATAACTAATCAGAATCGAATGTAATCGAATCAGTAGTTGATTGACTAAATTTTGTAACTAGAGATAAGTATCTTATATTGTAGAACTATATTGTAAATTGTTGGAAACTATGCTTAACTGAGAAACTGTATGTTTTTTACCCCCATGACATAAGCACCTAGGTGGGACACAAGTACCCATCCCTTATGTTTGTATCGGGCATTAGTTTTAATCTATGTGTTTGTGGCCCAAGTCATATTCTAGACCATTTTTTGACGTGTACTATTGTTAATTCTATACTTTTATGTTTTATTTTATAACTCTAAGCTGATGGAAGGGTGATTTTTTCACCTAATATATTACCCTCCTAGGGATACATGTGATGAATGTAGGAGGATGCAACCGAAAGGATAGGACCTAATTTGATATGCATATCATGTATTGGATACCTACAAGGGGTTGGGGATGTGCATGGTAGAAACCAAGGCATATACAAACAAGATAGGCTAGAAACTAGTGTTATTATAAAAGTACTATCATGCAATAGAAAACAATGTATCAAGAAACTAGGAAGACAAGATGGACCGTGAAAAAGTGGGTTTATATGGACACCGCTCACAATGTCACAAGATACCATGGCTTAAGTTGCGGCCATAAGAAAATAATGGAAAGCAAGACATAGGGGATAGCCCACAAACAATAAAGCAAACAATAAGCAAGCAAAATGTGGTAGATAACCATGGTTGATAGATTCTTTTCAAGGCAAATTTACTACATGAAGCACTCATTAAGCAAGTATTAAAGATAAGTAGTATGTCAAAGCATGTAAGATCAGTGAAAATTAAGTGATAGTGCCAAGAAGTAGTAAGTACTGAAATGATAGAAAATGTGTTGGATAGAGTATGATAGTAACAAAAGGTATATACCCTGTGGATCCTCAAAGGGTACTAGTAAAGAGTAGTTTTGGGCATCATTCATCGTGGTGTGAATTTGTAGAAGTCTTGCATTCACCTCAAGATACCATGTGAACACGCATGCGTGTCTATAAAAAGATAGTGACATACTAAGTATCCAACTAGCATGGAAAATAAAGTGTAACATGTAAATATTATAAGCTAAAAAGAGTAAATATAACCAACATGTGTACATGTCGCCGTGTGTGTGTGTGAAGATTTACCGTGATATGTAAAATGTGTATGAGAGAGGGTCATGTTTCCTCCAAGTAGATGTGTATGAGATAAGGTTCATTTAGGAAAGCTCCTCAACACTAAGTATGAACCATAGTACTCAAGAGTGTATCATCAGAAATGACAAGAAAGTATGTGAACCAAAGATGTGGTAATTCTCAAAATTATAATCATGCAACATGGAGTGAGAGAGAGAAGCTAGGGATGCGACAAGTGGGGTTCATTGAGGAATAAGACTTCAACAGCTTAATAATGAACCTTAGAACAAGAGTGCATCATCAGGTAATGAAGGTAAAGTATGTGAACCAAAGATGTGGTAATGCTCAAAAATATAATCATACAACATGGAGTGAGAGAGAGTCGTCAGGATGCAACAAGTGAGGTTCATGGAGGAATAGTGCTCTCAACAAACCAATCATGAACCTTAGACCAAGAGTGCATCATCGGGTAATGAACAAGGAAAGATGTTTATGCATAATATTGTTTAAGGTACATGACATTAAGTGGATTTTTGAGTAGGTTTCCAAGAAGAGTGGTAAGATGATATACGTCATGCCCTTTCTTGTCAGTTATGACATAAGGCCCAAGCCAATTAGGCTTAAATTTTCCTTTTTCTTGAGCATCGACATTAGTAATTTTTTAGTTTTCTATGAGAAAAAATTGTCAATATTCAAGTCACGTCAGACACAAAATCATGCACTTGGGTACATTTCTAGGTCCTAAAAGCATACTAGCATTTATATGATTCCTAAGAAATAAAACTAGTGGTTGATGACTATCTTTGACTCTCTTTTATTTGTCTTTTGTTTTTTATTTGGTCTTACACACCCTACAAATTTCTACTTTAACTTTACTTTTTATCTTTCATAGCTTCGCACACCAAAGCACCTAACCAAGACAGAGAAGCACCTGGCACTCTTGTCCCCTTTGGGTTCCCTTGACCTTTTCTCACCTCACTTGCTCCTTTTGGGTCCCTTTTATCTTTTGGTCATCTTTTTCACTTATTGTCCAGCCTTCTAGTTGTCAATTACAAAATTCAAACAAGGGAATCATATAAATACATAGTTATGTGTCCAAAATAAAGGACCAAGCATTAAGCATTACTAACATCACCTAATCTTGCATTTCAAAGGCACAAAAGCACTCCAAGGCATATATCTAGCCTCCATTCAAGGGATGAGTGCTACATAGTTTTATATAAACTACATAGGAAGGGGAATTTCTATTATATTCCATTAACACATGTTATATATTTCTACATTCTAGATCTAACAAGCTATCAAGTGCAACTTGCACAAGGGCATCCTAGGCATCACTATTATACACACACACAAACACACACACACACACACACACACACACACACACACACACACACACACACACAAGAACTACATGGAGTCTAAGATGTAGTGTAGTGCTCACCATAAGTTCACTTTCAAGGTGACCAGTAGGGTCAATCGACTCCCCATTCTCGCATTTTCCTTTTTATATTTGATCTAGTTTGTGGGATTGTGCAAGTGAGCTTCTCTTTGCAAAGTTACAAGTATCTCTGTGATCCATGAGTGACTGTTAGTAAATTAATAGGAAATAGTTGTGACACCTTTATGACACATTAAAAACTAGATCTAGATCCTTTTACGTGGTCACGGGCACCCAAATCTAGTCATTAGCATGCAAAGTGCCCCTAACCTATTCTCAGGTACCCATGCCCACTTTTGTCTCGTGAGCTCCAAAATTTACAGAGGTCAATTACGATGTTGTTTTCATCCTATTTATCACTTCTCCCATCCTAGATCAGTTCCAAATTACATGGATATCAGCTAATTCATCTCTTTTCTATCTCTTGCTTAGGGTTTTATACTTTACATGTTTATTTTCTTGTGTCATTTCGTATTTTAGCATTTACGTTATTTATAATACTAGACTTAATTCATCAAATTAAATTAAATCGTTTGGTGAACCCATATCCTCATTCAAACACCATTACTTCCTTCTTCTTTTTTTCAGCTTCGATGCTCTTAGAATATTGTCACCATGATTGTCTTCATCTCTCGCCTTTTGTAGGTCAATCCCGAATGTCACACTAAAACCAATATTTTCTTTCCAACACTTATATTCATCCTCATACTTCTCCAGAATATGTGTATCATAAATTTACTACAACATTATCTTTTAAGGAAGAACACATTACTTTTACATCTACAAAAATTCCTTCTCAATCTATTTTAGATAATGATCCCCTCTTTATATTCATGTTTGTATCAATAACATAGGGGTTAAATGAGCTTTAGTTGATAATGGCTCCGGCCTTAACATTTGTAACCTACCATTCCTTTAGTAACTTGGCCTTTCCAAAGCATCCTTAACACCCTCATCTATTTGTATTCATGGCTTTGACAATATTTCTAAAAAGTCTTAGGTACAATCACACTTCCCATTACTATTGGGCCATGCACTTTTTCCATCCCATTCCATGTAATGCCTAAAAATATTAATTATAATATTCTCTCAAATGGCCTTAGATCCATGTCATACATATGATCCCTTCAACACTTCACGCACGTATTAAATTCATATACCATGGTGTGATCTATGAGGCCGACGGGATCCCTCCATGTTTGTCATTTTTGCAAAACTATCGATCATTCACATAAATCCCCCACTTCGCCACCCATCCTCGCAATTTTAAAAAAATTATGGTCCTGGGTATCAATATATGCTTCCTTACAGTTTCAATGGCATCGGATTAGGCAAATATGTAAAAGGATTCAAATAATCTTTCCATTCCGACACAATGCCAGCAAACTCAACCTCGGCTATCTCCCTTCGTCGCTTGCTCCTTTTATTCGCTACATCTCCAAATGAGTTTTACACTATTTCACATACTCACCATCACAAAAATAAAATTCCATTTGTTCTCCATACTACAACTTACTTTGGAAAACCTACTCCTCCTAACACCAATACCGATACTCCCGACACATCGCCACATCCTTCACCTTGACATCATCTCTCTTCCATCCTCAAATAGATCTCCATCACTCGAGACTTAGGGGAATAAACTCACTCCCTTATAGTCACATGTTCTAATCTGGTATTTTTCAATCCATATTATTCATCAGAGACACAAAATGATGCACCTGGGTACATTTCTAGGTCATAATCACATATTATTATTCATATGATTCCTAAGTGAGAAAACTTGTAATCAACAATTATATTTATCCTCTTTCTTGTCTTTCTTACTTTCTTTCTAGTCTTGCACACCCTATATCCAAGTCTAATATTTATTGTTTTATCTTTATTGAATCTAGACACGCCCAACCAAGATGTCAAGCGTGCCAGTGCCCTCATCCTCCGAGTGCCCCCCAACCTCTTTATATCTTACTCGTCTCTTTGGACCTCTTCTATCTTTTGGGCATATTGTTTTCTTATGGGTTGGCCTTTTAGTTGTTAATTACAAAATTAAAATAAGGGAATCATATAAATAAAAAGTTATATGACCATGATAAAATACCAAGCTCTAAGAATCTATTATCATCACCTAAGGTTGTATCCAAAGGCATTATAAAAGCATCAAGGCATCCATCTATCACTCACTCAAGGGACAAGGGACTACTTTTTATATACACATGTATAGAGGGAAGTTCATTTTTCCATCCACACATCTACTTACATTGCTACATCTAGTTATTTTCAGTACCAAGTGCATATTCATAAACAATGAAAAGTTACAATAATGAAAGATAAACAAATAATTTTACAACCTCCCCGTAACGCTCCAATGCAAACCTCAAGAGGAGAGATTTTGAAGTCAGATAGCCTTACAAAATGAATTATTTGTGGGTTCTCTCGATTGGCCTCCCAAACATGGGTGAAAATGCTACAAACACATATATTTGGCTTGGAAATTTAGTAGAGTTATTGTGATCATGAATCCAAAAGGATTTGATAGAGAGTAGGCTTGCATTTTATAGAGGTATGAGTAGTTGGAATTTGGTTGAAATGGATTGAATACACATGCTAAAAATAGATTTTAAGGAGGTTGCAACAGTTTTGGGGCATTTAGGGGCAATGATGGAATTAATTATGGTTGCATCCAGAAGGTGGTCAGACATGCAATTCAATCGCCTCTACCTTCTAGGATTCTAGAAGTGTAGTTAACTAGGATGAGGATGTGGAGTCCAAGTGCTCATTAACTAAGTGAAATTTGACTAGGATGTGCACACTTTAATTCATTAACCATTTAATTTATAAATGATAATTAATCTTTAGCACAAAGGGATGAAAAAGGGTAATGGATTAATTTAATTAATCTAAAGGGTGTAATGTGTATGAATTAATCAATTTAATCAATTAATCACAAATGGTTAAATAACATGGTGTATTATGATAACATTGGGAACAGTGTTTAATTTAGGGTGTCTAAATTTTTCCCTCTTAAAGTGTTATTGTGAAGTAATAGTGTTTTAAAGATAGTAGACGTATTTAAGCAGAAAGTAGTAGAAAGAAATGAAGCATTAGGATGGCCCAACAAGTAGGATAGTAGAGGAATGCCCTCAAGTGGGTGGATGACATCGCAAGGTAGTGGAAAACCACTGATAGGAAGAAATAAAGGGATTTGAGCAAGGATGGGAAATAATTTGCTCGTGATCATGAATGGCATTTGGAGAATAATTTTAGAGAAACCTTATTTTGTTGTTGCACAATAGATTTGTCACCATGATTATGAAAGAATCAAGATGGTTAACCCAGATGCATGTAAAAAAACACATACAACAAAGAAAAGATAAAAAGGAAAATAAACCCAATATACATAGTAGGTGTATGCATCAAGGTTATAAAGGAACAAAGATGTAATCACACTACTTGTAAGTGGTCCAAAAGTAAACATCAACAATGCAACACAAAGTTGAAAAATAAGACAATCAGATATGCCCCTAATGCATGCCACAATGATGATTAGGTAGGTGCAAATTCTCCCAATTGGGAATAGGATCATACTAGAAGAGTGGAGCTAAAGCAAATACTTATGACACTTTGTTGAATCTGGTGTGAAAATTATCAAAGTTGAAATTTCCCCAGGTGAAGTTATATCGCAAAGAAAAATAATTTTGTGACTTACCCAAGCATAGTTAACATATCATGCAAAGGGAATAAAGTGGTAGTTGTAAGATCGAATGATCACTAGGTAATAGATAAAGGTATGACGCTTATCAAGATTGTGTGAAGATGTTGAAAAAAAATTCTAAGGGTTTTCCAATTGTAAAATTTCATGATAAGTGAATGTTGGTTTGAAGATTTTGTAAATTTTTTATTTTTTTGGATTTTTTCAAGTTTTGAAAAAAATTAAATACAAATGCAAATAAACACAAGAAAACATGAATACATAGAAAAACGAAATCACTCCATGACTTAAATAAACCAGGAGGAAAACACAACACACATAAGTGACAAAAAGATACAAAACAAGCAATAGAAATAAACTTGATATGAACAGGAAGGAACTACACAAAAGTTATTTGTGAACTAAGATGTGAATAAATTTTCCAAATTGGTTTATAGTAAAGGTAAACTAATTACAAAAAAATAAGAAATTCAAAGAAGTAAAAACATCATCACGATGTTGAAAAACTGCAATAAGACAAACACAACATGCAAAAAATGACATCGAATGACACTCTAAATGTGTTCCACATTCAAGAAATAAACAAAGTTGAATGCCCCTAAGCAATATCTTAAAATGCAAGAGGATCAAATCAAATCAAGAGTGGAGTGATACTTAGATACTCCAAAATATACTCTTATCGGATCCCATTGAAGTTTGATCCAGTAATTGGATTAAAATGTAAAATCCTGTGTGCCCCAAATAAAGTTATATTCAGAAAGGGTAAATTATTGCCTCGAGAATATATATATACACCACGGAAATAAAGCTTATTGTTAAAAGATGATCTCAGAATTATCATGAGGAGCATCATCAAATGGTGAAATTTTGAACTATGTTATCCAATTGCTAAAAGTTTGTCAAACATTATTTCAATGTTTTGATTGTGATGCTTTTTAAACTATTTTTGGATTTTGGAATATTTTATATTATTTTTGTGTTATTGAACAATTTTATATTTTTTTGAATTTGTGTGAAACATTTTCAAACATTTTACAACTTGATAAAAAGGCACACTTCTTTGAAAGTAGGTACAAATAATTAGAAGCAATCCATTTCTATTGGTAGAAATGTAGATGATAAGATGATGGGTTATTTCACTCGCTTCATGGCTCCACGTAACTAGAAGATGTGAGGGCTCATTACCGAGAGTCAATACAGACTTGAAAATAAGGTAAATAGTGATATGAAAGGTGAAGATAAATATGTGATGACACATGGTGTAACAATGATCCATATGAGAAAAATTTAACTCATCTCTAGTTAAGATTATCTGACCGATTCTAAGATAATTCCACTTTATAGGTTTTGAAAAGACTTAGATCTATAGATGGCGTGCATCGATTAGTAAAATTTATGTGAAGGAATTATCATCTCTCTTTAGCATGAGCAGCTAAATTACTTCTAGGATTCTTTTTTTGGCTAAGCAATTTGATTCGTATTTATAAAGGCTTTATTGATTAATTGATTTTTTATTTTAAGGACTTCTCATACATGTTTCCCATGTCACTAAAGTAAGAGACAAGGGCTCAACACTGAAGAAAAAATGTAGGTGAGTAAGGGATTTCTCCATTCCTTACCTCATATTGCTAGTAAGAAGTATGGGTTTATCACCAAAGACTCGTGGAAGGATTGATTGAATTTTCGTGTACATCGATAATGTGCTTTCACTGTAAAGGAACATTCTACCCCAAGTCTCAATTTCATGCGACTAGTAGGATGCAAAAAGGACCAGATAAATTAGTTTAGTACTTTATATTAGAGAGAGATCTTATGTGAAAGGAGAAATTTTCCATCAATAAGCTTTGAGACAAAATTATAGGTAAAAATATCCTAAATGGGTAAAACCATAACAAATATGAGACACACAATACCTAACAGAACAAGGTTAACTTGTGGTCATAATAGATGAAGAAGGTGAATATATTATAATGATATGATTAAGATATCTTCCAAGTAAATGGAATAATTCGCATTATCTCGTATGCACTTTGTCATTTCGATTTGGCAAACAAAGGTTTCTAATACAGATTTTTGTTCTCTTTTTATGCTTTTAAGTTTTATGAATGTTCAAGGATGAATATTTTAAATGAACTCATCAAGAAAAAGGTCCATGTTTATTAAATTTGAAGGATTTTGAAATACTGTTAGAGGAATGACAAAGATCTGGAGGGAACTCGTGAGCATCAACATGTTGTACTCAACCGCAGTAATGGTGAGCTTCAAATTCCAAGTAAGAAATCACCCATGAGAGAAATGTGCATGCATTATGGAAAAAATGCTAAAATCCCATACTATATTCCATTCCATTGCTTAAGATGAAAGGTGTACATATAGTAGTGGGGTGTGTAACTCCCCCACAATGTAGCTGTTAAGAGGTGGGAGTTACATTCCCAGAATAACCGATCAAATGTAACTCCTATGACACTCTATGATGTGTGTAAGGCCATAATGACAGCCTAGGACACCTAAGCATGGTGAATCACCTATGTGGAGGAATCCCATGTACTTAAAATATATACATGGTAAATATCCTACACCAACACCCCCCTAAAACATAGCTTAGGTGGACACATAGATGAAAACAAGGAGAAGTGGGTCCCGGAAACAAGCCTAATGAGGTACCCACATACAAGAAACTCTAGAAAAGTGGAGTAAAAGGATAAAACCCAGTGGTAAAAACTCCTCCCAAAAGAGAGACAAGTCCACTCTCTAATCTAAGAAAGATGCAAAAGATGGGTCATGGCCACATTTCCATCCCGTAAAAGTACCCATGTACAAAGAGGCAATCTCTCATAAAGAAGAAGAACAGAGAAGAAGAGGGAGATGAGAGGAATGCAGCAGATGCCATAGATGGATCCTCGAACTCGCAGCTCTAGGAGGTCTCCCAAAAGAATGTAAATCACGAGATCCTCTACCTCTTGATTGAAGAAGAGCCACCTAAATCAAACTATGTGCCTACCCTTAGGAAGGATAGAAATGACGTGTTAGAAATTTTCCCACTCCACAAAGGAAATCGAAGGTAGTAGCACAAAGAACTCTAAGTTTGGTCCATGAAAGTGTGACATAGGTCTAGCAAGTGAGTGTAAAGGAACCGAAGGTAATTTCAATGAGTGTAAAATCTCAATAGAGTATGAAGGGTGAACACCGTAGAAAGGATGTCCAATTGATGTGAAGGCAACAAAACATCCCCCACAATAGAAAATGGATCCACAAGTAAGGGTGGATCAATGAAGGTTTTTGAAAAGTGGAAGTGGTAAGAGTCCTAAAAGGGAACTCCCAACAAAAGAGATGATGAACTCCTCTCGAAATACCCGTAGATGGATAAGGAACCTATAGTACATCACAAGTGTACTTTACTTAAAAGATGACTAAGGTTAGGAAAATACTCATCCCAATAAGGAGGCTCAACAAAAGAAGAGCGAATGTCGATAGGTATGAGTCATCTAATGAAGGTAAAGGAGTGAAAGGGGCCTCACACACTAAAGGTGAAAAAGAGGCAGGTGTGATGACCATGAGACCTGAATAGAGACTGCTTCGATATCTAATGAGATGTGGGATGTCAACACTCTTTTGGAATAGTGAGAAGGAGGAGAAGAGTCTTCTGTAGTACTCTTGACATCGTAACTAGGTGCACAATCCTTGTTAGAAGTAGAACCAAGTGATTCTATGTTAGTGGAACTTTCATCACATGAAGAAATAGAGCAGATAATCAATCAAAGAACAACAAAAAAACATGGCAAGTAAAGATGTGAAGGGGCTCCATAGAGGGATGAAGAATGCTCTAGACACACGATGGGGTGGATCTCGAGTCTCCGCCACGTGAAACCAAAGAGATCTAGAGACCTACATCATCATGTGACCAAAAACATGGTCGCGAGTGTTAAGAAATTCCTCCAAATAACGATGATCAATGGGTGTAGGAACATGCCCAAGTAAGAAGGGTGAAAGACCTCGTGAGTGAAGTAATGTTCCATGGAAGCACGCTGTAAGTCTAGTTGCCTTCTCCCAAAGTGAGAAGTGCCGAGGTCAGAAAAGTGATCCTATGACACTCAAGTCTAGAAAGAGCAAAGTGCAAGGTGCACAAAGGCAAGACGTTGGACTCGCCTCGATAATGCATCTACGCGTAAAACCCAAGAGTACTAGTGTGCGAACCCCCCCAAAATGTGGCACTTTATAAAGTATTTCATTTATAAACTGACAATGTCATCACATAATGTGTAAAAATCATGCAACTTTGACTAAAGAAGTGCTCAAAACCAAAAATGAAGTCAAAATTTATAAAGAAGAAAATGATTCCTACAACTCGATGGAAAATGCCAATAAGCTTTACAAACTGATAAAAGCACCCAAAATGGGTGCAAAGTGTGTCATGTGGGTACTATTGAAATGGCATCAAATTTTAGATAGGGTTTGTTTTTCTTATTTAGGGGGATTAACCTTCTACCAACCCCTGACATCACCCTCTGCCTTCGACACATGAATGAAGGACATAATTACAAGAAAATTAGAGCCTTAAAATTATTATAATGCTTACAATGAATGTTTTGCCTCAAAACATTAAAAACAAGGTATTGTTTTGACCACCAAACAATTTCTAAAATGGATGCATGGAGGCCCACATTACTAAGCCAGGTGGTGGAATTTGACCAAGCCAAAGGTCTATGCCATGTATTAGTGTTGCTTAATCGAGTGGATCTCGATCCTGGTGTAGATCCACTGAACTAGGTTGTTTTGCCTAACCATTGAGTAGAGAGTTGAAGTGGTCAAGTAGAGATTTCCAATGTGGATTCCCTAAAGTGTGGTAATGACCATGTGAAGGGGTCCCCTCCATTCAGGTTTGAAACGGCTTGAGCCTAGTGAAACCGGTGACAAGGATAAGATTCCCTAGTTGTTGATACCAAACAATAATGACGTAACATGAAAGAGTGCAAAGATCATGCGAACATGGTAAGGATGGATGTTTAATGGAGGATCCAAGCACTCCTAACTACCAATTAATGAAGCCAAGGTAGCACGAGACAACAATAATGTCGGAGCCAAAAGATGCAAAGCACTAGTCGATCATTCCAAGGTAAGACAACTACAAAAACTAGAACACGAGGTGAGATATCAATGAGCATGTGCATGATCAATGAGCTGTAGAACTAGTGGTAAGGTGGGATGCAAAAAATAGTACAATGCAAGTTTGAACCAAACCAATGTAGAGTTGAAGTGCTAAGTAACGTGGGTTAGTGCAAAAAAATGTGTTGAGAGTATCGAGACCAATGGTGAACAAGGCATGAGCAATGCAAAGAATGTACACAAAACACCAGTGTAGATGTCAATACATCCATGCATAAGGAAGTCTCAAGTCGGAAAAAGAAAACCTGGCGGATGCCAATACAATGAGTAATGCAGAGTACGAACCGTGAGTCAAGGTCCATTTAACAAAACACAATTCGAGGATGAAGGCACCAATAACCAATGCAAGAAAGCAACTGAACAAATTCAATAACCAAAGCAAGGTCGGTAAAATGAGAAATAAATCAAGAATTTCGTGTTGTTACTCCGTCTGGCCCAAGTTAATGCAACAAAATAAACACAAAACCCTAAAAAATCAAATGAAATCGATACTTGATAGATTAGATAAGATCCATAGACGAGATGGAGAGAATTTCGATGAAGACAAGATGAGCGCACATGAACAATCCCACAAAGTAGATCCAAGAAACTCCGCGATGCACAAATCCTGGGCGTAAAAGATGACGTTAGACGATATATGGGTGAATCGCCTAAAAGAGGGTCCGAGAAGCAATGAACTTCGCGTTTTCATGGATGTCATTTCAACGCCAATCAAGAATAAAGACATACATGATAAAATATGAGGTAAATATTTAGGTTTTTTGATTAAAAACAATAGAGCAGTAATGTAAAAACCGCAATGTAAACTAAAAGAAACTATAAAAACAAAGATGAAATTGTGTTACCCGAACCATGTATCTTTCTGTGGCTGCATTAGCTTCGCATCAATCGAGTAGTGAACTCGGCGCCTTTTGTTTTGATTGCGTCGATCGACATGATGACAAAGGATCGGCCGATTGTTGGGTCAAGGCGCTGATCAGGTAGCATTGATCAACGCCAATTGACACACCTGGAAGAAAAAGGCTAGGAAAGTAAAAGAAGAAAATAAACAAGAAAATGGATTAGCATGACGTAAGACCGATTACTAAAGATTGATCAAAAAGTAGAGATTAAAGATGGAAAAAGGGATCCGAGGTAGAAATTAATGGATTCTAACCCAAAATCGAAAGAAAGACCCGATCAGAGCCGAGATGGATAAATTTGCATTGATTAAAGACTAATCTTGATTAACTCGCATCGACTTGGCAAAATTGATCGAAAGGAGATTACGTAAACTAAAAAAGAAGAATAATTTGAAAATGCTTTATTGATGATGGATGATGACCAAGGTAGTCATGGAGACCTACAAGAGTGGTAGACACGCGACGAGCAACAATACACCTCTCTGTGGATTAAATCGCACAAAACTCACTTTCTTCCTCCTGATAATCTCTTTAATCACTTAGACAAGAGTAATTCTCAGGCCACCAAATTTTTCTAAATCTAACCGTAGAGAGATCTCAGTGTCATAAATTTATAATCAGGCATTCGAACCGATCTAAAATCGCTGTCGCTCGAAAATCGGTGCTTCTTAAAAATCAAATGGCTAATCGAGAAACGGTCCGGCACCGATCGGAATGCACTCCAAAAAGTGGTGAAAAGGAATGAATTGTACGGGATAATAATATTATCCCTCCGACTCAAATACGGGAAGAATCCGCATACATGGTTCAGGAGAGGAGAAATAGGGTGGGATAGATGGACAATAACAAGATTGTGAGGTCGAAATTGATACTGGTAGATAAGAGTTGAAATAATGTAAAAAGTATAATTAAAATAGTTAACATTTAATTATCCATGAGTAAAATATAATGGGGGTGAAATAAACTTAGGATAGGCCTTTAAATTAAATATTTAAGTAATACCCTTAAGTGGAGAAGTGGTGATATAAAGGTGCCCTAGGTTACCTCCGAGAGGATAACGAACTCTGGTGGGACACTAAATTGGGTAACCAATTTAGGTGTCTACATTTGCCTCATTTTGAAACTTCAAAAGTAACTTGTGATAAGTAATGCCACAAGAAAAAAACAAGGAGTCTGGAAGAAATGAAGAAGAATAATGATGTGATCCCTCAAACTAGGGATGGGGGTGGCCTCAAATAGGCAAACCGATCCCAATTTTGAAAAAGGTAGATGAGAAAGAAGGATGCCCAAGTTGGAGATGTCTAGTGGTAGATTGATCATTGATGATGGAGCGAAAAAACAAAAAAAGGTAACACTCTAAGGGAACTCCACATTGAAGGGCGTAGATCAGACGATCTTTCATATGAGACTTACGTAAGTGGCTATAGACTCAGTGAGTTAAAGGTGACTGCAACATAGCAAGAATAAGCAAAGAGTGACAAATTGGTAGGGACAATTCAGATTGGCCTTCGAATGAGATGAAATTAGTGCCTATCGCTGCACTCCGCTATATCTTTAGGTCAGTAAGAAAACGTGAGTTATCCATGTATAGAAAGAACTGTAATGGGTATAGACAATAATTCGTAAAAATATGCACTAAAAGGTAAAAATAAGGTCATAAATAAAAATCAATAAACAAGCCTAAAGATCAACGCTTTAGACAAGAAGGATGAAGCATCGGCCTCAGAAGATATTTCAACGTGGAAATCGACATATATGGCCACTATATTGACTTTCAGAATGAAGTATCGTCATTGACCGGGTAGAGCAGTGTAAGTATGGGTGGCACATGCAAAAAGATATAATGATGAGATGCCCGGTGCAGGAATAACAAGCAAAGCTTTGGCATGAGTGAGACGCACGTGAGGCTATGCAAGGCAACGCCGAAGTGTATAAGGCACTTAAAAGAAACACGTAATGCATGAACATGCAATGTGTGACGGGTGACATACATGCGTAAGACAAGAGAACGAATGAGGATGAAGTACATCCTGGTGGACCAGAGATGAAATAAATCAAAATATCCTGATCGCTTCCAATTGATCTTAATCGGTGTCGATTACCATTGTGATTTCTTAATCGATGTCGCACTACATATAAAATCAACACCGATCAAAATAACTGCACCGACCGCCTCCAAAAAACCTATAAGATAGAAAAGATTGAATGGTAATCTCCATTCATTTACACTACGCATACAATTAATTTAGAAAAAGTCAACAATTGAATTTGAGCAACATGGAAGCCTCCTAAGTGTTTGTAAGAGGAAGATCTTGACACAACCAGGTAAGTCACCCTTCCTTAGCTTTGTACATTTAGTGTTTTTTTGTCATGTTTTGTAGTAGGAGGCAAGAGAGCTTTTTTTGGTGCTCTACTCCTCGTAATCGGCATCAATTAAAAAAATCGACGCTGATTAGGAAGCTTATGAATTAACTTCGATCAGTAATATAATCGACGTCGATCACAAGCAAACGGTGTTTATTGAAAAAGTCACAATTGAAAAAAGTGACATTTTTTATTTTTGAGAAATATTTTGATGAAAATTTAACATGTGGATTTTGATAAATATGAAACTAATGACGATGTTTGATATCATGTAGGTAATGAGAGGTCTTACACATGCGGGATGTTATTCTCAAGCTACTAGAGATCATAGTACTCGTGATGTGACAATGTGTGAGTGGCATCATCTAGAGTTATTTGGACTAGGGGTTTCGTTATTATAGGTGGGTACCCGAGATGTGGAGCCTATGTGAGCATGGTGCAATAAGGTGGGATAAATGTAGCACCTACACATTTTGGTTTTTGATGGGTGTGATGACCATCACCCATGAGGACATCTATAGGATCCTCAAAGTTACCGATTATAAGGACCCAATAGAGATCACCCCATGAGAGCACCTGTGAGAGGGCCCCAGTATGAATATATGGGGGGAAAGGCAGATGATGCAAAGATAGTGTCCTGGGTCGTGAGGACACTTCACATAAGACATTGGTGGATGACCCTCAGGAGGGATTGATAGCCCCGATCTAGATGGCTATCTCCTACTATGCATTACTGCATTCTAGAGGTGGATGGTCCCACTACCTTCCTCAACTCAGTGTCTACATTATATTCAGTAGTTCATGCAAGTGTTTCACATTTGCTCGATGCATTACTAGCACATATATATCACGAGCTATGGATGTATACCATAGGCAAGTAGACTGGGATAGATGTGAGTTTTGTGCTCCATTGCTAGGCATATGAGCATATATCACGTTGATCGCACCATATGGGCTTCCCATGGATGCTAGGAGAAAAGGGAGTCTCTTGAGTATGGATTTCAACGATGGCAGTGCATGGCATGGCGCCAGGAGATACATGGAGATCCGCAGAGTGGTATTCGTGAGAGATTGATGACTCGACACCAAAGACAGTGGGATATGGAGACCATACAAGGTCTATCTGACATGGGCCAAATAGACGCCTATCCGTGGAGCCGAGATGCAGAAGCAGGGGCAGTCATGGCAGCCAGACCGCAGCTTTCTAGAGTGAGTCCATTTATATGAGTGATGAGGCGCTGGCTTGATTCAGATCATCCCAACCATATATACACCATAATCTACACTGATTTTGATAGCAAGGAGAAATACACCGCCTATACTCGATCCAAAAATAGATCCACCTGTGGAGGCCCCACCTCCCATAGATGACAGATGATGACAGAGAGGATGAGTGATACGAGGCATGGTACCACGTGGGAGCTACCACCATCATCTCTCGAAAGCTACAAAGGCAGTAAGGAGAATCTAGCAGCAAATGGAAAGACTAGAGGGAGAGCATGCCTCCTAATACGTATTACACACCAGACTGCCGTCCCAAGGAGACTCAGACTTGAGCTCGTGAGGAGAGGACACCTGAGCATAGGAGAGAGACACCTTGTCATTTTACGAGCAGTGATATGATCCAAAGAGAGTGATCGTTATCATAGGCTGGCAGGAGGCCCTCATGGCCAAATATGGTGATACATCCACCACCTCGATTTAGGGGCATAGGGTGCAGGTGACAGGAGAGGACCACCACCACCACCACCACCATCATGAGCACCTCGGTATGGTGAGTCCGAGTAATTTTACTGTGATCTCCCTTTTCCGAGGTGAGATATTGGCGAGGACGCCCTTCGACAAGACGCCCAATGTGCCTCTCTAAGCATGGGAGCGAAGAGGAGGACAAAGGATAGCTACCGTGGCGGTGCCTCAGAGGGCATGAGCACCAGCAGGAGATCAGAGGAGGCAGGTGGCCATGGCAAAAGCAGGCATCTCCAAATTTCTATAGGAGATGGTCACGTGAGAGACAAAATGACTCCGACTGGGAGGGAGGAGGAGATAGTGTTTTCCACCTATATGATTTGACTATATAGATGTGATATTTTGTAGAGATATACCGATGTAGCCTCGATTTTGAAGCTGCATTTTTCTTTGATACGATGTATCAACGGCCATTTGATTGAAGTTTCACACATCTTTGTACCGACAAATATATGTATATATATTCACTACTTTGTTTGTGTTATGTGATCTGGATTCATGTATTTAATTTATATATATGGATAGATGTTATGTAATTTTGATGGATATAGATGAATGTTATAGATGATAGATGAATAAATGTGATTTTATTGATTTTCGGGTGGATAAATGGTTGATTAAATTAACATGTTTAAGATTTCAACTCAATTAAATGATATAGATAGATGGATTCACATGTGTTTTTAATACATGCTTTTGATGACATTATATGAGATGAATATGATAGACTTGATTGAGTAAATTAACATGTTAAATGTCAATTTAACTAGATGAACAATAAATAAACATGGGAAATGTCTTTTTGAAAGAAAGTGATGTAATGATATTATCCTCTTAGAAATAAAAAAAGCACTACACCTGGATAGGAAGAAAATAATGATAAGTTAGGCCCCTAACCGAATTAGGCAACAGAGACCTTGATGGTAAATCAAAAGATAATGCACATAAGGTCATAGACGCAGATAAACAAATCCATGACATCAGCTAGTCGTGCAAAACCAGATCTAGAGGTAGATATGACATGAGATAAGTATACATCTTGGCAAAAACATGTGAAGGATTAAACACGTGTGCTCATATGGGAAAAACAGATATCCATATGATCAAAAAGGTCTCATATCATAGCTTCATGATTTTTTGGTTTTGATCGAAAAGCAACTAATCGATGCGGGAAGTTTTTTTGCTGGGGACATGTAAAGACTCGAACGAGCACTGGAAGTCTTTCGTGAGATGTTAAAAAGTGAACAAACCGAATTCAACAGAGGGAAGTTTGTTAACTAAAAGGCTGAAATGCCATAAACAAATAGCCTTCCTTCAAGGGAGCAACCGTATTTGGATTTTGATGATAGCCATCCTTTGAGGAATGGTATATATTTTTTTATTTTAGTCAGATAAGGCATGGATATTTGTCCTTCGAGGGACTACCATCTTTCGGGGACTAGATAAAGACTCTTTCTTTTTTTTCTTTTTTCTTTTTTTGAGCTTTGGAAGATAGTTCTGAGTTTAGACCAAATAGATTAGATTGAGGGGAATAAATGCATATAAGCATCGTACTTCATGCCCCAAAGTTGTTTTGATCAAGATGGACACCAGGTGGATGAAGTAGTGATTAAGGTATTCATACCATGAGAAGGAAAATCTATAAGGAAAATGCCATGAGTAGAACCACTGTACTTATATTTAAGGTATAAAAGACATAACATGGAGAACCAAATAGTTCTAATCACTACGAAATGCAATGACTCATGTTGCAAATTGATGAAAAGATTTGTTTTTGCGACTAAGACCGTGTCGTATAGATTTTAACAGTAGATGGGGCCTTGGGATGCAAAGCATTAAGAGGCTCCACTTCAGTTATACCATTCATGGAAGATAGTGTGATAAGCTCTGCATCTGCATTTCACAAGTGATAATGTACACTCCATCCAGCTAGGAGCAAACTTACCACGTTGACTCTGCCTGCCGTAGTAGTGACATTTTGGCTTTCTTTAAGAACAAGATCACAATCCTCGAAGTCAGCAAGCCACTGCAAATGCTTTGTTATAAGCATGTTTCGACATGCTCAAGATAGACTTGATGATGTTCTCAAGAGCATTGAGACGTACGTTCATCTAACAACCTGTTTCGTGCTAGATGGTTTTGATGATAGTCTCATCGTAGACAAACCTCTGAGAGAGACACAAAGAGAGGGAATCTAGACTTCCAAAGGAAGTGACATTTCTGCAACCATACGTATTTAGAGAGAATAGAGAGAAGCGCCAGTAAGGATAATGGCTAATGCTAGTCCAATAACCCTGAAGAGAGAAAAAGGGATGTGTGGCGCCAATTACTACCACTGACTAGTTACTCATGATGATATTACGAAAGTTTTATTAGAACCTCACTTTTGGCCAATAGACGCTGGATAGTATGGAGAAGAAAAGTTGAGTTTAGCATATCAAAGTGTCTCAAAGATTTATAAATATTTGTTTTTGAAGGACTTGTCATTATCCTCAGTAATGAGTTTATGAGGAACACCAAAGTGACAAATAATGTGCCGATAGACAAAATCAACAATAGGTTTAGCTCATGGTCTAATTTAAAGAGGAATAGCCTCCACCCATTTAGTGAAGTGTATTGTATGTAATGATAGAGTGATGTCACTATGAAGAGTCGTGTGTGGATTGATGAGGCCAATGAGATCTAAGATCTCATATGCAGAAAAAGGCCACAAATCCACCGTTCAGAGTCTGTAAGGCTTGACTAGGGATATGTGTGAGATTAGCGGTTGCATTGACACTTCGACACATTTCTTTGACATAGTCACAATCAGCCCGATTCAGAGAAGGCCAATAATAGCCTAAACGTAGGGATACGCTTAACCACGGCCAAACCACTCAAAGTGTCCACACATGATACCTATCATGCCGACCTCCCGAATGGTTTTAGATGATCTCAAGGGTTTTGAGAGACCGAAGCAAAATACCATCAAAGCCACGCTTTAAAGAATTCTGCCCAGTAAGAATAGCATAAAGGGGTTTATATGTCGATAAAAGATCTCTACCACTGCAGTTAGATCTGGAGGGGAGTAAATCACAGGATAGATAATCAAAAATGTGTTGATACCACTCATCTTGAGTGTTAGTCATGACAAAGCATTGATCAAGTCATGCCCTGAGATGATGGTTTGTCTAAATGTCAAATAACCACATAAAGTCGTGGAGTCTTAAAGTGAATGGAGGAATAAAGCATGGGCTAAAGAAGCATCAGATATCTACAAACTACTGTAGTGTGAGGAAGAAAGCCTGATAGTAAATTTCCCATCGAAATATCAAGCTAAAAGAGAATGATATCACAATATTTTCGAAGGATATCATTTCTATAATGATAGACACCAGTGACTCTGATTAACGATGAATCAAAAGAGTCACCGAAGATGTCATGATGGCAGTTGACCAAGATTAATGGAATTTCAAGACCTAAAATGAGAGCTTTATATTTGGCCATTATTGGTACATTCTGTAAAGTTGTTTAAAAGAGCAGATAGGGGAAATCTTCAAGGAGGGATCATGAAAAACCTTCACCTCCCCCTCTGGCACATTTGGACCCATCAAAGAAGAGTTTTATTTTAAACTTGAGACAAGTACTCAAAAATTGATTTAGTCGGGATGTGTACTGTATCTAGGAATTGGAAGTGAGGGGGACTCTGAGGTCCAAAAGAGGAGTATCAACCCAATTGATCCGCAATGACCCACTCCTTGATATATTTATGAGATGAACTTTGAGGTCAAACTCTCATGAGTATGAGCCAAACGATGATAATGACTCATGGATAAGGTTTTCGTACGCCTGGCATTCCTTCGAGTGGATTAACACTTGTAACAATGTAGGTTTCAGTGATTAAGGAGGTAATGACGAAGTTTATAAGTTGCAAAAGAAGAGAGCACAACACATTTTAGCTTTCTGGAATAGTGTGTTTCATAGCTTCATTAAGAGAGTGAATGATATAATAGATGGCTTGTTTTACCATTAGCATCCTGGGATGTGAGATCATGGCTCCGGGCATGGTACACCATGAATATAAAGATAGAATGGCCCTCTCCCTATGTGGCAAGTGAAGCACAGTGGAGAAAGAAGATAATCTCTTCAATATCCTCAAAGGCTTTAGCAATGTTCATCCCATTCAAAATGAACGATTTTAATAAGAAGATGATGAAAAGCTTGACAACGGTCCGAAAGTCATAGAGATAAAATGACACACTAATTGAAGGCATCCTTGAAGACCACAGAGTTTCTTTGCCATAGAAGGGGAGGCATCTTAGGATAGCCTTTATTTTATGGGACTCGACTTCAATGCCTCCTAATAGAAATGAAAAACCAAGAGTTTACCACTGAGAATGCCAAACACGCATTTAGATGGATTTAGGTGAAGACAAAATGAATGATCTCTCTCAAAGAGAGGTGAGGATGAGAAGATGATCCTAACAACGCTTAGATCTTACCGAGGAGGTCAAGCCGACGTAATCTTCTTTGCCAGCTTTATGTAAGAGGTCATGGAAGATGTAGGTCTTCGTGACATCGATAAGTCACTCCCGTATTCTTAGATAATGAAGGCGACATGATGATAGACAAAATTCCCTCAAGGATGATAGTGAAGGAAGTCTTATGCTAGTCCTTTTAGTGTGATGAGAATTTGATTATACCTTAGGAAACCATCCATAAGAGAAAGCATCTCATGACCTGCAGCTAAATCCACGAGTTGGTCAATAATAGTAGGTAGAGAAAATCATCTTTCATGCAAAGTCGTAGATTAAGATCCCGGAAAGCCTGTGAAAATTTGAATTTTCCCAGAGCTTTGGTTACTAGCACCACATTTGAAACCCATTGTGGATAGTCAATGGTTGATGAAGTTGGTGTAGTTAAAGTAGTCAGTTCTCTTCTTCGATAAGTAGAGCTATACGAGGACGCATCTTACGGATGGTTTTGCTTAACCGGTTTGATGTCCTGAAGAGTAACTGGTTATTTGGACCATGATATTAGATCGAGGCCTCAGAAGCATATCTTCATATTACACTGCCAAATGCTTAGTGATGGTGGAAAGAAATGGTAGAAGTCTCCTAACTCCTCGCGTGGGTTGAGATCGTCAATTACCTGTACTCAATGATGCGAGGGTCTTCCTAAGTCCCTATATTAAGGTCGCATAAATGGCTCACAGAGAAGCGTAGATGTGTGGTCAAGGAATGGTCTTAGGAAGATAAGTGAACCTTCCACTTCTGTGATACAGGCAAGTGACAAAATCATCATCCACACAAAGGGATAGTATTAATGGTGGAGAGTTGTCTCCAACTATTTCCGAGGAGGACTAATTGCATTTAAGTGGATTGCCACTAGTTTTAGCAAAGTCAATGGACATAAGGAAATGGTATTGACTTAAAAAAAGTTAAGCAGTATCGGGAATGGTGTCATCCACATCAAGTGATGCTTCCGAATTCGACGAGGCAAGAAGATGGTTCCTACAATGGAAATAGACTCACCGAGAATGCATTGACGGTGGCTTTCGAGAGAGCAGGTTTCAAACCCTAAACCAAATTCTTTGATGCGCTTAAGAGTTTGAATGATGTGAGGTCGTGTGCACCCTAATTACATTTCCCAAGCAAAAAACCTTTTCCACGGCATCGATATAGATAAGTTTTTGCATGGAATGCGGGATTCTATAGTATAATCAAAACCCTACCAGTCAGTAGGTCTCAGCCTTCTGAGGAGGAATTAATCCGACAAGGAGGTGTATCAAGCCACCACCGTAAATGAAGTTAGTCTGTTGATTGGGTAGACCAATGGTGAAAATGTACAAGATCTAGTCGATATTCAAAGCTGTTTATCTAGCCTGGCTCATACTCAGCTACGCTTCGAGACGGGAAGGCCAAATGAGAGAAGAGGAAGATCTCTGAAGGAAAATGTTGAACGCTTTCCAAATTTGCAACTGTAATTTCATTGGGCAGGGGTACGGAAGAGGATGAAGCCTGCAGAGAATAAGCATTCTCTTCGAGGGTAGACCTCTGTGGTCACAGCCACATCATGCTAAGGGAAAGGATCTCTCGGATGAGTATATTTTACCTCACTGGATATTATGCATCAATGGAGGGGTCAAGGGACGCAGTTTTCAGAATGTATGAATTCTCAGAGCATCCGAGGACTGGTATACTGAGGTGTGTAATTTCCCTTCAACAATGTAAAAATATCAGAAGTGAAGTTTCGCCCACTCGAATCAAGGCACATGACCACAATTCCTAAAAGTAAATCGGGCCACCGATCATAGTTCCATCAAAGGAGAAAGGCGTGACACTACGCTCTTTCAGAATTTAAGTCGTCAGCCATGTGAGGAATGATATTGAGGTAGCACCACTATCAATTTATAGTGTGGTTTTAACATAGTGTTATTGATTTGAAATTTACAAAGAGGAGGAACCCTAAATCCTCTTCATAAGAAAGGGGAGGAATTTCAAAATCCTCAAAGGAAATGGTGGTCAATTTCGCCTATTCAATCCAACAACCATCTCGAAAGGCTGTGGCCCATCCAATTCACTACGCATACAATGCATTATCAATCGCAGCCCCACATGCGGGTGAGATGACCGAATTAGGTCGAAAGAGACATTTACCTGGTAGCATGGGTGAGTTGTTTCCATAACACCTCTCAACCCATGCCGGGGAATCGAGCCTATGTATACGAATAGAGACTCCGAGGTCTCGGGCCGGGCGGGAGAAAGGAGGAACTCCTCCCAAGTGCAGAATGTGATGACACGTGGTCAAGAGGCGTAGGAAGATGATGATTATCACATCAACAGGTTCTAGTGGGTGGAGTATGAATTGTGTCAATTTGAGAAGGTGAAGATTATTCCAGAAAGTAGTATTAATAGACTAGAGGCCCGAGCAAACTGCTTGTGCTCGACATGTACTGGGAATTATTGGGGAGACACGTATTCCTCCTCTCTTCCAAAGCAGTAAGATCACTTTCTTTCCAAGAGGTTGGGTACACGATAGATTAAAGGATTTACATCCCCTTGTCATGACCCTCGGAGTGTGATGGTAAGCAGAACTGAAGTCAGATCGAATCTATTTAAGGTTTTTACTCTTCGATTATGTAGTCTGACTGAGAAGAGATATAGATGAAGATCGATAAGTTGGTGAAGGATTTCAGATAGAATCTAGTAGATGAAGATGAAGAAAGAGACGAAGAGGGGCACCCTTTATCCCAATGTAATGCCAAGGGTAGTGTGAACCTCGCACATCTAGTCTACAAGATTTTTAGGACTATTTTTGAAAGATTAAAGGAGAAGCAAAACAAAGCCTGAGATGGGAAGTGAGGTAAGATTGATTTTGCAAGAGGAGGAGGAGCCCAAGATAGACGGCAAGATGACAAAGATGTGACCAGATTTTGGTCTTCAAAGATGAAGGCTGCTTAATGAGTCAAATGATGATTTAGGATAAAGATCAAGCTAGATGGGGGAGGAGCTCTAAAATAGATTTGATAGAGGTGTAAAAAGGGAAGCCTTGGCTTTTCGGGTGATGAAGATGATAGTTCTACAAAGAGGTGATGCCTTTCCAGCAGAAATCCCCTTTACGAGGCAACCCGTGAAGATGGTTTTGTAGAAGAAGATACTCGTGGATAAACCAATCTTTTGCGAAGCAAAGAGATATTTTTGAGGAAAGCACCAAGAGTTTTGGTCTAAAATATATGCTCTTTTCAGTGATGGTGACAACTTGACCACATAAGGTGATCAAACCATTTCTGAGGAAGTAAAGGAGATGATACTACTGGGATGTCTCCAAGCTTAAATCAATCGCTTGGCGTCGAAATCCGGTGGAGTCAAGTATAGGTGTTGACAGCATTCTTCAGACGTTTCCATAATATGCATGGTAAAGTATCGATGGTAAAGAGATAGGTATCAAGAAGCGGTTCTGTGAGGAGGGTATCGATGCAAAGAATTTGCGGGGTGTAATTATGAGGAAAAGTGAAAAGAAGGGTTAAGATCAAGACACTTCCAAAGTTGGCATAAGTCGTGGTATAACTACATGGGCACGTTAACCAAAGGTAAACATGGAAAAAATGGGATGATAAGCAGGTACAAGTATCTGGGGAGGGAATTTGAAGGATGTAAATGACTCATGACCAAAGAATATCTCAAGGATGAGACAGATGAAGATTTGATGACTATCTCGTATAAGCTAAGACCGAAGGGTGAGACAGAGGGAGAAAATCTATTTCTACAAAGGAAGACTCAAGATGGATCATCTGAGGGTAGTGGAATCTGGAATCTCAAAGGAGCGAAGGAGAGTCCTAATTCACCAATATGTTTGTAGATGATTCAATTCAGAGAGAACCATTAGTAGAAATGAAGCCGATAAAGATGAGCGTCTGCTTGGGAGACCCTAGTGTCATCGTCAGTAATGATTCGAAAAGGCCGCTTAAAAACATCAAGCGCCCGATTTGGGGGAGAGCATTTGGGTTATCCGTAATGAGCTCACTTTATCAATGAATTTTTGATAAGATTTTCGGGTTGGTCCGATATACCCAATATCATGGCTCTTCGCTTTCTATTTATAATGAAAAATTCATTTTCAATGTATACCATAATGGTCATTCTCGTTCTCATCAAATTCCTAATGGGGAGGAAGTTTGATCATGAACTTCCAAATACTTTTTCTGTAAGATAGAAGCATATGATTTCCTAAACTAAGTAAAAGATCGAGACGATGAGGGTCCTTTTAGAAGATGAAGACTTTCCCAAGGTGTTTGATTATAAGTATATATCTAAAGATGTTTTATACGATGCATTGTGGACCCTCGAATTTTGCCCTTGTTAGAAGTAAAGGGTTTGATTTTGTAACCGAGAAAATCGGGTTTAGACTTAGAACGGCTTAGCTTCCTCGTTCAACGGCACGACCCAAGTTTTCTTACCATCAGAAAAGGCTTTTCAAATGTACGAGCATTCAATCTTTAAAGTGGAATAAATATGATTTCCAGACAAGATCGAGTAAACAACTCGACCTATTTAGATCGAGGGAGGGAGAAGGACAACTAATTTATTACCTTCCAACGCAGTGACAAAGTCTACAATAGACTCACAACAAATCGATCAATGTTGAAAGACTGTAATCGATATCTTATGCCATGTCATTTGAGAATTTTCAGTCAAACATCCTGAGCACTGAGAGAAAGAAAGTAAAAGAATGTTGGGGTATGTTATATCGTACCACCCAAAGTAGGCTCCTACTAAAGACATAGGAAAGGTACGAGCATAAGTCAGATTCCGACTATAAGGTAAGCAAGCATGCTCAATACCATGTGTGCTGTCGAGGATCCTCCGCCATGAAATTTCTCGAGAACTTGTAAGTTCCCGTTGGGGAGGATAAGGCTTAAAAGCCACGCATGGATGAATCTCCATTTCACGCATACTTATTCTAAAAGAGTATGAAGGTGAGCCCTCGGTGGAGGCTTCCTTTGTGTCCGTGATTTTCAAAAGAAGTCAAGGACATCGGGACAAGGAGGGGGAATGCCCAGATGTCCCGGGAGGAATAAATGGTATGTTCAATGAGGCGCACCGGGGTCTTAACTGCTGATTAATAGGATGATAAGAGGAATAAATCTACATTATGGTGACACTCTCGATACTTGTATTTTTTGCTAAGGAGCCTGATTATAAGAGTTATAGATGACAAGTGGTTTGAGGTAGCGGCTCGAACAAAACAGAAATGGCGATCGGGTGGGTTCCTACACCGCCTCGATCAATCGGAATGGATTGAGGAAACGGGTGTTGATTTGATTTGATATGGTGAGTTCTAAACTCAATGAAGCTTTGACTCACTGTGATTACTATTGTGGGTGCCGGCACCTATGACGTGGTAAAGGTCACTGCTTCGGAGCATTGTAAGAAACATCAAATAGAAGATGAGAGAAGGGAGGAAACCAACCGAATCATAGGAGGGGGTTTATCTAATGAGAGGTACTAACCTCCAGGACGCATAGATGGCATAAATAATTAATGCACCTTTGGGAGCGTGATGCACCTATCATAGCTAAAGAAGAGGGCCTCTCAAAAGTAGCCGGAGTAAAATGTAGGCATCCATGGCACTGGGGGATAAAGTAAGGCTACCTGAGAACCAATCAACAATATTTATGGAAGAGAAAAGCAGGCATAGATGTGCCACCTTACTCTGGCTATTGAGGTGAGAAAGCATGCTAATCGGGGCTCTCTATAAAAGCACGGGATGCCCACGAATAATCATAAACTTCTTGCATCGATGGTCACCGATCGTATATATGTGAGTAGACGTATGCACTAGTAGTCAAGGTATGGGCTATCGCTACAGGCCGAGAGTTCTGAATTCGGTGGATCTCTACGAGAACATACTTTAATGTATGACGTACACTCAATAATCGGGGAAGCTACCATGACAGATCACTTTAGATGATAATAAAAGGATTATATGACCAAGATTGGGAAACCAACTAATGTGGTCCCCAAGAAGACCTTTAGAAATAAACATCCAGTACATTAGTGGTGGTCTCATAAGAAGAGACCACCGAAATACTTGTTATCACACGGGAAGTGCATTTAAATTATCATAAACACAAAACACGTAAAAATATTGATTCAACTGATGCACGTATAATTCAAGTAGCATAGGTGATTATCTTCTTTTAAATTTTCATGCCTTAAGAAAGAAAATGTCAGGGGGAAGGCTTTTGTAATTCAGACTACTTCAATTGGCCAAACTAAGGATGGTTTGGGAATGTTTTCAAAGTAGGAGTCCTGAAGGTACTTTAGTAAAATACTAAAAGAGGGCCTGAGCATAGGCCTACCCTCACACTTCACATCGCGCAGGGGAGTCGGGTGCTTGCCACATACCAAAACTTCTATGAATTTATAGCGCGGCACGAGAACCGCAGGCTCTTCCTCGGATGTCATCGCAAAGTGAGGCTGTGGAAGGAGCTATTAAATGTTTTTATACATAAAGGATTTGGGATTAAAAGGGTGAAAATAAAAATAAAGAAAATACTAATGATTTTGATCAATTTTCAACCTATTTAGAAAACTAGATGAAGAGCATACAAGCAGAATGGAGAGAAAGTTTTTAAGCGCTTAAAATGAAGTGTTTGATTTTAATGAAGAAAGTCAAACAATTTCTTTCCAATGCAATTAATTTTATTACACCGAAACCAAATTCTTTGAGTGTGATAAACAAATAAACAAGTTCTTTGAAATGTAAAAGGAGAAAACACTGCAAAAGAAATACCTGTAGATTTAGCTCTCCAAGGTGTGTGTGGACTTGCATAAGTCACAGCTCTTCCTCTGAACAATCCCGTGAACAATCGTGCCCTCTACAAGACAAGGTTAAGCAAACACACAAACAAATCTGGAAGATATATCTGTATAACTAGATACCAAGGAAGAGAAATTTTCATTTAAGAAACTAGAAAACTTTCTAAGAAATATAATTTAAGACAAAGAGATAAATCAAAAAAGTAAAGCTTAAAATCAAAACTAAAGATTTACTAATCCTAGAAATAGAAATGGGAATCTAGATATAAGAAAGAAAATAATTTTGATTTGTAAATTATAAACGTAAAGAAACAAGACCAAATAAAGAAAGGAATCGCTTAAGGAAAATCGATGAAAACAAACAAGAAAGAACAAAAAGCTCAAAACTAGGAAATAAATGAACCACACAAGTGGATTCTCATCATCCCACGGCATGCTGATCACTGTAGATCAAGAATTTCCGCGCTTGTTACTTATTCAATTAATGCACCAAAACTAAAACACAAAAACCCTAAAACTCAAATGAAATCGAGACCTGATAGATCTGATAAGATCCAGAGACGAGATGGAGAGAATTACAATGGAGACAAGATAGCTACATGAACAATCCCGAAAAAGTAGATCCAAGAAACCTATAATGCACAAACCTTTTGGCCGTTAAAAGATGACTTAGACATATATGGGTGAACCGCCCAGAAGGGTTCGTGAAGCAATGAGCTTCTCATGACTGTAATTAAGTTACTTTCAATCAAGAATAAAGATATACATGATATAAAATATGAAGGCAAATATTTAGGCTTTCTGATCAAAAGAACTGAGAATGTAAAAACCATAGCAGAACTGAAAAAGAAAGTAGGAAACTATAAAAACAAGTCAAATTGTGTTACCCGACTTTATATCTTTCAGATCGTCGATCACCAATTGACAGCGATCGTCATCATTTGTTTCGTCACCGCCAATCGATAAGATCGGAATCGATCGTTTAACAAGGCCGACGTGCTGGACGGCCACGATCGATTTCGCCACAAGAAACAAGGCCAAAGTAAAAGAAGAAAGAAAACTAAGCAAATGGGTAGACAGACGTAACAGACCAAATTATCAAGATTGACTTAAAGTAGAGATCAAGATGAAATGATCCGGTAGGTTAAACCATGATTCTGAACCAAAAACCAAAGAAAGACCCGATCAAGAGCCGATTGATAAATCAAAAGTTGATTAAAGACTAACTTATCTGTACTGCATTGACCTGCTGACTGGAAAGGAGACATGTAACCAACAGCAAGAACACCAAAAACACTCTGATTGGATGATGGATGATGCAGACTGTAAAGTCATTGTGAGACCCATAAGAGCTTATGTACACGGGATAGAGGTCAGACACCCCCAAGGATTAAACTACACAAACTCACTTTCCTCCTCCGATAATCTCTTTAATCACTCGACAAGAGTAATCTCTAGGCTTCACCAAATTTCTCTTTCTCAATTAACTACAGAGGATCTCAAGTCATAAATTTATAACGGTGACCACAGAGATAAAAACTGGCCCATTCGTAAAAACAAGTGCCACCAGAAAAAAATTACGCCGATCAAGAAATGGTCGGCGCCATTAAAACGTAATCTTAAAGTGGCGGTGCGAATGAATCACGTATGGTCAATATTATCCCTCCAACTCAAATAATGGGAAGAATCCAGCAACAGCGTAACTGAAATTCTGAAGTAATAAAC